>CM052544.1:15500893-15611422 GCA_028533065.1 Trachops cirrhosus | reverse complement strand
ACTGGGACCAAGGACCGTGTGCCATTAGCTGACTTCTAGGTCAGGCCTAGAGGTGGCCAATACCTGACATTTTAAAGCTAGAACCTCTTGGTAGGCCCAAGGAGAACATTATAAGGAAATTGCATCTGCCCACCAAGGGAGGTTAAATTCTAAGAACATTGGTTATACCACGTTCAGTGTGTGTGAGGCATAGGCCATGTGTCAGGGCCTTCTGCACAGACACTGGGGTTTGAGGAGTGGCTGACTGAACCTCTCTGGAATGAGTTAGGTCAAGCCTGTCTGTCTACAGTTGTATGAACTTATTAAAGGTCTGGGACCATTAGAAGCTGTGTTCCTAGTTAAATCTGTAGATTCTGGAGAGCTGAACACCACATCCAGCTGTTACGTTATATTCTAGAAATCTTGGTCCATTTGCCCCATGCTAGAAACTGAATTTATGCAGGGATTTTCAGTGGTGAGAGGCTTAGTTGTATCTTTATTGGAGGCAGGCTGTGTTCTTTGATAGGTTAGTGTCTTGTTGCCACCAGTGGAATGAAGTGGAATGAAGCACGTGTGTTTGTGGAGTGAAGCAAAAGTTTGTAGTGTGTAGAGCCTTGAACTTGCTGGCTCTGCAATGGAGGGTCAGTTTTAATCTATTCAAGTAGACCTAGGAACTACCATAAACTTTGTAAATCAGTTTGGAACTTTTGCAGGAAAAATCAGTGGCTAGCCCTTTCTTGAGGAACATTTCTTTCATGAACCTGACAGGACCTGTGTAGTGCTGTTGATGGAGCAAACCATTCTACCTGCCATCGAATACCTCCACCAAATTGCTGGTAGTCCATGACTCCTCCATTTGTTAGGGCTAACAAATGGTAGAGACCTATCCTAGGTACTTCCAGTCCAGTAGAGTTTGAAAACCCTAGGAATATCCAGATCCTGCTCCATCATTTCAATGATCTCTTTGAGGTTCCAAGAGCAGATCTAGGTGTAGCACAGTTAAGGAATTCTAAGTACTTTTTTATGGCTGAGTCCACTCTTGATGCATTTCAGTAGAGTTCCAGATTTAGTAGAGTTCTCTTCCCATGAAATTAAAAATATATAGATTATGTAAGTATTTTCATATGTCAGAATGTACTGGTTAGTCCAGATGAACTTGGCCTTAAGGTCCAGGTGACACATTCTATGTCCGCAAGTCTAAATGTTAGTGTTTTTATACCCACAGATTTGTTGTATATTATAAGTTCTCAACGCAGTCAGCAGCATAATCAAATAAAAGGGCAGAGGAGATCGAAAGTGGTTTCCGAGGAAAACATTGCAAGAATGTGTCATTTTCTTCTAAAAGGAACTACAAGAAAGAGATAACGCTTAAAAAAAATTCAAAACAAAAACAAGAAACTGCCCCCTGCCCCCCCCCACCAAACACAGTTTGTAAGCAGTCTGGAAGTTGTTGGGGTAGAAAATAAAACTTTTTACCTTTAGACCCTCCACACAGAAAAAGATTCCCATATGAAGATATAGCCTGGGTGGCGGGGGGAGATCAAGTCCAAGGCATTGGTGTTGAATTATAGCAGGAGAGATGGTGATGGAATCCAGGTGGCGTTTAGGAAAACATGGCTTCATGGTGAAGACCCAATCGGGGTTTGGCTCTAACACTGCAAAATATTACAAAGTGACTTTTAGTAGGTCTTTCAGCTGAACAAAACCTCCTATAAAGCATAAAGGCATGGCACTATAGCCACCTGATGTGCCCAAAGTGTTAGTAATTAAATCTGGAGAGAGAAACATGTCATGAAAAAAACTGATTTTGATGCATGGAATGAACATAGAAAAGCCACTAAGTTGTAGAGAATGTGGTATTGACAAAGTTCTACCAGCCTGAACTAAAAGAGACTGAAACTCTTTGAAAGGAAAACAAGATCTCTGAGCCCCTAATTTTGTAGAAGTAGAAGACAGCGGGCGAAACTTAGCCATGCACACACACAAGGCATGAATTTCATTTTCACTTTCGGAAACAAATGATGAAGATGATGGGAGAGGATTTCACAGAGGACAGAGCCAGGAACTGTAGGAATAATGAACTGGGGATCTTTCTCATCCCCCACCCCCACTCAGCTCTCCTGCGGCTGGGAACAGAACTAAGGTCTAAGCAAGAAATAAGTTTTTGCTCCTAGAACAGGGATCTTGGTTGATTTCCCTAGATGGATTTCAAAATTGCTAAGGATTGTTTCATCTCTTTGAATGGAAGTGTTTATTATGATTATCCTGTCCCTCTGTTACACTGTCACATATTGTATGGGTGTCAGGACAGGATGGACCAGTAATTTGTCTTTTTAGTTCATAGGTCTAATTCACATCTGGGCCAGTTGTAGATGGAGTCCTGAATGTGTCTGCTACCGTGATTGGGTGAGACTTCTGGGTGTCCTTTGTTGGGAATGGAGACATTTTCTAACTGGAGGGATGTGGAAATGTGGCCAAGGAGACAGACAGTAGTTGATTGAATTATTGACCTAAGTTTTTGTGTCTTTTGTGCTGCATCATTATCATGGCCCTGTTAAGGGCAGGATGTACTTCCCTGTCTTGTGACTTTGGGTTTGGCTTTAAGAGACTTTTAGTGTTTTCTTCTTTTATTCTTGTGCTTCTGCCATCGCCTTGAGAAGAACATGCCCCGGGAAGCCTTCCGGTTCAGGGAGGATGAAAGACCGTGGAGAAGACCCAGACCCATAGACTTGCAGAGTGAAGCAGAGATGCCCAGGTGATTTATAGATCCATAAACGTCTTTAGCCACTGAGTTTTGAAGTGGGTTGTTAGATAGCACCATTGTAGCGATAGTTAACGAGTACACTTGGCTTCTGGGTTCCTGCAGAATTTCACAGACCAGTTGTGGTGGCAAGATTTCTGCTGTGCCTGGGCCATGGGATGTTTTCTCCTTAGGGTCAGACTACTGTCAAAATAGTCCTGCCTTCTGGATTGGACCGCAGTGCTAGCCAGAGGCTGTCTGCCAAACGAACTTCAAAGCGTTGTCTGGATCTAGTCCAGATAGGCCCCTCAACTGATGCGGCTCAGCCCATTCCCTGCCCGGCCTCCCAGGGGTGAGTTTTATTGTGAACTGCTTCAGATGGCTTTATCAAGGAGGCAGCATCTGTATAGATATTATAAATAAATTGATTACCAGTACCACCCAGCATATCACTAAGGGCTCATAAGAGTAGGCCACTTATTTTAAGTATTTTTAGACTCTGTAATAATCACAGAGTGGAGACATGCCCATAATGGTGGAATGCCTCATTTGGAAAATTAATGTATGTATGTATTTCCACACCCTTCTGTTCCTGTTTCCTTCCTTAGCGCTTTCGGATTGTGTGTTACAGGATTCTGAGTTGAAAAATCTAAGTTTGGGTCCAGATTTTACCTACGAACCTATCTTAAGTCATGGGATCAGTGAATGGAAGGGCCAGAGTTTGAGCACATTTCTGTCTGGTTCCAGGTCCCATGCCCTTGATTACTGCTCTATTGTTTAATAATCTGGTTACTTGCTGGGTGGTGGAATGATCATTTCGTTTCCTGGTATGTACAATGGGGATGGACCTACCTAAAGAAAAGCATTGTTGTGAGTAGTAAATGAGATGTCTTATGGGAACATATTTTGTAAATCAATTAATTTTCTACTTATTCTTTTAAACGGAAACTGAGCATGTGTTTAAGAATATTGCAGTCAATAATTACTGATAAAATGTAATTATACACTTGAAATGATCACTTGTCTTACTCTTACTCCATCTACTGGTCATCGACATCAGAATTCCTTATTTCACTTTTTAAAAATTAACCTTTGTTGGCAGCATTATGATCTTCCCTCTGATGGGTTTGTTAACAGTGACATCTATCTTCCAAGTGGCTTTAAAGCCCTTGCTTTCTTCACAGACATTCTGTTGAAAAAGGAAAGGAGTGGGCAGGTCTTAATGTTGATGGGTAGTGATAGGATTCTGTCGCTTTTGCATGCATTCCAGTAAGTGTGTGGCTGCCTTTCCCAGGAAGCCTGTGTTGTGCTTAAGCATGCCTTCCCTCTACAAGTTGGAACTTGGTCCCTAGATCCAAAGATCTTTTGAAAACCAGGAAGCTCACCAAAATATTTGATCAAAATTAGCCTATTTTAGCAGTGACACTTGCTTATTATGACATGCAATGACATAAATTTAAAGTGTTATAAAACAACTCTTGCAGTTTGCAGAGGGAAAGGAACAGACAGAAGATAGATGTGAATGTGGCCATACTTCTCTCTTCCGGAGCTTACAGTCTAGTGAGGGAAGAATGTAAACAAATAGAGGTGATCCCCAAAGCAGCAAGTGAATATGAAAATTGCAAAAGGGAATTTTTTCCCAGATAGCTAAGAGTCAGTAATTACAGAATCTACTAACGCAGTTCCTTCAGTCTCGGGTGTCCCCTCCCGTAGCTGAGAAACCACCTCACAGAGTCTGAGGTCAACAGACAGCTTTAGACCTGGCTTGCCAGCAGCTGTTCCTGAAGGGAGTTAATCCAGAACTAAGACTCCCCTCTTAAGCTCCTCCTTTGGTTCCTCTTGAATTGCAGAGAGGGCCAATGACAGTGACACCTGACCTCTAGAGACCACTAGAGGTGGTCTCAGGGGACTCATTGCCTCTATCAGCACAATTACATCAGACCCCCGGTGCGCCGTACGGCCACCATTTCCCCTCTCTTTCCTGCTCACTTGCATGGCTACAGTGCACTGCTCCCTGTTCCTCAGGACCTCGGTAACATCCCCCACTGCTGTGGGTCAAGCCAAGATGTGGGAGGCATAAGAGGGGAGGTAGGCAAGGAACACTCGACTCAGATGGGAGTGCTCGGAGCCCCTTCACTGCAGAGGGGCCAGGGCTGTGTGCCCTTGGGGTAAAGGGCTGCCCAGCAGCCTCCAGCTCCAGCCCACAGTCCTTCCCACCTTTCCCCTGCCCTCCTGGCCCAGGCTCTCAGCAGCAGCTGCTCTTAGGCAGTGCCAGAGCTGGAGCTTGGCTGCTCTGTGAAAGCCTGGCTTCTTCCAAGCAAAGCAGGGTTAAGGTGTAAATGTGTGACAATGTGTGAAAGTGCAGATTATTTGGAAATTGGTGTCCAGCCTTATGAGATCATGTGTTGAGCACTAGGGTGAAGATGTGAAAGCAAAGGCGAGTGAGATTAATTCTGACTACAGGAAGAGCTTCATGGAGACATTCCCTTCATTCCTTCATTCAGTACTGAGGGCCAGGTTTTGTGCTAGGCACTAGTAACAGAATAGTGAACAAGGTATATGTACATGACCTTCAACCACATAGAAGTGGTACTGACATTGGTCAAGTTGCTTTAGCCTCTCTTTGTCTTTCTTTATCTTAAAATTGGGATGATGGTTATGATAATGATAATAATAGACATAATGATACTAATGTCCTAGAGTTATTGAACAGAATAAAGTGAGTTGAGACAGGCTAAGCACCCAGCAAAGTGCCTGGCTCATTGTATTACTATCACTACTATTTTTGCAGTCTGATTGCAGGAAAAAACCTGTGAAGCAGTGCCAGGATTTGAAGGCTGGACAGGACGAAAGTCACAGGCTGACCAAAGCACAGAAGTGAGAAAAGCAGGGACAGCAAACACATAACCCCTAATCCCAGTAACGAGAGTGCAGGGGGTGGAATGTGGGATGGGAAGAATATTAGGGATTAAGGCTGCGCCAGGCAGGGTGGGCTGTGCTCAAGGAAAACCTTGTATATCACTCCAAAGGGGCAGCACCTCATTCAATAGGAGAGCCAGGTCACGCCGTCAAGAGAGCAATGATAACCAGAATCTACTGGTTTAAATACCCAAGGGTGCTGGGTGCTGTGGCTGGCCTGGAACCAGACTGTTCTGCGATTTGTATGCGTGGAGGAGGGTGGGGTCAGTGGGCAGACATCACTGTGCCAACCTGTGCCCCTGTGTATGAGGAAATCCGTGCCCTGATGTTAGCTCAGATTGTCAGCTTCCACAGCGAGCGCCTTAGGGTTGCCAGCAGGCAGCCAGAGACTGGAAGGTTAGGTGTCTCCGTGCAGTCTTATTAAACTCTCAGCTGCCTAGAGATAATGCACCATAGCCACAGAGTTTTAAATGGCAAAGGATCTCTGGCTGTCAGAAAGGTTACAGGTAGATACTTTCATTTGTCCTCCATGAAAGCTTAATATCATTTTCTTCTGTTCAAGTCAACTTACAGACCTCATTACTTCAAGTTCATCGAGCAGCTAGAGCAGCCTCTTTGATTTTACGGCGCTCGCAGAATCGGGTTGGGGAAGAGCTAATGCATTTTTAACCAACTTCAGCATTTTAAAGCTTTCTGGCACTGTAGCATATTAATTCAATTATTGGTAACTCTCTTAGAGAGGCATCTGTGTCGAGGGGGGTTTCCACTCTTGCAGTGGGAGTTCTGGGAAGTGGGGGCCATGAGTCCTCCCGATTTGTGACCTACCCAGGCCGTAGCTTCGTGCCTTGTTCAGAGTAGAGCATCCCTTCTGTTTTCATATTGACTTTAAATTTCCTGCCAATCCATTTCCTGCCTATTCAAAAATGCTTTCCGAAAAGTTCTACACTCAGATGCTATTCATTTGAACCTAAGGGGGTGGTTGTAGTAAATATGTACTTTTGAAAGTACATATGGAATATTAATCACATAATTGTTTATATTGCTTTTTTTCTCTTAACTGTATATTGTGAACATATTTTTATGCCATTCTATTTCATTTTATTTACATTTATACAATGAAATACTCTTTTGTTTTCATAATTATAAACCGCTTTGCCATGAACATCCTTGTCATTCATATTTGTGTAATTCATTTTTTTCAAGTCACTCCTAGAAGAGACATTAGTAAATAAGAGCATTACACAGTAGGAAGGCTTTCTATGTCATGTCTATCATTTATTATCTTCCACCAGAGGTGTGTGAGATTATCTGTTTCTCTTCTATTGTGGTTTGGTTTTAACTTGAATTTCATGTTACTTATAACAGTGCTTTGGGTTACTCTCTGTCTTAAAGAGCATTGACAGATGACTATAAGATGGTAGTTTTTCCCTTAATACCTTAGAGAGGATGAAAATTAGCATTAACATAGGCCATAGACTTGGACCTCAGAGTGACTGAGGTAAGAGTAATAAATCAGGCAATGGCAGGGAAAGCGAAATATTAAAAGAAACAATGGTCACTTGACTTAGAAGCTAAATGTCCTTTTGGTCAGTCATTGTCATGACTAATACTAGTGAGAGTCATTGGGCTGGGAGATGTTTTGGTGGTAGGTAAATTTAAAACTCTAGGAAGCTACATTGCAATTTGGGCGGAGAGTAGAGGCGATTTAGAGAATAGAATCAGTTTCTACTGATGGATGATCTTTTTGTTATCAGAATACTTAGTTGATTATTTTAAAATCCACCTTTTTTGTATTAAATTGAAGTTGTTTACAACAAAAGCATAAAGACTATTTTATTTTCTATCTATATATGTGATTATCTTGTATAAGGTCATTTCTCTTGTGAGTTTTCAGAGGAAAACCTGCTTTGGATGATGGTTCTCACCCCTCCCTGCACAAAGTATCTAAATTTATTCAAACCTATTATTGCTGTAAAATTTTGTCCTTACCACAATGAGCACCTCCATCCCAGAGTTTGGGCATTGTTCATGCTCCCTGGACCCAGCAGAGCAAGCAAGGGCTTAATAAGTAAATATTTGCTGAACAAATGAATGAATGAAATTTGCTATAAAAATATATAGACCAAACACCCTTACCCAAATAAGGATTTCATTTGTCATCTGACTTAGCCTTTCTGTTACATGAGTCCAAGTTCTCAAACTGTCTGACCCTTGACGGTGTTCACAGCTTAGAACTAAAATACACAGGGACATGTGAGCTTTGCTACATTTTCCTGTGTGTGCTGGCCGCTCTCCAAGATGACTCTCGCCTCACAGTATTCACAATCTTGTGTGGTCTCCTTCCACACCAAGTAGGGCTCATCTGTGTACCACTCAGGTATCACAAACACGACAGAGTGTGACCTCCAAGGCTATGTCATCAAAGACATTGCAGCTTCCACTTTGCTCTCTTTTGGGTCACTCAACTGGAAGAATTCAGCTGCGTGTCATGAGGTCACTCAAAGAACCCTGGAGAGAGGTCCACATGGTGAGAAATGGAAGCCTCCTGCCAACAACCAGCACCGACTTGACAACTGTGCAAGTGGTCCTGCAGCCCCAGCCAGCTTCCAGGCCACCACAGCCCAGGTCATGAGGCACCCCGTGTCAGATCCGCTCAGATAAACCACTCCCAGATCCCTGACCCACAGAAAGTGTGGGTGATAATAAATGTTCATTGTTTTCAGCTACTAATGTTTTGGGGTAATCTGCTACACAGCATTGGGTAGCTAATATAATGTGAGACAGACTTGTCTCATCAAATAGATTACAAGCATCTTGAAGAAAAGAACATCTTTCTTTTCTCACAGTGACTTGCATGGTATTGAGATGGTGTTAGCCAAAATAAATGATGTCAGTGCTTCACAACTGCCTTCTATTCAAGTCAACAAATATTTAATTGCCCACCAGATACTTTTCTAGGAGATAAAGAAAGCAGTAAAGAAAAAGGAGCGAAATTAATAATAGTGGATAAGACATATAGTAATACACACACACACACACACACACACACACACCAGGTCAATGAAGATATGAAACTAAGAAAACTAAAACAAAGATGGGAGATGCTATTTTATATATTTGATAGAGGGTATCAGGAAGGCTTTCTCTGAGAAGACATCTGAGCAGAGAGCTGTGCACGTATTTGGGTAAGAGCATCCCAGGCAGAAGACATGAATGGCAAGTTCAAAGTGTAGCACACTCTGTATAGCTGGTATGGCTGAGACCGAGTTCACTGTTTGTCACAGATTTCACTAGTTGGTTCACTGAGTTTCTCACAACTTTACATTTAAATCTCACTTGGTGACTTGGATTCCTCTTTCCCTCGTTTTCTGATTTGAACAGGACACCAGATATTGGTCTATTCTAAACATACCTGTTTATGTAAATGAGTCATTGAACATGACTAATGAGTCAAAATAGGTTGGTATTTGTAGCCAAAATGAAGAATTAAAAAATTCACCGATTGCAATCTTTCTTTCATTGCTTTTGCCACTTAAAGCTTTCTGACTTCAGTAAAGCCATTAGTACCCACCAATGAACTATATGGCTTTTGTACTAACACATATGTTTGAATGTTTCTGACATTGCAGGAAATAATCAGGCTCAATCAATATATGTTTATCAAGACATAAGGTCTCAAATCGATGAGTAAGTAGCTCTCCCAACAGAAGAACAAATAAAATTCTGTTTCCTAACTGTTCTGCCATGCTGTGCTGTAGATTTCATCTCTTTACCCTCTCTTGCTGAAAGAAACACATGTCATACAGAATTGAATGATCACTGAATAATGAGTTCTGCCTTGATTGTAGCATGTTAGTGATCATAAATAAATGAGATTGTGTTTGCATTTCATAGGCATCTGAATTTTTTTATCGTGCATTTCACCTCAGATAAACGAGCTTATCCCTACTTTAATGAGTCAAAACCCCTCCGAGAGGCACAGCACAGAACTGAAGCTCACATTTAACATTTTAGACGATCACGTGTACAAGGGCTCCTGCTTGGTTCTCCTATGGCAGCAGCTGGTGTTCTCTAAAAACTGACTGATTTTCTTTCTTGCTTGTTCGCTTTTATAAACATGATCTTGGCAAATTAGTGAATTGTTTTATTTGTGCTTTGATTCTGAAGAGTAGATTTCATAAAGAGGGAGACATGCAGGGAGTGAGGAGCAGGGTAGCTAGAATGAATCAAAGCGCAAAAACCAGAAAGGGAGGAACACAGAAATTGAGACGCAAAGGCAGAAAAAGGCTATAATGTGTGTGTGTGTGTGTGTGCGCGCGCGCGTGAGCATGCCTGCACGTATGGGAAGAGAGTGGGGAGATCACTACTGAGATAAACCAGGACGGAAAAAGAACAACTATTTAAAGACTAGGATTTGCTTATGGGAGGGAAGAAAAGTCGTTATTAAAAAAGGAAAAAGGATTAGTACTAAAAATAGTAATTACTCTATGTATATTTTTAAATAAAAATAAGAGGCCTTTTAAATTGAGGCAGATATTAGAAATAAGTTAATAGATTGCCCCAAAACCTTCTATTCTACATTTTATAAAAGCATGTTAATTTAAAATATTTGAGAACAGGCATGTATAATATAATTTATAATTAATTGTTCAGCTTTAAATGCCTTTACTGTATACCATAGTTTAGAAAAACAATGAGTTCTTTAAATAGCGACATCATTTTTTTCATCAGCCAAGTTATTCATAGACAATATATTTTTTAAAATGTTTCTGTGGTGCATATTTAATTAATATGAAGTATTTAAAATATAAAGACACTTAGATATGATAATTTACCAAAGAAATTTTAACTGATGGAAAGCAAGCAAATGAATTTGCAAATGTAAATAAATTTCGATCTTTCTTACGAATCATTTTTCAAGAACTGTAATGCCAATGACCTTATACATTTGGCATAAATATAAACGTATGCTGAAGTATACTCGTGTTAAATCCTTAAAGATATTTAATAAGGACATCAAAACAACTTTTTTCAGATTGATAGAACCTCAAAATTTTTGTTCTCTAAGTAGCATGAACTTAAAATATTCAGTCCCCAGAGAAATAATTATCCATTAACATTAATTTTAAGAGAATTTAAAGGTGAAGGGAAAAATCTGAACAATCCTTCCAATGTTTTAAGTAAGCAAACAAAAAACAATAAACAAAGCAAAGCAGTAAATCCTCATAAATGCGTCCTCCCAGGGACTTCCTTCCTCTGGAAATTCCATATTTCAAGGGAAACTTGATTGTTGTGTTCCTGTTTCACTTATATTCTCAGAGCCATTGTAAACACCAACACTTTTTATGGACATTTTATAAGGTTTTTATAAGCGTTTTCGGAGATATTTTGATGTGAACTGGAAAGTCATGTCTTGCTGGCACTAAGTGGACCTTGGGACGCAGGAGCCGAAGTTCGTTTGGAGCCCACGGAGTTCAGGTCCCCCTAGGTAAAGTCAAAGCCATTCTTCCTGTCTCAACTGAGATTGAAGTAAAGAATAGAAATGGTCACAGTTTGACAGCATTTGCGAGCCAAAGATTTCAAAAAGAAGTCAAAAGTTTGCCTAAGATCATTAAATATCTAAAGCCCCAAACAAATTACACAAAGTGGAATAAGTTGAAATTTCTTGAATTTGCTTGGTGCGTGCTGTCATAGTATTCTTATTGCAGACAAATAAGTTTAAAAACACCTTTTTTCCCCCGCTAGTGTATTTGTATTGCTGACCGTCTCAGTTTGCATTTCCCCCAGAAGCAGACAGATTAGGGCTCAAGTGGTTTACTTGGGAGGTGATGCCAGACAACACAGCCGCGAGGTGAGAAGTGAGACAGGGAATGGCTGGGCTCCCTGGCTGCTGTGCTGTCAGCCAGCTCCCAGCTGGAGCTCAGTGGTGCCAGGGGAACCCTGTAGGGCACACACCTCTGAGCTGTCCCACCTGGGGGTGAGGAAGCTGGGGTATTTGCCTATTGGCGCCCACTGGTCAGTGGGGAAGGTCGGCCTCTGGAGGATGGCGATCCCCCATGCTCCCGGCCTGCCCTGCACACCAGTGGGCCGAGATGGCCAGGCCCCAGCTGATGTCGAATGCACAGACAACTTCTGCTGCTGTGCCTCACATTCCGCTTCATTTCAGAGCAGCAACCACAGGAGGCAGGTAGTGGGGAATCGAGAAAAGATTTATCTAGGTGTTTGTGAAGCAGTTTCTCAAGCAAAGGGAGGTTTGTGATTGATGCAAATGACAAATTGAAGGCCTTAATTACTCAAGAGTTTAAACCCCAAATTCATGTATTTGCTTTGACATTCCACGTCCCTTTACACAAATAATAATAGCTAACATTTATTAAACACTTACTGTATGCCTGTCACT
Source organism: Trachops cirrhosus (assembly GCA_028533065.1). NCBI lineage: Eukaryota > Metazoa > Chordata > Mammalia > Chiroptera > Phyllostomidae > Trachops > Trachops cirrhosus. The sequence goes on along the minus strand of CM052544.1, from coordinate 15,599,384 downwards.
GTGCTAGGTGTGTAAGTTTGTAATGAAACATTTAATCCTCACAGCCACCCAGTGAGTGAGAGGTGCTTCACAGATGAGGCAGCTGACGAGCAAGAAGGTGGTGCTGTGACTGGCCCAAGGTCTTGTGGCAGAGCAGGGTGTCGAGTTCAGCCTGGCTCTGGAACCGTGGTCTTCTGCCTGTACTGCCTCAGTGGGTAATCCAGTCTACAGGATTGATCCCGTCTACACTTCTTTTAGTGTACGAAGCCTCGGCAGTCACTAACTGTACTGCTAGGTGTGAATGGAGGCGAATGCAGAACCAGCGTGCCTTGCCCCATCCACTTCACAAGGGCTCCTTTGCCTTTATGCTCAGCTGCCACTTACCGAGCTGATCCGAGTGGGCAGCTGGGTATTGCCTAAAGTGTCACTGCCGAGACCGCTTGTTGCTCAGCGGCCGACGGGCTTTCCCAGCCACCTTTGGGACTGTCCACTGCCTGAAATGGGCCTCAGCATCTTCCCCTATCCATCTTAGTGGAGCAGTGATCTGAGGAGATTATTTCTGGAACATGCTTTCTGCTTTTTCCACCTTGACTTTCACTAAGTTTCCCACTTTGCAGGAATTCATGGTTATTGTGAAGTCAAATGAAATCTAGGACTAATGCTGTAAAAGAGAAAAAAAACGTGGAGCCCAATAAAGATGGGACATGTGAGTGTTTCAAAACACACGGGAACCATGCATGCGTGCAGCGAGTTGGAGAATTGTAGGGGAGGGCACCTCTTCATCGCCCTTCACATTCAAGCATAAGCAAAACAATTTGGCTCTACCTACAATACACACAGCGCCCAATTTTGATCTGTATATATGACATTTTATAGAAACTATTTGTTTAGCAAATTGGTTAGCATGTCTTTGTCTGAAATGGTAAGGTTGAAATATTACTTCTTAGAGCATATTTTATTCATGGGTTTTTTTAAGTGAAAAGCTATGTGCTCCCCAAATCAGGTGGGTTAGGGAGAAACCATTGTAGGAAAAGTAGTGTAGCTTTTCAGGAGCTGTGGACTGAACAGCTGAGTGAGGTTAGCTTATGTGTTTGCTTTCCAGTTTGTAGAAGGATAAATAAAAAGCTGGTAGAAATGAACTTTATAATTTTGTGCACTTTGGAGTTGTTTGGACATATTCATTCATTCTCATAAAAAAAAGAGTGTTATTACTTAAAGTGGCACAGAGACCAAAATTAATTCAATATTTTAAAAAGAGAAGAGGTGATCTCCAAAAATATAGTGTGGTACATTTTATCCCAAGCTCCAGGAAAGCTGTTTTTCAGGTATTACTTCAAGATCTCATAATACAATGTAGAGAAAAAATAAAGAGGTAGCATAAATAGACCCTTTTCTGCAAGGAAAATCATTAAGTTCCTGGAAAGAGTAAACAAAAAATAGTATCCCTATTTCACAGAACTTGATAAAAGTAACTTGCTTGGATCTTTAGAGGCTGTGATAAGGCTTTCAAATGAAGCCTGTAACGGAGCTCACAGAAGCCACTGGGCAGGGCTCACGTCCGCTCACGCACAGTGTGGTGTACAGAGGGCACAGAGCAGCTGCCTTTCTGGGCAGAGAGGACTGGAGCCCAGCTTGCCCAAGGAAACAACCTTTTATGAGGACATAGGTGCCCAGTGATCATATTTTTCCATGATTCACTGGTGATACATTTTCATGCCAAGGGGAACAAGTGGGTTATAAGAAATTCTATGAATGGATGAACAGCAGGGCAGATGAGGGCAGCATTTTCTTCTTAATACCATTTGCTTTTCTTGATTGCTGATGCTGTATTTGGAAGTGAATGATGTGTTTAGTGATCAGCAGTGCAAGGAGATACAGGTTGAAGCAGGAATCACTCACAGTGTATGGCCTGGGAAGATGGCCTAGCTGTGGCAGGCAGCTTTGGGGAGGTTTTCTGGTCCCTTGAACACAGAGGAATTCCTGCTCCCTGTGATTCTACAGCAACTTCTGTGGCTGTTTGTCCCTCTCATGAATTGGAACTGGGGACAGAGAGCAGCAACTAGGAGTTGCTGCACATTAATAGAAACTGATTGTGAAGAGGTCCATAAACTTGAACGCTGAGGCTCCAGGCTCTGTCTACATCTTATATATCAGTTAGCTATTGCTGTGTAACAAATTACCTCCAAACTCAGTGGCTTAAAACCAAATTTATTCAAATAATCACAGTTTTATGGGTTGTTTGACCTCTGCTAGGCTCATGCATGCAGCTTAGGGTTGTCTGGGAGCTGATCTTGGCTGTGACAGCTCTACTCCTTGTCTCCGATCCACTCATGGACAGAGGACTAGCGTGTGCATGTTCTCGTCATGGCGATGGCCCAGTGCCACAGAGCAAGCAGGAGCATGCAAGGGTGGCTTCGAACAGGCACCCGGTTGTTTCCATCTCCCTCTGTTCGGCCAAAACAAGTTCCGTGGCTGAGCACAGACACAAAGTGGAGAAACAGACTCTGCCTCTTCAGTGAGAAAAATGACAAGTTCAGTCCTGGCTGGCGTGGCTCAGTGGATTGAGTGCCGGTCTTAGAACCAAAGGGTCGCCTGTCAGGGCACATGCCTGGCTTGTGGGCCAGGTCCCCATTTGGGGACGTCTGAGAGGCAACCACACATCGATGTTTCTCTCCCTCTCTTTCTCCTTTCCCCTCTCTAAAAATAAATAAATAAAATCTTAAAAAAAAAGAAATGACAAGTTCATAGGACAAAGGGAGAGGTAAAGAATCAGGGCATGTGATGCAGCCTGCCGTGCTACTCTGGCAGAATACTGGTTGTATAGATTGTTTAGCCCCATCCCTGTTCCAAACATTCGCTTCTTTTCCCCACCTCACAAGTAGCCAGCAGGAAGCCCACTGAGCTTGCTGCATCCCCAGCTCAGCCCAGAAGCATGGCCAAAGGAGCACGCTCTCCAGTGTCCTGGTTTCGGGCACAGTTCTCATGACCATGGCACTGGGTAGAGGAGGCAAATGACCAGGAACCCACTCTGACATATTTACACTGGGCAGTCCACTGGGACAGGGGCGGAGCAACAGGCGGCCGGTAACCCCGGACATCCCCAAACACATGCTGGGAGTTCAGTTTTTATTCTAATCCCCAAACTCTCCTTTTAACTCCATCCAAGTTTCTGCCTGTTATCTTCCTTGGGGGAGCCCATACCTGAGGACATTGCACCCCCTTGTATTGGCGTGTCACTAAAATATAGGGGGCAGTTTGCTCTCCTGGGACATTTTCTTTGGTGGCAGTTTCCTTATAGCAGAAGATCACAATGGAACATACCTAGTGAGGACCAGCTTTATCTGCTCAGAAAAATGGGGACCTTTTTATACCTAACATAGCTGGCACATAAGTCAATAGTAGCCCTGGTATTTAAACATTTTTCTTTGGAGATAATCTTAGTGCTGGGTGATTTTCTTCCAAGTTAGTGCAAATTGTAGATGACTTCATGGTTCAAATTATTCAAAGAACCAACTTTTACCTTATAGTATAATTTGTAGCCACCAGTTGGTCTTAAGGTGATGCTTTTTTCCCTGTGACTCCCCTTGGATGTTAGTGCAAACCCATTTTCCCTCACAATGTTAACTGTACTCATTTCTTAGGTACTACTTGAATTTGAACATACTAATATATTTTATCTCCAATTTGCTGTCTGTCTCTAGCTGAAACTACTCTGGTTGCTTGAATGCAGAAGGACCTTAACTAATACATTAGCTGAAGAAATAGTGCAAAGAAACACCAGGATTGCTTAATCAACATGGCAGCTCTGTCTGCAAAAGTTTAAAGAAAATGCCCAAGTAGTCCTGGCTTTATTAGGAGCACCAGGCAATTACCAACTGCAATAAATGGCCGAGGTTATGGCACCCATACAGTTTAATTTGCATTCTGAATATTACGTTGTGTTCACTGAGAATGCAAAGCAGGCTCTGTGGGATGTAAGCGGCTAAATTACAGTGAATTTCAGGATTTCTTTGGTTCAGGCGAAGGCAGGAGGAGAATGACTTGCTTGTGTGTGGTCTGCCTCAACCTTTACCTCTTCAGCAGGACATACGGAGCATCAAAGCAGATGGTCCTTCTGGGCTACCCTTGGAGGAGACAGAGTCACCAGATGGTCTGATGTAAATTGTGACTGGGCTGCCCTGCAGCCAATCAGATTATCTGTGTCATTTTGGGGATTGACGTAGATGGCCAGAAGATTGATTAGGTTGCCATGATTGGTGAGAAGATGAAAATGATTTAGCCAATTGCGCCAAATGTGTATTATTCCAAGACGCCCAAGTGAGAAACTGAGCTGGCATTGTGCAGAGACTCAAATTGGATGAGGATCTTATTACTGGAGAACTAAAACCTATAAGTGATTGTATTTCCAGGTCAATGAAATGTCTATAGGAATCAGACTACTGCAGGAAACAGTTCTAAGCCAAGCCACTTTCACACAGCTCCCGCACACTTACCTAGCACGTGTGCGTCAGTGGGCCAGGAAGGGAGGCCAGGGCTTTGACCGAGGTTGGTAAACTTCTCTGCTTGATCGCATGTGTCTCTGCTCTTCTTTTCCGCATTCCTGGGCACCCTCCACATGTCAAGGGTTCCAAGGAACCCGTGTGGGAGCACCCCGTCAGCAGCTTCCCAGGTTGTATAATTTGGCTGCCGTTCCACTGGGTCTGCCTGCTGTGCATCTGATTGCTCCATCGTGGCCACCGGCATAATGTGCATCGCACTTAGAAAGTCACAAGGAGTTCTTTTTGGTGAAATGAGATGGGATTTTAGGACACCAGGACAGAGCGAGAGTGAAGGAGAGAGACTGGCCAGAAGTAGTTCACTATCCTTTTTTCTATAAAAGTGCAGTGCCAAGCCACCCTCAAACATGGCCCCAATAGAAGATGGGGGCCCTTAGTTGTATAATGCTTCAGGACCTCGAGACTGGCCTGTTTCACTCAATGTTGCACGTTAGGGTGAGTGGGAAGGGCAGAGGAGAGGGGACCAGAAGGGAGTGGTGCTCCCGACCTGAGGCTGAGGCTCTCAGACCATGGCTGGCCACTCCGGGAGCGGAACTGTCCTGGCCCCTGTCACCACATTACTGAGGGTAGGAACGGGGGACCGTGACCTCCAAACAGGGCTCCCTCATCTCATCACAGACGTTGATGAGTAGGGATTTACAATTTTTCTCTTAAGTTCTTAATAAGCGAAGTAACATAATATTTTTAACAAGAAGGGTTTGAACCAGGAATTTTAATTGTCGATATCTCATAAGACACAATACACACACACATCAACAAAACAACCAAAAAAGTCTATAGAAATGAACGTATGAAGCACACTAAACAATTTAAAAATCAGTACTATTTAATCACTCAGAGAAAAATAACTTAGGAAGAAGAAAATACAAATCATCCATAACCCTCCACTTAGGTTTTGGTGTATTCCCTTTCCATTGTTTTTCTGTGTATGAACATTTACAAAAATTTTATCATTGGACCCTGGCTGGTGTGGCTCAGTGGACTGAGCTCCAGCCTGTGAACCAAATGATCGCCGGTTCCGTTCCCAGTCAGGGCACGTGCCTGGGTTGCAGACCAGGTCCCCGATAGGGGGCATGTGAGAAGCAACCACTCATTGATGTCTCTCTCCCTTCCTTTCTCCCTCCCTTTCTCTAAAAATAAATCAATAAAATCTTTAAAGAAATGTTATCATTGATATACTTATTCAGTGACATATGCTTTTCCATTTAATATGATATGATAATCGTTTCCTTATATCATTAAATAATCTTAAAAAACAATATAGTTTGATGGCTACACTATAACTTATGTAACCTTTTCCTATTGTTTTAATTGTTTATAATAGGGAACATGTTTTCATGCTCATGAATAATATGGAATAAACATTGGTACTCATATAAATGTGTGACTCTGTGTTTCAGTTACATTTTTAGTCATTTGATAAAAAGATTCTAACTATATTTAAACCGCAGGGATATAGGCCATCAGGGAGGCGGGAGTAGTGAGAAATAGACCCGAAGGTGCCACAGGCCGGGGGTATTCTAGAGCTCCTGACACGCCCCCTTTCTCTGGGTCCCTAGACCTCCCTTGCCGTTCTCTTTCGCTCACTTCTGGTGACCACCCTGACTTTGATGATTTAGTCGGCAAGCCTTAGCAGGTCTGGCCCCCCACAACAGAGCTGTAACAGTGGGAATTGTAAGCCACCGCACCATTCTTTTGACATTGTTTCTGTAAGTGCTGACTCTGACTAATGTGTAGCTTGTAGATGAGCAGCGTGTTTGTATAAGAATCCTAGAGCACTGGCTGGTGTGGCTCAGTGGGTCAGGTACTGGCTTGTGAACCAAAGGGTCGCTGGTTCAGTTCCTGACCGCGACACCTATGTGGGTTGAGGGCCAGGTCCTCGGTTTGGGGGCATGTGGGAGGCAACCAATCAGTGTGTCCCTTGCACATTGACGTTTCTCTCCCTCTCTCCCTTCCTTCCCATCTCTCTGAAAATGAACAAATTGAATTAACAAGGAAAAGGGGGACAGACTCATAGGAGAGGTGAGGGGGTGGAGTGATTGAGCAAAAACGAAAAAGGACTCGTGGACATGGACAACAGTGTGGTGATTGCTGCGGAGAGGGGGGTATAAGGGGACTAACTGATAATGGAAAACATACAGTACAGCTCAAAATAAATAAATACATAAAATTGTTTTAAAAAATCCTAGGAACTAGCTTCAAAAGCTACAGACTCTGACCTCAGGCGTCCGAGCTCCAGGGGCTTTGCTGACCTTCGACCATGGTGCCAGGATGACGTGGAGCCAGCATGGTGCACACCGGGCCATCACTTGCCTTATCGGAAAGGACTATGCTCATCTGCACGCAGAGAACTTTAACCCCCTCCCATGATCTTTGTTCTGTTCCCTTCTCCCTCCTTATAAAAACTTCTGCCTCCACTGAGAGGTGGAGATGGGCTTTGAGTCATGAGTTCCCCCATCTTCCAGGTGGCCGGCATCTGAAAATAAACCACTGTCCTTTGCATCAGCACCTGCCTCTTGAGTACTGGCTTTCGTAGCGGCAGGCAGCCAGACCTGTGTTCGGTTACAGGGCCAGCTGAGGGCGTGTCTCTGGGAAGGGCATTCCTCCTTAGGTATGAGGAGAGTAATTCAAACGTGCTTTGGGCCTTTGAAAGGAATCGGAACATCCTTGAAGGCAAGGACATTTTCTTCTCTAAGGATCCTCGGTACATAGCATGTTGCCTGGTGCATGGGCAGCATTTAATAAATAATTGTTCATAAGTAAGTGCATCCATTGTTTTATCCATAGGTATTCCAACAAATTACTTTCTCTCTGTTGGTCTGTATCTTGGACACTCCAGGACTAACCAGACTTGGCCATCAAGGTGGTTGCATGTAGCTGAAAGCTGGGTGCCAGGGTGGAGTAACAGAGAATGGGGATTTTCATTCAAAGGCTTGAATTCTAGTCCTGTAACAGCAGGGCAACTGTGCCTGCCTAACCTCTGTGAGCCTCAGTTTCCTCCTCTGTAAAACAGGATTTATTTTTTGACGCATCCACATCCTGGTTTTTTATAAAGTTTGAATGAGGTAGCATCTGTGATGACACTTTGCAGAATTTAGGTTCTAGCACTTGTATCCTCATCGTAACACACAGTGAATGATCCCGGTTAGAATTAGCGGAGACCGTGTATTTCTTCTCGCCATGGAACTGTAGCTGCCAGGCTCATGGCGGCATGTTTATATTACCACTGGGAAAGATATTTTAGTTGTGTTGAGCTTATCCATTGATCCTCCTTCTGTTTGTTCATTTAAAAAAAAGGAATGATTTATGCCCTGGCTGGGCGGATCAGTTGGTTGGAGCGTCATCACGTACACCAGAAAAGCTGGTGGGTTCGATTCCCGGTCAGGCACATACTTAGGCTGCATGTTCAGTCCCCCATCAGGTTGTGAGCAGGAGACAACCCTTCAATGTCTCTCTCTCTCCCTTTCTTCCCCCCACCCCCAACTTCCTCTCTCTCTAAAAAAAAGATCAATAAACAAGTCCTTGGGTGAGGATTAAAAAAAGAGTCTAGTTCATGGGGTTCTGCTAAGGAATAGCTAATGAATTACAGATGCTATAAATGCCAAGCAGTGACAACAGGCTTCTCTCAGGGGCCCCGTATCGCTGAACTTTATCACGTCAGTCTCTTCCACTTTCTTTTTAACTTGGCATTTAATACTGCACCTGATGACATCCCGGTCTCATCTTCAGAGAGCGGTGTAACAGAAGTTAGCACTTTTGTCATTATTCATTGAGCTGAGTTTGAGATTCCTGAGAGGGCTTAAAAGCAAGATCAGCTGGACGCGGTCACAGTAGATGTGGCAGGTGAAACACGCTCTTCTGAAGTGGCTAATGCGTCTGCGTCGACATCTGCGCTGAAACTCATCATCCGTGGCTGCATTTCTCCCTCCACTGTTTTTTGTCGTTTTTTTTTTTTTTTTGTGGGCAGTGGTCCAGATATAGGGCTTTCGGCTATGAGACTTCTGAGTTGGAAGCAGTATTTCTACAGCATATATCTCCATCCCCTTGCTCCAATGGCAATGCTCTTTATTTCACTTTATCCATAGCCTGCCCACCTTACAAGGCTCATTTCTTTCTTCTCTTCTTCCCTGAACCTTTCTGGAAATACTATTACGACTTTTTCCCTCCCTACAGTAAGAGAACGATAGAAGCTTGAGACTGGAAGGGACTTGAGGGATTCTCCCACCTCCAACACTCCATTATTTAAATCTGGGCCAACTAGTTGTTCAATCTGTGTCTGAACAAACTATTGCATCATACCCATTACATCATAGTTATTAAAAATAGTCCTAATTATCTTATAATTTAGCTTCGCTCCCCAGTGAAACAGTCAATGGGTTTTTCTTTCTTGTTCCCTTTTATCCCTTAACATATTGCTAAGTATTTTTATTCGATAGAATTGCTTTTGGTTTCAGAAAATTGGAAGAAGTTGACTTAAACAAATAGGACTCTGTCTTTTCCCATAGCAAGAAGTCTTAGAGATGGGCCATTGCTCTTGCTGGCTCAGTGGGTGATTGATGTTGGGGCCAGCAAAATCTTTCCCGTGGATCTCCTTGCCGTAGCAAACATCAAAGGGCACCGTGATCACATTCAAGGTGGAAGACGGCAGTAGCATCTATAACTTTTTCTCAGGAGAACAACAGCTTCTCCGGAAAGTATCTTATCAGCTTTATGCTTACATCTCATTGGCCAAAGTGATCACTCCATCACCTTGTACTACACGACCGACCGGGAAAGCTGACAATGGGATTGTCCTGTTTGGCATATCCCAATAACAACCCCTGTCCTGAGGCTAGGCTTACTGCCTCTCCCCAAAGGATCGGGGTTCCATACCCAGGAGGAAAGGGAGAAGGGCTATTAGGAGGGCTACTGCCCTGGGCAGTGTTCCTCCAGAAGCCAATGTTGAGACAAGATTGTAGCAAAAAGGGGTTTTTTTTAGGAGGGGATCCCAGGAAGCATTAGCAGGAGAATGGAAAAGTGAGACAAGGGCCCTGGCAGGTGTGGCTCAGTTGTTTGGAGGGTCATCTGTGTTGGGAACCACCCCGTCTGATTTCAGAAGCCGTAACACAACCCCCCCAACCATGGCTAAGGTTGAGAAAGCGCTCTTTGGACCGTAAGTCACTAAGGAGACAAGGCTTATCTCCCTGGCAGGGGCGCCACTTCTCCTTTTTCTTCATCCATAACTGGTCCCCCATGCTCGATCAGTTAGCCAATGATGGGTAAGATTCCCCAAGGGGGGAACGACCTAAGACAGGCACGATCACGTGGAAGCCCCAAGGAAGTACTTGGGGGGCTACAGCAAAAGGGGGTGATGGACCCTTGCTCCTTGGCTTTGACAAAGCCTAAGTCCTCATTCTGCCTGCAAGAAGTCTCCTAATATCTTGGTTGCCTTACTTCCCCTGCCTGACTTAACCCTGAAGCAATGACAGAGGGCGGTACAGCCCTGTGCTGGAAAAGGTGGGTTTCCCAGAGTGATCAGGCCTGAGAAAGAATACATAAACTCCTGTGAAACCTGCTTTGCTAAGAATGCTCTCAATTAAATGATAAGGGTCCGAGCAGGATATGAGTTTGTTTCCCAAAGTTTTGTAGCCCTTTAGCTAACAGACCCTGACTCAGAATAGGCCCTCGTAGTTCTTTGTATGCTATCTGTTGTTTGATCCTTACTGCCTGACAATGATCAATGAACTTTACCTGTATTCTTGTGCAAATTGAAACCCAATAAAAACCTATCAAGGCAAGGGTTGGGGTGCTCTTCTCTTGAGGGAGTTGCCGTGCTATCCCTTTTCCTCCACGGGACTCGGTAGTCTGTGTGAATTTGTCTCGTGTCTCATCCATAACGCTGCGGACACTGCGGGCTGGTGCACGCATCGGTCCTGTAACCAAAAGTGTGTGGGTTTGATTCCTGGTCAGGGTGTGTAAGGGAGGCAGCCAATGGATGTTTCTCTCTCTCCCTTCTTCTCTATCTCTAAAAAGCAAGGGAAAAAAAGTCCTCAGGTGAGGATTTAAAAAAAATTAAAATCGAGAAAGAAAGGGAAGAAAGTTAATGCCATGTACATTAATGAGCAGATTAGTGCAACGGGCAGCTGGGGTGCAGTTGTACTCAAGGCCTCTGAGAGACAGCAAAGAACATGCCTCAGAGCTGTCCCACCTGAGAGGCAAAAAGCTGGGATCTCTTCCCAGAGACGCTACCTGCCCAGCACCTCCGGCTGCCCCCGTGTGTGAACTAAGCATCACACCTGTGTAGGTAGGAATGGTGAGTACCCAGGATTATATAATTACGTAAAGGACCTGCTGAACTGCCATCAGGGCCTGGCACAGCACTTACTAGGTGCTCAGTAAATCCTTGAATTCAACGGACAGTTATTCACTACCTAGAAGTTACCAAGTATGTGTAAGGTAAATGCACTGCTTTATTCTCAAACAGACTTTCTTGATATAAACAAGAAACAAAACAAGGGGTATTTATGCTCAAATCTTGGTACATTGTAAAATGCAGTTTCCCGGAGGCTGTGACCCTTCCCCCTTTCCTGTTCAATATTGGCATGTAAACTTCTTGTTCCTATCAAAGGAATCAGTCAGTCCTAGAACATCCTGTCACCGTACATAGTGCAGTTCTTAGGAAACAAGCTGTTTTATTTAATGAAATGCTTAGTGTTTCTGAGTTCTACTTTGTCCTTAACAGCAGACATTTACTAAATAGCCCATTAGTTGCTTGAAAGAATGAATACCTCTTTTTTCTTATTCCAGAGCAGTGATTTACTGCCCTGAGCTATCTGGCATTATAACCATCCTTGTTCTTTTCTTAATAATTAACATCTGAAAGTGACTGTCATGAATACAGGTCTTGGCTTCGGTCCTCCCTGGGTTATTCTTAGGCACCCACTATAGCAGGAAGAATGGAATCCACCTACCATTTGATGCTAGCTTTGCTCCGCTGTTCCCTTGTGCCTGATGGATTGAGTTGGACGCTGGTGCAGGGACTGTTTTACTCTCACGTGCTTTTGCTTCCCTCTTCTCTGCCTTCCCCTTCCTGCTCTCACTCACCACTGACCCAGTGGCCACTGTACTGGGCACTCTGCCTCTCCGGCATCTCCCCTACTCTTTTTCTATTGGGGCAGGCATGTGGTGTGGTGGGATTGCCCGCACCCCCAGCCCTCCAGATCCTTGGACAGGACAGGATTGGTCTGTATCAATCGGATCATCATGTTGACCATGGCGATTAGGTCCTGGAAGGGTATGCGGCATAATTTAATCTAATAAGTGTGCAGCCAGCCTGAGGACAAAGATAATACAACAGAGAAACATAGATCTTAGAGAATAGCAGTGAAATAAAGTCAAAGCCCAGTTCAATCTGTGCCAGAAAGCATATTATTTCTAGACATTTTATTTCCACGGACCAATAAATCGCGTTGTTAAAATAGTTTCTGTTGGATTTTTGTTACTTGTGGCCCAAATATCTGTACTAAAACAAATAGCTCACACTTCCTCTCTGCTTGTGTTCTTGAGTTGACCCTTCCTTTTGCTCCTGGCCCCCTTTTGTGGATTCCAACTTCAGATTCTAGTCCTCCAACACCCACGGTCCAGCCTACCAATGTCTCTCAAAATGTAGCCACTACTTGACCGTGGGAAGAGCCAGTCATCCAGCTTACTGAGACTTTCCGAGGCATGGGGAATTACTGCAAAACATGACGATAATGTCCTGTAACACTAAGCGTCCCTCAGTTACACGCTCCAGAATGGTTGCCTTGTTCTAAGTGTGTAGGCAAACCTGGAGCCGAGGAAATGTTGAAGGTAAGCTTAGCTCTGGAGTTGGCTTTGGTATCACACGCTCACTGCAAACCAAGTTCATTTATTCTTAAACGGTGAGTGATTAGCTATGGAACCTGGGAAGTGTAATTTTCAGCAAATTATATTTCGTGTAGCTTACCTTGCACTGATCTCTGAGGAGAAGTCAGTCTCATTCATGATATCTAGTCAAATGCAAATCTGTGCCTTTGGTACAACAGCTGTTCTTCAATGATCCCAATTAGTGTGAAAGGAAGGAGCCTTGCCTGGCCGTATCAGTGAGTTGCAGTACTAAGTGAGGACGGTTTTCACCATTGGGGGGCGGTTTGAAACTGGAGTGGAGGGAGTTTAGAGGACACTTTTATTTGGATACCCTTAACAATAGAACCAACAGAGTCTCATTGGATGCACACGGTTAAGTGAAGAGTCACTTAAAGACAATGCAAAGGGTAGTCCTTGGATGTTGGATGTTTGACACAGGAAAGTACATGTTTAGTTCCGTGACAAAAGACGCAAGGGAACCTTCAGAATGAGTGGCACTGTAGACACAGAAGCAAACATTTGCAGTATGTCGAAGGTATGGGTTTCTTCTTTTTTCTCCTCACCAATAATTTCACAGAATTTGTTGGTCTCTGATATTCCAATGCACAGAGGATAGGAAAATAGGTCAGCTTTGGTTGAAATCTGACAACTACGTCGCACACAGATTTTTCTCTTCCTTTGGCCATCTTTTGAAACCTTGTTTGGTGTTCTCACATGTGGTCAGAGGATATTTATAGTTTGCTTGGTGTTGTCGGAACTCTTAATTTAGAAGCAACAGGTACATTTGGTGACTCATCCAGTCCTGGTGCTCATGCTTCCTCATTCTAATTTAAAATCCAGCACTTTCTCTTCCTTTCTGTGGCCAGTCACTGACTCAAAACCTTATTTCTCACTCTGGTTATGGCTACAGTGAATGAGTTGGTTTCCTTGCCCTCTGGTCTGATTCTTCTCCATAGTGTCACAGAACTCTCCTACCTCTTCTTATTTCCAGCATAAAATACCGCTGTCATTCCTCGGTAGTACGCATTGGTCTACCACCTGCACCCCTTCCGGATCGGGGTCCAGCCAGGCTCTGCATCCGCCCTTCATTTCTCCTTTACGCACTTGTTCCCACAATATGCCACGTTCCTCTCACCCTCCACGCCTCTGTACTTGTCATCCTCTCTACCTTAAACAGGATACTCCCTCCCTTTTAGTCTTCCTTGTGAACGGCTCCTCATCCTTCCAGATTCAGCCCAGCCACTGCCTCCTCCCACATCCCTCAGACCGAGATTCCCTATGGGTTCCCATGGCACCTCGTGCTGATTGGCAGTTTCCTCATCTCCGTGGAGGGCTGGCTCTGTGCCTTGCATTTCTGTATTTTTTTAGGGCCTCCCACAGGTCCTCAGGAAAGATTGGTGAAATGAGTGGATGAATGAGTGAGGTAGATATTATGCTTTATTTTCTCTCCGGGAATAAGTGAATGAGTCAGACTCATTATACTCTGGCTCATTATGCCCTTGTACAAAGATCATAGTTGGCCCTGGTTTGGTTTTGTAAATCAAAATCTAGGCTCCTGACTACACAAAGCCAGGGCCATGGAGTTCTACCATTCAAGCACACTGAAAGAAGCCCAGGCCCCCAGAGCTTGTCCTCACTACAAAGGCAGGTCACCTAACCTGATGCCAAGTGTCTTTCACTGAAGTTTGGGAAAGGCAGGTGAGGGCTGCTAGTAGAGGCAGAAGTATTCTTTTTCACCGTGTCCTAATATATCAAACTAAAATCCCTTCCATAGGATGGAAAGATTTCAAGGGATCTTTAATAGTGGATCCTTTGCTCTGGCTGGGTGGCTCAGTTGTTTGGAGTGTCGACCCAGGCATCAAAAGGTTGCAGGTTCAGTCCCTGCTCAGGGCACATACGGGAGGCAACCGATCAACGTTTCTCTCTCACACTGATGTTCTGTCTCTCCTTCCTCTCTCCCTAAAATCAATAAAAACGTATTCTCTGGTGAGGGTTTCGGGAAAAAAGAGTGGGTCCATTAACATTTTAAATTAAAATGGAATCTCATAATACTTCATATATATTTATAGGTGTGGTAAGTAGGTGATTGAAGTAATTTTATCATTTAATCTCCACAACAACCCAAAGGTGTAGGAACTACTATTATACCTGTTTTACAGATGGTAAAAAAGAGGCTTGGAGAAATTTAATAATGTAGGTAACTTTCCAAAGTCACACATTTTCTGGAGGTGGATTTACAATTTCAAATCCTGCTGTCAGACACGGGGGACTTGTACTCTTAATTAATCACCTCTGTGAAGCTTAGCCACTAGTGAAAGCAACCTGCACATTTGCAGTTCTTTTTATTGATACTGTGTCAACAAAAGCATATGAAGTTTTAACTATGTAAACAAGCCAGCGAGATATGAAGCATCAAATATTTAAAACTAAGAATCTGAAACATAAGTCAATATTTAGGGGAATTATAATTCTCCTATCTGCACAAGGCAGGGGTTATTATTCACGATGTAACGATGAAAAAACGGAGATCGGAGGAAGAGCTGGGCTGGGGTGATCAAGGTCACAGAGCATCAGAGAGGGGCTTGGATGAAGAGCTGTCTTACTCTGAAACCCTCCATTGCTGGGCCCCAGTAAGGCTTCTAAACTTGTCACAGAAACACAGAGCAGCGAGCTTAATGCCAGAAACACTGTTTACAACCAGAAGACAAGGTTCGGTCCGTGGTTTTTGCCACTGAAAGTCAGCTGCACTGGAATTAAAATGAGCTAAAAACCACAATGAGCTACCACCTCCCACCCATTAGGATGGCCACCCTAAAAAAGACAGAAAAATAACAAGAGTTGAAAAGGATGTGGAGAAATTAGAACCCTATGGGCGGTTGGGTGAGGATGTAAAATGGTGCGGCCACAATGGAGAACAAGCTGGTGGTTCTTCCAGAATTTTAAAGTAGAATTGCTACGTGGTCCAGCAATTCCACTTCTGGGTATATGCCACAAAGAGCCGAAATCAGGGACTCAAAGAGATAATTGTATACCATGTTCCTGGTAATATTATTCTCAATAGCTAAGGGTCCATCCGCAGAGACTGGATAAACAAAGTCCAGTATATACATATAGTGGGATATTATTTATTCTTGAAAAGGAAGGACATTTGACACATGCTATAGCATGGATGAACTGTGGGGACATTTAGTGAAATAAACCAGTTAGAGAACAACAACAACAGACAATATATGATTCCACTTACGTAAGGTGGCTGGGATGGTCACATTTATAGACAGGAAGTAGAGTGGTAGAGAGGGGCCTGGGTTGGGGAAAACAAGGAGTTGTTTAATGGGCGCAGTTTCGGTGTTGCAAGAACAGTTCTGGAGGTGGAGGGTGGTGACCGGTGCACAGCAGTGCAAATGGACTTAGTGCCACTGAATTATACATTTAAATATGATGAAGATGATACATTTTATGTTATGTGTATTTTGCCACAGTTGAACATAATTTAAAAAATGAGTTAGTGAAGCGCATCATTCGGGGTCCAGTCATGAAACCAGACACCACTCTAATATTTCAAGTGGAAGGGATTGTGATAGAACTGGTCACCCACAGGATGGCAGCCCGAGGATGATGAGACCACCAGAGGTTAGCAAGAGCAGGAGGCTGCTCCCGCCCCTTGCGCCGGAAGTCCACAGGGAGGAGGGCTGTTGCCTAATCCCAGAATCTGAGACTACACTGGAGGTGGGAGCCCAGGGGAGAGCTGCTGTCCAATGGGACCGCTGGGCGCATCTGGCAGGGGGCATGCAGCTGCTGTTGGTTACAGCTGAGGCAGAGAGAGGGAAGAAACACCCCACCTCCTCCCCTCCTCACACCCTCCTGTTTTCCACCAGTGCCTTCCAGGGACTCCAACCAACCAGAGGCGAGTACATGGGGAAGCCCAGAAATGTAGATTCTGGGGACACACAGCAGAACAGGGGGCAGAGCAAACACATGAGGAGTAAGTCAGAGGGCAAGCTGGCAAAACACCAGCATACACGGCCATGCAAAATTCCCTTCCCTTGTTTAAAAGCTCTCTCAACTTCCTGTAAAATATTTTTCAGAATCACTCTATATTGATTTTCTTTTTTAATTTTTTTCTTTTAAAACACTTTTTATTGTGGTAAAATACATAGAACATAAAGTGTACCATGTCACTGGCATTAAGTATGTTCACAATGTTACAGAACGATCATCCCCATCCACATCCAGAACTTCTTGTCTTTCCTAACAGAGACGCCGTACCCATCGTGCGCCAACTCCCCACTCCTCCGCCTGTGGGAACCACTCTTCTGCTTTCCATTGTTATGAATGTGCCCATTTTAGGTGCTGCATGTAAACGGAATTATGTATTTGTCCTTTTGTGTCTGCCTTATTTCTTTTTAAAAAAATTTTATTGCATTTATTGGGGTGACATTGGTTAATAAAATTATAAGTGACTTTCAAACATTACACTGCCCGATGATACTGGTTACTCTCAATTAGAGTAACTTACCTGCTGTAGCTTGGACACATTCAAACAGAGAGGGAGACATGCATCCCATCAGAGGTTTAGCTCCATGTGTTGTTCCATGCGCAGAGACTGACTCTCGGCAGACCAACCGAAAGCCATCCTGAGCTCAGTGGGATTCTGTTCAGTCTGGGTTTAATTTCTGTCCGTCATGTGTGAGCTCAGACACGCTTACTGTGCCTTTAAACTTGGACTGGAGTTCACTTCCATCTCCCTTCACTCACCCAAATCTAGGTTAGTGCTCCTTCGCTTTGCAACCTCAGCACCCTGCGTTTCCTTGGAATTTGGTACTTGAAACGATGATAACTTTTTGATGATTCATCTTTTCTTTCCACTTAAGCCTGTAAACTACTTAAGAGCAAAGGCATTATGCAGGTATTTTTTGGTACATATCTGTGTGTGCGTGTGAGTATACGATTGTACCTCCATCCCTAATGACTGCCAATAAGCAGTAGGGCCAGTTCCAGAGTACGTACTCAATGCTAAATGTTTTTGTTCGAATGGACAAAGTATTTGATGAAGTAGGGCTAATGGGTTTGATGAATGTGAAGGCATTGGAGCAAGAGGAGTCAATCTGCATGCGAGTGTTGGGATTAGAAAGAATGTTGCTAAAAATGTAAGTAACGGAGAATCAGGTAAGGCTTGGTTTTAACAAAGAGGTTTGTGAATTTGGATTTTGAAAAATTCCAATAGACCACCAGAATCTTGGAACTGGCTTCAGAAGAGATGTAAGGGCTTGGAGATAAAGATATTAAAGTCACCTTTGCAGATGGGGTTTATAGAGGAACTAGGATGTGGCAGCTTCCTTTTCCAGCAGGTGGCCGCAACAATGTTTCCTTCTATCCTCCACACTCTCTAGGACCTTGCAACATCCCATCAAAAAGCGGAGTCTATGTCACCTCCCTCTGAACCTGGGCGGGTCTTTGTGTTTGCCTCAACCAACAGAGTATAGCAGAAATGATACCATGTGACTACGTCATAACAATGCCTTGTACTTCTACCTTCTTCTATTAGGTCCTTTGCTCTTGAGACCATCCACCGTGCTGTGAGGAAGCCCAACAGCCTTTGGGGAGGCCCCAGTAGAGAGGAACTGAGGCCCCTGTCTCCCAACCAGCAGCCAATACCAACTTGTCAACCCTCAGAGTGAGCGTCGGCTCCAGCCCCGGCTGAGCTCCTTTAGCTGATGCTGCACAGAGCAGAGGCATGTCATCCCCACTAAGCCCTTTCTGTATCACAGGTACGTGAGTAACGTGAATGACTATTATTGTTTTAGGGCTTTGAGTTCTGGGGTGGTTTGTTACACAGCAATCAATAGTTGATATACATAGGTGGATGAGAGAACCATAACATTTGAGTCAGAAAGGACTGGGTTCGAATCTCTGATCCTGTGACAGCCAGGGTTGCGTCCTTAGTTGTTGTTACATGGACTGCACAAACTGTAGTGTCCTAGTGTGCAAAACGATGCTATTGGTGGCGATTGCAGGGAATTATTCTGATAATGAAAAGAGATGCTATATGTAAATGCCCAATGCTATGTTTACTCTCTCTGGTGATTTGCAGTGAACACTATTTCCCCGAGATGAGGAGATAGAAGTTTTGTGAGTTCTCTGAATGAAGAGTATAGGTCACTTGGAGATGTATAGGAATAGAAGAGTAAAAACAAACAAACAAAATCCAAAACAAAACAAAACAAAAACCAGTAGTGAGGGAATACTCAGAGGATGAGGAAGAAATCAAGACTGAGTAGCTTCCTGAGAAGGTTGGAGTGAAATACAGGACAGAAAGCCAGCTAAGATCAGGAGTTGAGAAAGGCTTGACTTCGGCAGTGGGGCGGTGACTAGTGCCACATAACACACCAATGTCAGCAGAGCAGAGGGCTGGACGCCTGCATGCTGAGGGAAGCAAACGGTCGGTATTTATGTATGCCGTAACTCCTCAGTATGTATGATATTCTTAAAGGGCCTGAGAAGACTATTATATTTAGAAGGTATATATCACCCATCGAAATTTCGATTTCCCCACTATAATGGTCCTTCTCTTTTTTCAGGAAATAAATGCAGGCGAATCTTGCCACTCATTACCCACAATCTCTGGTTTTCCCTGTGAGCTCATTTCTTAGGTTTATTGCTGTCTCTGTGGAGTGTTGCCTGTGTATTTCATACTTACATTTAAATTCCTGGTTTTCCAAAATGTCTCGCCTCATTATTACTGTCATTGTACATGCTGCTTGTATTCTGGTTCTAGAATGGAAAGCAGAGTGTACAGGTAAAGGACACAATGGCCAGAGGGCCAGTGGCCACATCTAGACATAGGAGAAGGAATTTACTGTTCACCAGATGAAAATGAAGGTTACGATGCAAACTACAGCGAGTTTTTCATCCTCACTTGATTATTGAATCCTTTTAGTGGGCA
This sequence comes from Trachops cirrhosus, assembly GCA_028533065.1. NCBI lineage: Eukaryota > Metazoa > Chordata > Mammalia > Chiroptera > Phyllostomidae > Trachops > Trachops cirrhosus. The sequence continues at coordinate 15,580,040 of CM052544.1, read as the reverse complement.
CTTACCTGGTCAGAAAATAGCTATTCCATCAGTCTTTGAGCCGAAAGGAATTACAGGTTTTTCAATTCATAAAAAAGAAAAGGGAGACTCAGAACACATACTGGTGCAAAGTTACAGTTATTTACCTACTTACAGTAGTTTAGTGAAATAGATACAAATGTGACCACTGTAATCCATGATGAAAACCTCGTTTCCAAGTAGCCTATTTTTTTAACTAAAAATGTCATTGGCTTCTTTCATTGGTTAAAAGCACAAATGTAACAGGCAGAGGTCTGTTTTAAACAAATTAACAAGCTGTGTTTTTTTCCCCCAAGTCAGATACATACACACTACAAAAAAAAAATGTGTGAAAATGTACACAAGGAATTGTATCCTGGACTAAGAGAAACAGCTATTGAAACAGAAGTTAACACAATAAAGTCTGCAACAGATTAGCAATTTTAAAAACTACGTCTACAAATGCTGCATGGCACTAAGCAATACTCTCCTGCTAGATACGAAGGAGAAACTTGGTACATTTTCTTTTTTAGCAAAAATGCTTTTCCAGAAAAGCAATCAAAACAATGTCATCAGCAGACCCAGGGGCTACAGCTAGATATCAGAGCTACAGTTCCTCATATCTCAGATAGAAAATCCTATTTATCCAGAATCAACTAAATTTCAGGACAAAACAGGGACATGTAACGTTTCTGACTTTTCTCTGCTTCTTCCCCCTTCACCCTGTAACTCCACATAACTGTGGAAGAAGGTGGCTGCTTCTCGAATTGGCCCCAGTAGCTTCGTCTTGTTTTACTTTCCAAGATGAGATGTAAAGTCATTTGTAAGCCTTCACATAAAAGGTTTTTAATATTCACCCTCAAACATTTATTTAGTCCCCACCATGTGTGGGGCACTGCATTAGGTAGGTCTTCTAAAACATACTATACGAGGGGATGAAAGATAATTTCTGGTTTAAAAAGCCAAATTAGGAAAATGCAATATTTATTAGGCACTTGTAAGATAAAAGGCACTAGCTGGTGTACCGCTCTGCAAGCCTTAAAATTTCTGGGGGGCTCAGTGGATGCCACTGTGATGCTAGTAATTCTTGACGGCTTTGTACGAGGAACGTTAACTCTGCCCAGCCATGTCTAAGACCCAGTCAGTTAGTTCTGCAGTGGAGGGGAGTGTGGCTGGTAGAGCTGGTGGTACCCTGTTGACCGCACAGGACCGATGAGCAGAGACAAGAAGCAGGGGATGGAGGTCTTCAGGGTGGGCTCTCAGAACTCTCCCCTCCTTAGTAGGTACCAGTCAGCGAGGGGGACTGGGGCATGGGACATGGAATCTGCTCGTGTTGAAGCAGAATTCGTTTGGGGGAATGAACACTTTTTCCCACTTCTGATGTTTCTTTCCATGTGTAGGGAGTTCAAAACATAACACTTCCGGCATCTTTCTACTCTTTCCTGTTGCTGCCCCAGGAGAGGCGTCTTACCCCCCTAGCGGATCCGGGGGAAATGAACTGAGCCTACTGGCCTCTTGCATTTACCTGATGGCAGCTGCCTGCAGGGCGTGTGCATGCAGCTGTGACTGAGTGGATTTGTCTGCCTGATCCAGGTGTTCAAAAATAGGAACAGCATTTGCCTAAAGGTACAAGCTACCTCATCCAGCCTAGTCTTTCTCAGCAACAAAGGCGATATTTTGGCACCGGCCATGTCTACAACCAGCTCAGCCAGTCTGGCATTCTGTAAGGAGACGGAGGAAGCCAGAGGGCCCTCTCATGTAGGCCGAATCGCTCCAATATTGCCGGAGCAGAATGGGACTGCTCATAGAATTGCTGTGTCCTGGAACATTTTCGGGTGACTCAGAAGATAGAGTTCAGAATCCCTGGGAATCCTGTGTCCATATACTACACCTATTACTTGAGCTAAGAAACATGGGTGTATTTGAACAAGTGAAGGGTGGGGGGAACCTCCAAACATTGCCTAGGACAACAGTGAGGGCTTGTGGCTTAATTCATGAGCTGTGTTGTTAGTCATGAGATCAACAAGGTTGTGTAAACACAGGACTGGGCTCAGCCTTTTTAGTCCGTCCCTGAGGGGAGTAAATATTTTCTTCTCCTTTCACGGGCACTCTGCCCCATCTCTTCTGAGCTGGGTTAATATGGATGATAAACTTGCCCTGACTTTCTGATGAAAAGGAGAGCCTGGGGAAGGGGCCTCTGGGCCCACAACCAACTTCCTGAAATTGTCCTTTCTGAGGTCCCTTGGAGTTTCTTTCTTGAGGACAACAAAGGCAGTCTATTTATCGGTTTCGGTTACCATGAAGGGACCGACCTCAGAAGTGAGGCTGTTTCCCTTAGCTACACATTTCTTTGTGGGTCTAATCTTGTATCACAAAGTACCAGGCCAGCAGCAGCTGGGCAAGGCACAGACCCTGCTGAAATAGTTCCCTCGTGGTAGCCTCCTCGTATAAGACAGGTTGTGGTTAATTCAGCTTAGAAACGACATGTCCCTTTCAATCAAAGAAAAGGGCTGATTCTGTTTTAACACTGTCCTCTTCCCTCTCAAGCAGGGATTCGCTTACTTTGATTCTGAGACGTGTCCATTAAAACAATGTCCCCGAATAATCTCTTTCCTGATCACTCTCACCCGTCAGGGTTGTCGGGCGGACGGCAGGGGAGCACGTGTGGAACACACTTAATTGCTGGTCGGCGGTGCTGCTGGAATCGTGGTTGCTGCTGCTGTTTGCTCCCTGGGGAAGGGAAGACTCTTGGGGCTGGGGCTCGCCTTTAAATTAGGAGTATTTTTGTTTCATTCAATCCCCTCCCCTCCCGTCCCTTCTCATCCCATCCCACTGAGTCCACAGATTGTATGTTTACGTTCAAGGTCACAATTGCGTACATTTCTATTTTGAATTTGATTTGCTATCTTCTGGCACCTTAACTCCTTGATCCCTCCTTTGTTTTGTCTCTCATCTTCCCTTTTGAGAGGCATCTTCAAGTTTTCATGCTTATTCTCAACAAAGATACATGCTTAACTTATTCACCTTTCCCTTATGCAGCAGTAAGATGCTGGGGAAGGGGGTGTCTTTATGTCGTCTACCAAGAAGTCATTTGTAGTTTTGTCTCTTTTTCTTAAGGCAGTTCCAAACACACCCCATGTGTGCTGATGCTTGAAAAGGCTGTAAAATTGAAGCTACATAATTATGAATGCTATGAAAAAGGTTTTGACAACTTTTGGTGGCATTTAATTCAAGTTAAACTCCTCTCATTCAAAACAATAAGCACAGTGTTACTTATTATGTAAATGAGGTGGCAAGGCAGATGTTCTTCATCCTGGCGAATTCCCTGGAGATTAATACACACAAAAACCGAGCAGGACGGGCCCCTGTTCAACCTGGATATCTGATAAGGGTTAAGCAACAGGGAGACTGATTCCTCCGAAGCTGCACTGTCCAACTGGGGAGCCAAAAACCGCATGATACTGCTCATATTTAAATCAGTGGAAATGAAACAATTAAACTTAAAAGTTTCTCAGGCACATTAGCCATGACTCATGTGTTCAATAGCCACATGTGACTGGAGGCCACTGATGGAAGAGCACAGATACAGGAGATTTCCATCATTGTGGAAAGTTCTGTGGGACAGTACTGCTGACCACAGAAGCATTAAAATAGAGCAAGCGGTGCTCATAGCCTCCCCTTACCAACTGGAACTTTACCCATAGGGTTTGTGGAGTTTCTCAGCATGCATGTAGATGTGTAAAGAGCCCAGAGACCCCAGAGACGCAGGAGTTGGGATCAGGTGGCTGCTAGTTGAGTGCCTCCTCCCCATCTCGTGAGGATCCCCTAGAGCTAAGCTGCTCCATCTTTAAATGTGTGTACATTTCACTTGAAGATCTCAGAGTGCAGATGCGGAGTCAGTAGGTCTGGGGTAGGCCTGGCAGTTAGCGTTCATGCCTGGCTCCCAGGTGAAGCTGCTGATGCTGGCCTGGGGACCACACTTGGAGACTCACTGATGTACAGCGCTTTTTCCCAGTCTTGGCTACACATAGTAATCACCTGGGGAGGTTTAAAAACTAATGATGCCTAGACTGCACCTGCAGAGATTTCGATTTAATTTGTCTGGGGTGTAGTCTGGGCATTAAAGATTTTTAAAAGCTCCCAAAGTGATTAAAATTTGAGAACCATTGGCAGTGATAAAGCGAGTCTATGAAATCTGAGGACCAGAAGCACCGGCTTCACCTGGAAGCATGTTAGTTAGAAATGCAGAGACTCAGGCCCAAACCTTGTGCTGCTGAATCATGACCTGCATTTCCACAACGTTCTCCAGGTGATTTCATGTATGTTTAAGGTGAGAACTGCTGCTAGATAACTCTTTAAAGCCATAATTTATCAACCTATGTACATGTGCTTTCTTGAAATCCTTTTGTTTATTTTTCAAGAAATCCTTTGAAAAGTAATAAGTTCTGTTAGTTCCTAAAAATACTAGGGCATATAACTTAGCCCACACTTATGTGAACTCACTGAAGGTGTATCGGACTGTCATTGCACAGACGCACACTTGGCAGTTGCTGCTTGCTTTGTTGCAGAATATAGCAATAACCCCAGCAGAGTGGAAACTGGATTTTCAAGTCTAAGTAGAAGGTCAAGAATAGGCAAGCTTTCTAGGAATGACTTTCACATGTTTGCATAAAACTTATTCAAGATAACGCGCTATTCCCTTTTTAGGTTAATGCTTTTGATTTTAGAAAGCTCTTATGCTTCTAATTCATTATCGGGGATTCCAGCCCAGACACATTCCGCATTCATGTAACTTTTCATTACACAACGATAAGATCCTGATGCCTTCACACACAAAAAAGTTTCTAAGATTGCATTGTCTGCATCAGTCTTTGGGTAGTATTTTAGGGGAACAGTACCAAAGACAACTATAGTATTGAAAGGCCAGCTATGTGATGGATCAAGGCAGTGCTTCTCAAACTTCAGTGTGATAGGAAGCACTCCCAGCTCTCGTTAAAATGCAGACTCTGATGAGTTAGTCTGGGGTGAGGCTTGAGACTCTGCATTTCTAACAATACGTGTTGTGATGCTATTGGTCCATCAACCACATTTTGAGTGAGATGACTCTTCCAGGACACCTTCTTGTAAACACTCCTCTCATGATTCAAAAAATCCAATGGTCTGGGATAAGCAATACACTTTTCTCGAAAGTGCTGATTTGCTCATTTGAATCATCTAAACGATAGACATTACAAGGTCAAAATTATTCATAGGCCAGTCATTAATTGAAAGCTAATCGGGAAATAAAGTCATTTAAGGCAAAAGCAAAATAGTAACACAAATACCTCAAATGACGACTAGGGCAAGTTTTTCATAATGTTGCAAGCTGTCTGCATGCTTGAAGTGGCAATTTGCATGCATAATTAGGTGCAATCAACAGTTTTGAAATGTAATATATTTTCTGAGTCCATATTTACTTATGATAGATGCAAAAAAAAATTCAGTGTCCCCAAAAAATAGAAGGGCAGAGAAAGGAAAATATTTGCATTTAGCAATAGGAATCTTTACAAGCATATGCCTAAAATTAGAACAAACATAGCTGAAGTATTGTATCTTTATTTTGATTTAATCTTCATTTAAGCCTTAAAGAAGTTCACAAACACATTTTGGAAGTAACTAGCATGGAAGAATGACGACTCACCAGTCAGCTGTTCCAGTGCCTGTGGGAAATGACATATAATTTTTTAGTCCTACACTATAGAAGGAAAATTCAAAACTTTATTGCTCAAAACAGCACTGACTTTCTGCCTGCCTTCAGAAGGAGCCGGAAGATACCTTTGATGATTCCAAGTATCTCTTAAAGTAGTTTATATAAAACAATTAATTAAACCAGCAATTTCTTCTTCCTAAACCAAGGTCTTCAGATGGGTACTCATGGAGAATTTGTGTTATCTTACTATTTTCAGAATAGCAGGCAGTGGCTGTGGAGTGCTCACTATGCCCTAGGGTGCTTTGCTAAGCCCTTTGTACAGATAATCTAATTTACCATTATAAAATAAATACTATAAGAATTGATTTATTACAATGTACTAAGGAGGAAATAGAGATTAAGTAACTTCTTTAAAGGCACATAGATCTATATTTTCTTAGCTGGCACATTACTACATAAAGGGTCATAATGTTATTTGAAAAGTATAGTGAATCTCAGGCTCATTTTATTTTCAACAAGTTCTCCATTTAGACAATGAGCCTGAAGTGTAGCTTTTTAGAAATTTTGAAGGAAAAGAGACAGTAATGCCATTCCCAAACTTTTTTCTTCCTAAAAGCACGTTTACATTGCATTATCCAGATTGGCTGTCTACCCTGATTAAATTAAAGTGGCAAACAATTTCTCTCACTCACAGGCAGAGTTGGAGACTGAGAGATTGAATCGAAGGATAAAACCCAATAATGAGTGCCTGTGTGATCGCATCTACTGGGGCAGTGTGTCTCGATGTGTAAAAGTTGTCTTAAGTTAATGCAAAGCAGTCACGAGATGAACAATGCAATTTTCTAGTTTCATTAGGCAAGTGTTATCGGTGATACATTATATGTTAGGGGGAAAAGCCACCCTCTGCTAAGATATGCATGAATTGTTCATTTATCTCTTGATCCATTTGGGGGCATTAGGGAACTCAAAGCCCAGAACAATGGGCTCTATTTAATATTGAACAGGTTCTTAATGGCCCGCTATTCCTCACTGTGGCTGCCGGAAGGTCCCTCCTGGTTGTGCAGAGTTGCAGTAACAGTTCCCGTGAAGTTGTAAGCTACTCCCAGGACCAAGTGGTGTTAAATTTAGAAGTCATCCTGATCACCTGACTGTCGGTGAGCCCCGATTTCAGAATTTCCAAGTCAACCCTTGTCATCACTATCTATCTATATTTATAGACGCAGATCACCGCCTGGCCTGGGGTCACCTCCGGAACCTCCTCGAGACCTGCCGTGCTGAGGACGCCCTTCCAACACAGGAGAGCTCGCCACTGGGGAGCGGCGGCGCCCAGCTGGCGCCCACCCCGGGGTACATTGCAGTAAATGCCTGGCAGTAGTGACTTCTCGCTTCTCCCTCCGCCTCGCTCGTCGACCCTCCACTGCCAACCTTTACGCCAAACTCCGGCGCGCTGCGAGACTCGCGTCCTCGCCATCCACGCGGGGCCCCACCCCTTCCCGGCTCTAGCCCGCGTTCGGGCCGGAGGCGAGGGTAGGTCGATTTCCTGCCCGGAATTTGCGGTTGTCTTGTTCTTTTTACTCCAATTCTCGTGCCGGGCTGTGTGGAGCAAAGCCGCCGGCGGCGAGCGTACTGAGGATCCGGAGCTCGGACACCCACCCGCGCTCATCGGAGTGGCTGACCCCGGAGACACGCGCCGCCGTGGGAAGGAGAGAAGAAGGGAGACCTGGGCCAGAGTGGAGGTGGGGGTCGCCTGCGGTTGGGGGTGGGCGCACCAGCCACCAGCTCTCCGTATGCTCTTCTCCTTCCAGTTCTCGCAGCCACCACCTTGCACAGGTCGGAAGACCTTCCTTCCCTTGGCTCCTTTGCGTCGGGGAGAGGGCAAAGGTGAGGGGTTGGCGCTGGGTCAGCGGGCGGGGATGGCAGATTGCACTTGCACCTGACATTCCCTATTCCTGTCAGTTTCGCCTGGCAAATCCCCGCGATCTGGTTTGTTCTTCCTGTAACTTTGTTCAGAGGTTTGGAGGGGAGGGGGAACGCCGAGGGGCCCTAAGAGAGACTAAAAAGCCACGAAGATCGGGAGGCCAGGCTGGAGAGCAAGTCCCCCAGCGGCCCCAGGGCTGGGCGCGCGGCTGGCTGGCGTCGCCGCTGCCGCCGGGATGCGCTCTGCTTAGCGGGACTGCCGGGGGCGCCTGAAGGCCACCGCTCCAAGGACAAGCGGCCGCGGGCTCCTCGCGCTCACCGGCCGAGGCGCCGCCAGTGCCTGAGCCGAGCAGGCGAGCGGAGCTGCGGGGAGCGTGGGGAAAGGGTGGCGGGAGGGAGGGCGCGCGGAAGGCGGCCCCTCCCCGGCGAGCCATGCGTGCCACGGGCAGCTGAGGAGCCGCCGGGCGCCGCTGCCAAGTCTCCGCTTCGCTTTTGTCTTGCCCTCCAGTGAATGGGAAGATGGAGATGGATGTTGAGGGAGTTTCTCCGCGCCCGGAGCCCATCCCCCGTTCCCAGGGGGCTGGCGGAGCCTGCCAGGCGCCGCCACAGCAGCCCCAGCCCCAGCCCCAGCCGCAGCAGCAGCAGCTGGCTCAGGATGAACTGCCCGGGGAGAGTGCAGGCGCTGAGGACAGCGACGATCCCGAGGCGAGACCCAACAGCGAGAAAGGAGAGAGCAAGGTAGGTCCACAGTGTTGGCGCTGTGACACCTTTTGAACAAAACGAAGGAGCTCTAGCAGTGGCTGTCACTTTAAACCCTCCGCTTCCCCCCACCCATTCCCTCGTTTGTGTGGTGGTGGGGGCTGCAGATGTGGGCAAGGCGTGAGATTTAAGGGAATCGATGGGCGATAGTGACTTTCTGAACTGGAAGGCGTGTGCAGAAGTCTGCCCTGGTTTCCGTCTTCAGCGGTATGTGCAGAGAAAAGTCTTCGGTACGTGCGATGTGATGCCAGGGTAGAGCCCACACCTCAGGAGAGCGGTGTGGAGAGACCTTTGCTTTCCGCACAGTAGACCCGAGGCTTATTTGATGATCTAGGTCAGGGGGAAACATATGTCCTCAGGAGCTGCCAAGTGGCTTCTGAGACTCCTTGGAGGGAGGTGACATCACAACCTAAAGATGACAACAATGGGAGCAAAGTTTGCCTCCTCTGTAGAATGGAGATCACTGCTTAACACAGCTCCCAACTCCAGGTCCTCCTCCTCACCTGGCACCCTCCCACCTGGAAAGTAGGGACCAAGTGCCTGGTCGCAGATGAGCCCTGCTGTGTCATTGTAGACCAGGGGATAGCTACTACTACTTGCTGTGGAAAGAGAAGTTCTCCAGGAAACTGGATTCCAGTAAAAAAAGAAAAAAAAAAGGTTCAAATGCCATTTTCTGGTGTTCTTGCTTCTTCTGTTGAGAAAATTGTGAAGTAATAGGTGAAATAGCATAGGAAATAATGCCTTGGTAATATTATCAGAGTGCATTTGTTACACTTTGTGTCTGAGGACAGTCTTCTCTCTCCATACTCACTTGGAGTTCAGTTTTGGGGAGGCTAGTGTTGTGTAGCTGCGTCTGTATGAAGTATACACATGTGTTTGTTAATACATTTTGAAATGGGCTGCTAGTGTTGGGGAAAAGTTGGTTCAACAACTCAGAATATTGGAACCAAAGAAGGGTCAGTCAGTGGTCAGCACTTAAGGAAGTGCACAAGAAAACAGTCACTTCTGCTGGCTAGAAAAGAACTGCATGTCACGAGGTGCCCCTCCTAGGGGTTCGCCCTGGTCTCTGTTGGACCTTTCTGCTAGTGGATTGAACAAGTATCTGAAACATATCGGGATCACATTGAGTGTTGCTGTTCTGCATTTGGAGACAGGCTGACTACTCACGTTGGTATTTGCTAATGTTCAAAACTGTTTTGCATACTGAAACTGAGCTAAGGATTGAGATTGTTGTTTATCTACCAAAATCAATATTGTAATTTAAATGGCAGTCTACCAAGAAACTGGAATTTCAACATATTCTAGACCGGACCCAGGTGCCTTACAAATGCATACAAGATTTACATTGTAAAAGCTATGATGAATTTTAATATTCTCATATCCTCGGCTTTCCAGTCGCTCTCTCTTGATTTCATGAATATTTAATTCTGTCCTGACTGCATATTTACTACTTTAAGTGACTGTCTGCGCTTAGTTTTAGGAAATAACCATAACTGAGCATCATATTACCTAATTGCACGATAAGTCTCTTTTGCAGAGTAGGTGTGGGGAAATAATTAAAATATACAGGCAGTGCTGCCATTTCCATATTGTTGCTTCGTATGCCCTGAGCATGAGAAATTCCTGTCATCAGCAAAAATCTGGGCCTGTTTGTCTCCCTCGGATGCATCATGCAGACTGTCTAATGTTCTGCTGGTTGTGAGGAATGAGGAAAGCGATGCACTACAACCATTACAGCAGGTGAAGAGAGGACTGAAAGCCGGTTGATTACAGTTCGTTAATTAGCGTGTTCAGATAATTGAGTATTCCACTGATGCGATTTGCTTTATGTTTGTCTGCAATTTCTTGAGGTGGAAACAAAATACTACTTTTTTCCTTCCAGGTGTTCTCCTTAAAACATGATCTTGCATCCTTCTCTTAACCCAGAAATCAGCTGGGTTTAACCCTTCGCTTGTCTCTGGTCCGTTCCTGGAGTTTCTTCAAAGAGTTTGAGGGCGGTTGCTGTGCTGCAGACTTTAATGACTCTCTTTGTCTTTGATGGATACTAAGGCAGCTTACAAATTGATTTTCCTTAGCAAATCTTGATGTCATTAGTGGGGAGGCCTTTGGGTGTCTAACCAAATTATTCTACTAAAATATAAATGGAAGACAAATGGTGATAAAGTGGAATGTGGTTTTACCAAGCTGTTTGGGGTGAGCGTCAAGAAATATGAATTTTGAATGATTATTATTAATCTAAAAATCTTCCCCAAGCAAGGGCACTATAGGTAGGGTATCAGTGGATATTAACACCCCTTCCTCCTGAAAGTGTCAGGAGAGTAATGGCCTTTATTTACTTTTTTTCAGAGTCTGGTTTGGGGCCGTGATTTATTTCCTCGTGAATTTACCCCAGCTGTCTCGCTGACGAAGTCAGAGCCTAGTGCCCGATCGGCTTGTCTCCTGAATTGCAGGTTCATGGTCATATGTCTTCAGAGAGTCTCTGAAATAGGGAGAAAGGTTAGAAAACTGGATCAGTCAAGGGATATTTTACACCAGAGTTTCGTGATGTGACTGGCGCTTTCTGTCCCTAGAATAACAATGCCTGATTCCTCTCTAGCAAGTACTCTTCAGAGAAATGTTAAAGCAGCTACATGCCATTTGTGCTGTCATGCCAGGAATGGGAGAAGACCTTAAATCGACCATTTATTCCTCCTTGGTGCGTTAAGGCAGGTTTATATTAAACCCTTATGAAAAGCAGTCTCCCGTCCTTGCAATGTCATCCAAAGACAATATGGTGGCCTCCCTTGGGGACCCAGTGAGGTATTTCCCCACCCGTCATCTCAAGAACTTCTTCGTCATATCTGAAAAGAGGTTTCTAAACTGGACAAAACTCTTTTCTTCTAGTCTTATAGATGAAGATGCAATGGTCACTGCCCTTGAATAAGAGACCCTCAAATCTTTGAAAGTCTTCTCAACCCCGGGTTTGATCATTCTCCAAACTTTCTTACAGAGTTTTCTGTAGGCCTTAAAAATCCCATCCTTTTAGTGCCTCTTAAAACCCTTCTAAAACCCTTGTCTTATGCTAAATAATTCTTGGGTGGGAAGTTCTGAAACTTTGGAAAATTCGGAAAAAAGTTCTCTGTGTTGAGTACCAGCTTCCCTGCATCTTACTCCGTCTGTGCTATCAAGTTACTTGTACAAATGTGTGAATTCTTCCCCTAGTCTCAGATGAGTGGCACAAATGATTCTTTCTTGTCTTCTTTAGCTTCCTTTCATTCATATATATTTTCTTCCTCTCTCTCTGACACATACCCCCACTCACCGCCTACCCCTCACCACATACCGTGATGTTTTATGTCTATTAACTGTGTGTGTTTATGGCCCAGATGTGAAGTATCCTGATGAAATTCTCTTTTTTGTTTAGCTCTCGTTTAAGCCTAGGCTCGTAAGTTGCGTTATTCTGGGTTTTGGACTAGAGAGATGCTGCCCCCTACCACAGGTGCTTCACTGATGGACACGACTCCAGACACTCACCTCAGCTGCCTTTCGCCAGTGACGCTGTCCTAGCTGTTGGTCTTACGGAGGGTGCTGTAGGGAATTTCTTACCCAGCCTGTCCGGCACATTTGCAAAAACCTGTTATTGTGAAATAATTTTAGATTTATAGAAATGTTGCAAGATAAGACAGAGAGTTCCCATATATCCTTTATCCCGTTTCCCTTAATGTTGACATTCCACTAAATCATTGTATGTATGTGGCAGTGAAGACATTACCGCTGGTGCAACGCTGTTAGCTGAACTTGGCCGGTCAATTTTGGTTGAGCAAATGTGCAACACATCGATGTTTTCCATTCTGACCTTTCGTAGGGTTTAAGACTTTGTTCACACCTGAAAGGCTGTAGGAGAGAATATTTAAGAGCCAAATTCAACTGCAGTTAACTACCCCCGTCTTTTTTCTGGGTGGGCAGATGCAGCTTGGGAAGTACAAAGGTTGAGGTCCCTGGAGCTTCGCATCACACAGCGGTGAGCCCTGTGAGCCTTACCGCTTCGGCAAAGCTCTCGAGGGCTGTTAACTTATGGGGAGTGAAAGTCTTTTTTATTTTATCCTGAAAAACATTCCTGCTCCAGGTAAGATAGGGTTTGTCAGTACGCAGAGGACAGCAAAGTCTCAAGTGGCAAGTGGAGGAGAAAAGGCAATTGATAAAATCAAGACAGTTCACTTTGATGCCTGACCCCTTGGGTGTTTGTTCCCGGCATGAAAAATAATGGAAGCCCTTTGGTTTTTGCATTGTGTTAGCCAGGGTACCTCTGAGTCCCAGCCCGGCAGCAGAAACTTGCCCACGCTAGGTAGGATGTCATTGTGATTAAGAGTGTTGGCTTTCTGATTAAGAGTGAAATCAGAAAGACTTGCCCTTGATCTTGGCTCTTTCACTAGCTGTTAACTTCAGATAAAAGAGTCTAACCTTTCTAAACCTCAGGGTTTTTTTTTTCTGTAAAATAGGAATAATTACAAGTACCTACCACGTAATGCTTATTGTATGTCTTGAGTGAGATAAAACATATCAAGTTCTTGATTCAGAGCTTCCCAGGTACTTACTGCTCAGTAATTGTTAATAATAATAATTGTGATTATTGTTATTACTGTCACGGTCCATGGTTCTGAGAAGGAGAATGAGTTGGGACTCCAAGTCCCCCTAGAGTTTTCAGTGGCCCAGAAACCTGGGGGGCTGGAAGTGATGCAAACGCATGGTTCTATAATCAAACCAAGTTGGTATTCAGTGACCCAGCTTCGTCCTGTGGGCCTTGAGGTGTTCACACCTGTTTTCCTGGTGGGCAGGAGGACAGGAAAGAGTTCCATTTTATCCTGACTTGTCAATAGACTGCTCCTCTCTCATCAGGATAAGCCAAGGAAGACCAGGATGGAAGGCCCCTACTTCCCAGCCCAGGCCCTAGGAGTGAGTACACGCAAGACATTAATAAAGCCAATGAATTGACCTGCTTTAACACATCACATTTATGGTTTCTCTGGGGGAGTGGATGGTCACTTTTAAACTTAAAAAAAGAGATTGAACTACAAAAATATTGTATCCTTTAGCGCTCTTTGGTTGCAAGCAACAGAAACTGACTTTATTTGAGCAAAAAGGCATTTTATTGTAAAGTAGTAAGGCAATCAGAGAATCGAAGGGAAATGACACAGCTGGTTATTGGGCAGCCAGGGAAGCTCAGAAGGTCTGAGTAGCAGGAAGTGGAGAATGGTCTCTTTAGCGCTCTGACATAGGGGAGTCAGTTCCAACCACTTCTTTGCCTTCCTGTCACTGCTCAGGTGCCAGAGTCCATGGAAAGGATATGCAGTTGGCCTTGTGTGGCTCAGATCTCTGCTTCTCGGTCAGGGAAGGGTGACCATTTAAGCACAAATAAAGAATAACTAAATAAATAAACATTTCAGCATGAAGTAGCCTTTCTTGAGAAAGAATAGGTAACAGCCTTCACCCAACACCACCTTCCAAACCCTACACCCCTGCCCAGTATATCCCATCCCGTCCCGTCCCGTCCCATCCCGTCCCGTCCCATCCCGTCCCGTCCCATCCCGTCCCGTCCCATCCCATCCCGTCCGGTCCCATCCCATCCCGTCCTGTCCCACCCATCCTATTGTGCCCCATTCCATCCCATGGGCTTTATTGTCCTCACTGCCCCGTGGACTGCTGTGCACATATCCACTGGGGCTCTGGGAATACTGTGGGCCCCCCTCCCTTGTGCATCCAGTTTGCGATTGTCTTTTCTCACGGGTGTAGTCTTGGCAGAGTTGATTGAAATCAGTTGTAGGAAAGATCCGTTTTCTTAGACCAGGCTGTTGTCTTCACGTGTAATTTTTTTAAAAGCATTCTTGAACTCAGCCAGAAATATAACTGGGGGCAGCCACAGGAATAGCAACCCTGCTAGCGTATTCTTTACAGGTGAGACCACATGACACATTTTTGAAGGTAGAATGTTGACCTGTCTCATAGGGGCCGAGGGAAATGATACTGTGGGACCCATGGAGACACTGGCCAATGAATGACTCGCTTTTTCTTGGTTTGCTCCCCAGGAAGCAAAGGCACAGGGCACGTCCCATTCATAAGCACTGCGGGCTGGGTCGGCTCTGTCCCTCCGCCCTGCCCAAGCTTCCACCTCCATCTCTTTTCCAGGCTGACTCCCCATATTTTACAACCTGTTTTCTAATTTTGATCATGTATTTGTTTAAACAACAGGTAAGTACATTTTAAAACATTTATTAAAATATTCAGAACTCTTATGTGGCAGGTATAGGTTTGAAAGCCAGCAGTGCTTTTCCAGCACTTCACAGGTCTTCACTTAAATTTTTTTTAATTTTATTTTTCAATTACAGCTCACATTCAGTATTATCTTGTATTCATTTCGGGTGTACAGCATAGTGGTTGGACAGTCGTATACTTTACTAAGTGTTCTCCCCCAGTATTTCAAGCCCCAGCTGGCATCATACATGTTTATTGCAGTGTTATTAACTGTATTTCCTATGTTGTACTTTACATCCCTGTGACTATTTCGTAACTGCCAATTTGTGGTTGTTAATTCCTTCACCTTTCTCACCCAGTCCCCTGGCCTCCCTCCTGTCTGGCGAACATCAGTCTGTTTCTATGAGCCTGTTTCAGTTTTGCTTATTTGTTTATTTTGTTCTTTAGATTCCACATATAAGTGAAAGCATATGATATTTATTACAGTCTATTTTTTTTAAACTGAGATGTATGGGCATATAATTTATAGAAAGTAAAATTCACCCCTTTTAAGTATACAGTTTAATGAGTTTTGACAAGTGTATATGCCTGTATGTCTACCGCCCCAGGCAGGATGTGGGGTGTTCCCATCACCTCCACACAGTCCCTTTGGGTCTGTCTGTAGACAAGCCCCTCACCCCACCCCACCCTGTTCCAAAATTTCATATAAATGGGGTAAAAATGTATATAGCCTTGTGCATCTGACTTCTTTTGCCTAATGCATGCATTTATTTGAAGTTCACTCATTTTCGTGTCTCACTAGTTCCTGTTTCTTACTGAGCAGCATCTCATTGTATGGATGTACCACATCTTGTTTACCTGTTGATGGACATTTGGGTTGTTTATGGGTTTTTCACTTTAATGAGTAAAACACCTGTAAACACACTTTTTTGGTAGATATACATTTTATTTTTCTTGGGTGAATTCCTAGCAATGGGACTGCTGGGTAATGGTAAGTTTAACCTCAGCCTCGATGGGTGATAATTCCAGGTGCCCCACATCACTGTCAGCACTTGGTATTGTCAGTACTTTTAATTTGAGTAATTGCAGTTGGTGTGTAATGATATCTCATTGTGGCTTTAATTTGTATTCACTCATGGTGTTGAATACCTTTTAATGTGCCTGTTTTCCATCTGTATGTTTCTTTGGTGAAATGACTGTTCAAATCTTTGGCCCATTTTTTTAAAAAATCAAAATTGGGTCATTTATGATGCAATCTATTATTCATACATAGGTTTAGGTTTCAGAAACCCTGGTGAAAGCTTGAGGAGATTACAAAGCAAGAGACATTCTGAGTTTTCCTTTCTTTGGGGCTTGTTGGTGGACCAACCTTTATTGAGCATCTGCCATGTGCCAGTCATGAAGCAAGGTAGATTCACATTGAGCGATCTCATTTTCTGCTCCATAGCAATCCTTCCAAATAACTATTATGAGCCCCAGGGTCACACAGCTATAGGGCAGAGGAGGAATTTCCATCTGACCTGCCCTCCTCTTCTTACTCTTTCCCCTGCCTCAGGTGTGACTCAAGGGCTGTTCTCCACAACTCACCGGTTGGTTTCCCTGCCCAAACTGCTTGCCCCTGCTCTGGGGGTTTTAAAAGCAGCCTGCAGGTGAAATAATACTACTGGCATTGACATGCAAATGTCAGGACATTGGGCTTAAGGCAAAAGAGTGATAAATGGTGGCAGAAAGAGACCTGCATTGGGGTGAGCTCCTAATGCAGTTTGCAGGTGATGGGTTATAGAGTTGTACAGTTGAGACCTGTGTGGTTTTGTTAACCAGCGTCACCCCAATAAATGCAATGAAAAAGAAATTTGTCATTTAAATAAATGATAAAGCAGGCATACCTGTAAAAATTGAAAAAAAGAAAAAGTGTTTCCAGTTTAATTTCAGTCGTAAAAAAAATCCTATCCGCTTCATAAGGTAGAACAGGGAGAATTTTCCATAGAAGTGAAGGTTTGAAGTGTTCACTTACATTCAGTACCCAAAGATGTCCATCTCTCTCAGCTGAATTGCAGTGCTTTGGTTACCCAGAGGGCCAGGGTAGGGAGAACCCCTGGGAATAAGATCTCAGTTCCAGCTCCAGTTTTGTTCCTGCAGGCTGTGAGGGCCTTGGGTAAAATATGTAAATATGATGGCTTGGATTCTCTTATCAGTAATGATAGTGGATACCACACTTGAGCTCCATGAAGACTGAATTATCAGTAGGGTAACCAGTTCGGTCAGTCCCAGGAAACCCTGGGTCCCAGGTAAACTGGGACAGTTGGTCACCCTAATTACAAGGTTCATTTAAAGTATCTGGACCATTACAGGCTCTCAGGAGATGAGAGCAGTCACATTTGAATGTGCTTTGGGGCATTCGATCCATGAGTCTGAAAATGACTCATGGCATTTCAGAGCTAATGAGGCTCCCTGAATGATTCCAGGTTCCCCAAATTGACTTAAAAAATAGTTCAAAGCAAGGCTCTGGATTTGAACTGGACAAGCAGCATTACCTTTCTGAATAAGTGGCTGTAGAACTTTCCAAGGCAGCCTCCCAAGGGCTCTGACCATGAAGTAAGTGTGTTTTGTTTTTATTTTCTAAAGATTTTATTTATTTATTTTTAGAGAGAGGGGAAGGGAAGGAAAAAGAGAGGGGGAGAATAATCAATGTGTGGTTGCCTCTCACACACCCCCTACTGGGGACCTGGCCTGCAACTCAGACATGTGCTCTGACTGCGAATTGAACCGCCGACCCTTTGGTCCAGAGGCCAGCACTCAGTCCACTGAGCCACAACAGCCAGGGCTGAAGTAAGTGTGTTTTAGACTGCTAGCTGAGTCTCCCTGGCTCACTTTGGGGTGGGGGTGGGGGCGCCCTCATTGGTAGGACAAAAATTGCCTCAATATGTAATTTTT
The DNA here is from genome assembly GCA_028533065.1 of Trachops cirrhosus. Taxonomy (NCBI): domain Eukaryota; kingdom Metazoa; phylum Chordata; class Mammalia; order Chiroptera; family Phyllostomidae; genus Trachops; species Trachops cirrhosus. Next base: position 15,562,516 of record CM052544.1, on the reverse strand, counting down.
TGAAAATTGCGTAGTTGGTAGGGTCACTAAAGATTAGACTCAGTATTTTCTATGGGGCCTTCAATTGGGAAGAAACTGCTCTTGTAGAGAGTTAATGGGACTTGGGTGGTGTGATGGAGCCCTGGCTCTGTCCTGCTTAACTGAGGTCCTGGATGAGTCACATTTTCTTTGAGCCTCTGAGTTATCAGCTGTGAAATGGGGATAATCTTACCTTTCTGAGAACTGTCTAGCCTGGAAACTCATTCAACAGCACATGGGCAAAGCCTTTGTAAACTCTTATACAAGTCTGAGTGTGTTTGTATGTGTCTGCGGTTTTGTTGGATAAATGGGGGTTTCTCCCATCATTTTCTGTATCCTTTTTAAGAAAATGAGCAAAAAGGTATCTCAATAGAGTTAAAGGTGGTCATTACATCACCTGCTGACCCTGAGAGCTTGCTCTCCAGCCCCTCTGCCTTGCTTGCTCTTTGGATGACAGTAATACTGGTTTTTTGTTTTTTGTTTTTTTTTTGCTTGTTTCTTTTGTTTTAAGGTTTTGGAGCTCACCCTCCCAGAGCCGTAGCCTAATCCATTTCCTTTGCCCGTGTTGCTCTTCCTCTTTCCCCTTCACTTCCATCTCACCCACTAATTCCTACTCAGCCTTCAGAATTCACTTCCACACCACAAGCAAGCTTTTCCTTACTTGAACCCTGCCTATTCCATAAGAGCCTCTGCTGATTGGTATCATGCATTCTTTTTTTTTTTAGTCTTCACCAAAGGACATACTTATTGATTTTAGAGAAAGGGGAAGGGAGGGAGAGAGAGAAGGAAGAGAAACATCGATCGGTTGCACACACTTGCACTGGGGAGAGAACCCGCAACCTTGGCATGTGCCCTGACTGGGAATGGAACCCGAGATCTTTTGGTTTACAGGACAGTGCTCCAAGCAACTGAGCCATACCTGCTGTGTTGTATATACTTAATTGTGCAATTAACTGTTTCTTGTAAGTCATGAGGATGAGGACTGGGTCTGTCTTTTCACAGCAATTTCCAACCCTCACATAGCACATTACATGTAGTAGACCTTCAAATATATCTTTGTCAAAACAATTTTGGCATGAATATCGACTTGACAATCTTTTACTTAGTACCTACTTTCTGACCCAGGGTGGTCTATGAACTTATGCATCTCACATTCTAGTGGGAGAGACAGATACTAAATAAGTAAACCAACTTAACAGATGCAACATATAACTAAATAAACAATCTGACACTAGTCGCCCCTTGGTTATCTGGCTGCAGTCCTGTATTTAAAACCCTTGCCTAACCATATTTATATGAGAGCATTAATTCAGAGCAGTCAATAAATAACCACAATCCAGTCTATTTTCTAGAATTGTCATCTCATGGCCTTGAACCTGGCCGCCTCCTCTACTTCCCTCTACATCCTCTACAGGGTTGAAGTTCCCCTCACCATGTTGGCGTTAGGAACTCACAGCACAGGTGCCACCAACTCAGACAACGATAATTAATCACAGCACTCTTTCCCAATGAGTTAGCCTTGGCTTTGGAAGCAGCCTTCATTAACAATCAGATGGTCTGCAAGATGAAACCGTGGCGCTGCCCTTGCCTTAGGCATACAGCTTTTCTGAGACTGCCTTCGCCCTCGAGTGGACCAGACAGTCGGTCTCCAGAACTTCCCCCGTCAGTTTCTAGGACATTTCAGTTTAAATAGACACATGTGGCTATTTAAATTGAAATGTCGTTAAAATTAAATAAAATTAAAAATTCAGTTCTTCATTTGAACTAGTCATACTTCAAATACTCAAAAGCCCCGAGTTTAATGGCTACCATGCTGAGCAGTGCAGATACAGAATATTTCTTTTGTTGAGCAAAGTTCTGTGGGACACGGGTATAGACTATGACGTCACCTCTCCTGCCTGCCCCAGCCATTGTTGATTGAAATCTCTCTGAGATGCTCCGAAATTAATCCTTCGACGAGGATGGAGATGTTAACAACTTCCCTGGGGTTTGCTTAAGGTTCTTGGTGAATTACTTACAAATTGTTTTTGAACTACCTATGTGGTTGTGTAGAAAGGCTGCTTGGAGCAATCTGTCATTCAAAAACTTTGGCTACTGGTGTTGCTATTTTTCCTGAAGTGTTTCACTGAATCTTGGTGTTTGTCTTTGGCCATTCTAGAGAACAGTCTGTGGTAAAATGGTCCAAGAGAAGGCTTCTCTGTTATCCTAGTTCAGAGCCTTTATTGGTGGGCAGTTGCACCGCTGGCTGAAGCACCGTTGCCAAAGCTCCTCTTTGCCATGTACTAATGATTGTCTTCACACCAAGGGGGTTACTAGGATAGCACTTCTCAGAATACACAGGCAGAGAAATCTTGCCAAAAGCCCAAATCTCACATCATCACACAGCCCCTATACGTGCTGCAACAACACAGGGAGTAATTTTCAAGTTATATAATGGATAAGGAGTACTAAGCGACCAAGTTTCACCCTGAAGCTTTCCTGTTCTTATATCCCACTTGCTGAAATTCCAAGCACATTTTGATTACTATTGGTCTCATGTCTGGATACATAAGAAAAAAGAGAGGATGGGGTGGGGTGGGGGGGAGTCTGATAATAAAAACTACCCTCAGTCCTTTATATATTTCTTTTCTTATTCATGCATGAGAAAGTGATCATTTTTGAGATTGGAGGAAGGACTGGGGAGTTAATCCTAAAAGATTCTAATGTGGGATTTGCTGTGCCTTTGTCTAGCAGTTACTGGAGTTACAGGAGTGTCATCATCTGGGAAAGAGATGGGAAAATGGCCCCAGGGTGGATTTGGCGAATTTCCTCCCTGTTAGTTGGGCTGAAAATTTGAATGACACCTACAAGTGATTTAAAACTCTTTAATTTACACTTCCAGTTAGCTGGAGGGCCCCCAGGCACCACATTCAGCATGTAGTGGTGCACGGAAAAGATGAGAGTGAAATCTGTGAGCTTGCTTTCCTCCATCCCAGTTGGGGCAGACAACCTGCACCGGGCAGTGAGAATGCAGGTAGTGGGAGAGAACAGTAATCGGGAGAGAATCAAGACATATGGTGAAGCCAATACCAATGACACCTTTTTGGTATTTTTAATGTGCTGGTTAAACAAAGACTAAGCATACAGAGGTACATTTGCCAAAAGTTAGAATTGTAGCCAAGGCAACCACAATTGCCCATTAGTCATCGCCTCTGTATTTCTTTGTGTTTGAGCTAAGGACAGGAAGCCGGAGCTCATTTCAGAGTCTTGTGCACCAGGGAGGGGTCACTTTTCTCCACTGGGATGTTGAGGATGAAAAAATGGAATTGTGGTATTTGTGATGTCAACAGTTTCAAGCAACTGGAAACCTGGAGAGGTGCAGGTACAAGGAGCAATGCGGGCTATTGATCCCTGAGGGCCTCCTCGCCTTAACCATTGGGTCTTCCCATTCTCACTGGTCAGAAATGTGTGTGAATTACAGTCTGTATGTTGATGTAATGGAGGCACTCAGCTCAGAGTCACAGCCGAAATGCTGGACACCCACGTGTCCGTTTTTACTTCTGCTTTCAGCTCTCAGGCAGCTTTGGAATTCAAAGAAAGCTCCTCATTTACGGCATAGCCCCTGCGTGCTGTGGGGATTTGGTATCTGCGGCAATGTCAGCACGTCAGACTTTGCTCTGCTGGTGTGTATCCCTCTAGTGAAGGAAGAGGAGGTAGAGAAAAAAGGAAAATCCTTGAGGGAGAAGCAATATCGAAGACCTAACATTTCCGTGCTTCTGTGATGCTGAAAATGTACATGAAGTCTTCATGATTTTGATGCCTCAATTTAATTATGGCCTAGAGCTGAGATTTGCATCTCTGAGGCCATCAAATGTAGAGCTGCAACAATAAAGCACCACCACACACTTCATTTCATTCTTTAGCTTTACTTTTCTCTTATTTGTGCCAGTGGTCTAACAGCTATCTTCAAGAATCGGGAAGTTCTTCACAAAGGGTTAATTTCATGCCACGTTAAGTACTATGGCCTAACCTTTTTCAGGGCTAGATGGAGTGTCTATTTATTTAGTGCCAATACATACAGCAGGGTCCTACAGAAGTAATGTTCCAGCTGAGGATCATATCCCTCTCTAAAAAATTGTCTGGCTTTCTGCTGATGATTCATCAGAAACATGAGCGTGGTAATTGAATTGGGGATTTAAAAGGATCACAGGAAAACAACCACATTTAACTGTTGGCGCTGCCATAAAAAATTCTGTTAATGTGCAATATGCAAGGCAATAATCTATTGCAGTGGGCTCTTTAGCAAATGCAGGCTACTTAGTGTTTTGCCCTGATCAGTTACGAGAGGCTGTCCATCAAAGCTGCTGAATCAAAGCAGGGCTGGAAAACACCGAGTTGAAAAGTGTGTCTCGCTGTGGATGCCTGTGATGCCTTCCACATGTTGATTAGGTTCTGGGAACAAGTCTGGGTACGACAGCACAAGATGACAATCAGAGCAACTGGCACAGAGGCATTTTCTGAGGAAAGGATCAGTCTCCTTCCCAGCGTGGCAGTGATAGCTGTGACAGGACATGCAGCCACTTCATCCTGGAAGGGGCCAGATTTGGCTTCAGTTGTATGGATAGATGGTTTGCAGAGGTTGAATGAAATAAGCACCTTTTAGCAAGTTAAAGGTCTAACTCTTCTTCAGAGCAATGTTTCTCTACTGGGGACCATTGTGTTCCCCCGCTCCCTCCACGGGGGACATTCAGTCATATCTCCAGACATTTTTGGTTGTCAACCAGGGGTGAGGTCTCGTGGTGCCTAGTGGGCAGAGGCCATGAATGCTGCTACATATGTTATAGTGCACGAGACAGCCTCCTACAGCAATGAATCATCAGGCTGAGAACGTCACTAATGCCAAGGTGGAGAAACCTCAGTCTGGAGAATGTTCTAGACCTGTGAGATCTGGATTTTGCATGTACTTCATGAGGATATTATTTTCAGAGGAAGGTTTAAGCAGAAAATGTCTAAGGCTTTTTCTTGTTACGGAGTTGTCAGGACCCCCATATCTGTGAATTCATCCTTTTGCCAGATCTGTTTGGAAAAGATACGTCTGAAAAGGAAGTTCTTTACACCAAAAAATTCCGAGCATTGTCTTTGCTTTTAACAAAACGTACACTCATTGAGACTCTTTCTGTTGCCTTGAAGGTGGAAGATGGGATTTCTCCTCCCTAAAAATAATTTTCTTAGACTGTAACAAAGATTTTCTCCCTCAGTGCCAAAATATATATGCTTTGTGTTTCCAAACCAGTGAATTCAAACCCTATAGCTGTTACACTCTTATTAAATTTTGCTACAAGCATGTTCTTATCTTGTACAATATGGATTAATCCATGCTCATGACTTTTTAAATCAAGGAAAACATTGTATCCCAAGTAGTTTACACATTTTCTTTTTAAAAAGACAATACAAGGCTAAGAATATTTAGCCCTGTAAAATAATCAGCGACCCACTGAAGGAATCATGTTGGAAGAAAGATGGCTACTTAGGCTTACCCAATGGGTTTAAAAATTGTTAAATGGGTATGAGTAGCCTGGAGTTCATTTTTCTTGAATAAGGACATACTTGGTTAAGAAGGAAAATTCTGTTTACTTCACTCCAAATCTTAAAGATTTCATCCACTAAATTTGCTCTTCTAATTTTTTATAAACAAGAAATGAGCCACGAGCCTATGGGAGGTGGCCAGGGGAAGGTCCTGTATCACTGCAAACATTCTGAGCCCAGACGAACGGTGGGATACTTTATTTCAGGGGTTGGCAAAGGGCCAGATAGTAAGTAACTCAGCTTTGTGAGCCATTTGGCTTCTGTCTCCACTACTGAAGTTTGCCGTTGTAGACAATCCACAGATGAGTGGAAGTGGTTGCTTTCCAAGGAAATTTTCTTTATAAAAACCGGCATCAGTGCACTTTCGCCCTCAGGCCCTAGGGTACCCACCTGTGCTCAGTTTAACCCAGGCAGCTGTATTGTGGGCAAATGCATTATTCCTGTTAAACTTTTCACATGATGAGGATTGTTTGTGGAGCCCCAATACGACCTTCAAAGACTCTAGGTTGGGAATGATTGCAGGATGCTCTTAGTGTCGGTCTACACACCATCAACAGTGTCACAGGCAAAGAAGAACCTCTGCCCCCACCACGCACAAATTGATTTTGTTCAAAAGTGATGCAATGTTCATGGAAATTATCTAATAGGCTCTGTTACCTTATTATAAACATACCGTGTCATTTTTAATATTTGCTAGATTTCAGAATTAGTGAAGAATCAGGTTGGGCAAAAAAAGAAATGGGTCCTTTCAGACGTGGGTGGCCTGCGGACCGCAGTGTGCTGGGAACTGTTGGTCAGAGTAGTGGGTCTTGCTGGACAGCCATCAGATGTCATGTGGCTCTGGCCTTGGTAGCATATGATAAGGTATGGCACTGTCTTATTCATCTGTACCCTGGGTCTTCCTGATACAGTAGTTTTCTGATGTGGCATTCTGTTATTAGGTCCCGTCAACGTGTCAGCTAATATGATGTAAGAGTGAGCGGTAGTTCCGGCAAACTCTAAAGAGAGAAATGAGCCACTAGAAGTTCCTTGCTTTCTATTCCTCAGTCATCACGCCAGTGTGATCAAACACTGTGGCACTTCCAACAAGCTAGGCAGTCACAGTGTGGAGGCAGTGAGAGATTCTGCACCCCCCCACCTCTTCAGTGCCCTCAGTCAAGAAGGATAAAGCTGAAGTGGTTTCGTGTGAGGGTTCTCAATCATGGGCCGGGAGAGGGCAGTGTGCCGTGTAGCACACAAGCGTAAAATTGCCCTGAAGTCTTCATTTGATGTGAAATGTGAGGCTCTTAAGAAATAGTCTCTGATTCCTTGAATGAAATATCTGTTATGTTCCTGTGTTCAATTAGCCATGTTTTCTTCAATTCTACCAGTCAATGCACACGCACAGAGAGAGAGAGAGACAGAGAGAGAAACCTTTACATTTGCTTTTCATATGATCCAGTAACAAGTTCATGAGTAAAACCTTTCTCATCTAGTTAAAAAGAACCTATTATACATAAAGAATGAATTTCATCATGTGACTCAGTTGAGGAGAACTCAATATAATACTTAGGTGATGTCTGGCAGAGTTCAGTCTCCTATTTCCAGGAAGCATTAAAAAGAATTAAAAACAGACAAAGCTTTTCAGACTCAGGCAGAGCTGGCTTTCTTTCCTCTTCCATTTCCTTCCCTCCACACCTATATACAGGGTCTGGCAGAAGTAAGACCTGCTTGAGTGTGGTTGGTAGGGTAATACTGTGGGTGTAATAATTGATAGTTGTAACTCAAACATTTCACCTAAAATGTCGTATGGAATGCTTGAGTGTGATAATCTTATGTTACAGAATTACATGCTTATGATTTTGCAATAAAAGATTTTGTAATAAAAGGGGTGTCATTTGTGCCATACCCTGTATAAATAATAAAATTAAATAAACACACACACACACAGGCTAGTGAATTAATTATGTACTGCTATGTAACAAATTACCCTCAAATTTAGCTGCTTAAAAACAATAAACGTGTATAATTTCACTTGGTTTTGGTAGGTCAGGAACTCAGACAGCTTACGTGGGTGGTGCCAGACCAGGAGCCCTCATGAAGCTGTAGCACCCACATCCCCACTGGGGCCGCAGTGACCTGAAGGCTTGCCTGGGGCCGGAAGATCGCCTTCTAATGTGGCCCCATCATGTGGCTGGCAGGGTAGTGCTGTTTGTCGGTAGGAGGCCAGAGTTCCTTGCTGTTTGAATCTCTCCTTATAACGTGGCAGCTGGTCTCTCCCAGAACAAGTGATCCAAGAGAAAGGAAAGTAGAAGCCACAGCGTCTTTATGAGTTAGCCTGGGAAGTCACACTCTGTGGTGTTTGCAGAGCCTACTGGTTCCGCAGGTCAGCCCTGCTCCCTGTGGCAGGACTGGGGTGTGAACATCAAGAGGTGGGAATCTTGGAGGTGGGCTCTATAGCCAGTTGCTTGAAAAGATTCTTCAAATTACTACCTGTGCTTAGTTTTCATTTGCATGGAGATAGAAACTCCAGCAAAGGTCCTTTCTAAACCAATGGAGGCCACAACTAAGCTAGGCTTTTCACTTAATCAGAGATGTGAAGCATATATCTGATGGGTTCAGATTTCTTTTTTTTTCTAGTAATACTTTTAGATACACTCACTGGTATGTAGTGCATGCAGGTCGTTCAATATAAAAGAGTTACACTAAAAAGTTACACTTATGCATATCTTGCTTTTCTTTTCATCTCTTGCTTAAGTATCCCAACCTATCTTACCAGCTCAAATCTTTCATGTAACTTTCCTCTATGGAATCCGTATACTTAGGACAGGCTGAACTGTTGTTAAAAGAAGAAGAAAAAAGACCTAAAGAAAAGATGTATAACGTCTCAAACACAATAAAACGCTATTTCTCACTCATATGACGGTCCAGGTATACTCATATATTTTCCAGTCGGGGTGGCTTTTCTCTGTGCACGGACTCCGGGACCTAGACTCCCTCCATCCTGTTGTCTGCCGTCCCGGATGGCCAGGTTATCACTGGCATACAGTTTGCAGGTGGGGTAAGAGTGTGGACATGGCAATGCCACTTCTATGCTGTGGGAGAGAACTTGTCACAAGGCACTGACTAGTCCAAGGTGGCTGAGAAATGGGATCTTTTGTGGGGCAGCTGCTTCTCTTGAGGGAGAGGGGGTCTGGGGTCAAAATGGATTTTGAATATAGAGAGGCAACCATCGGGACTTGAGATTCCACGCTTCAGAACATGGTCTGCCTGGGAGCAGTTACATTTTACAAGGATCGAAATTATGCATATGTGAAATTTTGCGACAAAAGTTGATATGACGTCACATTGTAAGTAAAATTTAAAGTAATATGAACCAATTTCCATAGTCAAGTTTTCAACAAGAATCACATGATTTTATACTTGTGGCCAAGGGCATTGTAAACTGTTTACACTATTCACGAATAGGAGGCACAACTTTGTACTGATAAACATAAATGCCCACCATTCTTTTTCAGGAGTATTCTAGAATAATGGCAGGTCTTCAAGATATCAGCCCTTTTATAGGAAGCAATCAGCCCCATTTACCCAAAGTGTTCTTGGACTAATGTCCATGGCCCCAGTGTTAACATGGCCAGCATCTAGTTGAGGTGCTTCTCAGCCATTGTTGTTGACATTGCTTTTCTAATTTTTATTGTCATCATCAGCGATACCACTTATCCAGCACTTACTGGGGTCAGGCAGTGACCTAAGTGTTTTGCTTATTTCTTATGCCATTTAATAATACTCACAAAACCTTATAAAGTAAGTATATCACCCTCATTTGACCATTAAGCTAAATGAGTTTCAGAGACGAATACACAGTTAATGGTGGATCTGAGATTTAAATATATTCTATTGGGTTCATAGCTCTTGCCCTTTCTTTCACAATATCATGTACGTTAGACTAAGAGCCATATAATGAGTATATTTGACTTTTGGGTCTCATATCTCTAGGCTAAATTAAGTCACATATTTCTTGATCCTTAAATCACCCTGCAGAGGTATCTTGCTATTTTAAAATGATTTGTGATCCCATATATGGCCTCCTTACTTTTAAACGGTGGTGTTTTCTTTCATGTGATGTCTTTGCATGCTCACAAGTCCTTCAAGCAAACTTCCTCCCTCTTTTTTTCTAAACCTGAGTCTCCTTTATGAATGAATTTGCAAGCATTTCAAGAAAAATGGAGTGCTGGGCAGTGACCATATTTGCTGTAGACAGGAGACAGACTCCCATCTTCTACAACAAAGAGTGGCAGGATTGATACTTCTTGTCAGGGAAATTTAGAAAGAGCCTATCTATGACCAATTTTAGCAAAGCTTTTTACTCTCTCCCATGCTACCAGCTCTTCAGCAAACTGGCAAATAGGTTCAGCTGGCTGATACGGATTTTCTCATTTGCTGGGTTTGCAGGCCCATGCTGTCTTCAACAGGTCTTTTCTTGGGCTAGCCTTATTGAATCAGTCTTCAGAAGTGGCAAGAAGAAAAAACTTTCAACTCAGATAGCTCTGACTTGGAATTCTGGCTCAGAAAACTTCATAACTTTGTGTGATGTTTGAGAAATTGCTTATTTTTCAGTACATCAGTCTTCAATTCTGCAAATAGAAATGATGATGCCTAAAGATTAAACAAGCAAAAGAAATAAAAATACTCAGTACAGTGTCAGGAGACTGGTGGGTCCCTGAATAGTTATTGCTACATTAACTTTTTCATTAAAATATCAGTTAGGAATGTAGCAAGGTACAGACTGTGAAAAATAGCTAGAAAAACCAGGGCTTGGTTTTTCTCACCGAATAAGTCTGCAGATTGGCGGCGGCTAGTGATGTTAAGGAGCTTCGTGCTCTCAGGGCTGGAATCTCTGTGATTCCCTTGGCTCCACCCCCGTGTGAGCAAGATAGCGTCTGCAGCTCCAGACATCATAGCCACATGTGAGCTGAGGGGAAGACGGAGGTGTCCCCTGTGCTTTTTTCTACTATCAGGACAACACAAAAGCCGTGCACAGATTGCCCAGCAATTTTGCACTGACATCTCGTTGGCCAGGCTGTGTCACATGACCGTCTCTAGATGCCAGAGAGACTGGGGGAGTGACTATTTAGCTTTCTCCGCTTTGCTTCGACAGAGGCTTTGGGCAAGGACTCTGTGTAGAGCATTATTTGGGGATAGGGGAAGCATAGGCATAGGGCATAAGAAATACTAAAAAGGAGTGTGTGTGATGCGAAAGCATGGTGGCAAAAAATGACTGCATAAAAGTGAGGCTTGAGGTTTAATGATCAGAGAGGAAGAGTGTTTGAGAAAGATGCTGAAGAACAGATGAAGGCATGGAAAAAGAGGGGAGTTCCCAGGCAGTAGAAATGAAGTGGGGTGCAGTGATACATAGGCATCACATGTATTTCATGTTTGGGACTTGGTAGAAACTTGGTGGGTCGAGAGAGAGAGAGAGAGAGAGACAGAGAGAGAGAGACAGAGAGAGAGAGACAGAGAGAGAGAGGAGAGAGTGTGTGTGTTTGTGTGCATACGCTCGTTGGTGGTAGTGGGGAGTATTAAGACTGGAGCATAGATTGGAACTAGACTTTCAAGGGCCTTGTGCTTTGTGGAAAGCAGTTTTAACTTGATCTTGAAGATGGAGCTTTGCATATGGATGAGATAATTGAAGTAGAGGAAAGGAGTATCAGATTCAGGTTAGCGACGATGGGGCATTGAGTTAAGTCTGGGAGGAAAAACGAGGAGACAGCAGATACCAGAGGTATTTATGCAGTAGATGTGATACAACTGGTCCTGAATTGCTTGAAGACTAACAGAGAGGAAGAAGTTAGAAAGTCCAGCCTGGATACCTAATGATGCCTTTGAATGGAGAGAAGGAATCCAGGGAAAGGAGCAGGCTGGTGGGGAGAGGGTAATGAGGTTGGTCTAAGATGTATTGTATGGGATTGAATGGTTCCATAGGACTTCTGGAGATGGAACATTTCATTCTGAAGGTCAGGAGAGAGGTTGGTGGAAGATATAGAGAGTAATAGCTGAGATTAGCCTTGGGCAACATATATAGTGGTAGAAGCCAAAAATGAAGAGACAGAAAGAGGATGGAAGAACCCAAGAGGGAGTGGCGTTCTAGAGGAGCCGTACAAAATAGAAGCAAAACGGTTGATTCTCAGCCCTCTTTTAACTTCTTGTTTCCTGTGTCGCTGACATGTCCACCATTTTGGGAGGTACCCTTGTCCAGACCCTAATTTCTTCATTATCTGAATGGTTACACCTTTGTGTGTAGTTTTGTAAAAAATAGAAAGTTATCTTCCCTAAGAGAGGTTTCCATACTTAAAGTAACTACTAGATTTTTTTCTACTACAAAAGCAATGTATGCGTATTGTGAGAAAAATCAGACAATACTCATAGGTGAAAAGAAGAAGAGCAGAACTCCCGAATCCTACTGCCCAGCAATAACCACTGCCAGGCTCTTGTGTATTGTTATGGACCAGTATTTTTAGACACACACGGACACTCAATTAAACATAAATTAGGGTACTCTGTATATGCAGTGTTGTAGCCTGCTTTCTTAAATGAGACAATTATAGAAATATTTCTCTGTTAATACTCCTCTAACAGCATTACTTTTTATGGATGAATAATAGTCTACTCAATGTATTGAGTTGGCCAAAAAGTTTGTTCAGTTTTTTCCGTAAAATAAAAGACACATTTTCCATTTTCACCAATAACTTTATTGATTTGGTTAATTTGAGTATGTCAGCTATCTCCTGCATGGTATAAAGTTAATTTTCCTCAGTTAACATCTCGATTTGATCACTATCAACTTCAACTGGTCTACCTGACCGTGGAGCATCATCCAGTGAGAAATCTCCAGCATGAAACTTCACAAACCACTTTTTACACTTTTGATCAGTCACAGCACCTTCTCCATACACTGCACAATTTTGTTTTTTTGCATTTCAGTTGCAGTTTTACCTTTTTTGAAATAATAAAGCATAACATGCTGAAAAGGTTGCATATTTTCTCCCATCTTCAGTATTAAAATGGCTACATAAAAATTCACCAATTTTGATGTTTTTTTAAAATTCACGCTGCTATGACAGTTGTCACAATACAATTTAACAAAATTGTTTCGAGTGAAGTTAAAGACAACTAAGTGCTACCAGAGCCATCTTCCAGAAAAAAAACCAAATGAACTTTTTGGCCAACCCAATATGTAATGATTTAAACAATCATCTCCCTTAATGTTGGACTTTTAGCTTGTTTCCACTGTTGTAAACAGCGAACATCCTTGCACATAAACATTAGGGCATTTTAGTCGATGAATGTCGATGCTGGGAAACATCTTCAGGATAAAAGCTTAGGAAGGGATCGCTGGGTCTTCCGATACCCTTCAGAGAATTGCTCTCAGTTTCCTCCCACTCTCCTCGTGGATCTCTCAGGGCCTCTCGGGTGGAATCCTCTTAGTTCCCTTACAGTTAACACAAAGCCACCTCTTTGCACTTCTTTGCCTGGGACATAATTCTTATGCTGCACAGGGTTTCCCGAGGAGCCACCAAAGTGGTTGGAATGTAAAGGGAAAACCAGACGCGAAGGTCAAACAGAACAGCAGCGCATCCCGAAGAACAATTTGATAATCGGTTTCTAATAAGGGGCGTGCTTGTCACTGAAGCAGGGTCAGTGGTTATCCTCTGGGGGGTGGGGCGGTGGGGAGATACAAGTTAAATCTCTCGAGTTACCTACATGAAACATTTCCTGGTAGTGTAGGCTATTAAGCTTTGAAATGTGTTTCTGCTTCTGACTCTGGAGTCTTACCTGGAGACCTTGAAGCATTTTCAGAATGTCTTGGGACAGAGATGTTTAAGTAAACTCGTGTTAGAACGGGGTGCTCCCCTTGGTGACCTCTTTGGGCTATTGCTAAGTGGACGAAGTCACTCTTCAACCTGGGAGATGTGCCATTACCCAAGGGTTATTGTACTTTGTTCAAGTGATTATCATTGAAGCCCGTTTTCTGAGTATGTTTGAGAGACTCATTCCATAGGGTAGATTGAAATCTGAAGGTATTTTTCCACTTCAGTTCCTTTGTCCATGAATAGTGCTTCTGGGAGAGAAGAGATCAGTGTTGTTTATTGTTGTTCCTTTGTTTCCTCATCGCTGGAAGCTTTTCCTATCAATACAAATTCCAGTTCTTTATGAAAGATTGGATTTAGTCACGTGTAACCTGTATATCCAGGGTTACTCTCAATGACAGCATTTTCAACCTCCTGCAAAAATCACTTCAATGCTAATCTGTTTCTTCATTTTTTATATTTCTGGCTTTCTTGAGAAATATCTTCTTGTTTCCTCTTTCTTTGGAGCTAAGTGCCTAAAGGAGAAAGTATAGGCAGCTGAATATTTTTTTTCCCTCTAAATAAAAGATCACAGAATGTGGCCCAGGAGATTTAGACTTCCAGAAAAGCAAAACGAGCATTTTAATTCATTCTTCTGGGACTATTTTACTTTTTGTGGGGAGCGGGCAGTGAGGACTTTGTGAGCCTCCTCTTTCTATCCTTTAAGTATTTTGTCAGTGAGAACTAATTTAACTTTCTAGTGCTACAACAATGACAAAAAATAATTAACACATGGAGGTAGGAGTTCTGAGGCAGGGAAATATGACCATCTCATACTGGAATTTCAGCACTGAAGCCTTTATTCAGATGTAGAAATATATTTAAAAAGTAAGCTCCTTTGCATCTCATGTGAAAATTATGAAACTATGCAATTGCCAAGTGCCCACCCTTGCCAAAAAATTGGCAAGGTCTCTAATTTTTTGTACCCTTCACTGTATTTTTTCTAACACCAATAGGTGAGTTTGTGGTGTTCTTCCCTTGAAAATCAACAGTAGGCATTGGAGGGCTATATACCCTTATTTAAAATGAAAATATTGGTTTCACCAGAGGAGATCATTGTAGGGAAAACCTGATCAATTGTTATCAGTGCAAATATGCATAATGACAAAAAAATAAAAACCCATTGACCCGGGACTTTGGAGACCTATGGTCTATTCCCAACTACCTGAAATTAGCTCTAAGGGTCCCTTCCTCATCCTGGGATTGATTTCACCTATTAGTGGAGGAGCTAGTCTGAGAGTCAGGGATCCTAACTTCTCATTAATGGCATGGATAATTTACTGGATTTATTTGCATAAGCAAGACTTTCTCCTATCGTTTTGTTCCATGTATAATAATAGGAATGTATACTTCCAAATTACAGACACATTTAAGTAAGCATTTAGTATCAAGGATTATAAAATTTTCTTAAGTGCCCCTAAACTCTCTGAGTGTATATAAGTATCACTTTGAAACCATAAAACAAATCTGAATTTGTGAAATGAGGAAGCGGGAGTTAATGATTACTAAAATTCTGCATTTTTAAATGAATCACTTAGTGAACCAACTCCAAGGAAGCAAATGATTACTTGGTTGAGAACCCAGCAGGTAGACATGGGGCATGTGCAAAAAATTAAGCTGTGAAAGACAAAAAAAAGGGGGGTAGGGACCCCTATCTACTGGGATTTGGCAGGTTCAGGGAAGCAGACAAGGTGGGTGAAATGTAGGGTCTTTTAGGCAGTATGTGTATGTGTTTGTATGTGTGTGTTTGTTGTTCTTTACCCCTCTTGTTTTTTGTTTATTTCCTACCTTTAATCCTTGGCACACCTTCACCCTTTCCATCTCTCCTCTTCCAGGTAGGCATCTACTCTAATATGTTGTCTTAAAGATACACATAAAATATATCATCTTTGTTCTTCTTAATAAAGCCTGACCTCAGGGGAAACTCTTTCACCAGAGCCTCACTTACGTGGGGGAAGGGAAGCCCTCTTGCCTTTCTTTCTCACCTAAGGGGGTGGGGTGAGGACTGAAAAGCTTGTGTCAAGGTCTCGGTCAGGGGCACATGCTCGCTGAAAGTAATCATAGAACTATGGAATGCTTTCCCTTCCCCACACCTCACCACCTCACCACTTTTACCTTGTACGTGATGTCCACCATTCAACAAAAATGACAGGGCATACTATAAGAAAAAAAACAGTTTGAAGAGATCAGAATCGGATATGGCAGAGGTGTTGGAATGATCAGACTGGGAATCATAACTATGATTAATATGCTAAGGGCTCTAATGGGAAAAAGTAGACAACATAAAGAACAGATGGGGAATGTAAGCACAGAGCTGGAAATTCTAAGAAAGAATCCAGAAAGAAATCTTTAAATCAAAAGCACTGACAAAAATGAAGATGCCCTTGATGGACTCATTAGTAAAACTTGCTGAAGTGCCTCTAAATGTTATGAGTGCATTCAAATGTCACTTTTGAAATTATAAACAAGTCTAAACTTTCTTGTTTCTGTGAAGAACTTTGCTTTTTTCACCTAATGTATTCCAGTCCTGGTTATGATGTTCTTTAACTCTACCATGTCCAAGGAAGGAAACAAAATTGCTTAGGAAGAAACAGGAAGGGGAAAAGAGGATCACAAACTTTGGATACATGACGTGCAGCTAGAAATTGATTCTGAGTAAAATCAGCAAATTGCCACATAGAAATTATTTGGTGAAAAATATTTTTGCCGTAATGAAGAAGAATTCAGATTTTGGCATGAAGTATTCTACAATAGCTGTGGAATTTGAATAGCTAAAATTGGGGAGGTGTGACTATGAAAATGAGGAGAAATAAAATGTTCTAAAATACCACAATATTGTACTTACAACACTTTTTTTCATCACAAAGTATGTTGTATCCACATTTTCTCTTTTCAGAGAAATTTTGCATTTCATGCATCTTGGCAACTTGGTTTTAATTGACAAGAGTCATTAACTATGTCTGATGTATGAAAAGATTGCACATTAAAAACAAAGTAGGATCAAAAATAAATATGTTAGATGCATTTTGTAATATATTAGGATAGTAGCAAAGCACATCATTTATACAGTTTTTTTTAAAAATTGGGATCATCAAAAATATGCTCATCTGCAACTTGCTTTAGTCAATCATCTATAGTGGGCATCTTTCCAAGTCATCACAAATAGCCTCATTCTTCGCCCAGTTTTATGGATCTACAATAATCTGTCCAACCATTGTCCTATTTATGCCATCACCTATTAGTTTTTAGGTGCAGTGCTTTGGTAAACATAATTACACAGTGTATCTTTTTGTAGCCATGCTGGTGATTCAGTGGGGGTAGGTTAGAAATGTGAGAATACAAAGTCATGGATTGTGGACAATTAACCTATTGATGGTGACTATCAAGTTCCCTCCAATAAGGATGTCCCAGCCCCCTTTCCTCTAGAAGCAAAGTGTCTATTTCTTATATATTTGCCATCATCCAACATTATCAATCACTTTAATTTGTGTCAATCCAATAAGCTTTCATTGGTATCTGGAAGCTTTTGGCTCAAAACAGTAGACTGATGATATGCATCTAACTCTTCTCCCATCCATTAAAATTACAGAAAAGGAATATTTTAGAAAAGAATGAAACTTTAAGTAGGACAAGTAAAGGCACTGTCAGTGGCCAGAACTTTTGAAGACTGTGTGGAGGATAGAAAATGGATGTGCTTGGACTGATGGAGAAAACTCAGTAGAAACCACAATCCAGAGCAGCTTCAAACCTGGGATGGTTACCAACAGGAGTAAGCGTGCCCCAAGGAGCATCATCAAATTGGTTCATTGTATAGACTGATGTTTCTAACAGCCTGCACATTTATAGTTGCTCCCCCTAGCCCTTATTCATTAGAACAGCTTGTATAAATGGGCTATAGAACTAAGGTAGAACTATAGAACTTCCTTAATGAAAGTGATTTGTATTGGGACAGATCCCAGTGAGAACATAGGCATCTGTGAGTGAGGTGGGGATGTGTATGCAGGAGATCCAGATCTTCACAACAGACATTGCAAAGAAAACAAAATAAAAGTCTAGTGCCAGGAAGACAATATAGCAAACTCTCTATCCCTACAGAATTATGGCTGCCCCCACATCCAGGATACATACCTGTTGACATGTCCCACATCCCATTGACCTACTTAGAACCTGTATTCAGCCTCTCCATTCAAGTGAGAGATGCTGGTGTATGCTAACTTATCAGACTTTAAAGTAAATCCACACTACCTCTCCTAAACCCCATATTCAAAAATCTGAATGGACAAACAAGGCTTAGCAGATATTTGATGAAAACCATAAGGAAAAGCCTGAGAGAACAAAGATGATCAGAGGCATGCATCTAAATTAAATAGAAATAATTAAAATAATGGGACAAAATCAAATTAGTGTTCTCAGAGTAAATCAAGAGCTTTCATGCATAAAACAGGCAAGAGTTTTTGAAAATCAAAAAGTAGATCACAGACATTTAAAAAAAATCAATGGATGGGGGAGGGAATTTCAGGGGAAAAGGGGAAGGGCTTACAGGAACAAGTATAAAGGACACATGGACAAAAACTGGGGGGGTGGAAATGGGAGGGAGGTGGGGAGCACTGGGGGGGTGGGCTGGGATGGGAGTAAAAGACAGAAAACTGTACTTGAACAACAATTAAAAAGAAGCAAAATGCACTGGCAAAAAAAATAAAAAAATCAATGGATGGGCTAAATAATAAATTGGATGAAACAGAAGACGTTATTGGTGTTCTCGAAGGCAGAATCAAGGAAAGCTGCCACGCCGTACAGTAAAAATGTCAGAAACTTGGGAACCAGTAGTGAGAAAAGAAGCAGATGTCTAGGTATTCAACACGATTGCAATGGGAGTCTCAGGGAGAGAGAATATGGGAGAATAGGAAGGAGGACATAGCTGAAACACACTAGAAAACACATTTTCCAGCAAAATAAATACAGCTTTTTAGGTGGACAGGTTCTCAGAGCTGCCAAACAGAATGAAGGGAAAGAAAACGCACTGCTCACTTAGTGGACTTCTGTTGCTTGTCTGTTCACCGTTTTTCCCTTTCAGTCACTGGGATGTCCTCTGCTGTGTACCAGAACTGGCCCGTTAATGCTTCTTAGCGGATCATTGTAGAAGCTGGGGGAGATGGACTCTTGCTCTGTCTGTGGTCTCTAGTGCTTAGGATCCAGTCACCACGAAACAAAACGGGGCCATTTTTAAGGAGAGTGTCAGCCTGAGACAGAACCCAACTTGAAAGAGACCCTGTCTGAGAGATGGGAAGAAAGAGAGCCTAACATTGTTTAAGCCATCCACGTGGCCATGTCTGCTTTTAGCACTACCCCGTTGGCTTTCTGTTAAGAACAGAATGGTTTGAGATGGGTTTCTGTCACGAAAGTCATGATAAAACAAATTACTTATTAAGGTGTAAGAATTAGAGTGACATCCTACCTTTTGTCGGCAGCCCCGGATGGTAGAAGATAAGCGAGCAGTGTCTTCACAGTGCAGGGAGGGCAGGGGGGAGGTCTCCAAGCTAGAATTCTATAGTTAGTCAGTTGCCAAACAAGCATGAAGGCAAAATAAAGATTTTTTTGGATGTGCAAAAATTTAGGAAGTGTATGAAAAGATGCTCATAGGAAGTGTTTTGGCAATCTGAACAAGGAGTAAGGCTTAAGAGAACTGAAGGAAGCTAGAGAGAAGGTCAGAGGTCAGTTGGAGTGAGTGCCTGAAACCATCCCCTCCCATTGGAAGTGACTTGCAGATTCCTTATGTGTCGGTCCTCTTGGTTCTACAATGAATAATATCTACACATTCATAAAACTCTAAGTACTCTTTGTTAGCTTTCCATTTTTAGAGTCCACCTTTACTGAGAAAACACAGAAGACTGACTTAACAGTCTAGTGGGGGTGTCCGACCCGTGGCCCGTGGGCCGCATGTAGCCTCGGGTGGCTATGAATGTGGCCCAATACAAAATCGCAAATTTACTTAAAACATTATGATGTTTATTTTGTTTCCATTAGTGTTTGTATATTTAACGTGTGGCCCAAGACAATTTTTCTTCTTCCAATGTAGCCCAGAGACGCCAGGAGGCTGGACACCCCTGTCAAAGGCAAAGTGTCTATGCCTTAGAATGTGGTCATTACCACCGAGACAAAGGATTTGCTTTAGACAATTAGGAAATAAACATAACTCCTCTGAGTAAAACTTGGCGGATTTGTGTCTGGAGGCAGATATGACTGTGAGTCCACATTAGAAATAGGGCAAAGGGAAGTTGGGGACACAGCAGTTGGGAACATCATCGTCTTTGACCTGAGCTAGCCTTCTCAGGAGGGAGGCTTCGGTGTGGCAAGTCGACTGGCTGGGTCCAGTATTTGCTCTCTAGAAAGCATTCAGAGCATGGGATCATCCTCATTTTCTCCTCCTGAGGACCCACCGTCACCCAGAATCGAATGAGTAGTTTCGTTGTTGAGGTGGTTTTGGTTAGGAGATGCATAATATGCTCACTTTTTTTTGAGAGAGAGAGAAAAAGAGGGGAAGGGAGGGAGGGAGAAAGAGACAAACATCAACATGAGAGAGAAACATCAGGTGGTTGCCTTAGGTATGTGCCCCAACTGGGGTCCGAACCCGCAACCCGGACATGTGTTCTCACTGGAAATCAAACCAGCAACCTTTAGGTTTGTGAATAATGCCCCACCTACTGAGCCATACTGGCCAGGGCAATGCACTCATTTTTCTGGGAGGGAAGGTAGTATGTGATCAAATGCCTTTGTAATGGACTGGTGCTTATGTCTTAAATATTTAAAAAGAAAAAGGGAAAGAGAAAGCTGAAATATTCTACTGTCATTTTCTCCATTTGAAATTGGTGTGAAAGGTCTTAGCCTCTTTTCAGAGAAATAAGAGTCTAACTCCCAAGGTGCATAAACAACAGAAAAGAGAAACAAAAAATGCTAATTGGTGATTAAAGGAGAGGAGTTCAGTATTTTTTGACTGTATGGCAAAAGCTTACATTCTCAAGGATAAACATCTCTAATGAGGTCCAAAGGCTACAGGGCACAAAGAAAATGGGATAGTAAAGACTTTTTAATAATCTAAAATAGCTAGGGAGAAATAAAGACAGTTTTAAGGCTTTTAAACCATATTGACTCAACTGGTTGAAAAATTCTGCCTCAATGTTGGGTTGTTTCTTTCTGCGCCAAAGCAAATCACTTCCTCTAAATCATCCTTTTCTCCTTCCAATGGCAACCCACAGCTGTAATTTGGTACCTTTGACTTATGATATTATAAGGTAGGGGAAATATGAAATCTCCAGGCTAGGTTTGGGCAAAGGAGGAGGAATGGAGTCCTCTTCAAGTGAGGAACCGAAGATCTCAAAGCTGGGCTCCCAAGAGCAGGCACTCGGTGTCTGCTGAGTGTTGTTGTCGGGGGACTTTATGAAGCCTGTACTTTGTGTGACGGGGGCATTATGAATGAAAGTCGGATAGGATGAAGCGCAGGGGAAGTTTTAGAGATTGATGTGTTTTTGAAAAAAAAAGAATGAGCCAAGAAACCTGCTTCTAGAAAGGAGTTCATTAAACAGGAAAAGCACTCAGTAAAAAAGGACAGGGGAAAGAAAATGGGGAAACAGAAAAGCTTTGTGTGGCTTTTATGTTGTGCGTGTTAATGCTGCTACGATAATGATAGTGAATGGGCTTATAAGAGGAAACATTCTGGAGGTTTGTAAGTAATACCACCTAAAATAGTTTTTGGAAGCATCTGTTAGTATATGACCCTCCCAAATGAGCAAACATATCGATAGACATACAGATGGTCCCTGACATATGATGGTTCTACTTAGGATTTTTCAGCTTAACGATGGTGTGAAAGAGATATGCATTTAGTAGAAGCCATACTTTAAATTTCGAATTTTGATCTTTTCCCAGGCGAGCAATATGTAGCATGATACTCTCTTGTGATGCTGGGCCATGGCAGCGAGATGATTTTGCCCAGCTGTAGGTTAACGGAAGTGTTCTGAGCACGTTTGAGGTAGGCTAGGCTAAGCTATAATGTTTGGCAAGTTTATGTGTATTAAATGCATTTTTGACTCATGATATTTTCAACTTACAATGGGTTTATTGGGATGTAACCCCATCATAAGTCACAGAGCATCTGTATTTGATTTACACAGGAAGACTTGGAGTCTGTTGAGAGAAGGGGGCCATACCCAAAATAATAGCCAATATTTAGAGTCCCTTCTCTGGACCAGGCACTGTGCTAAGTGCTTTTGATGTATCATCTCCTTTAATTTTCATTACAGTTTTACAAAGTAGGGGGCCTCCTACAGATGAGGCTTTGGGAGATTAAAGACCTTGCCCAAGACCTCACTAGCAAGTGGCAGACTTGGTTTTTTTTTTGTGAGCTTGGGCCACTCTAGCAAATACTACAGACTGGGTGGCTTAAACAACAGACATTTATTTCTCACAGTTCTGGAAGCTGGAAAGCCCCAGGTCAAGGTGCTATCAGACTTGGTTCCTGGTGAGGACCCACTTCCTGACTGGTAGACAGCCGCCTCCTTGCTGTGTCTCCCATTGCCTTTCCTCACTGCTTAAGCAAGAAGGGAGAACCTTTTTCTGTTTTTCTTTTCTTGTCAGGACACTGATCCCAGATCCGATCCTCCTGATCTCATCCAAGCCTAATTACCTTCCAAAGGCCCCACCTCCAAATACCATCACATTGGAGGTGGAGGTTAGGACTTCAAAGTGTGAATTTTGGGGGGTGCAGTGTATAGCCTGGCTTTTGAACCCATGCTTTCTGAGCTTGGATCCATGCTCTGAATTACTGTGTTCCTATTACTACTGCTATTATAGTGTTATAGAATTTTTACTCAATAAATGGGAATTTTATTGAGGCAAGGAAGAACATATAACCTTTAGGTCCTACATTTCTTTTCACCTCAGTATTAACTAAACTACTAATTAGTAAATAAAATAACAACTACAGTTTCTGAGGACTTAAGTGAAATGTATCATCTCATTTAATTATATTATCAACTCTAGGAGACATGAAATAAAATGATGAAGGAAGCAAGTCAGAGCCAGACAGCCTGAGTTCTAATCCCAGCTCTGCCATTTATAGCTGAGTGTCCTTGGCAAGCTTTTTGATTTCACTGAAACTAAAGTTCCCCATCTATAAAATGTCAACAATAATACCACCTTCATCATAAGGTGTTGAGACTTAAATCGCTGATCAGAATAATGTTGAGAACATACTAATTGCTTGAATGTTACTTTTTCCCCCTTATTCCAATCTATAGATGAGAAACCTGAGGTGCAGAGAAATTGAGTAACTTGCCAAGGGCTGTATGCATATGTAATATTTATATATACTACTGATATATGTAGCAAAGATGAGATTCTAATTTCTATGAGCTTCAAACCTCAGTCTTTGCTCTTAAGCCCTCCGCTCTAATGCCATCCTGGGGTTTGGCCTCACAACTCTCTTTTCTAAGGATGATTCTGGGTGTTTCCCCCTCCAATTTAAACTCCAGCATGGATCGCCCATGAACAGGGTGCCTGGTGAGCCTGGGCATGCCAAGGTTAAGGCAATGAATGAATCAGGAAATCGACACAGTGCAGGTGACCCATTTTTAAAGATCGAATTTAAAAGCACTTTGTCTTCAAAGGAAATTGGATTAAGTGAAAATGCTCTGTTTTGCTTAAACATGGACCATCTATTTGAAGAAGCATTTAGAATATTTTATTTCCAATGGTGGCTTGTTCGTAAATGCATGGCATTAAGGAAGGGGGCAGAGCTTTTAGTTTTAGTGACTTTGAAGTGTAAAAAAAAAAAGCAGTGGCATGATAGTTGTATAATCCATATCCACAGTGCAGACGAGCATGAAGAAGTACAAATAAAGCATGTCCCGAATTGTTATATTCAGGGGAATAGCTTTTTAAGGTAGTATTGAAGGGTGATGTAATGAGCTCTTTATAGGTTAATGATATGACCTTAGGCTTTTATTTTCTGTAATTGTTTTCTTTTAAAAAATATTTTGGGATACCGTGGGATACCAGAGGCCCTGAGTTGTGTAATTGGTACATTTAACTAAAAGGAAAGGGTCTAATTCATTCAATGGCACTGTCTAGAACTTTCTGCCCCGAACTTACTGGGGATCTCATCGCAGGATAGCATTAATTTTGTGAATTTGTCACATTCTGAACCCAATCCTAATCGGCTCAGAACACTAATTTCTCTGACCACTCATTTGTCAGTGGTTTCTTCCCTTAGGTCATAAAGCCACAAACTCCTGACCCTAATATTTAAAGCCAGAAAGCCGATTGACGGACCTACAGCCAGCTGTGCTTGTCCTCAGCCAACCCATCATCATGCTGTAGGCACAGACACCAAATGTTAGTCAGCTGGTTGTGAAGCTGTAACCAGCCACAAGGAGTGAGCTCCCTGATTTAAGTATTCAGTGGCATGAGCTAAGATAGTTTGTTACATCAGTTTTGCCAAAGGGTGACACCTGCCACCAGGACCAGATGCCTTAAATAGCACTTGGGTGGCACTCTCCACTGGAGTTGCTCTGTGTGACCTCGGCAAGTTACCTGCCTCACTGTGCTTCAAGTCCCCTGTCTATAAAAATGTTTGAATGGAGGGTTTAGCAGAGGTCATGAGAAACCATCATCATTACCGTCCACGATTCCATGGCCCAATAGGCCCCTTTGCACAGAAGTCACTCTGTCTCTTTAAAGTGGCTTTACACAGCTCTGGTTTAAAAGTTTAACTCATAGAGGAAAACGTTTCCCCCAACTTCTGAGTTCTCATAGGTTTCAAGCAAAAAGAACAATGATCACGGAACTTTTATTTTTATTTTTTTAAAGAATGTCCATGTAGCCAAGTTAAAGCTTGTTTAGGCTCTCTTGGTGTCGGTAAAACTCATAGCATTCTGCCAAAAGTCTGTAGAAAGGGACCCTGTCTATGCAAATCATCTACTCAACTTTTCAAAGACTAAAGTATCCTCAGTTGTGTTTTTTCTCTTTTCCTTCAGTATTTGTATGGAGATAAAAAGCACTGCCTTTTCTCGTGTTTCCCCCAGTACGCGTCACTTTCCCACTGAACAGAACAGAGGGCAGGTGTGAGCTGATAGGACAGCCTTCGCTTGCAGGGAACGAAGAGTGGAGAACCACTAAGCCTTCCTGTTACAGAGACAATGGATGGTCACTGTCACCCACTTGATAACCATGACAGCATGGACAGTATATCATTCCGCTGCTTCTTGTCTTTTTATTAGAAAACATCCTTTGCATCACCCTGTAAATCTTCTATGTCCTTTGCCCCTTGGCCTCACACTGTGTGCTTCGAAGCCATTACCCTGTTTGGGGCTAGGCTAGTCCTGGGGTAGGGTATGATCCAGTCTCTTCCGGGAAAAGGAAACCTATTACCTATGGTAATGTGGAGTCGGGCTCATAATTTAGTACTGTATTTGGAACGTTTGCGGGCCATTTACGTTTTCATTCAAATCAAGGAGCTAGAGTTTCAAAGTAAATCATTTTCCTGTTATGAGTCTTGACTTCCCAGTGTTTCCCCTTGATGTCTATGTGAAACGTGTGATCCTGGATTAGTACGAAATCAGGTGCCCGTGCCTCAGTATTAAATATCACACAGCTGCATTAACTTTTTACGAGGTGAAGCGGAGCCGCAAAACATTATGTGTGGATTTTGGAGAGGATTGTTTCTGACGGGTGAGTTATGATGACTGTGTTTTTATCTGTACTACTAGAGTTGGCCTGATCGGATTAATGCATTTTAGGCATATAAACCTGAATTATAAAGAAGAGAAGTATGTTCTCATGGCAAGCAATTCTTTGTAGGTAATGGTGTAACTGTGATTTTTTTTAAGCTGTTGAAATATATTCCAGATGATTGGAAAAAGCTTGTATTTCTCGATTCCCTAGGATACTAATATGCATATCTTTAAAAGGAAATGGAATCTAATGGCCTTGCTAGGACTGTCTGTAGTTGATGGGACCCCCAGCGCCATCAAATCACGGCTGCGCTAAATGTGATTAGGAGCTGTCACAATACATTTAGGCCTCATCGGTTAGAGAGAGAACTGGGCCAAAGGTCATTCTCTACAGCAAAGTGGGCATTTAGTGCTTTTATTTGCTCTAATGGTAAATGATAGTTAATGAAAATCATTTATAAACCTTGTCTAAACCAGTGTTTCTCTCCTGAAAGCGGCGGCTGGCTGCCTCTTGGAAGGACTGTCGTGGCAATACGGTTGACGCCATGTGATAGTAATTGGGCTCAGAGCTTAATGAACTCCGTGTCTGGTAACTCATTTCCACCGAGTGCGAACACAGGCAGAGGTAACAGCTCTCCCCGAAGGGAACCTGGGCTCCTGCTTCCTCTCCTGGACCTTTGTCACTTCGCACTTTGGAGTGGAACATTAGCACCTTTGAAATGGTGTGCCCAATCTGAGGCCTCTCGTGCTTTTGGACGGTGGTTGACACGTACCCTAATGATGATTAATAGCCATTTCAAGTATCCTAGTTGTTCCAAAGGTCATTTAATCTTTATGTAGCAGCTTAATTGAAATTTTATCCTTCTTATACACCTGGCATTCGTTTTGGTGTAGTCACCGCACATTGATGAGAAATACTTTATTTGGCATTCCTTCTCTTTCCTCGGACTTCCGTTTCACTCATTTAAAGTTTTTCCCATGCATTGTACTTCTTTCCCTATAGTTGTGGTAAGGATTCTTCTGGTGAAATCCGAGCGTGAAGCTTCTTGAGGGGGAGGGGCTTCCATTTCATCAGTGTCATTCAGCTGTTGGGAAAGCAAGCCAGGCCACTCGCTCTTTTGTTCTTTAAATCATGGGTGTCTGTGCCAGGGAATGTCATCTGCTTGAAGTAACTAGTATCGGAATGAAGATGTTTCTGAAGATTTTCAACAGTCAGTGGATAACTCAAAATTTGGGATAGTTTATACAGAACAGCTACCAATAATGAACATTTATTGAGTATTTACTATGTGCTAAACCCTGGGCTAGGCCCTTGACATGAAGGAACTCATTTAATCTTTGCAAGGACCCTTCATAGGGTCTCCACATTTTACAGGTGAAGAAAATGAGAAGGAGAAGTTAAGTAACTCATCCAAAGTCAGGCACTATTAAGCAGGACTGCGCCTAGCCCAGGTGGTGCTGTGTACGGATTAGGAAAAGGCTCTCACTCTGGCGACGGCTTGCCTGGGGGAGCGCGGGATGGGCACCCCGGCTGGCACCTGCTGCCGAGTGCTCCTGTGTGTTACACACCCCACACCGCCTGTGTGGCAGCACTGCCGGTGGGTGACAGGCCCCAAATTCAGGCCTTGGCAGGTGAGCAGGAGAGCATTTGTGATGGAAATAGAATGTAATCTTAACTTTTCTGGTAGCCACATTTAATTTATTTTTTCTTTTTTAAAATTATATTTTATTGATTATGCTATTACACTTTTTCCCTCTCTGTCCCCCATACTCCCTCCCAGCAGCCCCCCACCTCCCTCAGCCAATCCCCCTACCACTGCTCATGTCCATAGGTCATGTTTATAAGGTCTTTGGCAACTCCATTTCCTCTACTGTACTTTACATCCCCATGGCTATTCTGGAACTACACACTTGTACTTCTTTCTTTCCTTTTTTTTCATTGTTCAAGTACAGTTGTCTCCATTTTCCCACCACCCTCCCCCCCACCTCCCACCCTCAACCCTATGCCCCTTTGGCTTTGTCCATGGGTCCTTTATACACGTTCATTAAAAAATAAACAGAAATAGGCAAACATATTTTTTCAGAATGCATTTTATTTAACCGAATAGACCCCCAAATTATTTTACTATGTAATCAATATAAAAGTGATTGAGCTATTTTACAGTCTGTTAATTTTTTGTTATCTAACCCTTGAAATCCTGTGGGCATTTTACACTTCTTGCGCTTTGCAGTTCGGACGTAGCCGCGTTTCACGTGCTCCATAGCTTCATGTGGCTAGTAGTTTGGACAGCGCAGTTCTAGAGCCTCAGGACTTTCACCAGCCCCCTCCTCCTCCAGCCCATGCTGGTTCTGAAAGAATAAGATGAATTTGCTCCAACCATCCTCAGTTAAGAAAACCTTATTGGAAACAATCAGGTAGATAAGAAATTCTAAACATGGTTCCCTCTGGTTGCTCTCAAAGTAATTACGAAAGCTTTGTTTTTACATACAAAGGGCGTATCCGCACTGTTGTTAACATGGTCACGTCTCAGTGCTACAGAGTCTGAACGTCTGCATTAATGGGTTGTCAAATTCTGCGGATCCTGTTTGCTGTCCTTTTGCCATTCCTCTGTCCTTTACATTTCAGCGTAGAATGGATGAAGCACTTGAAAGGCAGTCAGACCCAAATCAAAGACCTTTTCAACTTCTCAGCATCTCTGGTCACAATGTAATGCAAGGCAGAAGCTTAACATTTCTGGGTGCGTGGTTCAAGGATTGTTGATGATGCTTATACTCTGTAGAGTTAGACAAAGTTACCAGAGGACCAAAAAGACAGGCATAGCCCAGATTCTCATCTCCTTGAAATATCTGCTAGCAAAATTTAATGAATTAAATTTAATTTATAGAAATTTTTCTTAAACTACTTCATCATGCTTGGTAATAAGGTATGAATCAGACTGAATGTCATCAGTCTGTGACTGGTCAAATCTTTCTGGAGAATATTCAAGATTCTTTTGAAACTCTCTGGGAAGTGATGACATCACATGAAAGGGTTTGTAGAGCTTTAATTACTAGTTGATTGCGACGATTGCAGTCTGGGAAACCTGCCATATGACACAGAGTGGTTCGTGGGTGGCGTGGCCTGGTTTCCTTCAAGCAAGGACAGCTGTGAATAGAGTAGCATTTTGGGAAGAAGACGGAGTTTGCGATCTTAGGTTTGCAATGACCTCTCTTAATTTTCTTATCAGTAACAGGAGAAAATGGCTCCTTCTACCTGTGATTGTCATGAAGAACTAATGTGAACTTATGTGAAGCATCAGCTTAGTGACTTGCAGGCAGCAGATAATCCATAAATGTCAGCAGTCATCATTACTGATAGATCTGATTGGCGTATCTTTTTGAGTTGGTTCTACTTTTCTTCCCACCAAAACAACTGTCAACATTTATGGTTTACTGTTAACAAAAACTGCCTTCTGTTATTACTCATGGCATGATCCCACTGTATAGCTTGTGCTGTTAGAAATATAATAGTATCTTTCTTAGAAAAATAGTGAATTGAGAAATAACCAGAATTAAAGGTGATACTAATTATGTAGAATTATATTGGACAAAAGTAGAACTTTTTAAGAGCATAAAAATAGAAAGATTGCTAAGAAACCAAGAGTATGTACATATGTTCTTTGCAAAATAGTGTTAAAAGATCTTATGACCTTTTTTTTCTTACCTTTTTCCCCATTTGCTTTTTTTTCCTTTCCATCCATTTCGTCTTTCCTTCTTCTTCTTTCCTTTCTTTCTTACAAGGAAATGGGTTAGTTGGTTGGAGGTTTGGGGGAGAGGATTTGTGTATGGAACAGGGAGTCTTTTGACTATAAAAGTTTAACTTACAGCTCACAGTGTTTTGTGTGGATTGTGGTTGTGGGGGTATTTTTATTCAAAAAATATTATTACTCTGAGCCACGAAGGTCTGGATAATGGGTGCATTAACTACTCCTAATCTAATTCATATCTGTTACTGAGCTCTTTGGAGTAGCTACCAAATGCCTTTAAAAGAAGGGTATGCATTCTAGGGTAAGAGTCAAAGAAATGCAAAAGAGGTGAAGTTGGATACTCCATCAGTTAAGAGCCTTTGGTGCAAACAACAGATCTCAACTCTGTCTAAGTTAGGAAATAAAAAGGGAGTTTAGAAAAGGGATCCTGGGTAGAGGGGCAAAATGGATAGCACACTGAAGGATGATGCTTGGCCACAGATTAGGAATAGGCAGCTCCCGGCATCCAGCAATAGGATCTAGCTAAGTTTCGTCGTTGATGATCTTGTGCCACTTTGCTGAAGGCTGGAATTTACAGTAAAGTGGCCAATGGATGAAGCTTGGTTTCCATGACTGCCCCTTGGAATAGGTTGGAGTGTGCCTGGCTTTATAATTCTACTAGGACTGAACAGTACCTCTGGACGCTGAGCAGCCAAAATGGTCAACCCATAAATGTCCACTACAGATGCAATTTTTGCTTCAGAAAAACTGTTATTAACAACTGCTTCCATTTATCCTAATTTTCCTGTAACTTTCACTAATCCTGACTTTCTAACTCACCTTGCTTCTGTTCATAGGACCGAAAGTTCTTCTGTGCCATAGCCGACTGTCATGTCTCTGGTGCTTTGGTGTCCCAAAGCTTTGACCTTCTGTGTTAGGCCACAAATTCAGCAGCTGTTGAAAACGTCTCAGTGGAATGGTGCTATTTTTCCTGCTAGTTTTTCTTTTCTCTATCTCTTCTGCGCCATAAAAAAGCAAGAAGAGAGACAAAAAAGAGCAAAGTATCTTTAGTTTTGGAGACTACAGTTGTAAGAACAAAACAAAACACAAGCCATAATGGTCTTTATGCACTGAGCCTCTATTGGTAGTTAATATCTTCATCTTATCCCCCTTTTCTTCTGCATTCGAGACTACTGTTAAAACACATATGCATAGCCCTGGCTGAGTGGCTCAGTTGGTTGAGCGTCATCCCATACACTAAAAGGCTGCAGGTTCCATCCCTGGCCAGGGTACATCCCTAGGTTGCAGGTTCAATTTCCATTCAGGGAACATATGAGAGGCAACCCATTGGGGTGCATACAGCGTTTCTCTCTTACATCTATGTCTCTTCCCCCTTCCCTCTCTCTTTCCCCCTCTCCCTCCTCCTCTCTTCCCCTCTCTCTAAAATCAATAAGTATGTCCTTGGATGAGGATTAAAACACACACACGAACACACACACACACAGTGACATGATTATAAAACTCTCATTGAGGTGAGTTTTTTTAGTCTAGCAAGGAAACCTGATCAGTGTCTCTGTAAGTCAATTCCCATGGATGGTGTCAAACAGGACTGTGTGGTTAATGGACACAGCGGAGAGGCCCGTATGGTGTTGCCCACACAGCTCTTTGAGGTGCTGCAAAGATGACTTTGACATTTTAATGTAGTGGCAACACACAATGGAATTCAGAGAGCATTTTACATAATGTTAGCCACATAATAGGAGGTCAGTCAATTCACATATCTGATTGATTGATGCAGCACCTGTAGTGTGTAATTATTCACCCTTCAAGACAATGACTCGGGTCTAGCTGGTAACAGAAGTTGTGAAATACCATCATTTTGTTTGAGTTTGTTGCTTTGATTCTTTTTCTCCGGAGGAGATTGCCGTTCAGCTATCGCTGCAGGTATGGGTGATTCTCAGAGGAAGAATCTGAGGAAAACAATAAAAGAAACCAGCCCTGTTACAGTGTCAGTTCCAAGTGGCCCTGCGCTCTGAGTTAAACAGGCCAAACCCTAAACTGCAGCAGGAACCCCTGCATATGTCCCCACACTTTTGGCAGTGACCTGTAGAATACGGCTGTGGTATCAACCATCCATCATCCATTGATCTTTTCTCATGTTTTTTCTTCAGGTAACTTGCACGAATTTTCAAACATGAGTGTGTGAACCTACTACATTTACAGAAAGGGGGCGCCGATAGGTTTAAGCTCAGAAAATTGAAACTACTGGTGAAAAAGAGATTGATTATTGGAGACCTAACTTCAAGGAGGGTATTTTGATCCCCTACCTACACATGAATCTGGTAGCTCTCTTTCAGTGGCTAATGATAGAAACCCCAACATAATCAATTCCAGAGAAACGGAATAGGTTGGCTTGCAAATCTCGGAAGTTCTGGGGTAGTTGGGTTCAGGCTCAGTTGACTTCAGGGCTCAAAATAGAATTTATGTTTTCTTTATTTCTTGGCTCTGCTTTCAGTGCATTTGTTTGATTCTCATATAGCGTCGCCCTTTCTAGTCACAGATGGCTGCCGCACACGGCACCAGGACTGTTAAGAGGAGTGAGTTTCCTGTTAGGAAGTCCCAGCAGTCTCACTGGTTCAGATTGGGTCATGCATCCTTCACTGGGTGATTCTCTGTGGCCAAGGTAAATATCAAATCTTAATTGGCTTGGGTCTGGGTTATGTGCCGCATGCCTGGAGTTTGGGCTTACATTCTCAAACTCTCCAACTACCTCCAAGTACATTCCATTGGCACACTGTACATATGTCACCCCTTTTAATGCAATACAGATAAAATAATAAGACATAATAAAACATGAATAGCCCTGGCTAACGCGGCTCAGTGGATTGGGCGCTGGCCTGAAAACTTAAAGGCTGCCAGTTCAATTCCCAGTCAGGGCATATGCCTGGGTTGCAGGCCATGTCCCCAGTTGGGGACATGAGAGAGGCAACCAGTCAATGTTCCTCTCTCACATCGATGTTTCTCTCCCTCTCTTACACCCTTGCTACCCCTCTCTCTAAAAACAAATGAAAATAGAATCTTAAAAAAAAACATTAATAGTGGTTATCTCTTGGAGTGGCCTTGTAGGTGATTTAAACATTTGTTTTTGTTTTCATTCCTTTTGTGGTTTCTAAATTTTCAAGTGTGAGAGTGTAAAATTTTTATAAGTAGAAAAATTATCTTAATTGTTATTACACCTTAGTAGTAAAAGAACTATAATATTGCATTCTTTAAGAAAATAATTTAAGATTTTTTCCTCCTCCCTCGTCCTTTGTGTTTTTTACCTTAGAAAATCTTTCTCCCCAAAAGTTATTTACCTATATGCAATCATTTCTACAATATTTCTCCAATCCATTTGAAGTTATTTGGTTGTGTGGTAAAAGGTGAGATTCAAATTTGATTTTCTTTTTCCAAATTAACAAATTTTCAGACAATAGTGGTTAAAAAATTTATTCCCTCTTCATTGATTTAGATGGCTTACTTTCTTGTGCTTTAAAAAAAGGGGAGAAAAAGGCAGCCTTGTCAAAGTTCTTTTGGAAAAGTTCTGTCCTGTTGACCTTATGTCAGCCAACTCCTAATGGGTAAAGGAGAGAGAAAGTAAGCGTGAAGATTTACGAAAACAGGAAAGAGTGAGCTTGTAGCGTTCGATGGTCCCCTGGAAGTGGCACCACTATCAACAACCAAAGCCCTGGAATCACGCGGCAGTACCATTTCTTTCCCCAAATCCTTCCTGCTGTATCACCTGTTAATGTCGGAAAAAGTGGCCAAACATGGGAATTGATTTTGTAAATGCTCTGGGATAGTCCATAACCAGTCCTGCCAAATTCACATCTTGTCCCACGTGGCAGGCTTAACAGATATAGAACTGTAAGGGAAATATTCATTGCTGTCCAAAATAGTCCATGTTTGTGCATAAATGACATTTATTGGAAATATGTTTTAATCATTCATATATTTGCAGAGTATTTATTTTGTTCAGCCAATAAAGTATTCTATGTCAAAGCATAATCCTCACAATTTTGGAACAGTTTTGGGTATGGTCTTAACATGGATAATTTTTTAGTGTAACTCAGATATAAAATCTTATGAATGATTAAAAGGAAACTTTCATAGAATCCCACATAACAATGACCCCTGAAAGAGAAAATTGCAGTGAACATACATTGGTGATACAATCAGGGAGGATATTTGAGGGCTTGGTAATCTTTCAGTTACTACGTTAAAATCATACATGGAATGATTTCTAAAGTTATTTCAATTTTAGAAGTTCCATTGAGGTCAATAGGAATCTTGCTTGGGAAGGGCTGCAATTTTAAAGATAATTTTTAATATTTCATACTTATCCAAGTCAAGGATACTGTGGATTTTTGCCAATAAAAGACTGTAGAATTTTGTTTATTTCAAAATCCTCATGCAGTACCCCCATTCTAGTTCACCACCATCGTTAACTTAATTTCCTTTAATTACTTGTCATAGAAATATCAGTTTTATTTTTTTCAGATTAATTGCATGTCATGTCTCTCTCACTTTGTAGGAGATAAAATTTCCATGAATGGGCTAGAGTTTCCTCTCTTGAGATTTGTGGGCTGAATTAGACCATCTGCATAGATATGTTTAGCATCTATTTAAATGTTTTTAGAGTCTGTTTAATTGATAATCAAGACTCAGGCCTGTTGATTAACAAATTGGTTTCTCTTTTAGTGAGCTGTATTTCCTACACTAAAAAGCAAAATCCCCCGTACCAAACCCCAGAACTCTGAGGAAACTGTGTGCTTGAGGTCAGTTGTCATGTTACATTTGGGTCTCCATGAGAAATACCTAATCCATGTCAGATGCCCTCCCCCCACCCTCACCCCGGGATTTGGAAATAGAGAGGCCATTTCACATCTCAGTTGGGCATACTAGAGTAAGTTCATGATCATATTTTATTTTGGCTTTATGGTTATGAACTTGGACTTGAGCCCATGTATAGGGCTGGCAAAAGTAATTTTAGAAATATTCCATTCTTCTTTGCTCTTGGGCCCAGCTGTGCTGTCACAATTATTGACTCTGTGTTGGATTTTCTCCTTGCTCCCCTGCTCTGTCAGCAGGGACATTGGAAAACCTTTGGAATCTGCTAATTTTTTTTTTTTTTGGCAAGAGTTGCTGTGTGCTTCTGAAAACA
This sequence comes from Trachops cirrhosus, assembly GCA_028533065.1. Lineage (NCBI taxonomy): Eukaryota > Metazoa > Chordata > Mammalia > Chiroptera > Phyllostomidae > Trachops > Trachops cirrhosus. The sequence continues at coordinate 15,528,393 of CM052544.1, read as the reverse complement.
AGGTCACTGTGTTATAATTAACTGAAGATTAGTTGTTGTAAGTACTTATTTAATAACAACTAATGCCACAAAATGCATTGTTACTTGGGTCAAAAATTATTTAATGCATATCTATCTCTGCTCCTCGATAAGAACATTCATCTGTTTGTTTTCTCCTTGTGAGCCAGTGTTGCCATAATTTCAGCAACCCCAGTGCAGAGCTCAGGACCTTTAAATACTTGTTGCAGGATTCAGGTGAATAGGAGCCCAGCTGAGAGATGGCCCAAGCCTAATGATGAAATGGCCCATCTCTGGGTGGAAAAGGGGAGATGATATGATCCCTTGGATGGCAAGACAGCTTTTACTCTTAGGATATGTCATAGCTAACTCTGGTTCGAAGCTGTGTAGTACATCCACAAAGCCACGTGTGGGGTCATTCACGTGATGGAGTGGTTGATGGGGAGGAGTTACCACAGACGCAGGGCTCTCGAGGGGCGGCTGTCATCAGAGCTAGGGCAAGGGGACTGCTATTTCAGGAAATTCACAGAGGCGGCGAACCCGCAGAAGGAAGCTGGTTCTCAAATTTAGACTTGATCTCAGCAGCCACGAGCTTCTTTCCGAAATAATTACCCAAGTGAGTTTTGCAGAACTGGTGTAAAGAACAAATTCCCGTTAATATGGAACTTCAGCTACTTATTTTACTGTGAACAAGCTGAGCCTTGTCATGTTAGGAGGAAATGTGATGTATTTCTAGCACAAAAATGACTATATGCTACATTTATTTATATGTTGAATTAAATGGAAATCTATTTTATTGTTAAAATAATTATATTCTTTTTTAGAACACTGAAAATGTTTATATATATGAATATGATATTAAATTTGTAGGGGATGAAAAACTTGTAATTTTAATAGTTGGTATGAAAGTTCTTTCTAGTAAAGACACCACTTTTACTTAAGAAATAAAGTAATATCTAAGATATAAAGTAATAAATATTTAGGGAAATGTGAAGCCTTATAGGCAAGATCTGTAAGAAAAATATTACACAAGTAGATAAATGTATTTGTGTTTGTAGTGAACAAGAATGGGAGTGGGAGAGCTAGATGAAGGAGAGAAGGGAGGTGAGTAGGCAGGAGGAAGTAAATGGGACAGACCGCATGACAGGAGGAGGGACCCTACAAAAAGAGGTGTCCAGGGAGAAATGCTCAGTGCTAGGTTGGCTGAGGGGCCTATTAATATGAAATGGTCTCCTACTGGGATTTATGGTGTGTGTAAGTAAAGTCTGCCGCACATCCCAGTGCATGTGTGGGGTTGCGACAGTGTCTGGAATCCGTGACTGGGCTGGCACAGAGCCAAGGGAGCTGTTGCATGAGGTAAAATCTCAGATGAGATGTGGAAGTAGTATGGCGGGTCCATAGTGACCTTGAGGCAAAAGTCCCCTAGGATTTGAAGAAGAACTCTGGAGGATACTGGGCTTTCTAGAGGCTAGGAGAAGAGGAGCTGGAGCCAATTTTATCTTAATCAGAATCGATAGGATGGGTGGAAGGGTGAGTAAGTGGAAGTGAAGAAGCCACCAATGGAAAGACCTTGCTTGGTTCACTTAGAGTTCTACGGCCCAGATTGTCCACCTTTCCAGGGCAATGCTATAATTCTGGCCAAGCTTAATCACAAGAAAAATATGGGACTGGAGGGCAGGTTCTGGTTCAAAGGAAGATCCTCATCACAAACCCACTCAAACAGCCAGGCCCCACTGTGTGAAAATATCCAGTCCTCTTGAGACCCAAGTCGTAGGCTCATCTAATACCACGTGTCTTGTCCTCTTCATTCCAAGGAGACAGTTTCCTTTAGTGGTTCTATGTGTTATCCTACACCTGCCAGTTTGGAGGGAGAGAAGGAGGGATGAAGAGAGGGGAGTGAGGAGAAGAGAATCTTTAACATCTCTTGTCTCTGCCCTTATCTAAAACCCTCTCTGGCCAGTTTCCTCAGAAACACTTTCTGAGGCATCCAAGGGTGCAATGCAATGTCAATAAGTTAAGTTAATTAACTTGAGTTACTGTAAAAATAAGGTCGGTTGTTCATTCAGTTGCTCCTATTGCTATGTATTGCTGCAAAACAATAGTTTCATATTTTTTTCTTCTGCAATTTGCTATACAGGCTTATCACCAAACATCACCAAAATCAATGAACTTACATTAAAATACACATTTGAGGAATATTTCATAGATATCTGTGTGGATTTTTAATTGTATACATCTTGATTATCCTATCTGGGGACAGTTTTATTCAAATTTTTAATCAATGCAGAAGTTCTCTGGTGCTCACCTGGTGCTACGCAGGGTTCATTCCTCATAAAAGAAATGTAAGCAAGAGCTTGCGGTTTGATGATCTGTTTGGGTCTGTAGTTGTTTCACACATGTTACTCGTATTATTGGGCCCTTGTTGTAATCTGCTTGTGTTCCTGGAGGTACCTGGCGTCCTTCTGGGATGCACAGCAGACAGGGAATAAACCCTGGTGAATGGCATTCAGCCATGAAGCTGACGTTGCAATGATGTACTGTACAATCTCTTAGCCTAGCTCTTGGTTTCCTAAGACTTATGTTGAATCTTGACTATAGACATTTTGAGACCATGAACGAACAATGCCATTTCCTTGTGGACTTTGAACTACATGATATCCTGGACAGATTTTAGTGGATTGATTATTTAATGGAGAAATAGAATACTGTAGTTGCTAAGAGCCAGATTCCCTGGATTCGGATGGCTTGCTTGCCTCTTACTAGCTGAATGACCTTGAAAAGCTACTTACCCCTCTGTGCCTCGGTTCCCTAATTTATAAAGTGGGAACAATAGCAGCCCCTACCTCCTAAGTTTGATGGGAGGATGAAATAAATTATAGCTCTGTGAACAGACCGGACCCATACCATACGTGCCATAAATGCATTAGCCGATATTGTTGTTTTCATTAGCAGTGAAAATCCTCGGTGTCGAATGCAGTGAAAGTCCGGGTGCAGCTCTTTTCTCTCCTTTTATTCAGGAAGACTCCTTAGTGTTTTTCTGGGCAGCAACTTGCTGTGGAAACTGGAGATAGGAGTGCAAATTTAGGGATTTCCCTGAGTGGCACTAAATAACAATAGCCTTCATCTGGCTCCTGGAAGCATCCGCGTGCCCGGGATCAGGGCTGTTCTTGTGCTAAAAGCAGAGAGGCCTAACCTTGTCCAGGATCTCCCTACCTGCGTCCATCATTCTTTGTCTAGCGGCAGCCCGAGTGGGCACATTTATCCATTTTGATTAGCAGACAAATCGATAGTCAAGCGTCCAGATTCCCTCAGGCTTAGTCCCAGAGCTGCCTTCGGCTCACGGCAAAGGAAAATATCCTTTTCCTCCCTTTGTATCATTTCTTACTGAATCAGACTTTGGCTGAAGTGCCTCGGGGTCTTAATACAGGGCAATATGTCAAGAGAGGGCACACATCGCTCTAATGCCTGCACCCCCTTCCCACCTTTAGATGATTTAAAAACTCCAGATCCACTACACGATTTGTTCGGTTGTTTAATAAAAGCTGCAGTGCCACATGATAATGCCCCAGAAAAGTTCTCAGCGAATGCAGTTTAGTGAGGCTTCAAGAATTCTCCACCGTTATCATGATTTTGACTACATAAAGAATATTCACAGGGAAGTCATGTGATGAGGCATTCGAGTTTTTTTCATTGAGCACTTACTATATTCGAGGCCCCAAACAAAGTTCTGGGGGTCCAGAAAGGTCCCTGCTCTCCCGATACTTCTGTCTGATTGTGGGAAAGGAGAGGCGCTGCCTGTTTTCTGTTTGCTACTTTTGTCCTCCTCAGCTCTAATCTGAGTCCAGGAGACTGACTGGAATGGTTTCTGTGACGGGCCAGCAAACTATGGCCCATGGGCCAAATCTGGGTTGGTGCCTGTAGTTGTGTGGCCTGCAAGCTAAAAATGATGTTTGTACTTTTAAATGGATGAAAAACATCTAAAGAAGGATGTTTCATGACATGTGAAAATGATACAAAATTCCAGTTTCAGTGTCTGTAAATAACATCTTATTGGCACACAGCCGCGCTCATTGGTTTACTGCCATTTACTGCTCCTTACTGGCCCAAATCAGCATATCTGAGGGGTTGCCAGAGCGACCCCAGGGCTTGAAAAGCCCGAAATGTTTACTGTCTGATCCTTTACACACAAAGAAGTGCTGATCCCTGGCCTTCATTCATAAATCCCTTACCCTCTTCTCACTGAGTTTGAAGAACGAGGAGCCGCATTGGAGCTCAGAGGGCAGGGATGGTGGAATGGGGGCATCTCTTCTTAGCTTGCTCTGTGGAGTCTTGGTGGTCGGCTGAATCACCTACCTGGTAATCCTGTAAATATGAAGCTCTTTCCTTCTCTCTGGGCCAGCCTCTGCTCCCTCTGCTGCCCCTCCACGCTCAGGGCTACTGATGTCCCTCCTTGTCCTCCGGGCCTGGTGACGTCACTGTCCTGTGGCTTCCCCACACTCTGCCTCCACTTGTGTCAGTAGCCCCTTTAGTAAGCTGGTCCTCCCACTGCCCATCTGGTTTGTAATATCTATTTCCTTAGACTCCAATGGATAAAACAATGATAAAGAAATAAGGCAGGGGTCAAGATAATTTTGGTGCTGAAAATAAAATATTAAATAGAAAACAAATCTGATGTGAGAACACAGTTGGAATGCTAAGAAGAAAAGAGCAAGGAAAAGGTCTGGGGAAGTACTACTGTGCGAAGAAGAGGCTGGTGTAACCTTACAAGTGTTTGAATTACAGAGGATGGTGAGCAATGCGAGGGGAGCGAGAGACACAGGGCCAGGTTAGACACGGCCTTAGAGGCGTGTGGCAAGGGTTTTTGTTATAAATGCAATAGGGGTCTTTACACAAGGATAGCATGAATCCGATTCATGAATTTAAAAAAGCACTCTATTGTTTGGGGAAGGAATTGTTTGGTGGCAAGTGTAGCTGGACAAAGAGCTGTAACAGGGGCTAGTTATTGTAGGGAATGGTCAAATCCTCAACCAGAAGGCTGTATCTTAGTGCTGTTCTGGTATCTTCCAGGGGAACTTTAGGGAAGTCACCATACTTAAATCTGAAATTAAGGAATGTTAGAGTTCCTAGGTAGGACAATGATGATTGAAATTAGATTTTATTAAAGGTTGGTCCATCGTACTTGACTTTACATGGAGAGGATATTGCATCTCTTTCCTTTATTTCTTTGGCAGATAATGTCTCGTTTTCTGCATTTATAACTCTTTCTAAAGCTTTAAAAGCCATAAGCTACACTCTCTTCAGACAAGAAGGAATAAAAGCTAGCTTTTCAATTTTTTTAAAAAAAATATCTGGTTTCTGTGAGAGCAAAACAGGAAAAAATTTGAGTCAACATAAGTAGTTTGTGAGTGTGTTTTGACTGCCCTGGCTGGTTTTGATTGTGTTCTCTGTATCTCTCTGAACTGTGCCTGTGGGTTTCATGGTTGGGGTACTGTGGTGAACTTTTGTGTACTATTTCCAGCACTTCAGCCACATTCGTGCACAGCCCATGCCTTATAAAGGCTGGTATTCATTCTCCCTGCCTCCCCCTCCCCACCCCTAACCAAACACACACACACACACACACACACACATTCACTCTTGGGGATGTAGTAAAATTAGATCTTTGCTGGCTTCTTGCAGTCGCCCCCAGCATCCTGGAAGAGGGAGATGTCCATTAGCTGGGGTCACCTTGTGCGGTGGCTGGGATTATTTTGCTGCTTCCCTTCGTGCCCCTCGTCCACGTCACTGTGGGCATGTCTGTGCAAGAGATTTTGCCCTTTTCTCAACCATCAGCTTCCTGCTGCCTGGGTGAGCTGTGCCAACCCAGAAAGGATCCTTCTTCGACATGTTGGGCAATGTAACCAGACTCTTCTACCACCTGTGGGTCCACTTAGAATTTTCTTTCCTCACAACTTCTGTGTTTCGCTTAGTTGTGCCTCTTGCCTGTGGTACAGGTGGTGAGTTATTTTGGTAGGGGCTACACATAGTTTAAGACAGAACCATACGTCCACTTCATTAATTTATTTAGCAGATATTTATTTATTGGATGCCTAACATGTAGCAGGTCCCATGCTGGTGAGTGGAGATCCTTTGTCCTCAAGGAGCACACGAGGCCATGGGGGAGCTGGACCTCTAAACCAGGAATTACAATGCAATGTGGTAAGTAAAATAAAATGGTGATGGTTATTATAGAAGCAGGAAAGTGCAGTGGTTGACATCTCAGATGCTGGAACCATACAGTGCTGGTTCAAATCCCAGCTTCATCATTAATTATCTCTAGGTTTTTGGGCAAACTCCTTAAATTCTCTGTATCCTATTTTGGTTACCAGAAAAGAAAAAAGCATGCTGTAAGGGTTAAGAGGGCCAATCTAGCAAAACAGCTGGAAGAATACCTAACATATAGAAAGTGGCAAATAACCATTATCTATTATTATTACTAACCCCTCAGAATCCTCGCAGCGTTAAGGTTTGAAAAGGAGGATAGAACTGAATGTGGGCTAGTTACCACTTAGAATCTGGAGAATTATTCAGAGCTGTTAATAAGAAGCCAACTTCTGGTTCGTGCGATTATTGTTAGTGACTGAAATTACAGGATTGACCCCTTAAAGATACTTCCAAAATATTTTCGCCCTTGAATTCATGTGTTAGATTCAACCCTTCTGTATCTGTGTTGTGAGGAGAAGGGATGAATCTTTTCTGCTTACTAATAGAGCCAGTTGCGCTGATTCTAGGGCACATTTTTCATCCCGTAATCCCGGACCTCAGTGCCTACCTCTCCTTAAACTAGCTGTCTTCCTCTGGGCTTTTTAAGGAAATGGGTGAGTGCAAAACCTGGATCTATTGGTTTTCATTCTCATTTTTCAGTGTTGTCCCTCCTAAGTGGCACATGCAGGGAGAACCTGCAGAAATCCCTTTGAGTGTGAAGAACAGAAAGCATAGGCATCAGGCACCTAAATGTCAGCAGCCTTCCTGCTGCCAGTCATTCCACCGTCCCCGTGTTTTTCTGAAATGATTACCCCTGCAAAGCTCCTGTTGACACATCCTTTCCCTCGGCATCTTGAGGGATTGTGGCTGAAACACCTTTGCCTCCTCATTAACTAGCACGCATTAGCCGCGTGCTAGTCATTGTTTGTTGAACAAACAGGTGAATGAATGATTTAGTGTCTGGATCTGTCATAAAATGTGTTGAGCTCCTAATCCCTCAAGAACTTACCTTTTTCCTTCCTGGCTCTGTATCTAATCTACAGACACAAAATTATACTATTTTAGCCCTCAGGCTGGACTGCCGAATCCAGCTGTGCAGTTCCGGCGTGGCCTGGAAGCTTCCAGACAGGAAGACAGCTCGGCACTGCAATTCAGCCCATGCGCTGCTCACCTAGGGCCCTCGCAATGGGGCTCTATCTAATCAAAGGTAGGGCTGTCATTTCTCTCCCTGGCCCAACAGTACTGTCTGCTGGCCCATCCAAGGGTCCATGGGGCTTTTGTCCCCTACATTCAGGCACCATATACTCACTCTCCTGCTCAGAAGAGACATCTTGATCTGATTTGGGTACAGGTGCCATATAGTCTAGTAGGGGCCCTGGCAGTAAATTCAGGATTCCATCATTGTGCTCCATGACTACCACAGGCCAACAGGGAATAGGAAGAGTGAATAAATGCCCCGTTCCATCAAGTCTGTTGTCCACAGTGTAGGTCCATCATAATATGAAAAGCAGCTTCCTCTTCTGTCGCCCAGCCCCATAGCCAACTCTGTCCTTCAGAACAGTTTGCAGTTATTTTGGGGCGGTTTCATAATCATACAAATAATTCATTGCAGTCCATTTCTCTCTCCCAGCATATTAACTTTGAAAGCATCTCCTACTAATGACGAATATTTTAGCGCCATCTGTACATAGGTGAGCTGGAAGGAATTTAAAACTAAAGGTCCCATGTAATCCCTGATTGTCCTCTCAGCCAAGATCTTTCCTTTCATGCTCCCATTGAATCCATTGCAAGAACTGCTAACAATTCAAAAAAAATGAATCATTTATGCCTTTTTCCTGCATATCTCCTGTTTGGCTCTGCTAATGACTAATGGATGGGCTGGAGAGCAGGAGGCTGCAAATCAGCCAAGCCCTCGCTGAGCTCCTGCTGGGATGTGGAGTACTAAGACTTGGGGGAGCTGTGCCCAGCCTTCCTGGGGTGCCTGTCCAGCCCACAGGCCAGTGGCTTCGTGCAACTCACCTTGTTTGTCTCTTGGCTGGTGGTAGGACTTCAAATGAACTGTTTTGTTTCCAGAAATCTGATGGCTTATAGGGTTCAAGTGGGTAACTTGAATGAAAGAAGGAGGCTGGCGGGATCAAAGAGGATGCAGTGGAGATGGGGATGGACAGGAGTATCCAGCCCAGTGCCCAAGGTATTTCCAGACATTCCAGTATTTCAAAGGAAACTGGAAAAGTAGGCTGTTAATGTGAAACCTAATGAATTTTTAAATGTTGGCTCGGATTCTTTTTAAACAGGATAGAACAAATAAAGCACTTCTACAGTGGGCTTCAGCTCTCCTGCTGAGAGCTTGTGAATTGGGGTGGGTGTGAGTAGAGCCAATGCCTGGATTGTCCTGTGTCAGAGTCATTCCCACCAGGCCACCAACCACAACTAGGGAGGGAGTGTCATGGCTTTGGGAGGTTGAAGCGGAAGGCTGAGGATTGATGAAAGGGACTTGTCGTGTGGATGGGCAAGAAGGCTTGCTCATGGAACAAGCATTGTTTGTGGGAACCTCGCCCTGGCCCTGTGCTGTCTCTCACTCTGGACTGCACAGTCAACTAAGAGCTCACGGCACCCAACCCCTGAGCAGGGGGAGGCCCTGAGTGTCTGTAAGGGTGCTGAAGAGAAATAGGAACTTTAGGAGATATGCAGAGATATGTGTGCATGTGATATATCAATGTCTATACATACATGTATTTGTAAATATAAAGAGATTATACCCATATACATGTGTGTATTAACATACATACATGCATATAGAAATAGAAAAAGATTATGCCTATATACATATGTATGTATGTGTGTATATATATATATATTTGTGTGTGTATATATGGGAGGACCCCCCGCAAATGGAATTATCTTCTGGAGGGCCGGCCCCTTGTAGTACAGGCTTCCCCAGCTAGATGAGTGTTCTAGGGACCCATCTGTATCAGTGTAGCAGCTGGCATTGTTGTGAGCGGCTGCATTCAGCATCAGCGGATTTTTTTAAGACTCTTTCAAAGAGTTTGCCCATTTTCTAATGGGTGATTTACAAGTGCACCTGCCCACACCACCCTGAGTGTTTGACCAAAACACGCAGCAGTTTTTGACAAAAAAATGAGGTGACCCCCATGCCCTACCCTCCCTATTTACCTGATCTTGCCCAGAGCGACTTTTTGTGTTTCCCTGGATGAAAAAAGTCCTCAAAGGGAAACATTTTGCCATGTGGAAGAGGTGAAAACAAAAAACTGCAGAAGCTCTAAAAGGCATCAAAATCAATGAGTTCAAAAACTGTTTTGAGCAGTGGGGGAAAAAGCCTCAATAGGTGTATTGCATCAAATGGAGAGTATTTTGAAGGTGACTGAAGTTTAAACATGTAAGAATAAATACACAATTTTTTCATAAATAAATTCCATTTTATTTGGGTCATATATATATAATCATATATATATGATTTATTTTTATTTTAAGGAATTGATTCATGCAGTTGTGGAGCTGGCAAGCCTGGAGTTTTTAGGGCAGGCCAGAAGTTTGGAAATTCACGCAGGATTTCTGTGTTACAGTTTTGAGGCAGAATTTCATTTCTGAGAAGCCTCTGTTTTTCTTCTGAGGCCCTCAGTTGATTGGATGAGGCCTACAACCCTCATCCAGTGTAATTTCCTTTACAGTCAGCTGATTGGAGAAGTTAAACCACATCTTCCAAATACCCACACGGCAACACCTAGGTTAGTGTCTGATTAAACAACTGGGGACTGTAGGTTAGTCACGTGGACATGAAAAGTCTAACCGTCACACCCAGGGTTTGTTGTCATGGTGTCGTGCGGTAGAGGAGCAGGACACCTGGGGAGGGTGGGAGAATAGTTTCAGAATTATGTCCAGCAAAGCACTCAGCGCAGGGCCCCATGCACATCATAAACGTTGCACCTGAATGTGATGAATTCTAACCTCAGCCATTGGCACCTCTCACTCACAGAGGTTCCTTCCAAAATACTATACCTAACTCTGTGTTCATGACATTGAATTCTTCTTGGTCATCTCTCATTGTGCAGCATAAGCTCCAGATCCCTCACGACCTGATCTGCTCAAGTCAGCTGTACCCCTATTTCTATGTGTCCTCCAGCCAGTCCCCCTGTGTTTCCCAGCTCCAGTCTCTCCATTTGTAAATTGGGAAAGACAGTTCTAACCATCTCCTGAAGTTCTTCTAAGGGTAAGAGAAAAGGCTGTGCAGTTATGAACATAAAAAAAAGTCTAAATGCTTTCCTGAGTTTCTGCTTCTCAGAGGTGTTCTAATATTAGTATTTTGTTAGATTAAAAAAAATAACACCAACTTCTTGTACTCAATAAAATAGGTAATTTAGAGTGTGAGAATGTACAGCCCCTCCAACTCCCTGGGGGCATAAAGAGCTATCTTCATTTTGATAACTAGCTCACCAAATGCTTCATAGTGGAAACGTAACCATTCTCTAGCCAGGTCTATGGTACAGGGAACCTGGGGCCCCTCATGGTCTGTTGCCTGAGGCCTGGCACTGTGCTGAGGTCTCACGCAGATAATCCCACCTGCTTCTCACAGCAGCAGTGAGGCGGATATCACTATACCCATTTTCCAGATGCAGAAAAGTTAAGGACAGAAATGTTAAGTTTAACTTACCCAAGGTCATGTAAGCAGCAGAACCCAAGGTCAGATCCCATGGTGTGCTGCCCTGTTGGCTTCAGGTCTGGCTGTAGAGAGGTAAACCAGCTGTCCCGAGTGGGGAGGGGCGTGTTTGCTTACAGCAGTCATATAACCAGGCAGGATCAGGTCCAGAGCACCTGCTGCCTCTCAGGGAGCCAGTCCTCTTCGGACGGTTGTGCAAGCCTGCCCAAGGCCCCTGAGCCCGGGCAAGTGGAGTCTAATGTGCTTTACTACAGAAAGGGGCCCCTGCAGAACCGTGGTGGCCCAGAGAGGTGACTTTTTCTCACTCACATAAGTCATTCTGTAGAGCTGGGGCCCTGGCCAGCCTTGCAAATTTTTTTTCCATTCTTTCTACAAGTCCCTCATGCACACAATTTAACATGTTCTTCTTATTTCTTTCCACACATGTGATTTTTGCCAATTTTATGGGCCATTTCCTTGTGCAAATTCTTCTGGGCTCCTGGTTCACGGTGCTGTGATCTTAAGTCCCTCTCCACTCCATTCAGTCCTTCCTTCATCCACCAACACACATCTATTAAACGTTGACTATGTGCCCAGTACTGGTCTGGGTATTGGCATCAGAATAAGGGGAATTCAGAGTGAGTGAGAAAGGGTCCTAGTAATCAAGTTCAAATTCATGGAGGGAAAGAATTATTAAAAAAATAGTCACGATAACAATAAAGTTGTGTTGCATGTTCACTATGTGATGGTGATGTTCTAAGTCATTTGCTTCTGTTAATTTAGTAAACCTTTTAGTAATTCCAAGAGTGCTCTTAAGACTAGTATTCCCATTTTATATTAGATTAAACAATGTGAAATTGTTGCGATCCATGTATGTCAAAAACAGTTGTAGAACAGATGCTTAACATGGTTCAGCTTAAGAGATGTGGACCCTACCTAAGGTTACATCCCCAAAGCCACTCGTGTAGTGAGTGGTGGAGTGACCATCTGGAGCCCACACACCTGCCCCTTGCATTGTACTGAGCAACCGGGTAATTGGGGTTTTAGTGCTCCCAGCAGGGGGACGTTGCTTGCTCTGCTGGAAGGACAAGGGAAGGCTTTCCTAAGGAGGCTCCTGTGCTCTTGTTTACCATTCCTCATCTTTGTGGTCCGAAGCACCACTGCATTGTAGATTTATCCAGGGCAGACCTCATTACTTACTCGTCTCTAATATCATCGCACCTGGGCTGCGGCTTGGCTCTTAGGAAAGACTCCCGCATTTTCTTTGTTTGATTAGTGCTTTTACTGTCAGTGCGTCCAAGTGTTTGGAGAGAGAAATATGTGAAAAAAGGAAGCATACAGGGTTGAGGATAAGAATTCAGGGTTTAGGAGGAGGGAGAGAAAAATACTCAAGAAGTAACTAAAGGTAACTATAAGTTTCTCTAAATAATAATTAATCATAATAAGTAAACTAAAAGTTCCTGGACAGTCAAGTACTGGATATTTAGTGTATTAAAAAACAAGTGATTTTGATTTGTAAAGGAATACCATTTTTATGATGGAGCTTCATAGTTTCTCGTCTTTCTCGGTATTCTAGCTCAACCTCGCCACGCCCGTGTGTCCTTAACGCGTGCCGCCTGCATGATGCAGTTGCTCTGAGGGAGAAAGCCTCAGAAGGTGTTTGCTGTCGAAAGTGTACCACTCTGTGTTACAGGTGGTATTTTCTCAGCTGTAGCATGATGAGAGATGGGTAGAGATAGAGCAGAAAATCAAGGCTTAAACATATTTCTGTAGCTTCACTTTAAATATTTGTGGCAGAATCCTCTTGATTGAGACTTACTGTTTTCTCCTAGTAGAGCACTCTTGTATACTGGGGAGGACAAAAGTAGCACAGAACACAGAATTAATAAAGCTATTGTAATAATCATAACCTGCATATCATTTTCTATATGAACAATTGTAAACCTACTTTTGCCTACCCCTGCACATAAAATGTTGACTGCATTGATGATATGTACATATGCTCATCATAACATAACCTAAATCTGCTTATTATGGAGAGCTTTTTGTTGGCAATGGGATTTTATATAATGCCTTCTAGTACATTCCCACTTTTCTCACCAGCCATGGGGACACAAAGGAATGACTCAAACTTTCTGTGAAATTTATGAGATGGTCTTATTTTTATGATAAAAGATTCACCCTTAAACACATCCTCTGGTAAATTTTTAAATTTTACTCAAATTGGGTTAAATCACAGCAGACAACTAAAAAACATGTTGTTATTTTCTTTAAATTCAATTCTAAGCAACTCACTGAGATTCATAAAGTCCCCAATCACTGTTTGCAATTTCCAGAGCTTGACATATCTCATTAAGTGGTCAAAATGCCACTCAAATGAGCGGGGAGTGGGGGGGCAAGGATTTGCCCACCCCGCACCCTCTACCCCCACCAGAGGGAGCAGTTTTGGTTGTCATGACTACAGGAATGGAGACTGCTAATGGAAAACTGATATGAGATGTGTACGCTCCTGTATCAGGACTTCAACATTCCATGGATAGAAGAACATGTAGAAAAAGGTGAGCTTACTTGTGCAAATTGTAGATTACTTTTGATTTTGATAATTGTATGCAAAAAGGTACTTCATGTTTAAAAACTGACAAACATGACTTACTTATTTGCAAACATATTAGCCTTTTTGCCCATTTTTTAAATCTAAAGAAGTTGAGCTCTACCCAACTCTTAGGACTCTATTCTTAGAACTCATGAACAAGCAGTGAACCAGAACTAAGAAGTTAAAGTATGTATGTATTTTTCCAGAGTCAATAAATTTGTCCTAATCGTTAAAATCTTCATGAAATTCTGGTGAGCCTTTCTGAAACATCCAGTCTATTTTCTGGACAAGAGTCATCTGGGGACAGCTTCCACCCCTCATTTAAACCTCTTTCTTAGGCTTTGTTTCTAGCAGTGAGCGCTTCCTTACCCATTTCCATTATGGCCGAAGTGGCCTTGTTTTCTATGCACGAAGAGATTTGTTTCCTGGAAACATCTTCACCTGCTTCCAGTAGGCATGCCTTCCATCTCCAGAGCTCCGACACCCTACGTGCTTAAGGTGCACTTAGGCATGGACTTGTCTTTGCTTTCCGACTTGTGATCAGGGACTCCTTTGGACACACCCCGCCACAGCCCTCTTCAGAGACCCTCACCTCACACTTTGCCTCTAGTTGTAGCTCTCCCGAGGCCTGCATCCTGATGCATGAGTGCACAAAGCCACCATCACCAGTCTGCACCTTGTACGCACCTCTGGTGACCTTGCCCTTTGCAGATCTTGCCCATGCAGAGCGTGCTTGGAACCCGCAGGGTAGCAGCTGGTCAGTACAATATGCCACAGCTACTCTGTCAGGCCACTTCTCAGGCTGTTTTTGGGAGTTGTGGAAACTAGAGTGACTGTCACATCTTCTTTTAACAGGCCTCTGACAAGGTCTGTCTTGGCTGGTAATATTATCTAGCCATTATCTTGTATTTATGTATGTTCCAATTATTCCTACTCTGGGTTACCAGGAATTCCCAAGCGTGAGTCCTCAGCACCTTCTCATCTTCTCTATTTCAGTTGGTGTCACTTTGAGGAAGCCTTACTTTGACAACTTTACCAAACTCTCTCCTGCCGAACAGAGGCCCTTGACTTGGCACAGGCCCTTGCTTTGACATTTAATTTTATTATTATTTTAAAAATTTTTAATTCAATTTATTTAAACTAAAACAACCCAGCAGCTCACCCATTTCTCTCACCATTCATTCCCTGCCTCTTGCAAGCACCAACTTGCTCTGATGTTTTAAAAATACTTAACTCTTACTCTTCCTTCAGAATTCATGAGGAATATATGTGCACTCTAGATAAAGATTGAAAATGCTTATATAATATAAAGATCAGAAATTACTTATTATTTTTTTAGCATTTACTGTTAAAATTTTAAGCGTATTGTTTTATGTATGTTTGTGCATAAATGGAGGTGGATATTTTTTGAATGAAACTGAGAGAGGGTACTGTTATTTAGCTATTTTACTTAAAATGCAAAAATCATTTACCCATATCCTTATGTAGTTTGGGTAACATTTTTAATGACTGTATAGTATTTTAATAGCTAGCCAGATGGTAACATCATATACATAAAAATACACATCCATACATATTTATTAATTTTTTAAAAAATCCTCACCTGAGGACATGCTTATTGATTTTAGAGAGCGGGCAAGGGAGAGAGAGAGAGGGAGGGAAACATTAATGTGAGAAAGAAACATTGATTGGTTGCTTCCCTGGCTTGTGCCGGGACTGGGAATTGAACCTGTGACCTTTCTGTCTATAGGACAATGCTTCAACCAACTGAGTGACACTGGCCAGGAATGCACATTTTTATTTCTTTACCCATTGCTTTGGTTTAGCATTTACATCTTTTTCACTCTTTTCACTGTGACAAGCACCTACATATATGTGCACATCTCTGGTTGTTTATCTCAGAGACTAGAATCTTAGACATAGAATTTGTTTGTTAAAGGCTGTGAATGTTTTTAAGGCTCTCAGTGCATGTGGCCAAACAACCTCCAAAAAAATTTTTGCCACTTTATTTAACTTTCTTATCCTAAATTAGCTAAAACTTCCAATATTCATCCTTAATTTTTTATCTTTTTTCAATGGGGATTTTTTACTCTGTCACCATTAAGGATATTACTACGTTACAGAAGTACTTGCTATTTCATATTTTTAAGAAAGTGTTTTCATTAGGAATAGTTCTGGATGTTATCAGATGTCTTTGGGAAGCTCTCTCTGTCATCATATAATTTCTGCCATGTGATTTACTGCATGAGGGATTATATTGACATTGGGTCCTTCTTGCCTCCCTCGCACTTTGGACTCTCATGGGTGGCCCTCCTTCAGGGTGAGTGGGCCCCTTGTGTGAGACTGGAGGTTAGGGGGGATGCTCCGCGGCTCATGGACGGCTATGAGGGGCCACCTCCGTTGTCCTGGAAGGACACAGCCAACTGTTGTCACAGTTCTCGCCTGCCCACAGTTTCAGCAGCGGTGCCTGGAGTGCGTTTCCTAGCCAGGGAGAGCCGCGACCTCCGATGCTGTTGCTGTAGGGAGGGATGACTTGGCTGCAAGTTGGGTTTCTTATCTTTCCTGAGACTCTTCTCTGCCGCTTTCTCACTGGGAGCTCAAGCTCGAGAGGCGCTGGTGAGACATTTTAGCGTTTTCTTGAATACTGGTTACACTACACTTCTTTCTCAGGTAGGGGAGTTACGTGTCGGATTTTGATATCTTCCTTTAGTTTAAATGAGATCATTTATGGTGACTATACCTTCACGTTATGATGGAAACTTGGAACAGTTGTCTGCTTTCAGGGTTGGTGATGTATTCATTTTCATCACTGGTTAGGAGATTGATTTTATAAGCGTACACTTACAGCACAGTACACTCCAGTACACTTGGGTAAAGCTTTCTAAGAAGGGGGAAAAAAAAGATATAAATTTAATGTGCTGTTCTAAACATGCATTGGAGAACCAAAAATGAGAATCCTTATAAAAATATACCTGTTTTTAGTTTTGAGAGTTAACTGATGTGAAGATAATCTAAAATTGTAACATAGCTAAATAGAGTCATTTGTATAATGGCAGTGAATGTGGCGTCATTCTAATGCATACTGGCATTATCTTACAAATTTTAATTTTAGTCCCTCCAATTATTTTAATCACTGATGCTGGGAATAATTTTCTGGAAACTAGATTAAGTATTACATGATTCACCTTTTTAAAAATGTGGAGCCCTGACTGGTGTGGCTCAATTGGTTGGGCTTCATCCTGCAAAGTGAAAGTCACTGGTTCGATTCCTGGTTAGGGCCGCATGCCTAAGGGTGTGGGCTCAGTCCCCCTAGTTGGGTGCCCCCGGGTGGGGGTGCATATGAGAGGCAAACAATGGGTGGTTCTCTCTTACGTCTTTGTTTCTCTCCCTCTCATTCTCCCTCCTTTCCCCTCACTCGAAAAATTAAATAAATAAAAAAATTTGAAAGCACAGTCGTCCCTCGTTATATCGTGGTTCACTAATAGCGGCTTCGCTGTATCTCAGGTTTTAAAAAACAGTGAGGCCGCAATAAGTGAACCACGATATAGCGAGGGACGACTGTATGGCAAGAATGATATTTTTAAGACATGATTTTTAGAGCTTTCTGTATACTAGATGCCAGGTAGTAGTGCATTTTAGGCCAGGGTCATGGCAGAAATTTGGTGTTTAAAATTGAAATATGTCTAAAGCTGTCAGTAGTTTTACATACCTCTGTAAACCTGTACAAATATACAGGGGGCTCTTGGGAGTGCACATCAGGAACTCCTACACATGTGTTCCTAGACATGCTGTGGAAACAATGCGTCACTTGAAACCTCATGATGTGTTAAACACAGGAGCCCAAAGTCATTATGAGTTAATGGAAACAAATTTGAGTGTTTTTGAACAACTCTAGAATATACAGGGCTGTGGAAGTTATCAAGCAAAGCATTATCCGAAAAAGGTCTTCGTAGATAGGAGGGAAAACAGACAGCTCGATGTTGACAGTGAGCGCCAGGTTTTTTAGCAGTTAGCTTTACCAAAGCCATTTATTTGCAGTAATTCTCAGTGGGGTTGGTCACACTTCTAATGCTTGTGAACCCATGTTTCAGAGCTACTCTGTACATGAGAAAAATCATTCACAGAGTATTTATTTTAACTCATAAGTGTTAAGCGATATAATAATGGATTGATGGGCTCCTTTGAAAAAATCCAAAAAGTGGATATTTTGATTGAAATATAACCAGTGGCTGTTTCAAGTTTTCTTAAGGTAGTAATCTCCCATAATTGTATCACTCTCGGCGCGATAGTGTGGAAATGGCAGATTGAACAGCCCTGCTCTTCTATGTTCATTGAACATGTTGCTGTAAAGCTATATGTAAATCATATTTAAAAATCAATGGACTCATTTTAGATATGTTAGAGGATCTCTGTGTGAAAGAATCCATTCGGGAAAGACTTTATAGACTGATGTGTCATCTCCTAGTTTATAGTATTTAAATATGGATTTTTCTCAGACTTGTTTAAAGTGCGCCTTGTAGTTAATCATCCTGACATCCTAACTTGACTTAGCCACGTGGTCATTGCGAGTTTTGGGAGGGGTTAGGGCGTAAAAGGAAAACTGAATGTGGAGCTAATAACTGAGAGAAGGAACAGATTCTCACATATGTGTTTTATTTTTGCAAAGTTACATATAAATAATTTTTAAAATTATACAGATGTACAAGATTCACAATGAACAGTAGGAACACTTTTCCAGCCTCCCCTCTCAGCTCAATTCCCCCTCCCTAGAGTCAATTGGTTCCAGATTTTAGAGCTATTTCTCCTGAGTTTTACCACCATGCTTCCGAAAACATGTTTACCCCGCCATTTCTTGATTGGTTTTTCAGGTTTTGATATTCTCTATTGACGTCCTCTTTTGGAAAATAAGGACTTAGCCCTTTCCCTAGCCCCAACTAAAACAGACACCTCCCTCATTATAGGTGTATTATGTTTTTAAGAACCAGTGTTTAGTTTTATGATACTTGATTATATAAGTGTGATTGGATATTAAATTCTGTTTCATCTAGGGTGCCATGTTAAAAAAAAATATGAAATTCCAAAGTGAGTTGCAAAGCCCAGATGAATGGCTGAGAACTAGCTGCTTATCCAGTGGTCGTGAAGGAGAATTTGCTCTGTTGGGAATATTGCTGAGAGACCTTAAGGGTCAAATTGAATAGGAAGATATCCCCAGAGTTTGGTGGGGCAAAGACTGGACTGGTGTGTCCTGTGAACATACATAGGGCCCAGTGGGGCGGGGGCTGGTCTGGACCCATTGTAACTCCTGCCAAAGATGATGACCCCCTGTGTGTTAAGAGAGAGAGAGCTGAGAGAAGGAGACAGCATAGAGGAGTGGGGAGCGGTAGAGGCTATCTGGGGGTTCTCATTGTTTTTTGACTTTTGGCTGTTCCTCTATTCTCTGTTTTACTCACATATTTCATTGGTATACATTTCCCTCAAATCCAGTACAAATTCTCTTGGAGGGTGCGTTCCCCTACTGCTGACATATGTCTTCTGGTTTGCTAATTACAACTCTTATGATATGCGGGGATTTGAGTCAGAGTGGTGGTAAACGCATTTTCAATGGATGGTATTTAGCTGGCATCTCAAAACTTTATTTGAACAGAAAGGTGTATGCTGGTAGTATCTGTCCCTAGGATACGAAGGAAAATTCACTCTTTTGTGGAAACAGAAATATTTAAATATTTGTACTTTTTCTTTTTCTGTTCCTGGGCTTGAGTTGGCTGCTTCATTCTTCCTGAAGGTGGAAGGGAAGTTAAATGATCACATCCAGAATGGGCACCATTGCTCCTCAAGACGGTGCTCTCCCGACCAGAGGCCACTGTGGAGTCACCCCGCATACCCCACAGGCACGGATTCTCCGCCAGTTCCGAAGAAGAAGGGCTTTGCCTTGTGGGGCTCCATGAACTCCCTCCCTCAAAGGTTTTTTGAACATATGGAATACAAAGGAAAACTAAAAGAATCAATTCTTGACTTCTGTGCTTTCAAGGACCCAAGTGCTGAATATTTAAAGATGAATTCAGAAAATTTTTTCAAAGGTCACTGCCCATACTTCATCATTGCTCTAAAATCTGTTTTTAGACCCTAACTCTGTGTCAGATGAAAGTCCACTATAGTCATTCTATTTCACTATATAGAATCAAAATATTGAAAGCATTCTTATTCTTTTGGCTATATGGTATCATGAGAAAAGTTATCTTGTAATTCATAAAACCTTGGGTTCAAATTCTAATTATGCCATAGTGGACATATTACTTAGCCTTTCTTCATCTTTGGTTTTCTTTCCTTCAGACTGGTTATGGTTATAAGCCACTTAATAGGTTTATTTTAAAAGTTAATATTAGATACTGCTTTAAACACTATGAAATGCTATGTATATAGTAGATGTTTAAAAGATTAATTTGTTGAATGCACAGTTGAAAATTCACTTACTATTTTTAATGGATCGGGTATCTCATTATTTTTAGGATTTTGATTTAGGCCAAAGAATATTAGTTCACATTTATTGAGCTCTCATCATGGTACATTTTTCTAAGTTCTTTAATGTATGAACTTATTTAATTCTCAGAAATACTGTGATTAGCCACAACTGTAATTCCTGTTTTGTACATAGGTAAAGTGAGATCCAGATAGGTTAATTAACTTACCCAGATTCACAAAACTGGAAAGTGGTAGAGCTGGGATTTGAACCCAGAATAATATTTTCCAGCCTGATTTAGAAGAAAAGATGAATTCTACCTTTTTCCTATACTTTGACCTTCTAGAAAATTTGTACTTCTCATATCAGCTATTGGAAAAATCACAGAAAAATTATTTTGGGGGGAATATGAAATGTGATATATAGGTTGTGTTTTGGGGGTTATGGGTTAAGAAATCCTAACTCAAGACAAGTTTAGGCAAAAAGGGGGATTCACTGGAATTCAAAGAATGCCTGACTCATCTGACTGTAGGAAGGGCACAAATGCAGCTGGGCACAGGGACAGCTGGCCCCAGGGAATTGAATACCACCAAGTTTTTCTTTCATGTCTCCTTTGGGCCTCTCTGTGCGTGTTGACTCTTGCCTTCTACCTTGAAGACAGGTTTTCTATTCATTGCAAAAACTGTTTCTACCGATGACCCAACTTTAACATCTCAGCTAACTTTAACCATGTGAGCAGGTTGACTTTCCTTCTCATATTTGAAAAATCCCAGGAAGGGACTGGAGTCAGGACCTTATCCTTGGAACACGTAACTATAGCCCGAGAGTAAAGTAATGCAGACTTCTCCTGAGGCAGCCTAGTAGCCTTGGGATCATGGAGGACGTGGGTAGGTACATCAGTTCCGAATGCTTTGGCTGCAAGTAGCAACACGGTGTAAATTAGTGGTGGCTTAACACTTATCTACTATCACAACAAAAAATCCTGAGTTAGGAAAACAAGCAACAAACTCATTAACCTCTGTTGTGAGGGGCAGTAATTGAGTAGGGATTAGGAATGGCTATTTAGTCAATCAACAGTGTCTGCTCAACAACACATTAAAAGGATCTTTCACCATGATCAAGTGGGATTTATCTCTGGGACACCAGGATGGTTCAACATACACAAATCAATAAATGTGATATACCACAATAACAAATTATAAGGTAAAGTTCTTATAATCATCTCAATAGGTGCAAAAAAAGTATTTGACAAAACTCAACATCGTTTTATGATAAAAACTCTCAACAAATTAGGTATGGAAGGAATTTACCTCAACATAATAAAGGCCATATAATGACAAGCCCACACCTAACATTGGGGAAAAGCTGAAAGCTTCTCTTCTAGGATCAGAAGAAGACAAGGGTGCCTGCTCTTACCACTTTTATTCAACATAGTACAGGAAGTCCTAGCCAGAACAGTTAGGCAAGGAAAGAAATAAAAGACATCCAAATTGGAAAGGAAGAAATAGCATTGTATCTGTTTACAGATAATATGATCTTATATGTAGAAAACTCTGAAGACTCCACCAAAAAACTGTTAAAACTAATAAATGAATTCAGTATAGTTATAGGATACAAAATTAATATCCATAAATATTTACATTTCTATACACTAACAACAGGTGTCTGAAAAAGCAATTAAAGAAGCAAAGCAATCCCATTTATAAGAACATCAAAAAAGAAGAAAATATTAGGAATAAATTTAATCAAGTGGCAAAAGATCTATATGATGAACACCATAAACCATGAATGAGAGAAATCGAACAAGACATAAATGAAAGGAAAGATAACCCATGCTCATAGTTTGGAAGAATTAATGTTGTTAAAATGTCCATACTATCCAAAGCAATCTATAGATTCATTTCAATCTCTATCAGAACTCTAATGGCATTTTTCACAGAAATAGAAAAAAGTCATGAAATTCATATAGAACCATGAGAGATCCCAAATATCTAAAGCAATCTTGACCAAGAACAAAGCAGCAGGGATCATACTTTGTGATTTCAAACTACACTAGAAAGGTATAGTAATCAAAACAGTATGGTACTGGTATAAAAACAGACATATAGATCAAAGGAACAGAATTAAGAACTCATACATAAATTTATGCATAAATAGTCAACTAATTTTTGATCCAAGAGTATGCTTGAGAAAGAAGAGTTCTTCAATAAATGGGGTTGGAAAACTCCATGTCCATGTGCAAAATAATGAAATTGGACCCTTATCTAACACCATACATAAAAGTAAATTGAAAATGGGTTAAAGACTTAAATGTAAGGTCTGAAACTGTATAACTCCTAGAAGAACACAGAGGAAAAATTCTTGGACATTGCTCTTGGCAATGATTTTTTAGAATTGCCACCCAAAGCACAAGCAACAGAAGGAAGAGTAGACAAGTGGAATTACATCAAACTAAAAAGTTTCTACACAGCAAAAGAAACAATTAAAATGAAATGGCAGCCTACTGAATGGGAATAAATATTTGGAAACCATATGTCACATAAGATATTAATATCCAAAATAAATACAGAACTCTTGCAACTAAATAGCAAAAAATTTAATTAAAAACGGGCAAAGTATCTGAATGGACTTTTTCCAATGAAGACATACAAATGGCCAACAGAAACATGAAAAAATGCTCGATATCACTAATCATCAGGAAAATGCAAATCAAAACTGCAATGAGCCATCACCTCAAACCTGTTAGGATGGCTATTATTAAAAAGTCAAAAGGTAAATGTTGGTGAGAATGTGGAGAGAAGAGAACCCTTGTGTAGTATTGGTGGGAATATAATTGATGCAGCCACTATGGAAAACAGTGTGGAGGTTCCCCAAACAATTAAAAAGAGAGCCACTGTATGATTCAGCAATCCCACTTCTGAGTGTGTATTCAGAGGGAATATAATCACTACCTCAAAGTAGTATCTGTACTCCCATATCCATAGCAGCATTATTCACAATAGCCAAGATATAGAAACAACCTAAGTATCCATCAGTGGATTAATAGATAACGAAAATACAGGGGTGGGCAAGAATAGGTTTACAGCTGTGAGTCTGCGAAACACAGGGTTTATTTTTGTATTATTTATTAATTATTGTATTACTTTTCACATGAACAACTGAAAACTTACTTTTGCCCATCCCTGTATAGTATACACACACACAGTGAAATGTTACTGAGCCTTATAAAAAAAAAGGAAATCCTGCCATTTGCGACGACATGGGTGAATCTGGAGGATGTTATGCTAACTGAAACAGACTAGGCACAGAAAGACAAGTACTGCATGATCCCACCTACATGTGGAATCTCAGGGGAAAAAATAAGCCAAACCCATGGTAACAGAGAATAGAATGGTAGTTACCGGAGTACTGAGCATGGGGGTCAAGGGGAGATATTTTAAAAAAAAGGAAAAGGGAAAGTGGAATGAATGATGGTTGCCAGTGGCTGAGGGAAGGGGTCGCAGGCAGTTATTGTTTAACGAGCCCGGAGTTTCAGTTCTCTAAGATGAAAGAGGATCTGCAGATGAATGGTCTCGATGTTTGTACAGCAATATGAATATACTTAGTAGCACTGAACTGTACACTTAAAAATGGTTCAGGTAGTAAATCATAGGGGAAAGAAAAGAAAAAATCCACAAACCTGTGGGCGGAGAGGTGGGCACATTGTCTGTTGCCATGAGAATGAGAGGAAGGCAGGCCGTTTCCAGATACGTGCAGCACAATATATTAAAGACACGAAGTCGGACCTCAGCTACTCTGCACCATCTTCAGACAGCGTGCCCAGCCAATGGCTTTTGTCTGTTTGCCTCCAAGTAGAATTTGGGCCTTTGGGCCTTCACGCTCTGTTCATCTGATTTTCCCCGTAAATCTCTTCTTGTTTTCCTCTGTAAAGCTGCCAGAACTTTAAAACTATTTCAAGCCCACCTCTACCTGCCCACTTCATGGTGGCATCTATCTACCTGTTCCTTTGAATTCATACCACTTAGTCACGACCTGACGACCACTTACTTACATTTCAGTTTTGCCCAATCATGTAGTTTTTTGACAAGGCATCTGGTTACCCTCATTAGACTGCAGATTTCTTTAACAGAACAACCCTTCCTCTATTAGTTTGTAAAGAACATAGCAAAAAGCAGAGCACATAGTAAGTACTTGATTGATTTATGTTGGTTAATTCATCTTTACAGGGGCATTTAATTAAAACCTACCCATGAAAAATAATTTTAATCTACGGCATGCCTCTGAAGTGCTTTAGAAGGGAAAAAAAGTAGGAGAGAATATTCCTTTAGCATTCAGTCTTTTTGCCTAGCTCAAACTTTGTTTTAGGCAATCTACTTAAATGACATCTTCCTCTTCCAATCCTGCGCAACCTCACTGCTTGGGGAATCAATCATCAATAAAGATGATTTCTTTTCCCGCTCCAAGCTGCCGTTAGGTTTGTATTGAGGACCAAACAGTTGCTATGCTCATCCACTGTGCTATTTTCGTCCTGCTTGTTTTTGAAGTACTTGCATTTGTTGAATTGTACTTTCTTTGGAATCAAGTGACTATTATACAAGGGCAGAAAAGGAAATAAAGGAATTTAATGTAAGCACTGCATTTTTCCAAAGGAAGTCAAGTTCTTTTGAGAAAGGAGAGATAGCAATGAAAGTGCTGCTCTGTGTGAAAAGGTGAGATGCTAAGAAACAGTGAGGCCAGCGACGGGCGCCGATGTTTGCTTAGTGTTTGGTGAATGGAAGTGCTGTTTGTACTCGAGCGAGATAGAATCTGAAATGGTCCAATTCCAGCTTCGTAATATGCTTGAGAGTGTGGCTGAATTTTTTTGGTTCTTTTTTTTTTCTTTTCATCTTTGATGTCCAGCTGGTATTTTGAGACAAGGGTATGATTACAGAATTGGATTCGAAGAACAACACTAAATCATTCTCACTTGGTACTTGACCTTCATCCTAAACAGAATAGATTTCATGGAAGAAATCAGGTTGGGAAAAATATAATTTAATTTTTCCATGGGTCAAGCAGAAAGGTTAAGTCCTTTAAGTTCTTCATTCTATGATACTGCTTGGTATGGTTTTGAAAAAGCAATTATTAATACTAGGATCGTCTATCCCTGTCCCATGTTTTTTACATAATTACTTTAATACACAAACACATTGAAAATAAGTTTCTCTTCTGAGAATTTCTTCCTGTATCTTTTAGGAGATGGTTCATTTTACTTTTTTGTGAATTAAATTTAAAAATTATTCTGATTCTATATTGACAAACCAGGTGGAAAGTATTTCAAAAACAAAATATTGCAATTTTACCTCCTGTGTATTAGAATTAGATTTATTTGTTTTCTTCCTCCTATGCTCCTCAAAACAAGGCAACAATGAGGATTATTGTGAGTTTTTTTTCTTTTTGTATGATTCTTAAGGTTTTACATAACCCTGTGTTGGACTTTTTCACTAAGAAAACATCAGCTTCTCTTCTTTATCAAAATCTCCCTTCCGGAAGCTTTCCACTCTCACTGAACTCAGATTTGCCCAGTCTACAATATAGTGGTAGTTATTTTTTCCCCCTTGGAGGAGAAATCTTATCTCTGGTGGGTAGACTTAGTAGCTGTTAACTGAGGATACCAACCTTTTTAACACTCTTGCTTTGGGTGGTTTCTTGGCAGACATAGTCTTGTCTACACATTCTTCTCAATTTTTAAAATAGTATGTATTATTTTACCCATTTTTGTCAGTGTCATAGGCCACTCTTGTTACTTAACCTTCTTTTATCTCCTGTCTCCTGACCTGCTCAAAATAGAGTGCTCCAAACTGCACAGCCTCAGGACGTGGGCTCGTAGTATTCTCCTTGTCCCCTCTAAGCAGTGCCTTCCACATGACTGTCACATGGTGTTGACCCGTGACAGCTCCTGGTAACTCTGTTTTCTGACTCTGGCCTCCCACTTTGCACTCAGTCTGCGAGTTCCCATGTCAGCGGTCATTATCCACCCACTTTGTCTACAATGGTTCCTAGTTAACATCTTCCCATCTTTCGTGTATTGGTTTGGAATATTCTAATAACTGCTTCCATCAAACGTGACCTGATTTACTTGGTGGATAGTCTTATTTTGGGGCAATAGTAATCATGGGTGTTATGCCACCTTAGTATAAAACAGAAGATTATCTATTGGGCTGCTTGCCCTTGTGCATAGTGAATATAATGGTTTGGACATATTGGGGACTGCTTAACAGTAGATAGGCATACCTTGGTGATAGTATGGTTTTGGTTCCACACCACTACAGTAAAGGAAGTATCACAATAAAACAAGTCGTAATCTTGTTGCTTATGGAGGGTCTTGCCTTCAGTTTGTAAAAACATGCAACAACATTGCTGAAGCTCAATAAAGCAGTGCACAATAAATGGGATATGTCTGTAATTATATTAATTTTCTGGAAGGCTTAGGGGTCACAGAAAGTCAGCAAGACTTGAGCGGATTCTAATATATAACTTTCTTATAACAAAATAATGATGAAATAACTGTCTCTAGCATCCATGTGACAAGCAACTATAGATAAAGATTTAAAGGGATCAATGAAGGCAGATATGAAAGGTACCGTTCTCCAGTCCAGGACAGCACCTTAGGTCCCCTGACCCCGATAAAACTCAGAAGCTCACCCGGGGCCAGCAACCTCAACAGACCACACAATAGCTCAGCTTTTGATGGCAGGAACTTGATTCTCTCCCCTGTGGCACCTGGCACAATGCTTTGCACCTGGTAGGTATTCTTAATTCATCAAATAAAATAATGACTTGAGAGACAGAGTGAGCAGTGAACGTACCATAACATGTACCCACAGAACACACGAGGGAGCATGGTTCAGTCTGGTTGGGACTAGAAGCCATACTCTCTACTCCTATTCCGACCCTCATTCCACTACGTAGATCACAAAACACTTCTGGTCTCCTCCCCACCTTCAGGCCCTGGGTTCTCTCCAAGGTTTCTTTAGAGAAGTTAGTCAGGTGCCAACTTCAAGCTGGCTGCTTGGCCCATGGTAGTGGGCTAGCTAGTGTCTTAAGTCCATCTTGGAGAAGCAAACCACTCAAAAAATTGTGTGGGTATTGCCCCCTGCCATCTTCTCCATTCTCTTGACTTCTGTCACCATGACAACACATATCTGTTAAGAAGCATTTGGTGACATTATCAGGTTTGTGGGATGCTTCCATTATCAGTATGGATTCAATTTTTTAAAAAAAATCTTGTGGACCTTTGGGCTTCCTGTGTCCTATCATTCTCCCATCAGCAGCCAAAAGACCCAGATGGATTCAGTCACTCTTGACATCTAATCATCAAGGATGATTCTTTCATCCGACTCACCTATTACTGAGTATCTCTTTTGTGCCAGGTACCAGTTTAGGTATGGCAGATAGAACAGTGAAAAAAAATGGACAAAAATTTCTACCCTGACAAAGATGGCATTTTAGAAAGAAGAAGAGAAAACTACATAAACAAAAATCACAGTATGTCAGATGATAAGTGCCATGGAGAG
>CM052544.1:15347494-15500793 GCA_028533065.1 Trachops cirrhosus | reverse complement strand
ATGGCTCCTTGTAATGGGGAGTGTGCTGCACCCCCATGGCCCTCACTCAGGGCTGGTCAGTGAGCTGATCTATAGGTATCTGGGTTCATGACTTTGATCTACAATATCCATTATTTTGTAGAAGGCTATAGGGGTGTCAGAAAAACAATGTCTCCAGGTTTCTGCTCCTTTGTCTGGAATCTAGACTAGTTCCCTATCCCTTTGGTTTTTTCTTCTTTAAAAAAAATCCATTGATTTGAGAGAGAGAGAGGAAGGGAGAGAGAAAGAGAGAGAGAGAAACATCGAGTTGTTGTTCCACTGATTTATGCATTCTTTGGTTGATGTTTGTATGTGCCCCAACTGGAGATTGAACCCACAACCTTGGTGTATTAGGGCAATGCTTTAACCAACTGAGCTACCTGGCCAGGGCACTTTTCCCTTACTCTTAAGCCTGACCTTCCACTAGGGTCAGTGGGGCTGCTTGTGCTGAGTATATCTGGTTGTTCTCAGATACAAGACCAAATGACCATGGAGCAAAACGCAATGGCTGGGGCGTGGGTGTGCGCATGTAAAATATGGGAAACCTACAAACAATAAACACACAAACCAGAAATTAAAGCCATATTTATGAATTCAGATAGATGATTAGGAAAACTTCAAAAAAAATCTCCCGTGTTAGATGGTATATCTCTCACGTCCTAGTCTGTCGCTTAGGAAACCACTTTCCAGACTTAGGTGAAAGGGAGTGTTCCCTGCCTACTGTTTACCCTGTTGAATTAATGTTTTCTGTTTGGGTCAGTCCCTTGTTAGGTATCTGAGACTGAGAAGATTTTTAAGCTGGCGATGTGGGTCAGGGCCATCAGTAGATAGATGGTAACTAATGCTGTAAGAATGTTTCAGCTCTCCCAGAAGGAATGGAAGTCCCGGGCGAAGTGGGACAGGGCTGATGTGGGGCCCCTGTGGGCAGCCACATGGGGACAGAGACTGAGAAGTGTGTGTGTGTGAGTGTAATGGAGATGGAGTGTAGACACTTTTTAAGAGTTAACCCTATCAAATGCTGGGGAGAGGGAGGACCAGAAAGCTACGCACCAAATGAGTTCATTGAACTCAGTGGAAATTCCAAGGGAGAATGCCAAGGACCTCTGAAATAAACACAACAAAATGCAAGGAGTGGAAACACAAGAGAAAGTGGCCACTGAACTGTAGGGGGAAAAGGTGAGAACGGTGCTTGGTGCCTGGCACACCATCTCCAGTATCTGCGAGTAGGTCGTTTTTGTTCTGCTCGTCAGTTCAGTGATATCAGAGAGATCGCTCTCACATTAGCGAGCTCTACTTTGATGTAGCCCACGTCTGTGGGAAACCCATTTCCGCCAGGAGTCTCTGTTGTGCTCTGTTGAAAATCAGCCTCCAGGGAAGTCAGGTGGGAATTTGGAGGAGAAAGGAAAGGCTTCTGGGGAGAGGTTTTGAGATCCTTTGAGCTGCATATAATCAGCACGAACTTTACACGCACTTTAAGCAGTAAAGATCTCAAAGGCACTAGTCCATTATGAGAACAAACAGCAATTTAAAGCAGTATTTTCCCAGAGAAAAGAATCCAGAGGAACAAAGGTGCCAGAGCTGGGGCTTTTCCCCTTGTTCGTTTGTGAGAAAATGTGCTTTTGATTGATATCTACCAAAGACTGTTCAGCGTAGCATATTTTTGATGGTTAATGAATGTTCAGAATAGTAATTTGAAACATTTGGGGTGATGCCTGCAGGCACTTTTCCCAATACCTCTGTTATTCTTTCCGATATCTGGAACACGAAGCCTGAGAATGGAAGTAATTGCTCTCTCTCCTTTGCTTTCTTTCCCAGGAGTCTGAGTGCTCATACTCCGTGCACCAAAGGCCTTCCATTCTCATGAAATCTTTGCTTTCGTTTTCAATAAATTTCAGGTCTGGAAATTTTTTGGTGAAAAGGCAGAAGGTTATACTGTCCTGTGGAAGAGGGGACCCGGGATGTATCCAATGTCCTTCTTTTTGCATCTTTTTCTTTATAATTCTTCTACTCCAGGCATGTGTTTGCAGAAATGTGAGGTCGCTTTCAAGAAAAAAATTTGGTTTCTAATTCAGGTCAGCGTACTGAAATGAAAAGATTTTTCACCACATTTGCATGGGTATTTCTGCTTCTTGTTTGTATTTGATTTTCACAGTCACACATTCTGTGTTGGTGGCAGTTGGTCGCAAGATACCACACAAATGAGATGCTGCTGAGGACTATCAGACCATAACGGCTTAATGGTATCTTGGTAATGTGTCCAGCTTATATCTACGCAGATTTGTATGCCATGTAATTTCATACGTAACTTAGAGAAATCAACATAAGCAACAGCACCATTATACAACAGGCCACTACTTTCAGGCTTCATTTGCACATAAGTAATGCTCTACTGTTAAATAAACATTACACAGCTTTCCATTACACTCTGTTGTGGCTGAAAACCCTGGTCGTGCAATAACCCAGTCAGTTAATGTATTTGTGCTAAATTAGATAAAGACATTCAATAAAAAGAAATGTGGAAAAAAATAAAAGAGCCAGAAAACATCATTGCTGAGCACTTGGATGTATTATGCCTTTAAGATGTCACAATAGCATTTCAGATACTGGACAGTTTTTGGTGGACATAGATGCTCAACTGCATGGCATTTTAAAGCATGTGAGAATCTTTAAAGGCTTCAAAGCCTTTTCTTTTACTGTGGTTTCTGTTTTTTTATCAGGAATCCTGAAAACTGTATTAATAATAATGAACTACCATGCTTGAAGGTGTACCATTTAGGGAGTATGCTGGGGGTTTTGCATATATCATCTCTGACCCTCTCAGTAATACCATTTCCACTGTACAGGTTAGAAGACCAGGGCTGTGAATTTAGGTAACTTACCCAAGAGTATGTAACTCACAGTGATAGAAAAGGGACTTAAATGCACGTTCATATGTCTTTAAACTTAAGACCCTTTCCATTCAACCAGTTAGTTACATGGGAATCTCAAAGTGTGAAGCCCAGGTATTAATATTCTTGAGAAGATCCCCTTAGGGATTCTAACACAGAACTATGGTTGGAAAAGGCTACACTTATACCATTTTTTTCTTTCATGAGAGCAAGTAAAGAAACCAACTTTGATGCTTGGTTAATTTGTGGGGATGAAGAGATAGATGCAGAACTAAGAAAAGAAGGATTCATCATTTCCCATTATATTCAGGTTTCTATCTGAAGTTGCTTTATTCCTTGCAAGGAGAAGGGGTATGTTATGTATGTAAATACATGTGTGTATGTGGGACACTTGCCACATGTTTTTAAGAATGGAAAACTATTTGAGATGGAAGATATGTAGATGAAATATTTGTACGGAAGAATACTTGGAAAATGTTGAGTCAGGCTGTGTCCACTGATAACAGGGGCAAAAGAAAAAGAATCACAGTGTTATAAATATAGAAGATAATGTCGAATAGGGTCACATGTGTGTGTGAAACCTCTTTGGGTTCATTATAAGCCTAAAATGTTGCTTAAGAGTACAAGTCACTGGACTTGATAATTGAACATTTAATTTCTAGCTTAATCAGAGAAGGTGGAAAGCCATTTGAGAGGGGAGTGTGTGAGTGGTAGGAAGAAAGAATCCCTTAACTGTTCTTTTCTCCTCTCGCATCCTCAGTATTTGAAGTTTAGGTCAAATCTTATTATCCAAGAGGCTGGTCTGTGTTGAATGGCATAGGCTGTCAATAAAGGCGATTTACCACCTAGAATTTTGTTTCTCCTCTTTGCTCAAAGTGGTTTTCATAGTAGTGGAAAACCCCTTCCCGCTTTTCTCTGCTGCCCAGCACGTGAAATGCCCAAACAATCCCATTCATACCTTTGCTTAATATTCAACTTGACTCCACTTCATACCCTGCTTAAAATCAGCCCCTTCCTCAAATTTATGACTTTAGTACCTATGGTTCTTTGCTGATC
The DNA here is from genome assembly GCA_028533065.1 of Trachops cirrhosus. Classification (NCBI taxonomy): domain Eukaryota; kingdom Metazoa; phylum Chordata; class Mammalia; order Chiroptera; family Phyllostomidae; genus Trachops; species Trachops cirrhosus. The sequence goes on along the minus strand of CM052544.1, from coordinate 15,496,831 downwards.
TGGGGGAAATTAGCTATCTAACTGCAAGGGAACACTACCTAGTCTCAAATGTCAGCTGGAACTGATACCTGACACCTGACCACCTGTTGGTTGCAAGGAGATTCTGAAACTTCTAGTTGTTTTGGTTCCTATTCTTTTTGTTCTACAATGGGAAAGGATTCCTACTAATAGCTAACATTTGACCTTACAAAGAGTTTCCAAAAAGTTGACCTGCGCAACTTTTACTGGATGAACAGGATTCGTCCTCTGTCCTGGAGTCCTGTAGAGTTTAGAGAAGCACACACTTGGCCGTTAGCTGCGCTAGAGTTAGAGACATGGTTAATCAAGAGATGAGTCAGCCTGAGGCATTACAAGCCGAGTTAAGGTCCCTCCATTTCTGAACTAGATCATTTTTTGATTCTGTTAGGTGAATGGACAGTTTAGGGCAGTGAACAGTTCCACGCAGTCCCTTTTCCACTGTCAAAGACACTTCTCACAAAGTGTTGGAATAATTCTCCAAATTCTTCCATATTTCTCCCATAATGTGGCTCTTTTCAGTACTACCCATGGCCCAGGGACCTGAAGTTAGTGTGTTCCCTTAGTGACAGGGGACGGGAAAGGATAGAAAGGAGTCTCAAATCCAGGACTCTAGGTGGTTAATTCATCTTCTCTTCAGCAAGAGAAAAGGGATATCCTGGACCCTTTATAATTTTCATGGTGTCAGAGGTATAGGTTCTTGGAAATAATTTTAACCCCTGCCTAATCCAATTGTATCTTTGACTCATGATGTCCTTGTATGACTTTCTTTGGGATATGAAAGAGCAAGTTCTGCTCTAACCTATTTAGGGAGAAACAAAGATAAAACAGATAGGATTCCCAGACACAGGAATTTCCAGCAGGGTATTTGCAAATGTTGTTTCTTCTTTCTCAAAGAAAGTGTGCAGATATTTTTTAAGAAAGAGCCCCATGACCTTTGGCCTTCCTTGCTTAAAATAGTGGTTATAATATTATTCCCCTTTGTTCCCATACGAAGGAAAAAGCAATGCAAGAATAGTACTAACAGGATTTCAAGCCCCTTGGGCGCCAGAGGAGAGTGCCATTTGCAGATGAAGTTAACCTCGAAAGAGGAAAATCTAGTATGATGTGGCGTGGAATGAATAGATCAGGACAGGAAGAAGCAGAAGCTGCAGCCAGGGTCTGCGAGTACCAGGCCCACTGGGATTGTCCCCAAGGCCTCGAGATGGTTTGCCCTCCCCCCACCGCCCGTGTTTTACATCGTCTCACAGGCGTAGAATCCCAGGCAAGCTCATCAAAAACATAACTTAAAGAAGAAGCCAGATCCATACAAGGCCTTTGAGGTGTCCGTGTCTGCTTTTCATTGGCTTTACTGTGTGCTTTCCACTTGGCCTACTTGACTCCCTTTATATTCAGGGCATGTAGAGAAATGCATATTTTTGTAGTGGCCTTTTCTATCCATATTTTTCAGGAGGGCGTGACACTTGGAAAAGTTTTACTTAAGAAAGGAAAAAAAGACGACTTTGTGTTTGAAGTCGTAGCCTTGTTTCAGTGACATGTTAAAGATGGATGTTCCCCATCGTGCATCTTTTCGAGCTAAGAATCCAGCATATCTTGAGAAGATGAATGCATCGGAGAGGCTGGTTAATAGATTATCTTTGTTATGCTGCTGGCTAGCCAGGGAGAAATGTTACAATGGTCAATAGGTTGTCCTGCTCTTATTTTTACGTTCATGTAAAGTGTCCGATATGCTGGGCACTAAAAATTTCCTGTGGTACTTCAGTTCCTGGAGGAGACTAAAAATAGAATGGACAGGATGAATGAAAGCTAGCTTTGTTTCTTGTCCTTAGTTGGGGTTCTCTGTGGGGCTGGAGATAATGCGTGCATGGCTTCATTTCTGTAGCTTTTTCTCAGAGGCTATCTGAGGTACCCGTTCAGAGGCTTGAAGACAGAACTGATTTGCATGAGGGAATTCTCTCATGAGGACAGGACTTTGAATTATGATCATTTATATCCGGTCAGATTAAAAAGGCAGAGGCCTTCGAGCTAGTCTGTCTTCTGCTTGCAGAAGCTGCGGAATAAATGACTTGCTGGCACATTGGAACCACTATGATGATAAGGTGATCATTTGAGTGTTGTGCTTCCAAAACAGTATAAAGTTTAGGAAAATATTTTAGAAGTAGATAAAAGTGTTGGGACTGTGTTTAAACATTTATTTCACCTCCTTGCCTAAGGACATACAAATCAGGGAGAGTCTATATATCAGTTAGGATGTACTCTTTTGAAAATGGCACTAAAACCAACTCAAGCCAGTTTTAGAAAACAAGGAGGATTATATCAGTCATGTAATAGTCAAAGGCCAAAGGTAGGGCAGGCTTCAAGTGACATTTGATCCAGAAGGCTGTGGTCATCAGGACTCTGTGTTTATTATTGGGGATGCTCTTGCTCCCCCTCCCCTCCAACACTGTCCTTCCTGGTGTTTTGACATCATTTAGGGTCTGCCTCTCCTCAAGATGGCAGATGGCTTCAGCAGTTCCTGGTCTCCTGTCCACACATCACCCTGTTCAGACAAGGTGAATATGCCCTTGTTCTCTTCATTGTTAGAAAGGGCCTGGGAGTCTTTCTGGTCAGTCCACGTGATTGGCTTAGACTAGATCACCTGCTGACCCCTGGAAGGGAGGAAGGAGTCAGCCTTCCCAGAATCACAGTCTCAGCTGTAAATGGGGACTGTCAGAAGGGCTATGTGGACACTTCGGGTGCAGCCAGGTGTCCATAGTGGTGTAGTGTGATGCAGAACCTTATAAGTTTCATAGACCAAGGAGAGAGGGCTTCAAGTCCACTCCCTTCCATCAGTTCCTGTTTGGGCTTATTTCTGATGATTGTTAACACATCATTATCTGTTGAATTTTTCAAGATACCCGGAGATGCCAAATCATCCACTTAACTCTAGAGTGAAGTGTGCATTTCATAGCCAGTCATTCACCTTTTCTCTTTCTCTGTCTCTCTCCTTTTATTTTTTTTTAACTTAAATTATGCTTGGTGACCTTTAATCCCATTTTTTCGTATTTAAGTCACTGGCAAGAAAGAATAGCTGGCCTAGGTGTTCTGAATCTGTTTTCGGTGTTTTACTTTCACTTTGATCGCTTTGCTCCTCACGTCACAGTGGTGTAAGTGCCTCTGTTTTCTGGGGTCTCTGACCCACTGATTTGAAGCAAGTGTAGCGGACTCATCCGAGGTCCTTGTCTGAGTTACAGGAGAGGGGTGCTAGTAATGACCTCAGCCCCCAAGTTGTGGGAGTTGGCAAACTGCAGCCCCTGGGGCAAATCCAGCCTGCAGCCTTTTGTAGATAAAGTTTTATTGAAACAAATCCATATTCATTCATTTATACATCGTCTGTGGCTGTCTGCACTACTGTGATGGCAGAGGCGAGCCATTTTGGCAGACACTATGAGGCCCGAAAGATCTAAAATATTTACTATCTGGCCCTTTACAGAAAAAAAATTTATTGACTCCTAGATTGAATGAGGTACATTCTTCACTTTAAAAACTATGAGAGATTTTTACAGCTAGGTGCTACTCTCTTCCCAAGCCTGTCTGGGTCTTTAAAAGTGATCAGAGAATCTTGGAGGTAGAAACAATCTGAAATGATTCATCTGGTCCCAGTTCTTCATCCCACAGTTGAGCGACTGGGTCTCAGAGATGACACATGACTTACACAAGGCTTCACAGCACATTAGAGGTAGACCAGCAGGCCCTTCACTTCTTACTCCTAGGCTTCTGTACTGAAAGAGTGCCTAAACGTAGGGTGGTAACGTTAGTACCACTACCAAGTTGGGGATGACCTAAAATATTTTCAGGAGAGTGTTGAGGGGAGCAATAAAGCTTTGCCATTTACCAGTTTGGGCAAGTTATTTAACCTATCTGAACTCAATGTCATCATCTGTATAATGAAAGCAATAGTACATGCCACCCCGGAGTTAGGCTATGAGTGAAACATCCAATGTCAGTAAAGCACATAGGAATAGCTCAATAAATTTTTGTTGCAGCCATCATCATCATTGTTGTCATCATCATTGTCATCATCATCATCATCATTATCAGGTTACATTGCTACTCATCCTTGCTTCTTTCTTACTTGTCTTGGAGAAAGAGGGGTCACCCTTCTCTCCAAGGCTAACTGCTTCAGTTGGAAACTGGGTCCATTTCTCTTATGGCTCCTCATAGATCTTATTCTATCAATTACCCCATCTCTGCTATATCTTCTATTGCTTCCTTTCCACTGTTCAGTCAAATTATTAACAAAATTCTCAAATTTTAAATATTATAATAAAGATGCTGCTATCACCTACTTTATCTTGATAGAGTGTCACCTTCCCGTTATTGCCCCTTTCTTGTCTTTCTGTCCTTACTCCTTTTTTGGCCATTAGGAGATCTTTCAGGGACTCCTCTTTGCCTTTGACACACCCCTGTTATTGTGTATGTGTGGGTGAGTGTGTGTGTGTGTTTTAATTGTTTTCAGAGCATCTTCTCACTTTCTAGCTCTACAAAATGCTCCAAGCTCATATTATGTATTTCCTACCTCAGTCCTGGGACCAGCCATGTCTCCAAGGAGCCCTGGTTCCTTTCATTGCAGAATGGTATTAAAAACCTGGATCTGGGTGCTAGGCATGCTCTTTGTTTACTGGTGTTATAAGCTGAGAGAGCACGGACATATATGTTTGTATCCTAACCTGTGTTTATACAACTATCTATTACTGTTCCTATGTGTAAGAGTTTTATCTATCTTAAGCTAAACATGAATTCATACTGGTGTCTCCAGCTCTAACCCATTACCACCTGGACCATTTTAGCCTTCTCGCCTTGCTTGTTGGTAACCTCTGATTCCACAGGGAGAAACCTGGCTCCCACCATCTGCCATTCATCTTCTTAACTGTTCAAGGCCAATATGCATTTATAGTGCCATCAGAATTGTTGATCTGTACTCCTGTGGGAAAAATAGCAACTAGAGTACAGGGCTTTGCGCAGTTTCCATTGCCTGTAGTCCTAGAGACCCCAGTCATTTCCACAGTTACTTAGGTTAGCACCGTTTTTCTCGACCTGCTGTGAGATGCTTTCATACATTTGTAATGCAGTTAGATTGTTTTGTTACTTTTCGCACTCCATCCCGGGATCTCACCACCTTCTAAATGATTTGCTAAAAACTTCTATACATTAAGGCCCCATTTTGTGCTGTAAAGTTGTGTGGGTTTTGACAAATGCACAGTGACACGTATCCACTATTACATTATTGTACGGAATAGACTTAGCACCATAAAAATTCCCCCGTGCTTTACCTACTCGACACTCCCTTCCCCATGCCTGGGCAACCATGATCTTTGTACTGTGACTGTACTTTTGACTTTTTGAGAAAGTCACATAATTTGAGTTGTACAATATGTAGGCTTTTCAGAGTGCCTTTTTTTCAGTTAGCAATATGGATTTAAGATTCATCTGTGTCTTTTCATGTTTTGATAGCTCATTTCTTTTTATTACCAAATAATATGCCACTGTGTGGAGGTGCACACTATCTTTATTCATGTTCCTGCTGAAGGACAACTTGGTTGCTTCTAGTTTTTGCCAATTCCAAATACATCTCTTATAAACATTTGTATGCAGGATTTTGAATGGACATAATTTTTGAAATCAAATACGCAAATACCTAAGAGCACAACTGTTGAATCCTATGACAAAGCCATGTTTAACTTTGTAAGAGACTGACAAACTGTCCTCCAAAGTGGCTGCACCATTTTGCATGCCCACCAGCAACGTGAGAGTTCCTGTCACTCTGCATCCTCACTGGCTGCTGGGATTGCCAGTTCTCTGCGTTTCAGTTATTCTATGGGTGTGTAGTGGTGTCTCACTGTTGTTTTAGTGTGTGATTTCCCCATGGCTTAATATGTGAGCATTCTGTCATATGCTCACTTGCCATCAGTGTATCTTCTTTGGTAAGGTGTCCAGCTCTTTGGCCTGCCTTTTAAATTGGATTGTTCATTTGTTTATTGTTGAATTTTCAGAGTTCTTTGTATATTTTGGTTATAAGGACTTAGTTTGGTATGCATTTTACAAATATTATCTCCCAGTCTGTGGCTTTTTTTTCATTCTCTTAGAGTGTCTTTTACAGATCAATTTTTTATTTTCATGAAGTCCCACTTACCAATTTTTTCTTTCATAGATCATGCTTTTTTTTTTTCCCGTAGAAGTTTTATTTTTGCATTTTACCTTTAGGTCTGTGATCCATTTTGACTTAATTTTCTGAAAGGTTTGTGTCTAGGTCTTTCTTCTTCTTCTTCTTCTCCTTCTCTTCCTCCTCCTGCTCCCCCTCCCATGTGGATGTCCAAGTGTTTGAGCACCATTTGTTGAAAAGACTGACTTTCTCGATTGAATTGCTTTTGCTCTTTTTTGAAAGATCATTCGGCCATATTTGTGTAGGTCTATTTCTGGTCATTCTATTCTGGTTCATTGACCTATGTGTCTATCCTTTTGTTAATAGCACAGTGTTTTGAGTAGTATGAGAGTTATCATGGTAGGGATATCATTTTTAAAAATAGTTAAAAATCTTGGGTAATGTATAACATGCATACAGAAAAATGCTCAAATGATAATGTGCAGCCTTATATATTTTTATAAATTAAATACATTCAGCTAAGCTGTACTCACATTAAGAAAGAATATAACCAGCATTTTTATAGCTTTTGTAGTGTCCCTTCTAGTTACCACCCCTCCATACAGTGATAATCAGTATCCTGATTTTTAAACCATGCTGATTAATTTATCCTGTGTCTGTACCTTATTTAAATGGAGTCCTGTAATATGCACTGTTTGATGTCTGGTTTCTTTCCCCAGTGTTATGTTTGTGGGATTCATCTGTCTTTTTGTGTGTAGTTGTTGGTACCTTTAGCTTATAACTGGAGTTTTCCATTGTGTGAACAGTATTCTATGCATTTTTCTATGGCTGGAAATTTGTATTTTTTCAGTTTTTACTATTTCAAATAAGGACAATAGGAAATTCACATTTATTTCCTTCAGAGTCCATATGTACACCTTTCTTTTGGGTCTATTCTTTAAGAGTGAAATTCCGCATCACAGGGTATACATACATTCAACACTAATAGATATCGACAGTCAATTTTTCAAAGGTGTGCTATCAGTTTATATTCCACTACTAGATCTTGTTTAAGCAGCATATATTCTAATCCTCAAAACAGTATCTATGACATAGGTATTATTTTATTTCCATTTTACATTGGAATAAATCTGTCTTAAACAAGGCAAATGACTTGACCAAGGTCATATTACTATTGATTTACCCCAAGGCAGTCTGACCTCAGAGCTCATATAGTTTAAACACTGTACTTTCCTCTTCTTCTAGGTTAAGGATGCCATAGTATACAGATGGTCTTTTCAAACTTACTAAGCTTTATCTAAATAAACTCTGTGTCAGCCCAATATATGTCAACATCTACTACGGCCAACAGATGGCGCTAACAGTAGTTTAAAATGTCACTTTGGACTTTTGAAGGAAAGAAGTTAGTTACTGCCTCTTTGCAGTAGTCTTCCTTTATGTGGGCCTGAGCTGGTCTGAGAGCTAGAAATCTTGAGAGTCGTCCCTTTTTCTCTCCCACTTTCACCTCCTTGGACCCCAAATCCTAGCCATCATACTCAAAAGTATTCCTGAATATTCATTGTCTTCCACCCTCTCCTTCCTCTGTTTCTATTACTCTTTCTTCCTCTCTTACAGCATTCACCCCGAGTGGCGATTCATGTATCTGCCTTGTCCTGCTACACTCTGAACACCTCAGGGCAGAGACTGAGTCATAGTTATTCAGTGTCCTAGGGTCTGACATAGTGCCTGGCACAGAGAAGGTGCTTATGTTTGAAGAGTGAATAAAGTTTGTCTGGCAGAAGCCAAACACTTCAAAATGACCACTTTTTCCTGTGGTTACACAAGTTAAGAAGACATTTGACTTGCCCTGTCTGTCCTGAATGGCCTGGTATCATACTCCGACCTCTGGGAGACCATTATTACACAGATCCCTGACTCAACGATGTAGCTCTTCTATGGATTCTGACTCTCTTCTGAAAGATAGGAGATGATCCAAGTCCCAAAGCCATTTGTTTCTTTAGGGTGGTTGCCATAGAAGTCCTGGTGGCAGACTGTAGGCATGACAACAGCACCCACTTACCCTGGTTCAAATTGGATTGTTGGTCATTAAAGACTGGGAATGAAACCGGTCAGTTTGAGATTAAGCAGCGGAACCACCAAGGACAAATCTGTCCCTTTTTGAGAATGAATTCTTAGTTTTTGAACCATGTTTTTTGTGGGCTAGGACTTTGATTTTAATCATGTAGTGCTAGACACTTGGAAGAGGACAGATAAAAACATTAAGCCCAGTCACATTTTAAAGGTACTTTCTGCGCCTGACCTTCTCTTCCTAACCTCTCCCCATGGCTGTCACTCTTCAAAGTTAGTGTTGATATCATCTGTCACTCCAGTGTATCGCGGAATCGGGTCAGGAGCCAGACCACTTGGGTGCCACTCGTGGCTCTGCCATTTCCTTTATCTGACTTGGATATGTTGCTTAGCTTCTCCGATTCTCAGATTTCTCACCTATAAAGTGGTTGCAATAGTAATACCTTCCTCCTCTAGTTGTAACGGGGATTAAATGAATGAACATACAGCTTGGGCAAGAGCAGATTCCCAGTTGTGAGCATGTGAAACACAGAATTCATTCTTGTATTCTTGTTTATTCTTATATTATATATATTTCCGTATGAACAACTGCAGACCTACTTTTGCCAACCCCTGCATATACAACCCTTAGGAGAGTGCCAGCCTATGTCAAGTACACTTGGTAAATATTCACTCTTTTTTATTTAATATCACATCAGACATAGCTGTTTTGTGATGCTATCTTAAGCATAAAAAGCATTTCATTTATTACTATGTTTGATGTTGTGGTAGCTTTTATTACTAGGGTGAAAAATGGCCAAATGTAAATGAACTTATATCTGAAATATTTTTCTCACCAAGTTTACTGAATGCTTTCTGTGCTCTTTCTATAACAGACTCCTGTACTCTCTACACATGTCATAATAATTTCCTATGCATGCATTGCATCTTAAAGATTATGAGCTACTTTCATTTGCAAAATCTCCTTTGAATCAGAAATCTTTGCAAGATGGACAGGGCCTGTTTTATATTCATTCCTATATAATTTAACAGGTAAGATAGCTATTCTTACTGTGATCAAGGAGATTTGGCAAGATCTCCAGGCTAATACATGACAGAGCTGGAACTACTACCCTTCTTATCCAGTAGTTCACACTCATTGTCAAGTTCCACAAGTCTGTGGACATTTGTTAAGCTGCCATCAAATGGACATGTGTCCATTAATTATATCTGTGTACATATAATAGCTGCTACCTAACCACAGAAAGTAGGTATTGAAAACCCTCATAGAAGGAGAAGTCACATCCCAGGACATTGTGTTTGAAATAAAGGTTGGGCAATAGAAATCCTAAATGAGTCTATGGAAGCTTTAAAAATTTTGTGCTCACTAAAATGACTTAACACAGTACCATAAATAAGGACAAAATTGGTGGGAGCTTACACTTTTTAGTGGGTTACGAGGTAGTTCCAAGGACCTCCCTTCCCAACAGGTGCAGCCAGTAGCTTGTATGTTTTGTGTGTGTATTTGTTTATTTTGGCAGGTATTATGCTCACCGCAGGTATTTTTAGGGGGAGGTTTGCTTCTCCATCCAAATGTTCAATGCCTTTTTGGTTTTATGACTCAGAATTATTGATTTCCGTCTTCCTGCGGCCCACACCTGTGAGCGCCTCTTAGCTGCCTCTCAGCTTTCTTCCTTGGCTCTGACACAGCCAGACGCGATAGAAGGCTCCGCTTGCCCTGCCCACACCTCCTGTTACCGCTCGCCCGTGGCCTCCGATAAGACCCCTTTGCCTTTCTGCTAGTTCCTTTACCTCCTGTTTTCATCCTCGAATCCCAGGACATCTTTATCAATTTACCCGTGAAAGACCGACTGAGCATATTCTAGAGCTAAACCTTTCTCACTGTTTCAGAATAAAAGCATGAGTGCTATGACTGTGCATAAGGTTTCATTCAATCCAGTTAAACTAATATGCATCCAGTTTCTGTATGCGTAGCCATAGATCCTCAGGAAACTTCCCTTTGTGGGCCTGGAACTTCATGATTCATCCAGATTCATCCTGATGCATTTTCCTTCTCATGGGAAGCCTGTGGAATGAATGAAGTATAGCTATTGTTTATTGTCCTTAATTAAAGTCCCCTAAAGTTTTCTGTGTTTTCACAATCCCTCCCCTCTGAAAGCTTCACATCTGTACTACCCAAGTCTCTTGACAGAATTGACAGAATTGTGTTTTTACTTTTTTAAAAAATGCTTGCTATCTCTTTATGCACATCTTTGTAAGAAGGTTGGGGAGAAATGTGTCCTGTTGAATTGTCAGTGGGTTGAACAAAGTAGTGATTGATAAGCAGATGAGTTCGGACAAGGGGACAAGGTGAAAGAGTCAAACCCTCTTCCCCCCTTTTCTGAAATAGACTGGTGGGTGCAGTGATGTGCAGTTCAGATGCCCCCCTCTGGACCCAGGCCCTCTCTTCTTCAGCAGCATTCAGAGCAGGCGGTGGACAGCTCCCAGATCTCCTTCTCTCTCCTAATTGCTCACTGCCTAAGGGAATCACTTTGCCCCAGGATGAGATCCCTCCCAGGAGGACAGGAGCAGACAGCATCCAGTGACGTTTCCTCTAGAGCACAAGGGTCTGACCCCCTTGCCTGAAGGTAGAACAGACTCTAAAAGGCCATTCAAGCACCAGAGCTCCCCATGGGATCCAGGATTTCTGCTAGGAGGGCATCACAGGTCAGTTCCTCCCTCTGCCTAATCCTGCATCCTTCCCTTCCCACCAGGGTTGATCCCAAGAGCACTCCCAATAAACCTCTTACACACAAAGCCCAAAGCCTCAGAGCTTGTTTCCCAGGAAACTCAACCTCAGACAAATTGTCTGGTGATCTGTGCCGTGGGTTGCCTGAAACTTGAGGACCAAATCCCTCGGTGCCCAGCCCCTACTGCTCGGCAAGCCACACTGGTGCAGAGCTGTTCTGATTCGTCAAATCCCATTTTTGGCAGTGAGCTGGAGCCGTGCTCACGACATACGGATGTTGCTTGGTGTAGAACTTCATAAGGAATACTGGAAGCATACAATTTTTTGACTGGTATCTCTTCGTGAAAATGTCTTCTTGTAATGCTCAAAGAAGACAAAGAATGGTTTGGCCTACAAAAACCTTAAATTTGCACTCTTTAAATATTGTCCTCAGTGTTGAGGTTGGGTACACAGCGGTGAACAAAAAGGATACGGCTTGTTCTTCCTGGTGGGGACAGAGGCAAGTTAAATTGTAATTGGGCCCTGGCTGGGTAGCTCAGTTGGTTAGAGCATCATCCCAGTACTACAAGATTGTGGGTTCTATCCCCCATTGGGGCACATACAGGAATAACCAATGAATGACTGCATAAATAAGCAGAGCAGCAAATCAAAGTATCTCTCTCTCTCCCCTTCCCTTCTCTCTAAAATTAATAAATATTTTTTAAAACTGCAATTGAAAAATAAAAATTTTAAAAAGAGGCAATTACAGTATGGCTAGACATGCTGTGATTAGGGCAACTGTACTGTCCTATGGAGATACATATGCAAGGCCGCTGACCCAGAGTTGAGGAGGGGATTCAGAGAAGGCTTTTCTATAAATACTGGAACTGGGGATTGGGTTGGCTAGTGAACCAGGGAAACGGTTGTGTGGGGTCTTGTGCAGGGGGTGGAGGTCTTTTGGAGAGGCTTGCGCAGAGCCTGGTGGGTTTGAGTAACGGAGGCATTTCCATGGTTCTGGCTGGAGCATGGGATACAGGGCTAGGGTGGGGAGAGGTGAGGTGAGGGCAGGGATTGGGGAAGTCAGCAGAGGTCAGATGCTAAAGGGCTCAGTAAACAGGTTGGAGAATTTGACCTGTGTCCTCAGAGCAATGGGGAGGCATCAGCAGATTTTAGGAAGAGAGTTTATCTGATCATATTTGCTTACTCTGTGAGTTTAATATTTGTGAACTGAATTATGATCATTTATAATATAGATTAATATAGTCATGTTGACTGAAAAAAATTGAAGCCAGTGCTCCCAAAGTAGTCAGAATGATGGATTAGTCCCTTCAGTGTGTTTTGGTTTTAAGAGGCCTGATTTTAAGGACATGAGTGGATTTCAAGAACTCTGAGGACAGGAAACAGGGAATGTGACGGCTAAAGGCAGAAGTGTGAAAATGAAGAGCAGGGCAGCGGCCACTCCTGTGTGTGTGTGTGTGTGTGTGTGTGTGTGTGTGTGCTGCTCTCTGTCTGCATTTGATCTTAGCCAAAAAGCTGAGCAGCGATACTGCTCTCTGTCCAGGAGTCTTTTCTTTTCAATGTGTCTTTGTCTCTGTCTCTTTCTTTTCCTAGCTTTGTTTCTCTGTTTCTTTAATTTCTTTCTCGCTGGGTCTCTCTGCCTCTCTGGGCAAAGCAGGCATCGAAAACATGTCTATTAAAGAGATTCCCCTGAAGACAAGTTCCCAAGCCCCTTCTTAGCCGTAGCGCATCCCATCTGAGTTACCAGGAAGGCCTGGAAGGATGTGGTTGAGTGGTGGTGAACTCAGTCTTTTTGGGAAAGGAGTTTTCTGTTGTAGACTGCCTCAGGACTGGATGGAAAACATAAATATTTTTCTTTCTGTTATTTTGTTCATGTCCAAGCTTCCTTGATTAAAAAGTAATTATATTTTCCCCTGAGTAAATATTTGATCTAAACTCAGATGATATGGTGACATCAATACTGCACAGGAGGGTTTCCCCAAATTCAAATCTGCGATGGATACCCACCCCAACCCCCCCATGAGTCACAGTTTTTCTGCAGAAAAATCATTCAGATGGCCAAATTGTGGGGGAGGAACTGAAGGCAGATATTGATCTGTGAAGAATAAATGAGGGAAAACGACCAGGACAAATAAACAAACTTTGGGGAACCAAATCATAGAAATCATTTGTCCCTATCAAAACTCCCACTCCAGCCAGCTGTCCTTTATTTTGAGAAAATAATAATAAAAGAAAAGAACATTGACTGATATACTTGTTAAGGCTTGGGGTTTGTTTTTCTATGATGGTATTATTGGAGCTGCTGTGACTTTCTTGGTGTGTGTCATGCATATTATTTTCCCAGCTCCATGCCATTTGAAGTAAGATGTTGCCTAATTGATGTTGCCAAGGAGGAGGTTACTCTCACTCTTCTGCACTCAGAACTGTCTCTAATCCCTCTAATGAGTATCTTAGTGGCATGCAAGCATGTCTGATGCTGGGAAAAGAATGGTGGCTAAGGATACAGAGTGAAACCTTAAACCAGAATGTTCAGGGCCTAGAGTCACTTGAACAGACTGTCTCTTGATTAAGCCGGAATACTCTACAATGTGCTATTTAATAGTCATTAAATGACGTTTACTTGCACATTTCTTATATAAATGAACTCCTTCCCTTAGAAGGTGTATGAGGCAGAGAAAAAGGGCTGGGAGAGGTTGGCAGGCTCTAGTGTCACATCTGTTGTGACTAGTGTGACATTAGCAAGCCCCTGACTTCCCTGCACATCCTCTGTTAAAGGAGGTCAGACGAAATGGTCACTAATGTCCTCTCCACAAATCTAGTATTCTGGATGGAAGCATTTTGGGACCTAATCTGAAAAAGTTGTTCCCTTTCTTAAGCAGTTCAATTCTCTTTCCTAAACTAGAGATAATGGGAGAAACTATGTCCATGAAATTGGTTGTTCGTATTTCTTGAGTAGGGTTAATTGATTTTTTTCTTGTCATTTCATCTGCAGAGGACTGCTATTTAATGTGTTCTTCCTTTTCTTTCTCTCCATCAAATTGTGATGTCTGTGTGAGTGTGTGTGGGTGTGTGTGGGGTGAAGGATGGGTCTGAAAGAGCAAAGAATGACCCGTTATAGCAGTAGAACACAGCGGTCAGCTAAAGGACCAATGTAGCAATTTTCCCCTCTCTTTGCACACTGTGCAGTGAACATCAGCCTTTATGCAACAACTACTGCCTTCTAGAATTCTTCTGCCTCCCCGTTATTATTTTCTGGGCCTTCCTGGAATGAGTTATTTACAAAGACTTTTTAAAGTTCTTATAGGCTATTGATACTCACAGTTTCACTCCGTACCCAGCAGGTCCTCACTAAAGATTTGTTGAATGGAATTGAATACTTCAAATGTTAGTTCTCAGATGCATCCATTCTTTAAGGAAGCCTAAGTGTCACGTCCTTCGGGGTGAGAAAGCCTCCTGCCCACGGAGGAAATTACTGCAGGATAGCAGTTGTGCTGTGCTTTGTACTGAAAGACCCCGATGACTTCCTCAGTTCTCCCCCTGATGACTCCAAGCAGCGCCACATGTACTCACCTCTGCCAAATTTGTAAGGATCACCTAATTAATACTTTTTTCATTTTTATTGAAAAATAACTGACATGCATCACTGTATACGTTTAAGGCATAGGGCACGATGGCTTGACTTACGTGCATTGTCAATGATTACACAGTCGGTTCAGCTAATGTCCATCTTCTCATACAGATCAGATACACTGAGAAGAAGAAAGGAATAAAGGAAAACAGATTTTCTCTTTGTGATGACAACTGTTAGGATTTATTCTCTAAACAACTTCCCTACACATCATACAACAGTGTTAGCTTAGTCATCATGTTGTATACAACATTACAGGTTATTAATCTTGTAAGTGGACATTTGTGCCGATTGACCACTTCCTCCAATTCCCCACCCCCGGCCTCTATTTCTGGTAACCACAAATCTGATCTCATTTCTATGAGGTTTTTTTTTAAAGATTTCATATATAAGTGAGATATACATATATGTCTTTCCCTGTCTGACTTATTTCACTTAGCATAATGCCTTTAAGGTTCATCCCGGTTGTCGCAAACCATAGGATTTCCTTGTTTTGTTTATGGCTGAATATTTCAGTGTGTGTGTGTATCACAACTTCTTTATTTATTCGTCCATCAATGGACACTTCGGTTGTTTCCATGTCTATTGTAAATAATGCTGCTGTGAACATGGGGGTGCCCATACCATTTTGAGTTAGCATTTTTGTTACCTTGGATGTATTCCCAGAAGTAGAATTTCTGGATCATATGATAGATCTATTTTTCAATTTTTTGAGGATCCTTCATACTGTTTTCCATTGTAGCCGTACCAATGTACAAACCCCACAGAAGTGCACAAGGGTTCCCTTTTCTCTGTATCAACACTAGCATTCGTTACCTGTTGTCTTTTTGATAATGGTCATTCTAACAGTCACGAAGGGATATCTCATTGTAGTTGTAATTTGTGCTTTCCTAATTGCTAGAGATGTTGAGCATCTTTTCATGAACCTATTGGCCTTTCACATAGCTTGTTAGCCTTTCATATATCTTCTTTGGATAAATGTCTATTCAGATGGCCCATTTTTTAAATTGGGTGACGGATTGGTTGGTTCATTTATTTATATAATTTGCTATTGAGTTGTATGAGTACTTTATATGATTTTGATATTAACCCCTCATATTGCTTGCAAATATATTCCCCCTTTTAGTTTGTTGTATTTTTACTTTATTGATGGTTTCCTCTGCTGTGCAGAAGCTTTTTAGATGCTATGTAGTTCCAGTTATTTATTTTTTATTTTGTTGCTTGTGGTTCAACTGTGGTATCTAAAAAATGATTGCCAAGATTCATGCCAAGGAGCTTTTCTCATATGTTTTCTTCAAGGAGTTCAATGTCTTACATTTATTTATTTATTTATTTATTAGACAGAGGGTAATGGAAGGAGAAAAAGAGGGAGAGAAACATCACTGTGTGGTTGCCTCTCACGTGCCCCCGCCTGGGGACCTGGCTCACAACCCAGGCATGTGCCCTGACTGTGAATCGAACCAGTGACCCTTTGGTTCTCAGTCTGGCACTCAATCCACTGAGCTACACCAGTTAGAGCTAATATCTTACATTTAAATATTAATTCATTTCTTGTTAATTTTTGAGGAGTGTAACATATGGGTTCAATTTCATTCTTTTACATCTAAATATCCAATTATCCCAGCACAATTTATTGAAGAACTCTATTTTCTCCATTGAATCTTGGCTTTCTTGTCAAGTATTAGTTGACTGTATATCCTTATTTTACTTGTGGGCTCTCGATTCTGTTACATTTGTCTATTTACCTGTTTCTTATGCTATTACCATACTGTTTTGATGATTATAGTTCCATAATATAGCATGAAATCAGGAAGTGTAATATCTCCTGAATTGTTCTTATAAAATTTCTTTGATTATTTGGGGACTTTTATGGATCCAGATATATATAAATTTTACAAGTGTTTTTCCACTTCTGTAGAAAATGCCATTGGAATCTTGATAGGTATTACATTGAATTTATAGACAGCTTTTGGTATTATTGACATTTTAATAATATTAATTCTTCCAATCTGTGAATATAGGATACCTTTCCATGTATTTGTATCTTCTTTCAGTTGTTTAGTCATTGTCTTACAGTTTTCAGCATAGAGATTTTTCACCTCGTTAAATTTATTTCTATATATTTTGTTATTTTTGATGCTACTGTAAATGCGATCAATGTCTTTATTTCTTCAGATATCTTGTTAGTATATAGAAATTCTACTGGTTTTTTTATGTTAATATTTTATCCTGTAACTTTACTAAATTCATTGATTAGATCTAACAGATTTTGGTTGAGTCTTTAAAATTTCCTATATATAAAATCATGCCATCTACAAATAGAGACAGTTTTACTTATTCGTTTCCAATTCTGATAACTTTTATTTCTTTTTCTTGCCTGATTGCTCTTGCAGGGAATTCCAATACTATGTTGAATAAGAGTGCAGTGGTTAATACTTGCATATTTCACAGATTAGACATTTTCATCTCTACTGTCACCATCCTGTTATACGCCACCTACACGAGTGGTTTGCAGACTTTGATGTGCATCAAGATCACCTGGAAGACTTGTTAAAACACAAATAACTGCGCACCATAGTGGGGTTCCCGATTTGCTAGGTCTGGGATGGTGCCCTGAAAATCTGCTATTTGTAAGTTTCCCAGTGATGCTGATGAGGCTGTTCCTTAGACCTCACATTGAGAATCTGTTTCCTAAATAGTTTCTTTACCCCCTCTCTGAGCCTCCAGACTTATCATCCATGCAGAAGTTAGAATGATCTCTTAAAAATGAAGTCGTATGACCTCATTCCCCTTTTATTACCTCCCCAAGTCCTTGCCCAGACTGGGAGGCCCTGCATATTTTGGCTTATGAGTCCACCAGATGTGACCAGCTTGGCTCTCTCCTACCTTGCCCTGCTCTATCTGCATCTCCCTCACTATTCTACCATGTCACCTGCTTCCATTAAGGATCCAGCCATACCTCCTGCTCTTTTCTGCTGCCAGTTCATGGACTCTCTGCTCTCTGCCTTCTTCTTTCTTCTTTTACACCTGTTAGTACCTGCACATCTTTTCCTCCTCAGAAGCTCTGTCACTCCCTCAGAGAAGCCATAGCTAGTGACTCAAAGGTCATGTTCTTGCTTATTCTCTTTCAGAGACCTTTTTTCATTATAGTCTTTACACAGTATTTTATGATATTTATTTGTAGTTTTACTTTATGAATAACAGTATTTCTTCTTGGATTGTAAATTCCATGAAGGAAAGGGTCATTTATGTTTGGTCACTGCTGAATCTTTTTAGCAGTACCTGGCATATGGTAGTTATGCAATAAACATTTGTTCAGCAGTTGGATGGATGAATGGATAGTTTGATGGATGGTGAATGGATGGATAAAGTTCTGGAATGCTGGGATTGTAGAAAAACTTAGGAGAGTAGGGAGGAGTACACCTTTCATATAGTATTGGTCTATGGCTGTGTGTGCAGGTTTATGTACCAATGAACATATTTAAAGTCTGTTTTTGAAATTTTTGCTTAAGAACACAGAATTGCCTGGTACAATCAGCACCCCCACCCACTTCACTTGGTCAGATAAGTTCAAAATATGTGCTCTCTTAAAACTCCTTTCTCAGGCAATCTGATTCTGAAATGAATAGAATCGTGCCTGTGACTCAAAGAACTGATCTGTATATCTTTGTATTGTAGTGCTGTTTATCCAGAATAAAACCAAAGTTTTGAGAAACATATCCTTGGCTCAAAATAACAGGATTCTTTCAGAGATACTTTTGTGGAATTTTAAATGTTTTTCTTTTTGGGTTGTCATTTGTCCTTTAGCATGGCCCATTCTCTAGGGAAATTTTCTTCCTTCTTGGACCCTATATTCTGCTTTTTCTTTTCTGGCCAATCTTACCTTCTTAGGTTCCTTCCATGGAGCTTGTGCCCAAAGCGCTTTTCATAGTTCATAAATAGGTACGTTCATAGCAATTACAGGACACAGCAAATTCTGAACCCGAGTCTGCTATTTACTCTTTTACTCCGCAGGGCACTAACTTCCCTGCCTACACAGTGGGCCCCCATTCTCCTTTTTTGTTGTGTGGACTTGAGGATTTAGAGAGGAGCAAGCAATCATTCAGGGGCAAAATGGTCAAAGTCAAGTACCCTACAGAGTCAGTCTAAAACTAGCCAGGACATTTGAGACTGGAGGTCCTGGTTTTTATCACTCATGGTCCATTTAGAGAGGTGGTTCCACAGTGATATTTTTACCTCCTGGACTTTGAAGGTTTTCTTTTTTCTAAAAAGTGTGTTTCAGGGAAACATGTTGCCAGATGGAAATCACTGCCTGAACTTGGCATTGATGCAATTTACCCAGGTGCAAAAGTAGTGTCAGGTACTCCTAGAAGTAAAACTCAGTTTGGGAGCCAGAGAGATCTCATACACCTGGAGTTAGGATGATACCCCAAATGAGGGTGAATAGTACTTCTTTTTGTCTTCCCAGGGTGTTTTTTTTCTGGCATCAGAGCATGCTTCTTTCTTGTGAAGGACCAACCCTCCCCACTGTCACTGCTTATGGTTTAGACGCTTCTTCTTGGAAGACATTTCTCTGTGGGTCTCTTGCATGTCTGTGCATCCTGATTCAGCTTGGAAGATAGAGGTAGGTTCTTCCTCCAGTCAGTAGGTAGGTTTGTTTCCGAACTAAAATAATGATACCAAAATAATGATACCATAATAATGATACCATAAGATACCATCTCTCTCTGGACCAGATTTGCTAGCATTGTGTGATCACGAATCAAGGCAAATGCAGAGTTCCCTGAGAGGCAAGGTGAGCGCTATTGGAAAAGACAAGATTGTGGGGAGGCAAGAAGCATGGACACAGGGGTGCTTGGGAGCTCCTGAGGATGAACAAACTCATGTTATACACGTGGGAATTTGGTATTGTAGACGTTTAGGAATAGAAACCAATCACTCAAAGCTGTTCTATGGCACTGCAAAGAAATGATGAGGTCAAGTTGAAGTTAGATTATCCACAGAGTATTGTTTTTATCCAGTGGGAAAGCGCTGTGGGAATTAGGCTAACACAGTGAACCCTGTGAGGTGCAAAGGTTGGCAGGTTCTTTCAGGACCAGGTTTGTTTTTAAAGGGAGAATCATATTTTCTTTTCCTTTCAATAATTTTTTAATTCTCTCTATGTATATATTTGTATGCACATTCATGCGCATGCTGGTACACACATGTGCACGTGTGCAAATATATATGTATTTGTATATGAGTATGTGCCTTGTAGCATGTATGTGTATGAGTGTACATGCCTGTATATGTATGTAACTTAGGCATTTATCTTTCTATTGTAGGGTACAGAATCAGAATCATTGTCCCAGTACTTTATTACTCATTCACATAATCAACTGTGTGTTTATTACCAAAGGTCTTTTTATCCTTTCAGTAACAGTTTCAAGGGGTGATTGGAGAAAAAGCATAAAAAGGAAGTAGATTAGACTTATCAAACAAAGTTGTAACAGAGAATGTTAATAGGTAGAAAGAAAGGATCAGAGGCAAACAAACAAGGAAAAAAGTGAGCAAAGAACCAATTTAAATACTAAACCTTTTATGAAATGGACCTATTGGAGGCTGGCTTCAATTCATTCTGCAGACTTTTAGCTGACTTCTCATCTTACAAACTGTGTGTCAGATACCTAACCAGTACCACACCCTTCCAATATGTTTTGGTCAAAGCTGTCCAGGTCCCCTCCCTCGCCCTCTGGTTTCCTGCCTCTGCACTTACAGGCATGCTGTGCCTGAAACCCTTCTCTCCCCAGCCCTCTGTCTTAGTGCACCATGGCCAGACCCCACCCAGAGCCTGGATTCAAATAACACTGAATTTACAAGACCCCATTTTCCTTCCAGTAGATGCCTTGTCTTACTTTCCCTTTGACACATTGACGCTAATATGTTGAGTGATGATTTGATGCTTTTTACTCTCTCTCTCTCTCTCTCACACACACACACACACACTCACACACCAACACTCCCTGCCCCCTCTCTCTCCCTTCCCCCCAAGTTAATTTTAAGATTGGTTTCTTGGGACTGGTCCTGGGACATGTCACATGTGACATGAAGATGTATGAGCAGTGCACAGAAGTTGTAGTCCTATTTTTTTAAGAGAAATTTTCACTTGAGAGCAAAGTTTTAATTGGATGTTGAAACTTCCAGATAAGCTTTTGTGCACCACTTGTCATGAATGTATGGGGGAAGCAAAAGAAAAAAAATCAATATTCTACAGTACTTCTTTCATCCCAAGGAGGTTGAAAGACTTTAGCTGCAAAGTGAGGAGATCAGAGGAGAAACAGATTTATTTAAAAAAAAAAAAACATCTTAACAATGTCATTTAGAAGAACAGGCTCTTTCTGAAGCAATTTCTGATCTCCTTTGCAAAGACGATCACTTCTAATGGGCGACCACGAAGATGAGAAGCAAGAAGAAGAAGGTACAAAGAGAAAAACGCAGAGTACAATTTTCTGTTCTCTGCAGTTTTGGGGAAAGAGATCCCAGCTGTAAATGTAGACAATTTGCAAACATTTAAGCCAGACTTTCTGCCAACTTTAAATGATTTTGCCGATCAAGACAAACAGAATCAGTGTTTGTTATGACTCTAAGCAGCTGGGAGGTAGCAAATAGGGCTGAACTTCCCAACGCTTGATTTAAGGGGATGCTTCCAAGGCACACACTAGATTTCTCTATAGTACAACTGATGTAGTTTGATCACTTTTTCACCAATGCAGCTTGATGAATATGTTTAAGAAGTTCCTGGTTTCCTATTATCTGAATATTCTGGTATCATACATGAAATGCTTCTATTTTGTTCAATAACTGCTACCAACTCATTCTATCAAACCCCACAACTCCTCTTGGTTTGTCATCACTGCTGACTTAGTTTATGACTTAGTCCAGTGCTTCCATCAGGACCTCCTGATAAAGGTCTTACTTCCACGTGACTCCTTGTGTCTGACTCAATCTATCTTCTAGTTGATCCTTAGTTGGAGACATCACATCACTGTGCTTGACCCTATGCCTTGCCTGGCAAGATGATAAGACAGTATTGTCTGCCTTTGGTGGTGTTTCCATCTCTATGGCTTACTGGCAAGATCAGACCTCACCTTACATATACCTTGGGAATAGGAAACTTAACAAAGTTTTCCCCTTTTACACGATCTCTCTCGTCCCAGAACTCTTTGCCGACCCCCAGAAGTACATGGACTTGCTCTCAAGCTCCATGAGTACATTGACATACTGGGGGGGGACGTGTGATGTCATTTCGCATTTTGCTTGGAGCCTCCCTCCCTTCTCACTGTTGGGGAGAGGAGCATAACTTCTTTGAGAAGTCCTCCAGTCATCAGCCTCCCTTCCTTCCTCTTTGTTCTACTTTATATCAACAGGGTAGGTATAGAGAGGTATGTAAGGGAAGGCATGTAAGGCGTAAAGGGAAGGTTGATGCTCATTCTACTGACCTGTTACCTTTCAACAAAGTTCTCTGGGAGGGTGTCTGGTTCTTCATCCTTAGAATGTGTGACGCTTAACGAATCTTCTCTCAATTGCAGGCAAAATTGGACTCTCTAGCTATCATCATCCTTTTATGCTGTAGGTAATAACTTATACTGAAAAAGGGAAGGAGTGAAAAGGGAAGTGTTAGAAAGAAGTACTAATTACTCCCCCTGTAATGTGCCAGGACATGGAGACAGAAAGCCCATGGATACGGAATGCCAGGATGTTTAATGGGAGAGACTAGTCTCTTTATCCCCAGAGTCCAGGACAGTGTCTGATCCATGCTTACCGGGTATGTGCTTAAAGAATATTCCAATGCCAAGGTGTTAGAAGGCACCGGTGTGATTTTCCTATTAAAAAGACCAAATTGCAGAAAAAGTAATTCTGGAAGAAATATATTCCCAGTTTTTCTCTCCTTCTCTTTCTCTTATAGAGTGCTGATGCTTGTTTCCCCTGCACATAAAAGCGTGCAGTGGGAAAATTGGAATTACCTTTGAAGCGACTGTGAATAGTGGGCATTGTCAATGCTAAATAGTTATTTTGGAACCTTGGATTTAGCTTGGTATGGCAATACGAGTGTCACTGAAAGAAACCCTCGCTTCTGAAGCGCGATGGACTTGGGGATATACCCTGAACGGTAGAGGTTGGCAGCTGCCTTGAGGGCGGAAATAAACGTCCAGCAGCACTACCTCTAAAGCTGGAAAGGAGGAGCCTTTGCCCTCGGCCACACACACTGGAAATCCTCACGTGAAACAATTACACACACACCCTGAATTTGACCAACAGCACCTGGGGCCTGTGTTACTCAGGACTGTGTGCTCAGCGCTGGTAGCTAAACATCCACTCTCGTGATTGCTGGTGCTGTGCAGGCCCCAGGGACACGCTTTCCCACATCTCTTGTCCAAGGTTCTCAAACAAAAGATGGCTGCATTCGAATGCCGTGAGGATTTGTGGGTTGTGCTGCCTGATACGGCCTCTGCCTCCGACTGTGGGGAGGGTTTGAGCAGCGAAAGCACTTAGGTAAGACAAAAGACTAATTAAATTGTAAAACCTTTCTCTCAGCATGAGTGCAGTGGTTTATTACATAAAAAGTATTATTTTTCAATAGTACTGAGCAATCACTTTCTTGCTTCTCTTCATGGTTCCAGAGGTACTTGTAAATGAGCGAGCCCTCTGCAGTTCTTGCACATGGTGGCTGAGGAACATTTTGCAACGTTAAACGACTCCTCAGCCCCAAATCACTGGTCCGTCGACAGAACACCCAGATGTGTGCAATAATAATTCAGTCGCCTTTGATATTTTGCTGGCTTTCAGTTATATAAAAACCATAGCTCTACACACACTTGGAAATGTTATAGTTATGAAGTATTTTTCAAGGTGGAAGAGAACATATTTCATTTAACTATTTACTAGCACTATTTATACCTTTAAAATATTCAACATATGATGTGTAGGCCTTCTTTTGTATTCTTTCCCCTGCAAATATTAAGGTTAGGCCTAAGGTAAATGGTCAGGTCATACTACTTGCCCCCTGAAAGATAGCTTCTTTCCTTTTCGTCTTTCATAGTAAAGAACAGCTGTATCTCAGAAACTCTGTCAACATATTACGGAGGTGTGACTATAAGATGATGGCTAGGATTCTTCCAACTTCAAGTAGTCTGGTCTTTTCCCATAGAGTTCAAACAAATTATGCGTTAAAAAAAAGAAGCCTGGCTGGTGTGGCCAGTGGATTGAGTGCTGGCCTGTGAACCAAAGGGTTGCTGGTTTGATTCCTGGTCAGGGCACATGCCTAGGTTGCAGGCCAGGTCCCCAGTAGGGGGCGTGCAAGATGCAACCGCACACTGATGTTTCTCTCCATCTCTCTCTCTCTCTCCTTTCCCCTCTCTAAAAGTAAATACATAAGAATCTTTTAAAAAATTTAAAGAAAGGAATGTGATCCTTTAAATATTCTGTTTTCACTAAGACTGTATGTTGGTTAGAATCAATAACAAACAGGCCAAATTTATAGCTTGTTACTACATATTTAAATATAGTCTTCTTTTCCCAGCACACATGTGAGTTTACTTGGTTAGGCAAAATGTGTGTTTTTTACCTTAACACATCCTACCCATTTAAGGATCTTTTCTGTCTCTAACAATATTAGTGACAACAGTAATATTAACTGACTATGGAATAGCACTTTACAATGCTCAATGTGGTGATATATATTTTACCACCTGCTAATAAGTTAGGGAGGAAAACTGCAGCTTCTGACATTTTGATAGATTTAGTTGCAAAGTTAATGGCAGCGTGAAAGGGTTTACACATCTACCTATTATTATGTTCTACTAACAAACTAAGCCAGACATTAATTTCCACTTGGGTTATGTGTTTCAGAACATTTTAAATTTTGTTTTCTTTTCATGGAGATGAAAACATAACTGTAGTCTTCAGAGTATGTTTATGGTTGATTTTTCATTTTGGCAAATCAATAGCTAACTCTCTAGGGAAAGCATAATTTGGAGATTAGAGTGTCTGACCTTTAATTTTTCAGAAGTCTTAGGGGATTGCATTTGTTGCTCATGATGGTAGGTTTGGGGTGTGTATCTTTCTACAGTAAAGAAAGACAATCGCACACAAGCATCTAACAAGGAGTGGAAACATCTAGATTCCAGACTCCACCCTGAGCCTCCTGTCATCTGCGAATGAGCAGTTGTATATGTGCCCCTTCTATGTCACGTGGCTGTTGTGAAGAAAAGACCGGATGATCAATGAGAAAATGCTTTGAAAGCCATTCAGTAGGGCAAATAAAGGGTGCCAATAAAAGTGAATGATATTCTAGACCAGGGTAGGCAAATTATGGCTTGAGGGTCATATCTGGCCCTACGCTTCTTTTTGTAGGTAAAGTTTGTCAGATCACAACTGTACCCACTCACTTCTGTATCGTTCGTGGCCACTTTCATGCTACAATGGCGAGTTGAATAACTGTGATGGAGACCATCTGGCCTGTAAACCTAAAATATTCGCTATCAGGCTTTTTACAGAGAATGTCTGCTGACCCCTGTCGTAGACCATGGGCTGTTTGATTGGAATTCTCAAGTGTAAGGAAGATTTATGCATCTAATGTAAACTTTTAGGAGCAACTCTCGTTCCTCTGCAGTTGAGGGAATGGCAGCTCATAAATAAAGAAGTAATGATAGTATTAGAAAGTCTCCATTTTTCCAGTTTCTAGGAAATAATTGACCCAGAGAAGGATTGTTAATGGATGTTAAAATCTTGATATAAAGTATAAAGTATACTCGCACAGTGTGAAAGCGTGATGCCACAGATTACTTTCTAATTGTAAAAGTAAAAACATACATTTACAAGGGAGAGATCTCGTGGTCACAACTGTATCTGTGTACCCAAACTTACCATCATGTAAAGTGAGACAGATGGACGCGATGTGCCCCCCCAACACGATGCCAGGTTTTGAAAAACCATCACCTATGGGGTCTTGTCAGAAATGTGTAAGGCGAATTTAATCGAGAGGTAGATTATCATTTCCAACTGATACAAAATATTGAGACTAAAGGAATCAATTAAATAATACCAAAAACAAGCCGGTGAGACTAATCCTAAACCAAAAACATGGAGAGGCTCCTCCAGAGTATTAGAGATGTGGCCGCCAAATGTAATGTGGGAACCTTGATTGGGTTCACCGTGAAGAAGGACAGCTGTAAAAGGTATTGTGAGTTGGGGAAATTTGAATATGGCCTGGAAATTGGATATTATTAGAAAATTATTGTTAATTGATAATATCATGTTGTTAATGGGATAATGATATTGTAGTTATGCAATGTATGCTGAAGTTTTGGGGGTTACTTTCAAATGCTTGGGACAAAGAAACACAAACACATAAGCAAAACATGGAAAAATGTTAACAAATTGAAATCTCGGTGATAGGCCTATGTTGGTTCCTTGTAGTATTCCTTTAACTTTTCTACGTTTGAATATTTTCAAAGCAAAAACATGGGAGGCAAATCCCACCAGCAATTACTGTTGCTGTGCTGACAGAGTGAAGAGCCCAGGGCTTTGGCATCTATAGGGAGGCAGGCAGACGTCGTTCTCGGGTGTGAGGTCACAGTGCTGCGCCCTCAGGTGTCCCCTCTGCAGCCCCTCCAGTGAAAGGACTAGAGAGGAAGTACTCTCTTTTTATGATTTTTCCATGTGGACGTTCATTTCTGTGGGTGGTTGATCTAGCCAGGGATCCCACCCAAGCAATTCTTTTCCTTCTAAAATCTCATCTTGCTAGTTGTCACCCATGATTCCAGCCTGTTGAAATCTTTAGACTTTGTTTTTTAATTTTAATTTTATTTTTTGTTGTTCAGTTACAGTTGTCCTGCCTTTTTCCCCGTTGCTCTCCCCTGCCCTGTACCCGTCCTGTTCCCACAGTCCCTCCCCACCCCATCGTCCATGCCCATGAGTCCTCTATTCATGTCCCTTGACTTGCCCCTTCCCCTTCTTTCCCTCATTCAATCTGCTAGTTATCATTCCCAGTCTTGTGCCATCTGAATGGTTGTTGAGCTTACTTCCTGTGTGTTCATCCAAGTAGGTAATAAAGATATTGATTAGTCCCTCTTCCCCAAGCCTTCTGGTGCATACTCTCTTCCAGAATGCTGTAGACTTGCTGCTCAGCCACTCGTGATCTAGCCAGCTACCAGCACACCCTGCCAGCTCTGCATCAAAACCCCTGGTGGACCACTTCAGGTCCTCTTGGCTTCAGTTCTTCAGCTGTTGCCCCATGACTCGTTCAGTGTGGGCTCTCACTGGCTCCACACCTCCTGACTGTGGCTCCCTTCATGCCTTTAGTAGTGGCAATTACTATTAACATTAATAAAATGATGGCTTCTTTTCTAGAGGTCATGTTCCTCTTAGCCATACTTTATAGAGTACGAGGTCTGTCCAGAAAAAGTCCAGCCATTGTTAATATAACGGGAATGGTTTGCATGACATGCATGTAACCTAGCAGCCAAGGAGAGTAGACTGGAATGCACATGTGTGGACAATGATGACTTCACTGCACTAGTAGTCAGTGGGGGCAGTAGACACCCTTGAATGAGCATGTGTACTGTGTAGCTGTCACATTCAAAATGACTGAGCAAGCAGAGCAATAAATCTGCATCGGATTTTGCATTAAGCTTGAACATTCCTCTGCGGAAACTATTCAGATGATTCTATTCAGATGATTCAGAAGGCCACAGCTATGGGCACCTGGTGATTGGCAGCTTCATCATGACAATGCATCCACTTACACATCATGCCTTGTGCAGAGTTTTCTGGCAAAACATCAAATCACTCAGGTGACTCAGTCCCTCTACAGCTCAGATTTGGCACCTGGAGACTTCTGACTTTTCCCAAAACTAAAATCACCTTTGAAAGGGAAGAGATTTCAGACCGTCAGTGAGATTCAGGAAAATACGATGGGCCAGGTGATGGTGACTGGAACTGTGTGAGGTCCCAAGGTGCCTACTTTGAAGGGGACTGAGGTGTCAGTGTCTTATGTACAATGTTTCTTGTATCTTGTATCTTGTATCTTCAGTAACTATTTCTGTTTTTCATATTACATGGCTGGATACCTTAATGCCATGTAATACTTACAAATATAAGTTAGTAAAAATAGTTCCTAAGCAAATAACATAGTTTTTTTTAGCACTGTATATAAGCTCTTTATTTTAGATCTTCATTGAGAGTTTTTTATTCTTATGCTACATTCAGTGCTAACAAATTTTGATCTATTATTTGCTGATCATAGATAATGGGAGCATCTTATTAAAAAGTTGGGGGTGGGGTTATTTTGCTGGAGTATAATGAGAGAAAGCTTTATGGTTATAGGAGGCAAATAACCACAAAATAGGAAAATAGTACATAAGAAAGTCTCAAGAACCCTAAAGCATGATGGCTATGAAAATTAATGTATCAAGCATGTGTTTATTTGTTGAGCACTTACTGGGTACTGCTGGATCAGGAATGTACAAAGGTGAATGTGATGGACAAGGTCCTGACCTTCAGTAGATTGCATTTCATGCCTGGAATGGGAGAAGATCTGGGGACAAGTAAATACATTTGAACAAGGCAATTCCAGAGCATGGTAAGTCCTGAGAACAAAACACACAGGATCATGTGGTAGAGAGCAACTGGGGGTGGGAGAGGTAATTAGAAAAAGGTTGAATGATGAAATTGAAACATCCTTGTCAATAGCCAAGGGACAAATATTCCATCTAGAGGAAAAAGCAGGTGTGAAGGCCATGTAGTGTGAATAAGTTCAGTGGATTCAGGCTATAAAAAGAAGACCACAGAAGCCGGAATGTTGCTAGCCCAGATAGGGCCAGTTAGGGGTGGAGGGGCAGTGGTCAGTGGATGCTGTAAGTTAATATGGAAGAGTTAAGAAGAGGCAAGATTTTTTGAGGTCTTAAAATTAGTGATAAGTATATGGAATTTTATTACAAGAGAATAAGAATCCATTGAAAGCTTATAAGCAACAGTGATATAATCTAATATATATAATCATATAGACATATGATTATCACTGTTAAATATAGAATGTATTGGAAGGGAGCAAGATTGAAAATAGATCTTCCCTGGCTGATGTAGCTCAGTGGCTTGAATGCTGGCCTGGGAACCAAAAGGTTGGCAGGTTCAATTCCCAGTTACAGCACATGCCTGGTTGGTGGGCCAGGTTCCCCAGTTGGGAGTATGTGAGAGGCAACCACACACTGATGTTTCTCTTCCTCTTTTTCTCCCACCCTTTCCCCTCTCTAAAAAGTATATAAATAAAGTCTTCCTTAAAAGAAAATAGAAAAAACAATGTTATAAAACTCTTACAGAAGGTTAGCTGAGAAACAATGTTGGTTTGAACTGATACTGGCAGTAGACAGAGAAAGACTGCTCGTGTTTGACATTTATTTTACAGATGGACTTGACAAAATTCTCAAGTCTTGGTCTGGTGCTTAGATGGCGTGGGGTGATAAACAAAAGGCAGGAATCAGAATTGGAGCAGACTGCTGTTCTTCGGGTTGAACAACTGGGACAGGGGTGGTACCACTTCTGTGAGGAGGAAGACGTAAGTGAGAGACGGGCTGAGAGGAAGGGAGCTGAGCTCTGTGGGCCATAGTGCGTCTGGGAAATTATTAGCCGGCCACAGAGAGGAGCCAGGAAAGCACTTGACTATGCAGTTGTATGGCAAGAAAGTGAAAGACAGGTATCTTATATACCTGAAGAACTGCTGAGGGTTAATGTAAGGGAGAGCATAGGCATTTAATGAGGCTATAAACTTTTTCAGGTAAATATTGGTGAAAGTTCATATTGGTGCCTACATTTTGAAACCATCAATGACTTAATTAAGGCAAAAGGTGATGTTAATATTTATAAAGGCCATTGAAGTTTTCCTTAAGATAAGCTATTTTATTAAGAAGACAGGGGAGAAGCCATTTTTCCCCCATATGAACACTTGTTTCACTCTAGGCTCTCTCATGTTTATTAAAATTCTCTTTTAAAACTTTCCAAAGAGCCTCTCGGCAAGTCCTTTTCCACTCCTGCCTCTCTGTTTGCCCAGCTGAAGAACAGAGACAAGTGAACTCAGTCATCGCTAAAGGTGTACCAGATGCTAATTTTCTTTTTGCTAGAAATCTGGGTCTAAGGGTCCCGATTAGTTAAAGCCACCATTCTTAAGAGGGGCTCAGAATGACTAAAATGTTTAAAGACTGGGAGAGCTTTGAGTTTTATGTACACTTAGAATTGTAAGGGCTGGAGTGCCAAGGTGAGGAGGTCGGTTCCATATTAGGGTGGGGGGTGTGGACATCCATCTCCCATCATAGCCACGGCAGCAGAGTCCTCCTTCGCCATGGTGATTAGTGAAGCTGCTCCAGATCCTTCTCTCAGTCTGTGAAATCATTGATTCTAAAGAAAGTTTTGTGGGGTTTTTTGTCTTTTTTTAACTTAAATTTTACACGATATTAGCTTCTTAACAAGCAAACTCTGCCTTCCTTCCCCTGAAACCATTCTTGTAGGACTGCCTGCTGATTTATTTTGCTGACAAGAACAGTGATTTTATTTCCTTTCACTCTGTGTGGGATGGCTTCGATGCAGTTATCCTTAAGCCTCTTGGTGGGAGAGCCTGCTGAATCTGTAGAGGTGTCATTATTTACTCTTTTAATATCCTCAAAAAGTGGCAGTTGCATTGCTTGCTTGAAATAAAGGCATTAAATTCAAGACCAAGAGAACTTTCTGTGGGATATCAGGCAGTATTTGCTGTGTTCAGCCTCAATTTCTTCTGGACCACTTGAGGCACATGTTCACCTTTTGCCAAATATTGACTGTTCCCAACAGATGGGACACGTTGCTTTTTGTGCTGACCACTGAAAACTCCTTGAACTGAGCATGTCAGAAATGAAGGGAACAAAGAACTCTGCATGATTAAAATAAATTGCAAGATCTTCATTCAAGTCCCTGAAGACTGGAGAAGAGGAGATGAGCCGAAGTCCATCAGCTCCAGCCAGGAGATGACAAATGTCTTTCTGCAATGAGACCGTTGAGTTGGGAATTTGTGGTTCATTAAAAATATATATATAGCAACGACTGAGGGCAAACTTGATTCAGGGAGATCTCATAGACAGATATTTCCCTGG
Source organism: Trachops cirrhosus (assembly GCA_028533065.1). Classification (NCBI taxonomy): domain Eukaryota; kingdom Metazoa; phylum Chordata; class Mammalia; order Chiroptera; family Phyllostomidae; genus Trachops; species Trachops cirrhosus. The sequence goes on along the minus strand of CM052544.1, from coordinate 15,466,097 downwards.
AGACTGTTTCCAGGGAAGATCGAGGCGATAGGCCAATAGCATGTCGCCTAGTCCACATTTTCTGAACCCTATTCACTCATCCTCTTCCACTGTTTGTACCTCCCCTCCCACCAAGGCTGCCTCAATATTTAGGCTAAATCTACTCTTAGCGCTTGCACCCTTGCATGCATTTAGATGGAGGGAGGCAGTGTGGTTGGGCTCTGTACCGCTCTACCACTTAGAAGTGTGGACCTTTCTAAGTTTCAGTTTCCTCGTTAGCGAAATGGAGGCAGTGATTTCCACCTCAGTGTGAGAATTAAATATGTATAAGAGACATCACACACTGAAAAGTGTATGGGTTTTTGAGGTGAAACAGACATGGTTTGCTTTCCGGTTTTGTCTTTCGGCTGTGTGATTTAGGGCTAGTTATTTTGCCTCTCTGGACCCCAGTTCCCCATATGTATTTTTGAGACTCTGCCTGAGTTATGGAATGGTTGTAAATGAGATATGGAAAATATCTCATTAGCACAGTGTGTGGTCGCTAAAACATGCTCAGTAGGCAGTAGCCGCTATTGCCTAGTATGAGGCCTGACTCTCAAATAGGTTCAGAATTCAATATAAGTTGGGCTGGCCTTGAGCTTGTCTAGACAGGGGTGGATAGTTAGTGCCTTGTCTTAACCTGGTCTTGTAATGGAATTTTATGGCATTGACCCCAAAGGCAGCCCTGCCCCAAAGGCAGACCCAGGAACGTGAAGTTCGGGGCTGGCCTCCCTGCAGAACCCATCCAGCAGAGGGCGCTTCTGCTGCCGGGGCATCTTGATGCAGATCGGTGTTTTCTGGTTGCCAATTCTCAGGGCAAGATCTTGATTCAATGAAGCCCCAACTCAGGATTTCCAAGGCCATTGTCAACTGAGTATCAGCCTCAGGTATTGTTTTAGTTTACCTTTAATATGTGAAGAGGTACTCATACATGAGCTGCAGTATGGGCGGAAGGATCCTGGAGTTGTCACATCACGGAGGCAAGGGACATGGATGCACCAGCTGGGCCCTGGATTGTGCCTGGTTTTCCAATAGAGCGGCATCTACCCAAATGGACTCTGAGAGCAGGACATTGATCAATGTTGCTTAAAGTAAGAGTTCGATAGACAGAAATTTGGTAAATGAAAGCAATGTATCTCGGAGTACAGAGACAGACATGAACATTAGGTACAGATATTCTATCGACTGCCCTTTCTAGTGTGCTAATAATATTAGAACATTTTATCAGCCCCCTAGCAGATGCCACACACTATGCTTGGCATTTTATACACATTATCTTTAATCCTCTCCAAACCCTGCAGAATCCTTGGCTGTACTTCAGGGCTACAGGTGAAAAAAGCTGAAGCTCAGGGACATGGTTGCATCACGTCCACAAAACAGGGGGAAGATCTGGGCTTTGTTTAAGCCAAAGTCATTCTAATGCTGAGTCCAGGCTTCTGCATCCTTGAGGTGCTGTGTGTGACATTCTCAGGTCAAAAAAAGGCACAGCTTAGAATGATGCTTCGTAAACCATAGCGCCACTGGGTTCGTCTGGGGAATGGGGCCCTGGTGGTTCTGTCTGGGGAAGAAAGAACTCTCTGTATGACCCACTTACTTGTGAATGGCAAGGAGAGGAAGAGGCTAGAGGTGACGTTCACTGTTCAGTAAACGGTGAGGCATGAATACCCATCAGCTTGAAGATCCAGGGCTCACACCTGAAGCAGGGTCCTGGCGGCTACCCAATGTGGCAGCTGGTAACATTTTAGCTGCTGAATCGTGAAGAGGTCCAAAAGAGAGACCGAAGACAGTCAGGAGGGGGGACACCTGGAAAGATTCAGGACAGCAACCGTTTTCCAACCAGCTCAGAAGTTTTGTTTTTTAAGTATTCTGGTGCCTGGTATGTCAGAGCAGTCGCTTACCCGCCGAACCTCAGCCTTGTCAGAGGGGACGAAGCTGGTCGGAGGCACTGCAGTGTTTCCTAACCTGCCAGGTAATGAGTCGCACACCTGTCGCTGCTACTATAAAGCCTTGCTTGATTGTTTTTGGTGGAAGGGCTAGGAAGAAAAGTGGCGCTGCGTAGAGAATCTCCTGTCGGCCTCAGCCGTTTCTTGTTTAAAGCCGGTGTCAGTGGAAGTCGCCCTTTGTTTTCTCAGCATTGTTTACTTCCCGATATTTATATGGCGTCATCTCTCAGGCCACACCCTGCCGCACGGTTTTAGAAAGGATAAGCAAGTTTAGTTCCTTCGGCCTCTTCTAACCTTTAAATATGACAAGAATTCCGTGTGTTCTTTTTTCTTCTGCAGGGGTTGAGATGAAAGCCAAAAACTCCTCAACTCCTCTAATTATCCTCCCCCTGAGTGATTGTTCTTCCAGAGTCATAATTTTATGAAAGGGTTCTGCAGAACACATTGATTTTTACTTAAATCCAACAATGCCCCAGTGTCCTAGTTGATATTAACTTAAACACGCCGTTGATTTAAAATGCAGGAGCTGCTGGACTTGTTTGATTTGGTTTCCAGATCCTGCTTTTGCCCCAGTTTCTTATGTGACTGGAGAAAGGATTTCGGGGCTCGACCCATTATGCTGCCTTGGTGTGATCAGGAATGAGGGATTTAGTGGAGACTTGGGGACTTTTCCGGGTGTGTGGTGGGGTGTGAGTGTGTGTGAGCTGTGTGAGGGCGTGAGTGTGGAAGGGGATGCACTCGTCTGTTTTTTATATTGTTTTCACTGGCTGAGGTCAATAATATCTATAACCGGAATTGGTAAAACGCTTTCCTCCTCCCCCCAGGCATATAGACCTTTCCCTTTGGCAAGAAGGAATAGTCCTCCTCCCCTGCCCATCCTCACTCCCCGCCAATAATTCTGGTACCCACCGGGCTCCATGCATAGTTATCACAATATCAGGCAGGAAGATACACTTTATGTCTACTTTACTCAAACTTTCTGAGTAAATCAACGGCACACCAGGCCTTGGCCGCTAACCTCAAAGGCGATGGCACAGACAGGAATTTTGTTTTACAGTAACTGTCTGGTTGAAGCTTCCTCTGACCCTCCCCGTCCAGATTGCGTAGCCCCCCATCCCCTTTTTCAATCTGATAGGAAGCTCATTATTGAGCAATTTCCTTCAAAACAGCCTGGTTCTGGAACCTGACCCTGGATTGATCCTCACTAATCCTATCAGCAGGGGCCTGGGGACAGCCTGTCTCCCATTAGAATCCATTTTTCATCTGAGCTAAATTCTCTAAGGAAACTGGGCTGAGGTAGCTGGGACCCGGGGTGGTATCAGACAGTCAGGGGTCTGGAACCCATTCCGTTTTCAGTAGATACCTGGTTATTCTCTTGGCATTTAGACAGCTAGACCCAGAAGGACCTCATTTTCAAAACTGGGCCTGAGAAACTGGCGAGTCCATCAGGTCTGACTCAGAAGAATTGGGGCACAGTATCTTGTACTGAAAAGGCACTCATACTTGCTTGCCAATATTATGTGATAATGGTTTTACGTCATGAATGTACAAGTAAAGAGATCTTACTACCATGTCTGCACCAAATAAAGCTATTTTCTAGTTAGAAAATAATATTGGCACTACTAAGGACATGAGTGTGTTTGCTGTCAGCCCTCTCTAAAGGTGGAAGAAGTCTTGGTGTAGAGCAGGGGTGTCAAAATCATTTTCAGCGGTGGCCGTATCAGCCTCACGGTTGCCTTCAAAGGGCCGACTGTAATTTTAGGACTGTATAAATGTAACTACTCCTTAACAGTTAAGTGAGAGCTCGGCACTGCCACTGGTTAGAAAAAAGGTGCGGGCCGGATAAAACAAGGTGGAGGGCCGGATTCGGCCCACGGGCCTTGTGTTTGCCACCTGTGGTGTAGAGGGTGATGATGGATTGGGACCCAAGGGTCTTGGGCCTTCACAGTGCTGGTGGGCACTGAGTCCTTAGCCTTCTTTGGGTCATGGTAAATTTGATAGGGGTCATTCTCTGGTCAAGAGAGTCGTATGAGGATTTGAGTAAACCTGAGATGTCTGTTGTCTTTTACAGGTAAAATGGATGGGTTATGGTGGTGACTGTAAGTCTGGGGGGAATGATGATGCTGGCGAGGAATGAAGCGATGGTGGGAAGAGGGATACCAGCCCAGAGAAGGAGCAGGAACCAGTAGTTCTTGCAGCAGTTTTTTCTTAGTGATAGTTGTGGGCTTGGTGATCCCCGCTCAGATGGGGTTCAGGAGTGGGGCCAAGAGAAGAGAAGGCAGTATTTAAAAAATCCAAGAGTAATGAATGTCTGAAAAGGAAGACTAATGGATTTACAATGCCAAATTGAGGAAAAGTACACTACATTGTAAAAGGGATTCTAATGGGATGTGGCCTTCATTCTTTCTGCTAAAGTATCGGGAAAAGGAAGCAGAGGCCAGGCGGGGAGGGCCATTTAAGCAGAGTCTCTGCAGTGAAGAAAAACAGTCACCAGAGCATCTCCCAGGGTGATTTAGGGCAAGATTCAACGGGCAGCTCAGAACTGGGGTTCAGGCGGAGTTGAGTGCTGCCGGGAAGAAGCATGGCATTGTGGAAGCCTTGGGTACAGACCCTGGGGCAGATAGGGAAGAAACATTCTTTTGCAGTGACGAAGGGGCGGGAGATGATGTCAGGCTTGGGATGGGAACAACCACAGACTTGTCTTGGAAGAAAGTGGTCGAAGGAAAAATTGAGAACTCCTACTTAATATATATGGAAATGTCATTAAATAGGTGGAAGTTCCAGACTGTTTTCTCCCTCAGACGACCAGGCACAGGGTTTCCAGGGTGCAGTCATCTGCTGCGTGGCTTCCCCTCTCCAGCCTGAGTGGGGCTTTGGTTTGTGTCTTTATTTCCTTTGCTGTGGGTTCCTCTGTTCCAGAATCCCCACAAATTGCCTTTTCCTCTGTGTTTGGCTATTGTGCGCTTTGAGGCCATCGCTCAGTCACCTGACCGCTCCTGAATGGCCAGCTTGACCCCATCCTGTATAAATCATGTGCATACTATAATAATATAGGAGAAACTGTTTAAAAACATAAAACACTATTTAAATATGAAATATATTTAAATATCAAATCTATAAATATGAAAAACAGATTTTTATTATCTATAATTCTGAGTATTAACTGCAGAAAGGTAATTATTTCATCTTCACTCCATGATTCTTCCTTATTCAGTTTTTTCATCACACTGGACTATCTTATGTCACTGAGATTTCAAATCACAAACTCTAGAGCAGCTTTTGATGCATTATTTGTTTCGGGGGCACTGCGTAACCCCAGCTCCTTTACCCCAGCTCCTGGTGGTTTCACACAAGATACTGGAGTCAGCTTGTTCAGATTCTGCTCTGCTCCTCATGAGCCATGGAATGTTGGGCGAGGTTTTGCCTACGTCTCCATGTCTTTTCATTTAATTTTTGTCTTTTGAAAAATGAAGATAATAACAGTATTACAGAGGTGTTGCAAAGATTTAAGAGGCAAAAGATAGCTGGTTCATAATGTATTCAATATGTTAGCGGTTATTATGAATGTCAGATCCACAGAGGTCCACTCAGACTGATTTTTGGCAGCGTAGAAGCATCGTAAACTGAACACGGAGACAGCCCAGGGTTTGAATGCTGACTTTTGCACTGAGCTGTGTGATCATGGACAAGTAACTTGACTTTTCTGAGTTTCAGTTGAACTCATCTGCAAAGTGGTGCTCATCCTATTCTCTTGTAGCACTGTTGGGGATTTTATTTTATTTATTTTAAAGATTATATTTATTTTTAGACAGTGGGGAAGGGAGAGAGAAAGAGAGGGAGAGAAACTTTGATGTGAGAGAGAAACATCAATCGGTTGCCTCTCATACCCGCCCCAACTTGGGACTGAACCTACAACCTGGGCATGTGGCCAGACTGGGCATCCAACCAGTGACCTTTCAGCTTGTGGGATGATGCCCAACCAACTGAGCCACATTGGTCAGGGCTGTTAGGGCTTTTGAAATGGGTAGCATATTTGAAATGTATCACAGTGCCTGTCTTGAAGTTGTTGTGTTGTTTGTTTCTTAAATTCAAACACAGGCTTCAAATAAATCACCCACGGGCAAGAGACATAACTGAGCTTCAAGGGCCAACATTTCCTGTCCCAAAATTAGTCTTGCTTTGAGCTTTTACTCATTCACACTGTGGGCTCAAACTTTTTATCCTTTCTTCACATCAGCCTAGCACCTCCTCAGGTATTTCTCATCTATCTTTCCAGACTTATCTGCTCACCTAAATATTTGGACTTCTTGTTGTAGCCTTGTTAATCAGTCCTTGATCTGAACAAGTGTAGTGCCCACCTGGGTTCCACTCCTGGCTCTAGCACTTAGCTTGAGCTAAGTGACTTAACTTTTCTGGGCCTCAACCATCTTTCAAGTGGTCGTTGAAATAATGTTCTCATTGAATCATTCATTGTGAGACCTGAATAAAGGTACCTCACTGTATCTACCATTCAAATGGGGCTGTGTCTTACATCAGTTTCCCTGGAAACAGACTCTGAGGTAGAGATTTACATGTTAAAGACTTTGGTGACCGTGGCCTCTGGAACATTGGTATGGAAGTGAGGGTGGCAAGATTGTGCAGGAGATGTTAAACTGCAATTCAGTTGCAACCGAAGCCTCAACCTAACCCAAGGGAGACCGGAGTCAGGATGGCCTGGCCTTTGTTACTGCCTTAGCCAGTAATTAGTCATTAAAGGGAGGCTACCCAGGGGAGGTGATGTAACCTTAAATGTGTAGCTCTGTTTGACCCAGGGCAGCTGTGAGCTACAAGTAGGCAGCGCTGCTGATAGCTGAGGCGTTGAGTGTGTCAGCCCTGAAGGAGATCTGCACACTTGGCAGTGTCCACTGCATGCTCAGTGATTTGGAATTGCCTCTGCTCTATCTGCTCTTTGGCATCCATTTCTTGCTTCTTCATGAGAAGAGCTAGGTTTCCCTCTGATGATCAATGGCCTTGTTCTCTAGAGACCCCCTAATTCTTATGCTGCTCCTTTGGAATTGATGTCAAAGAACGTTCTGTAGGTTACCATTTATCATTTTCAACTTTTTGTGGGAGGTGGCACAGATCAACAGCCAGTTATTCATCTCTCATTGTCCAATGAATGAAGACTTTCATTCGAGGTGATATCATTCTTTTATACATTGAAGGGCCCCTTCTGACCATGTATCAGTGTTGAGTGTGCTTAGAGTGCTGTGATGAGTTAGTGATGCCCGCCTCGGAGGTGGGTTAGGAGATTGGGCTACGCGAGCTCCATTATTGCATCTCAAGGGTAGAGCCTTGTCTTCTCTCTCAATGTTGGATGTTAGAATGTTTTCAACTTTCCTTAGCCTTCCCGGGTAATTTTCTGTGCCAACGCTTACATCTAATTAGCCCCTTTAAGTGTAATTAAACCATATGCCTGGCATTGTTTCTCAGGTCACCTTAATCACTTCATGTACAGCTTTGTCTCCAGGAAACCTTCCATTGAATAATTAAAAGATTGTATTAGAAGAGTTGGGTTGCGTTCATGAACACCTGCTTCTTTGCCTTCCCATTAAATCGAGGTTCACCTTTTATGAATACATTACATTAATGCTTATTTGTTTGTTTTATGGATTTGTTTAGTATATCCCCTGAGGAGCACTCTTTCTCTGCCATTCTTGCTTGTCTTAGATTGTGTAAGCTCCCAGAAGGCAAATTCCATGTCTTTTAAAATTGCATTGTACAGTGCTATGCACAAATGAGCAATTAATTCTCAAAACACTGATCATGAGAGAAGACACAAAGGAACTGATGATATCTTAAATGATTTAAGTGATGTCTTTAACGTGTTGGTTATCCCCATTTTTTTTCTAATAAAAACTGACAGAAAAAAATGAGATAATGTTCAAAGTATATTGATTTTCTCTGAACTAAATCAGTGGTTAAATTAAAATTATTATTAAAAAATCAATCTTAGGTCTTTCTGTCTATATCCACGAAGTGTTATTGTAGGACGCTCCTGCCCGGCTCTTTAAATTGTTTTCATGAAGTTAACAGGCTGAGGAATAACAATCGTGGCAGTGAGGAAAGTCAAGGACCTTTGCTTGATCTGGGTCAGAGGTTGGCCAACTTTTTCCACAATAGCCAGATGATAACAATATTTTAGTACTATGGGTGATCTGGTCTCAGTAACAACTACTCCACTCTTGTGGGATCAAGGAAGCAGCCACTGATTATATACAAACAAAGAATCCTGCTGGTGTTCTAATAAAACTTTATTCACAAACAAGTAAGCCAGATTTGGCCTGTGGGGTATGGTTTGCTAACACCTGATCGAGGTGATAATACTAAACTCCACTGACTACCCTTGAACCAATTCAGAAGTACATCATTGAATTGAACCAATAGCAAGAGAGGCACAAGTTCAAAGGCAAGAACATGAAAATAGTTCTGACAATGTACATCATTTGTTTCCCGGTTTGGTTACTTCTGGGTATGGAGCACAGTTACGCTCCATACAGTTATGGCCCAGGCACTTCCATTTCTAAGGTCCTGGCCACAAACTGGTGTCAGCGTGGGCTGCCTCCACTTACTAACTTCCAGATTTGGAGAATGCACTGGATCTCTCTGCAGCTAACATGGTATTTCTTTCCTGTATAAACTAGATTGTGCTCTTTTCACTGCTGACCTAGTAGGGCTGTGGTGATGGCCAGGTGAAATACTGTGCGGCAACACGCACATTCCTATACAAATTAAAGAATGTGCAATTTGCTTGACTCTCCTTTCTCTCCAGCTGAACCTGGTACCTAGTTGACGTTTGTTTTTCTGGGAAGATTTCTGTGTGCAGTTTTGAAGGTCCACATGCGATTGGACAATTGAATGATTCAGCTTTGGTTTACATTCAACTCACCTGCAGCACTTTTAAAAATCCAGATACCTTGGCAACATCTCGGATTAATTAAATCTGAACCTCTCGGGGGAGGGGGCCCAAACATTAATATAGTTTTTAAACTACCCAAGGGGATGGTTTTTCTATTGCTGCTGTAACAAATTACCACAAATTTAGTGGCTTCAACACACAAATGTATTATCTTCCAGTGTCGTGGGATGGAAGTCTGACATAGATCTCAGACTTCTTCCCTGGGCTACCTCCAGAACGTCAGCAAGGTGGTGTTCCTTTCTGAGGCTCTAGGAGAGAATGTGTTCCCTGGCCTTTTCCAGGCTCGAAGGTCAGCCACATTCCTCCATTCATGGCCTCTTTCCTTCCTTTCTGAAAGCCAATAACAGCAAGTCAGGGCCTTACGCTGCATCCATATGGTCCCTGTCTGTAGCCTCCTCTGCCGCTCACCCACTCTTTTGTCTCCCTTTTCCCCTTTTAAAGACCCCAGTGGTTACATTGGGCCCATCCAGATAATCCTGGATGATCTCTATTTTAAGGTCAATTGATTAGCAACCTTGTTACCCTCTGCAACCTTCATTTCACTTCGCTTTGGAACCTAACATATTCACAGGTTCCAGGGATTATGATGTGGACAGCTTCGGGGGTCCATTGGTCTACCTGTCACACAGGATAATTTCATTTCTAACAGGGAATGGCATATGAACTTAGACCAGCTGGAATAAATCATCCCAATGTGTTCGATTGACGGCTAAGGCATAAGCTTTCCTTCCTTCAGCGATGTACTCATTCATTCTTTACATATGTCACAGACAGTGGTGCGTTCCTGTTGTGGTCTAGGTATTGATACTTGAGATACAATGGTAAACAGGACAGCCAAGGTCTAGTGCAGGAAATGATATTTAAATACAGAAAACCCAGTGTCTTGGGTCCTTATTTCCCACACTTAGAGGCCAGGTGTGGATTCCTGGAAGTGATGTAGGAATTAGGCAGGTATAGAATGCCGAATAATGACAGCCTGAGTGTCGCCTCCAGACACGGCATGCATGATCTTTAATGCTCACTACAAACTCGCGTAGTGGGTGCTCTTACTGCCATGTTGCAGATGTGACAACTGAGCCTCATGAAGATTAAGTAACAATAATAACCCTTCATCGTTCTATGGAATAATGAGATCGGTTCTATACTGGGGCATTAGAATGGCCATCTTTCCTTTAAGCATTGGGCTAATTTATTACTCTCTTCCAAGTCTAATTTTCTTTTTGAAGAAGAAAAAACAGCAGGAGCATGATTCAGCCTCTATTGTTGTGAGCTGCACTTAGCCCCGTGAGTGTTTAGCTCTATGGTTTGTTTTCTGTCAGAACTAGGAGAGCACCATGTTCTCTGTGGAACTCCAGGCAGCATTAATTTTATTGGCATAATAGGACTCCCAGCATGCAGTCACTGTGTTGCCATTGGCAACACAGTAGTTCATCCGGGTACCAAAGTAGGCTGGACAAGAGGGTCTGGTGTCTTCTGGACCTGAGCGATGAGGACCACGGCTATCATCTACTTGTTTGTTGCTCTTCAGAAGGGTCAGCAAGAGAAACCAGACAGTACTTTAGTTTCCTCCTTTCCATTTCAGGCCTCGCAGACCCACCTGGGGTACTTCACCATGAGTCTGTGAGTCACTTGACTCTCACAGGGAACCAAGTTGTTCCTTCAATACTTGTGGCTGCTGGCAATCCATCTAATAGATGAGGAATGACTAGTCTAGGAACACTGCCTGTATTCTCATCTCTCACAGACATTGACTTTGGTTCACGGGGGAAGCAGAGTGTTGTGAACACCTGATTTTGCTGCTGATCTCAGCATCAGGTTTGCCCCAGTGAACTCTGGGGCCGGGCTGGTCCCCAAGGCCTCAGTGGCTAGTGACTACCACATTGGGTAGTACGGATTAAAGAACTTCCTTCATCACAGAAAGTTTACCGAGCAGCACTGCTCTAGGCAATTGAGAAGATATTCAAAGGAATTCTAGAAGATCTCTGTCAGGTTAGCAGTAGGGTCAGGAACCTCTATATAGAATCTCAGAACTAAGGCAGACTCCGTCTATGCCTGTAGCTCTGTTCCACCCTTAGTGGTCACGAGGTAGATAATGAAAGATTCTGAGATGGGCTTTCACTCAATCTGTTCTGCTGCTGATGTATGGAGAGTGGGGAAGAATCTAAGGGTCATATGGTTAGTATTTCAGGGGACCACCTGTCCCCCTGTGCAGGACCTAGCTCCATGAGAATGTAGGTGGTGACTTGGCATGGAGATGACTGTGGGCTGTTTTAGCAAAGTGAAGCTCTGCTACTTCACGTGGCCCGGATTAGGGATTAATACTTATAATTGTATAGGGTATATAATAAATCAGTCAAATGTGTCAAATCAGAAATGATTGCTCTGCTTTAAGATAATTTTCAAGTCATATCTAAGCATCTACATCTAAACTAATAAGGTGTCATTATCATTTGCCCATTGATACATATTTTTAAAGGACTCCAACTTTATTTCTCTTATCCTAATGGAGGTTTATCTTTTCATTGTGGTCTCAATTTTGCAGAGGTACTTTATAAGTGTTATATCCTACCATCTCCAAAACCATCCTGTAGGGGAGGATGGATAAGTATTGTGGTCTGCAGTGAACAGGTGAGGGAAATAGGGTGACGGGGCCTTTATGTCTCCATGCAAAGTAGGTGAGCAGGGCGTGATTCCACATCTATTGGCTCCTAATCCCAGGATATTTTGAAAAGACCATAAAAGAAGGGCAACCTTCCTTATTTAAGAAATAAATCTATACTCTTCCCCCTATTGTTTAGAAGGCTTACCTTCTAAACAGTTCATATTAATGAGGTTTTACTGCTCTCAAAAATGGTGTCAATTCATGAAGAATTTGAGAGAATCTAGTAGACAGTTTGTTAGTGCACACACGTCCATTTTTGTCTCAACATTAAGGTAATAGGAGGGAATGGTAGTTGCTGTTTAATCACCTGTTAAAGACAAAGTGCTAACCAAATGTAGGCACCTAAAATGGATCTATCTTTGCTTACTACCAGGAAACACGCATAGTTTCTATCTCTGCTTTAGGCTGTTCAGGTGACCTGGAGTGTTATTGATGGTCCATGTAGCAATCCAGTGTGATAGATGCCAACACACACGCATGGAGTGAACGGCCTTGCTCTGGTCTTCAAATAGAGATCAATGACTATTTTATTTGTTCAGCCCTGCCTCTACCTCCATCATGAGGCAGCTAGAATGATTAATGATCTGTTGGAGGTATTAATGCCTGGTGTTTTGGTCCCCTAATTATAGAAGCAGATTGCAGCCAAGCTTCAGAGTGGGTTTGGGATTGAAAGATATTTAAAAAGCAGGTGATTGGTCCAACACTTCCACTTCTTTCAATTTAACCATAAATCAATTGTGAATGATTTTTCCACTGTAATTTTTCATAGGTTTTGAACTTGGGTAATGAGCATCCCTGTGCCGAAGTGAAACTGTGATTTTCCTAGATCTTATTGGAAAGAAGATGAAGATTTATGAAGGGGCTTAGAAGGAAATATATTGCATTTCTCCTTATCCTCTGCTGGGTTTTCCTCCCTCCTTCCATGTACTTCAACCCTGATAAGTCTCAACTTTCATGCGTGGCATACAGTGTGGGGAAATGGGAAAGCTCTAGTGTGTCTTGACCTACTTTCCAGAGGCTGTACAATTACAAGTAAGAAGGTGATACTATATAAAGTAGTACTACATTCCACACCGAAGGGAACGTATGGAGAAGCAAAGAGTGCCTTTGCCTGAGCAGCAACAATTCTTTTACGTATTCGCCGAATGTGTTGACTTCAGATTTTTTTTAACAATATGGGGCAGCCCAGGGTGTTGCTCGCCTCTCAGAAGCTGCCACCATGGCTGCCACCGTGGCAGGGTTCTTAAAGGAACCCTGGGTAAAAACAGAGGCTTAAATGGGAATCGCTTTGACAAATTTTCTTTCCCCAACCAGGACCGCAGCTTACCCCGCAGCGGGGAGTGGGATGTCTGTGTGCCTGATGAAGGCCTGGCTTTCAAGTCGTGGAATAGCACAGGTTTCTTCATGTTTGTATAATTTTTTTAAGGTTTTTAAGATGGGCAGCAAAGAGCCTGTTAAAACAGATACTTGACTAAAACTCAAAGGCCGCAAGTGCTCACGTTTACCTTTAAACCACAGCACGTGGAAAGTTCCACCAGGGCTTTTCAGATACTTCACCTTTCTGTAGCTGCAAGACTGTTTGGAATTTTACGTATTTGAACAACACATTACATTTTTAATGCATATAAACTATAAGCATCATGTATTAACAGGTTGTATTCCAATTCTATGAATATGTGCAAGGAATGATTCTCTTTCCTCCTTCCTGCCTGCCTTTCTTCCTAAAATATCTATCGATGCATTATTGTGTATCAAAACACTAAGCTTCTGCTAGGTGGCTAGGTGATGGGGGAGGGAGGTGATTGTGAAAATAAATAAGATTCAGTCCTTGTCCTCAAAGACCTCACACTCTCGGGTGTTAGGTAGCTGACAGAGGCTTTGGGAAACCCTGGGAACCAGGGTTGGGTGCCTTAGAGACAGGAATGAGAGCTGCCAGGAGACATCCCCACCCCCAGGCTTGCCCTGGGGGAAACCCTGCTGCCGCTGGTTCACAATATTGGGCGAGGTACTTTGCCATTACTGCCTACTGCCACCGAAGAAGAAATCCCCTTAACACTGAGCTTTCCAGAGGCGCTGATCTCCCCTCAAGGGCATCAGTGAACTCCTGTTGCCTTCTTACTCCTTCCAGACCTCTGGAGGGTACATCAGCTTGACAAAAGCTAGGCCACTTCAGCCATCTCGACTGCAAAGAGGTCTGGGAAATGTAGTTTTTAGATTTCCAGATTCTGCCACACAGGAAGTTCCACTAGATTGGTTGGAACATGTATGGAGGAAATAAATCAATAGTAGCCTCCACAGGGAGACAGACAGGTTAGGAGATAACCATAATAAATTGTGTAAATGTCATGTTAGAATGGATAATAGTACTATATGGTGGGAACACCTAGCGAAGGGACCTCTCTCAGAGGGGAGGAGGCGCACCAGGGAAATAGTGGAGGAGAGTACACTTACTAAGCTTGAAGGATTTCATGGTTGTATTAATGAGGGTAGGGTAGGTATACGATGCAGAAAAAGACAGCTTCACAAACTCAGTCAGTGGCTTTCCAGACACATACACACACTCATGCAAAGTCAGCTCTGTGGGTGGGGTGGGGTATAAATCTATGAAACCTGGTGAAAATGAAAACAAAATTTTTCAGAATTTCAAAATAGCGATGGCAGAACATTAAACCAAGCATGGAGCAGGGGATCCTGTGGGGTTGTACAGATCCAACACCCAGGAGCCTGGCCCTTGCTGGGTGTCCAGGAGGCTCTCCAGGGAAGCTCCCTTCTGTTTGGTAATGGTAATCCAGACAGCTGGAGTCTGTGGCTCTGCCGTCTCCACACAGCCGCCTCCACATTTGCCAGATCTGGGCAAGAGAGACTGGAGGACCCGTGTGAGGTCCACATGGGCTTCTCACTGCCTCTCCACCCAGAAGTGACACCTCTTACTTCTCACATTTCATTGTCTAGAGCGGGTCACAGAGCCTCCACTGGCCACAGGAGGCTAGGAAGTGGATTCTCCTGTGTGTCCGATAAGGGTGCCCACAGATCCCGGTGACTCGGCGGTATCTACCCAATGACTCAGAGAAAAGGGAATGACAAAAACAATCGCTTGCTGTTTGAAAATACTCTCTGTATTTGAATATTAATACATTTAGTGTGGCTTAAAAATGCAAGAAGTATGTTTGCTTTTTACCAATCCACTCATTTGAGCAATTTAACATTTAAAAAAAGTATTATGTTAAATCCAAGTGCAACTCGAAAAATTAGCAATAATAATGAGAAACTTTGAAGGAGTTTGAGTTAAATGTTTTGGGACCGTGGGAAATGTCTCCGTTTTAGCACATGTCTTAAGATACAAATTATATTTATTTTTTTTGAAAACATGTATATGAAAACTGATTGAGTAAAACTTTTCTCTTGAATTTGTTAACTCTTTTACCAATGAAGAGACTCAAAGATATATGCCCAAACAACGAAGTAGTAGCTCTGAAACGATGTGAAATATTTTTACCTGCTGCTGGGAGCTGCTCTGGATTATCTTCACCTGTTGTGGGGTCGGCCACGCTCTCACATGAATCCACTTTGAGACTGGGGGCGTAGATGTTCAAACAAAAGCCCGCCTTTTAGGTCCTTAAGGCCCTGCGTCTATTATCCTGACACTTTACATTACGAACGAAAACTCAGTCCCGTGTTACAGACAACAAAAGCAGCTCTGAGAAGAGATAAACCAGTGCGGCTCACCGTGGACAGGTGGGGCGTACCTGCTGTCCGTTATATTTCTTTCTTTCCAATCAGTTCCTGTTACCAATGTGTGCATTTAATTTCCACCCCTTTAATTTTACTTCTTTAAACTTAATTTTTCTCACTTGGAGGGGCGAACACACAAAACAGTGTACAGATGATGTATTGTAGAATTGTGCAACTGAAAATGGAATCACAAACTAATTAATTAAATTTTTAAACCACATTTTCCTACTCTAGTGTTGCACCACTATTAGAATGTTTTATTTTTATGTTATACATGTGTACTGTACTCTGTTGGAAAGATAACTGGACTTGAGAACAAATCATCGGTGTTCCAGCCCAAACATCGAAAATGACTGTACAAATTCATACTTTAGCCTCTCCTCATCTATAGAATGGGAAGGATGAGGATGACGATCATGACGATAAATATGGGGATTAAGGTGATGAGCGACGTGTTGATCAGCTTTCCAACTCAATGTTACACCCCAGAGTCTGAACCAGAGGTGGGCAAACTGTGGCCAGCAGGTCACATCTGGCTTTTTACCAGTTGTAAATAAAGTTGTATTGGAGCACAGTCATGCCCATTTATTTGTGTATGGCCCGTGGCTACTTTCATGCTGCAATGACAGGACTGAGTAGTTGCAATGGAGACTGTGAGGCTGCAGAGCCTGAAGTATTTACTGTCTGGTCCTATATAGAAAACGTTTTCTAATGCCTGCTCTAGATAGTCACCAAATATCTGTTTTGATTTGAGAAAATTTAGGAGCATTTCCTTAATGAGACATGAGGCTGCCTTTAAAAAATTTGTACTGTGTACTGTACCCAGAAAATCCTCAAGGAGAGCTGAACCTAACTTTCAGCTGCTGAGAGAGAGGTAGAGCACTTATCTTTTCTCTCTTGCAGAGCTACCTACGGGGCCACTGTTAGCAGAGGCCATGATGCAAACTCAGATTCATCTCTGCGTGATACCGCATGCAAGGCCTTTGCACAGATGTAAATTGTATGAAGGCCTGAGTATAATGTGTATACTTTCCTTTATGAAATTGTTCAGTCATCTGGTTGTCTTTTACTGTGTTTACCAGGAAATATGAAATAGAGAATTGAGCAATTTTCTTGTCAATTTGATCAATGTAGACTGGCAACCTGGATGCCTTTAGTTTTTAAAAAAATACTCTCCCGCCCACTTCACTTGTTAGAATGTATTTATTTATTTTACTAAATTGCCCAGTTAATTACTACAATTTTCCAGTCTATCTTACCACTGAAGGCTTAGCCCATTTGAATTTTTCATGTGGTTTGCACAATTGAAGTCTGTTCCCAAAGTGTAAGCTTATTCAGTGTAGGATTCATGTTTGTTTATCCATCTACTTGCTTGGTCCTTTTGATCTGTATTTTAAATTATTCAAATTTCACCTTTAAATCAATCAAGCACCACTGTAGAAACACAAAAAGAAAGGAGAGACATTGGAATGGAAAACCAAGGAATGAAGAATTCAGAGAAACAGTGCCTTGTTGGCAAAGGGAAGGTTGAAGAAGAAAGGGCCTGGTAGGAGGCAAGCAGGTAGCAGAAGACCATGGACTGAAGCCCTGGGCAGAGTATTGTAGGGTAAGAGGAAGCAAAAGCAGCCAGTGGTTTGGAAAGAACCATCAGTGCGTGAGGAGGGATCATTTGGCTCATAAAAACGGTTAAGGAAGCTGAGATGCTTTAGAGAGGGTTAGTGGCCAGTGAGCTTATGTTTAATAGTAATCAATCTGAGAAAATTAAACTGGCTATGAATTCCAGTATGTTCTGGTTTAAAGGGGGATCTTGATCTTGTTCCATCTAGTTCTGCCTGGCCACGTGTGGGAATTTTCTGGTGTTTTACCATCTCCTCCTACTGGTGTTCAAGGACTCTTTTATCTCCGGGACTTGATGAGTGTCCTTATCATTAACTAAGGCTTTGTCTCTATGGAGTGGGACAGGTGGGGTCAGGGGCAAAGTCACGGGACACAGACAAGTGTTATCCTCGAGTGGATATCCACAGACCCCATGTTGCCTGCCCACTGTGAGCCAGTGGCCCTCCTTGGCATCAGTGAAAATACGTCTGGGGGATGGCGTCTTTCCCAGCCCCAGCTTCCGGCCTGCGGTGGTGCTTGCTCTAGGGATGGTGATACTGGTTTCTGGGACTCACCTCCCTCCTGTTTATAGAGCTCCTCTCCTTCCTCTTTTTCTGCTCATTTGTGCAAATGGTTTATACATTTGGAAGAGTGGCTTTTGAAAAAAACACTTTTTGAAAGTGTTTTTCAGTCTTTGTTTTCTGGTTTTCCCAAGAGTGACTCATACTGACATTCTAGAAAAGAGCCCGGGGGGTCCTGTGGAAGGAATTTTGTGGGAACAATAAAGCTTTAAAATGCTGTCACCTGCCAAATGTGGTTATTACATTTGATGATTTAGAGTTAATTGATGACTTCTGACATTGAAGGTGGAGGAAGTCCTATCTTAGGAGCAAGGTTCAGAAAACATTCAGAAGGGTTTCCTTGTGGGTAGGTTGGTTGGTTGGTTGGTTGGTTAACTGTTTGGAGATACGAAGTTGTAAGTAAATACAGAAAGGTATCAGAACATTATAGAATGAAGGGAAAGACCATGCAGAGATCCAGGTCTGTCACTCAGAGATCAGAAGGCATCTGTTATGATTAAAGCTGAGAACCTAGGGCTAACAGAGGAAGCAGAGCACTAACCAGTGTCCAGTGGGTCAGCTCCTGAGGAGAGAGATGGAGAGAGGTTACTGGCCAGGGGGTAGGAAAAAAATTCCTGCAGAGTTGTTTTGCAGATGACTGACATCTTTCAAAAGCCCATGCTTCCTACAAGTGACCTTTCTTTGACTGTGAGGCTTTCAAAAATTTGATGAGTGAATGCCTGAGGAAGTGGTAGTTAACTTATGTCTTGAAGAAAACATAGGTTAGCTTGGTAGCTTTGAGGGAATCTGAGGTCATTCTAATTAAGAGGATTTACATGAACAAGAACAGAAGTGATGTGAGTCTGGCATATCCTAGAGACTCTTAGCAAAGTGGCATATTAAAATCGATGCTTTCCAGGAGTTACGTGTTTGGAGGGTCTCAGTGCAACTGTGACTGTGTTTCTTGTGCTTTGTGTGTGTGTGTGTAAGTGCATAAACTGTTTATCCAGTTAGTTTATAAACTTGACGTCTCAGCCCATATCTTTTATCTCAAAATGTAGACCACACTGGTGGAATTACAACCCTTTGGGTATAGTTTTAACAAAATGTTTTAATTCTTTGTTTCTCTTCCCCTACTTCACTAAAGAGCTTCTTGGCATAGAAATTTTAATGTACACACAAATCACTTGTGGATTGTTAAAAAAATGCATGTTCTGATTCAGTAGGTTTGGCAGGAATAGAGGCCTGCGATGCCACATTTCTTATGAGCTTTTTGGTGGTGCTGGTGCGGCTTGTCTGGGGACCATATTTTGAGTAGGAATGGCTAGATGAAGGGGAAGGAGTTTGGTAGCAAAAGGGTTGTTTGTTATAATCAGAATGGCCTGGGTGGTCTGAATTCTGGCTCTGAAATTTATGGTGGCTGGAAAGTTCTGTGACTTAGACAAGTTGTTAAAGCTCTTTGAGCGGTGTTTCCTTGTCTGAAAAATGGGGATAATGATACTGCCTTCACATGTGTCTTCTAATAGACACATTTCCTCCTACCTCTGTGAGGCTCACTGTTTTATCTCCAGGGCTGAGCACAATGCCTGGTACATCACAGATACTGCATAAAGATGTACTGAAGGAATGCTTGAATGAATTAATAAGTTACCAGATAGATAGGTGAGATTATAAATTTTATGATGTGATTAGAATATGCAGCAGAGTATTTGACTTTAAAAGATATTTCAGTAAATATTTGTTGCCTCCCCCATCTCTTCCTTTTACCTCTGAAACAAAAGGCTGAATTTGGGTGCATGTCTGACACCATGTGAAGCAACAACATATAAAACAGGTCTTCTCTTCATGACTCTTCAGTGAAATAACAATTACACTTCAGACAGTAGAAGTTTGATGGATGGATGGAAGAGCAGTTTCATCATGTTGTTGGTACACATAAATGGACAAGGGTAAGTTAGGCAATCACTCTTCACAAATTGATCATCCAAATATCTGTATGGATCTTATCTTCTCTGGGAGCACCAGGAGAGAAGCACTTGTCAGAATATTTGAAGCATTTTAGAATTCCGTGGATTCAGGAGAGACTAGAACCAGGTACACAGCTGATCTTGGGCATAGAAATTTGACCAATCTGGCTCACCAGTTCCTCAGCTCCCTATTTCGCTGAAGTGTCAAAATTTGAGTTAAACAAGTTTGGTCCTTCCAAAGTGCAAGAGTTGTAAATTGTATAATGTCCAATCACCGGTTGTACACCTGAAACTAATATAATATTGTATGTCAACTGTAATTGAAAAATAAAAAAATATTTAGACTCAGAAGAAGAAACATTTCAGAAACTAAAAATACTGAGAAAAAGAGTTAACATTAATTCACATATAAGTTCGACTGAATTCAATCATATTGCTTTCCTCACTTTCCGTCACTCAGCGACATGCCCTAAGTAGCAACCACGTGCCAGAAACTGAAATAGATGCTGGAGAGATGGGGAGAGTCAGGCAGAGCTGCTCGTGGCCCACCTGAACCTGATTCTCAAGAGTTGAAGGGGGGCCGCAGGGAGACAGAGAAGAACAGGAAAACAGAGCAGTGGGCTTTCAGAAGAACATTGACTGAGATTAGTGGTCACTTATTAATTCAATGAACTTAAAACCAGTTCTGGTGCTTATCTATAACTATGATTTCAGAGGAATAGTCTTCTCCTAGAAGGGTGGTAACTTTTTAAACATACTCTTATTTTTAAGCTCATGATGTCTGAGTTCTGCTGTTCTCATCACTGTTTTGTCCTCAGCACCTGTAGGTGACAGGTACATGACTGGAGCTCAGTGTGTATTTGTTGACTGATAAATAGCATTTGTTAAATGTACTCTTAGTGAATTTTTGTTAATGATGACTGAGGACTTATTCAGTGTTTTACACAGGACTAATATAGTATCATTTCTCTATTATTGGGATACAGTGTGTAGGCCCTAGCCACAATTTACTTATTAATTAGGGTAAAAAAGAAACACCCACAAACTGTGAAGCCCTTTCTGTGTCCAAGTATTTAGATAGGTGCATCAAAAAATTAATGACGATTCTCTTTTTGACTCAGTGCTTTTAATTTTTTTTAGTAGGAACCACTGCCATTAGTGGCAGTTATTATATTTTAAAATGTTTTACTGAAGTTCACAATACTTTGAGTTTGTGTTTCCATTGTGCTCCTAAAGCTGATGACTATGAAATATATTATTTTTTCGTGTGCTTTACTATAAACCTTGGTGGGCTTCCCCCCACTTCAGTTTCTGAAGTACATTAGTACAATCTGAAGGATTGTCAGCCGAGCCGTCCCCTCCTGATTTGGTCCAGTCCTTCTGTCATAGAACATTCATCACCCAGCATGGGAAGTACCATAATGTGAGCAGCAAACTCAGCTGGTATTAAAAGAAGAGGAAGACATCTAGGCTAATATCGACTCGGGCAGGTATGCAGTTAGCTACGCCATGTGACTAACTGATCTCCATGATAATGATCACAGTTATGATCATTCTAATAGGGAGATAAAAGCTTCATCACAGGGTTGTAATGTAGGCTCATACCTGGTTGATCTTGCCATCTACGCCCAAAGGTCAGTCTCATCAAATCTCAATCAGGAAATCTTTGGCAATTTCTGAATTAATGATGAGTGACACCATGAGATGGCTGGGTAGTCAGGTCATAGGTTATCCATCGATTCTAAAACCAGCGAACCACACTGAAATTGGAAGTACTTAGAAATGTAATCAATTGAAGTTTTGTCACTGTGTTTTTATAGCTGCAAGCTAAATATTTAAAAGTGATTGAGGAGCATACACAGAAACACTGTCAAAACAATTTTTTCTTGTGGTCCTGGAGTGATAATCATTCAGGAGATATTGTCGCAGAAAATCAGTCTTTAATCACTAGAAAAAGTGAAGGTAGGAAATACTGCTCTTATTATTTAGTAAGTCAGGTATGTCAGAGCAAAAGGATCTCTCAAAGTTGTGTAAAAACTAGTAAAGGTTGGAGACTGAGGGGCCAAGGACACTGAAACTCGTCTTCAAGTGGGGAATGTGGTCTTGCGAGTAGGTGTAAAAATGAGACTAACAAAGGAATCATGGGGGCCAGCATGCCAGGAAGAAGTGAAACATGACTCTAGGCAAATGGAGCCCACCATCAAATGCAGAGGAAGGGAAGGCGGGTAAAAGGAAAGGAAGAGATGGAGGGAGGGAGGAGGAATGAAGGGAGGAAGAGGGAGAAAGAAAAAGAGAAACAGAACAGAGAAACACACAGGCTTTACCTCTAAACTAGCCATGTATGTGTCTGTCACTGAGCCAGACGTAGAATCAGAGTCTTTTTCTATTAAGCAAAGTGGATTTTAGGGATGGGAGGGGCCTTCTCAGGGAGTCAGTTTGGTTCAAAAGTGCCTGAAAACCAGTGATCCAGGGATAATCTCCAGATCTAGCAAATTAGGATTTTCTGACTTTTATCATCTAATAGTGGAGGATTGATGATGAAAACCAGAGTAGCACTTCTATTTCATGCTTCCAATGAACTGAAAAACTTAATTGTATTTGCTTAGTAATCTGTACTTCGTGTGATTTGATGCTTTGCAGTTACCACTTGTGTTTTCACAATCTCGTTAATCTGATGTAAGCTTTGCTTAGAATAGGAGTCCCTGAATTCATTTGGACTTATTGGACCTCCAAGTTCCTATAATGTTGTCCAGGATAAAACAGAAAATGAACTAAGGTCCTGGAAGAAATTTCTGCATACGTTATATCCCCAATAAGTAACATGTTACATAAATGATCTTAATTTGGACAGGCGATGAGCTTAGCGTTGGCGTTAGAATTTATTCCATTGGGCAACCTGGTGACTCGCTCTTTCTGTTGTCTCCAGTGATGTAAAAATGGTTTAATAGACTGTATTCATAAAGAGGTGCCAATATTTTATAGGCTTATTGGTAAACGAAATGAATCCTTAAAATGGTAAATTATGGGGTGAGAGTGGGTGGGAAAGATGGAGAAGATAGGGAGATATATTTTTCATTTTTAAAATTTTATTGAACGTAGATTGTTAGTAAAAAGATTAGAAAAATCATAATGAAAAATAGATTTTTGGGATTTTCTCCTTGAAGTATAGGGTACAGAGAAGGCTATAAGACATAAGAGAGGCAGAGAACAGAGGGCCTGATGATGGTAAGAGAGTGATGAGTTGTTTCCGAGCCTGTTGCAGGATGAGTTAATGACCATGCCTGGACAGGAAAGGGCGCAGGGAGAGTTTGTAGGGCAGGCAGAAAGAAGCCATTGACCAAATCCCCTTCTCCACAGTCCAGAATGCTGAGCCCACTGTTAGGATCCCAGGTTTTCGGGATGGTGGATCAGTCTTCTAGGCACAGTGGAGAAAACAGCATACACCGCATCCCAGCCCATGAAGAGTGAAGAAAGAGTGCCTTTTCAGAAAAACTTTCAGACAGTGAGATTTAGAATGACCAGAATAATCTAATTCTTACTATTTTTATCTTTGCCAATATTATTTCAAGAGTAAACTAATTTTTAAAGATTTTTAATTCAGGGAAATTGTTTGTTTGTTTTGACAAGCAGTAGCTGACAATTTTGATAAACTGACCCACAGACAGTGTGGGACCTTTTCTCCTTCGAAGAACTGACAATGCTATAGAACAGCCAGAAAAGCAACTGGCACGAATATGGACTTTGTAAAGTACATTCCGATGAGCATGGACAGAGCGACCCGCTGCAAAGGCTCCCAGCTCCCCTACCCTCCAGCACCTTGGGTTCATGATGGTGTTATTCGGATGAAGGTCAATAATTACCTCAAATAACGTTGTGCTACATTCATCACGTTAAGAAAAAATGCCAATAGCCCTTATTGAATTGTTTTTATCTGGCAGATAATGGAGATTGGCTGTTGACCTGTTGTGATGCCCACAAATAGTTAATCCCATTGTTGTAAAGAAAATGAAGCTATTAGCTTTATTTATAGAAGGATATTTTAAAGGAGTGAACAGTTGGGGGCTGAAGAACACTTTTTCAAGCTTTTAAAAGCAATTAGATGCCCAAATAAGAAATCTAGAATGGAAATTTTCTTCTCTAAAACTGTAAGTTGAACACTTCAATTTATTTTGTGTATCATTATCTGCATAGGAACAATTATAAGATCAATATACTTAGAAGCCACAGGGTTTTCCCTAATCATGTTCCTTTGCCCATCTATTCAGCTACTCTTATTTTGGAGTCAATTGTTAGCCCCTATCCAAAGCTTAGTGTGTATGCTGTCATAATTATCACTCGGGATGATACCTTCAAACACTGAAGGAAATAAACAACAGGCCGAGTTATAATTTACATGCTTGTGTCTTTCTTCTGGTTTTTCCCTTCCCACTATTCTTTACTGTTATCAATAAACAAAGTGACATTGCTGGGACTTGTAACCATTTAAGAGAACGTTAGAATCGTTTTTGACATTTTAGGGTTTGATACACATGACTAATGATGTCCTTTGTTACGCAGGATGTATTTTGCTGTTGGAAAGCTCTAATGTACTTAAAATTGATGGAAAGAGCTAATCTACTTGGAGTGACAAGTCAGGGTACAGTGAGTTAATTATATGCTCAGATTCTCTTTTCAAGACAAGAAGGATTTTGTTTTCCAACACAGTATTAAAAATTTATAAGCAGATCCCCTCGGTAACTGTAGCCTCACCCCTTGGCAAGTATGTACAGAATTTTTAGTTTGGGTACATTTCACAGAGTAATGTAGAAGACTATCCAGAGTAGTCTTCTGTTTAGCATCATCACCCAATGAGAGTGAGGTCAACCATGTTCACTGTCAATGGCTTGACTTTGTGAATCGGAAATTCCCATTGAAAGGCTACAAAATTCACTGATCATTGGATCATTTCCCCACCCTCTGGCTAGTTTACTGTAAGGCCATTGTAAATGTTTCTAGCCTTATCATTCAAGCCCTTTGTCTATTAATGCACCTATAGTATCTGTCTCATTGCTTTTCTCTGCCCTACTTCAATTTCTTGACAAAATGCATGGATTTTTTTGCTGTGATTTCCCCACTCCAACCTCCTAGAATGCTTTCTCTCTTACTGTATCCCATATACTCTTAAGCTTTTTCTCTGAAGCTTTCCCTGACCAGCTTGGAGACCACCTTGACTGATCAGCAACTGAACCAAAAAATGTATTCCCAGTACCCCTGAAGTACTTGTCTTATCTTGTTCCTCTCTGTGCATATCTCCCCACAATCCAGATTCTTGATTCTGAGCTCTTTAAGGGCAAATTCTTCACCATAATTTTGTATATCTTTTCCTCATTCAGTATATATATTCATATATAGTGGCAGCATTGGGACAAATTGAAAATTAGTAAGCTGAGTCCATCTCTTTGCCTCTATATTAGTCTCACATCCTAAATCAGAAGATTATAAGCTTATTAAGAGCAGGGGCTGATGTTTACTTAACTTTGAATTCTAACACCTCAAGGCTATTGTGTTGAAGGCACGCAACACTGTCTGTGGAACTGAACTGAATGATCTCTGGTAACCGGACAGAGCATGCCTACTTTCAAGATGTGCAGGAAAAAAAGAGATAGGATGTAGCATTCCTCGACACCTTGACTTCTGAGCATTATTTATATTTAATGGAAGTCATGAGGGCTGAGGCTGATGTTGAGATGCTTTCTGTCTTGGCTTTGGCAGAACCTTTCGATATTGATGATGGCTGGGCTTAAACCTCCACCTTTGACAAGAGTCGTGTTACTCATGTACACAGCACCCTCCTCCCCCGATTTTAAATATTTTAACATAAAATGGCCACTATCCCAAGATATTGTATGTATGTATTTATTTAAAAGATTTTCTTTATTTATATTCAGAGGGAGGGGAAAGGAGGGAGAGAGGGAGAGAAACATTGACGGGTTGCCTCTTGGCATGCGCCCTGACCGAATCTGCAAGCTAGGCTGGGAGTCAAACCGGCGACCCTTTGCTTTGTGGGACGATGCCCATCCAGTGAGCCACACCAGTCAGGTCATCCCAAGATATTTTAAATTATGTCCGTGGAACGTATCCACTGAGAACTTCAACCATGGCTCTTTATACCAAAGATTAAAATGGAGATGTGTAGCTACATTTCCAAATTTCTCAGTCTAGCTCTCAGCCTTATCTAAAGAATGTTAGAATCACTGACTAAAAATGAACACAGGTGAAGTCATTTGAATGATCAGCCTGACAATATTTGTTTGTATTGATTGATGGATTGATACACGGCCTCGGTCAGCCCCCTCTGGTGGCATCCCCCGTGTTTAGCACCCAGAGCCTTTTTGGCAAATAATATGATGGTGGCTTATGAATAATGCCTAGACGTGGTATGAAATCTCATACAATGCCATTTTCATTTGCCTTGTCATTTTTAGGGACGTTCCAACTATCTTTGTGAAAAAACCCACCAGGAATAGACGCACCTTCAAATTTCCAGGTGGCTAAATTAATTTCCATTGTCCTGTAAGGAGTAAATGTCGAGATCACAGGCACGGTTATTAAAACGCAGTCCGAAGAGCGGGCGCTGGGAAAGCTGCAGCACACGGAGCCCCTCCCCGACCCGCGGCGATCTCCCAGCAGTCGGCGTAACCTAAAGCACCGGCAGGCCCTTCCCCTGAACCTCAGACCTGAGACATTTGTTGGACATGGTGCATAGCCTGGATTTTACACTCAAGTAAATATGCTCCGTGTGTTCCCCAAAAGGCCAATATTTATATATCAAGCTCACCAAGTTAAATTTACTTTCCCACATTAAGCCTGCATGATGAATGGTTTTATCTTGCCTATTACAGCCTGTTATATCATAAATCCCCAGGCAGGAGAAAGAGAAAAAACCGACTTGAATGAAGAAAACCACGGAGGCACAAATCATTACCATTTCAGATGGTTGTACTGAATCACATTTGCTAACAATAATATGTAAAATACCTTGGAAAACCCATTTACTCTTATTTTCCTGCCATTTCCATTTCTGTTGCTAACAACAACCGAAAAGGAATGTTGATGTTGGAGTGTCTGACTAACCCACCATTTCCACTTTCCTGTTTTATCACCAACGTAATGCAGTATTCCTTGGTCCAACTTCACTTATATTCTTATTTGTTAGATGAGTTAAATGAATGAATACGTGTAAAAGTATTTCCATATTCTAGTTGGACTGCCCCTCCCAGTTACTGAAATGCACTCCTATTTTCAGTTTTAAGGAAATTTCCTATTTACCAAAGAGGTTTTTCTTGGTTGACGTTCTCTTCCTCTGCAGATCCATAGATCTTTGTATTTTGTTTAGGTAACTATTTTAATCTGCTTTGCAATCAGGGGATTTAAGTAGTGTTAGTGCTCATCTATCAAGTGTCTTTTTCGATTTAAAACTACTCAGTTGATGGTCTCCATGCTTTTTTACTTTTCATCCCACTAAGTGGAGCATAGGACATTTAGAAGTTGGATAGCATCAGGGTGACCAGGTAGTTTATGGTCACTTGTGAGAGCGAAGGGAGTGGTGTTAGTATAATGCTGGGACAATGGTGCAAGGTCTGGACCCTCCTGGTCAAACCAGATGTACGGACTCACTAGCAAGCAGGGATGGCAATTCTTGTTTAAATGAGATTGAAACATGAACACATGTTGTGCATAGGGCATCTGTTTTCTGATCCCTAAAAATAAGATAGACTTTAGTGAGAAGTTGTAAATAAATATGTTCTTAGTATTCCTACTGGGGCTAAATACTGAAAGACAAGAGAATAAAAATGCCAGGCAAATTATTGGATGGTTCAGGCTCCAAATCTCGCAGGTGAGAATAAAAATAAGATATGTGGTTTCTGTTGTACATGTTTATTCTGTTCAGTGGTTGTGTAAGGGAAATAATTGTTTACAGCTTAGCATCATGGTGTATACAGATCTGTCTTCCTTACTAGACTGTGAACTACTTCAAGGAAGAAAATCGTCATTTATATTTGTGTCTCCTACAGCCCTCATGTGTGCAGAGGCAAACACTGTGCGCTATGCAACTGTGAAATCTTGGAAGAGTTTTGCTAGCTCAACCTTTGCTTAACAGAGGCTCTTCTATAAAATTCTTCACTGGTAGAACTCTCCACTTATGAGATATTTATTTTCAAAAGAGGCCATCCCTTTTTAAAAAACATTTTATTTATTTATTTTTAGATAGAGGGGAAGGGAAGGAGAGAGAGAAACACCACTGTGTGGTTGCCTCTCATGCGCCCCCTACTGGGGACCTGGCCCCTAGCCCAGACGTGTGCCCTGACTGGGAGTTGAACTGGTGACCCTTAGGTTTACAGGCCTATGCTCAATCCACTGAGCTACACCAGCCAGGGTGAGGCCATCACTTTTTTGAATTCCCATATTTATGAAAAAATATCCCTTTAACTTAAGTGAAAAATTTGTGTTGTTATAACTGTGACTTGATTTGACATACTGCTCGAACACTCACCGTGTACAGGGCATTGTGAGTCCACTCACTCCTCCTCAGTTGACTTTCTGGATCTACCCAGAATAAATCTAATCCCCTTTCTTTCAAATAGCTGAAGTCTCCTATTATGGTCTCCTGAGTTCTCTCTTATCAAGCTTTGGCTTTACCAGGTTTTGAAATCCTTTCTCGTATGATTTAGTTCCAGACTAATTGCAATTTTATTCATCTTTGAAGGAATCCCCCTTTGAAAGTGTCTCTTAAAAAGGAATACCCAGTTCTGAGCAAAATGCGGAGTAGAGAAGGTTATTACCAGGGCTGCAATACAGTTATACCAATTGTGCATTGCACAACGATGCCGACAAAGGTGGCATGGGGAAGCTGAATTCCAGCCTATGTGCCACCCAGCAAGCCACATGTCCTGGCTCAGGCCTCTGTCTACACCGAGGAAGGGCCTCCACTTTCTCATTAGCACAAAGGCATAGGATGGGCTTGCCAAGACCAAGTCAATTATTCTAACCCCTTCTCACCTCACACGCCTCCTAGCCTCTGTACGTCTGTAGAATACAACCTGAGATTTTCTATGCTGTTTTGGCAAGCGTATCATTCGTGCGTTATTTTGACCTTGTGGCTAACAAAAGTCTCCGGTCTTATTTATATGAGCTTCTGTTAAGCCTGATTCCTGCTCTTGTACCTGACATTGATATATGTCATTGAAAGGATAAAAACTTTCTGCAACTTACCCAGATTTCTTCCACATTGACCTGAAGTCATTAATCAACACTCTTTCGGAATATATTTTTTCCAACTAGCTGTTAAGCCATCTCATGCCTAGTCATTTTTCCATGTACTTTAGGAGGATATCTTGAAATGGCAAAATCTTTTGCTGAGCTTGTTATTTCATGTTCGTGGCATTTCACTGCAGTAGCCAGGTTTGGAAACCCTATCTAGGTAAACAAATATTAATTCTGGGTAATCACTTCTTCTTTTGAAGCAGCCACAATTTATGTGATATGCACATTAGAATTTAATTAAGGCTGGATATCAATCTCACCAGTTTCTGGAGTCTGTTTTCTTTCCTCATTGCTTATCCTTATCCCTTTTGAAAGCCAGGGCATTCATTTCTCTCTGGACACCTGACATCTCTCTTGTTTTCCTTAAATCATCAGGGGGAATCTGTGAAGATATCTGACCAGTTACTCATTTTGTCCACTTGTTCCTCTTAACTCTTTTTCTGGAGCATCACAGCAACCAAATCAGGGAGGCTAGAGGCCCCTTGAGGGTGAGTCTGTGGCTCCACATTCCCCAGAAACCTCTAGGAGAGCAGATGCAGAGCTTCCTTCGCAGTCATTGGATGGACATAAAGGGACAAGCACCAGCGAAGGTGGCCTGCTTCACTGTATCTTGTAAATATTAGGTTTGGTCAAGATGATGGCTTTTGAGATTTTGTGAGGAGCCCACATCTTTCTATTTTTCTTCTGATGTTTTTGCTCTTCTGAGGGTCCCCAATCTTGCTGACTCTGTGTAACTTAGTATGGTACTGTGTGAGTCAACTGAATGCCTCCCAGTGTTGACATGTATAAAAGAAATGCCTCTTGTGTTTTAAGAAACTTGAGATCAGTTAAGGACTCATTCTCATATCTGAGGAGAGGAACTAACTCCATTTATAGCTGGCTTATTAGTATAAAAATACCCTTTCTATTCACTTATAGTTTCCCACTGCATGAGAAAGTTGAATGGTTTAATTTCTACAGGTTACTGAAGGAAATCTCAAAGTGACTAGAAAATCAAAAGTTTGCCTGAGAGAGGAAGACTAAGCAGACTGTATTAGTCAGGATAGACTAGACATTGCCGCAATAACAAATGACCTCCCAAACTAAGTGGCTTAAAATAAGATTAATTTTCTCACCCTCCTACTTGTTCAGTGATGATTGGTTAGAGGCCTCTTTTCCATGGTACCATCCTTCTTCCGGAGAGACTCAGGGTGATGAACAGCCATTGGGAGGGGCAATGGTTGTTGCAAGGACAGAGAGACAGCAATGTTTTGAAGTTTCTGGTTCTGAAACACACAACAGTTTTCTCACAGTTTGATGGCAAAAGTGAGTCCCTCTTAGCTTTACATGGGCTGGAAATACAGTCCCACTAAGTGTCTGAAAAGAGAGAAAACTACAATGTGTGAACAGGTAAACCATTTTAAAAGGTTTATCTGTTGATATAGGAGTAACGGAATTGACAGATGCAAATTTTACCTCAAAGGCAAGATGGTTTTTTGAGGAAATCCAATTAGGATCCCCAAATTGTAGAATTAATAAAAAAATTGCTTTGCAAATTTAAAAATTTAGCAGATTATTAGAAAGGAAATAGTCTCTTCTGAAGACCAAATTAGATTCCTAGAAGATCAAGTGTAATAATTATCTTATAGCACAGAGTAAAAATGCCAAAAAAGAGAAGATATTCAATAAAAAATGTAAGACACAAGAAGATAGTTCAAGACACTTTGCAAATAAAAAAATAAGGAGGAAAAAAAGGAACAGATGGAGAAGAAATGTTAATTTTAAAAAAAGAAAACAAAAGTTTCTTAAGATAAAGAAACACAAGAAAGTTCTGTTTGAAAACTATAATCAAGTTCCAGGTTGGTTTCATAAAGAAAGACAAGTATGTGTATAAATATGTATATGTGTATGCATGTACACGGGCAATCATACACCACATATATGTACACACAAACCTGTACATACTTGCACATGTATGTGTAAATGCACATGAATGTACATGAATGTACATGGATGTATGTACACTGTGGTTATAAATATATAATGGTGTAAGTATATATATTATACATATAACATAGATATATCTAACATTACATAATATACACACATATACACATGCATGGGGCTGTACATGAGGGGAGACGCCCCCAAAACCAGCATTATCTTCTGGAAGGCAGGCCCCTTGTAATACAGGCTTCCCCCACTAGGTGAGTGTTCTAGGAACCCATAGGTATTAGTGTAACAGCTGGCATTGTTGTAAGAGGCTGTGTTTGGCTTTGGTGAATTTTTAAGACTCACGCATTTGCTCACTTCACGATGGGGATGGGTGATTTATGAGTGCCCCTGCCCACATTGCACTGAGTATTCAGCATTTTTGACCAAAAACGCATGACTCTTGTCTCCCACCCTCCATATTAATCCCATCTCTCCCTGAGAGACTTTTTATGTTTCCTGGATGAAAGAAGTCCTCAAAGAGAAATGTTTTGCTGATGGGGAAGAGGCAAGACAAAAAACAGCAGAAGCACTAAAAGGCATGAAAATCGAGGAACTCAAAAAATGTTTTGAACAATGGAAAAAACATCTCGATAGGTGTATTGTATCAGATGGAGAGTACTTTGAAAGTGACTGAAGCTTAAACAAGTAAGAATAAATATACAATTTATTATAAATAAATTATGGGTTTATTTGGGTACCTCCTGGTGTATACCGGAGGACACATGGGGGGTATATGTATAATTTCTGTCTCCTGGTGAGTTCTGGATAGATAAGAAATTTTTCTAAGCTTCCAGACAGATAGAATATATTTTTTAGTAGGAATGAAAACAGACCAGCACTAGCCCGCAGCTCCTGAAGCTAGAAGACAGTGGGATGTCAAGAGAAGAGGAGTGTCCAGGAATCTCATCTGAGATGTCACTCATGAATCAGAGAAAAGATGGAAACATTCATCTTGCAAAGCCCCAGACTGTAATCTCATCTTACACTACATCTGTGAAAATATTTGATGAACTAACATAACCCAGTGAAAACTGAGCCAGAACAGACTTTCAAGACAGAGGAGAAAAGTGATGAACAGAGAATTTCATAATATATAGTTTGATATTTACTCATCAAAAAAGCTCTATAAATGCCCTACTATTTGTTTTTGTTTTTGTTTTTTACCCAACTTATAAAAGGGAAACAAACTTAGAGAGGGCCAACTGGCATTCGGAGTGGCAGGCGCGGGGGATTCCAGCTGAAGCAGTTTGAGTATAGAGCCTGTGTTCTTACCTACCTGCCCATGCGACTTTCCTTGCAGCCTTGGTGCCTTAGACTGTTCAGACTTCTGCAACAAAATACTGCAGACTGGGTGGCTTATAAACAACAGACATTTATTTCTCACAGTTCTGGGGGCCGGAAGTCCAAGATTAGGGTGCCAGCATGGTTGAGTGAAAGCCCTCTCCCAGCTGGCAGGCTTCTCTTTGGACCCTCAAATGGCAGAAGGAGCAAGGGAGCTCTCTTTGGTAAGGGCATTAACCCTACTCCTGAGGACTCCTCCCTCATGACCCAATCGCCTCCCAAAGGATCCTCCTGCTAATATCGCCACAGTGGGGGTGGGGATCTCAGCATGTGAGTTTGGGGAGGACTCAACCATTCAGACCATAGCACTTGGGTTAGAGAGAACAGCTCAAGTAAAGTGAGAAGATCAGGGGTTACAGAGGAAGAAGAGACACATTTGTCTACAGGAAGTGTTTGACAAAAGATGGCAAATGTAAAGTCTAAAGCTCAAAAATAGACTAGGAAAAAAATATTTGTAACACGTGACAGAACAGAGTTCATGTAACAGATATGATCAAGTCCAATGATATAAAAAGTAAATAATTAAATAAAAAATAGGCCAAGTATATGAACAGGTCATTTACAGACTAAGGAATGCAAATTGCCAATAACATAAAAATATCCTTCACTTCATTTGTAATGTGGGTAACACAAATTAAAACATCATTGGACCCCTGGCTGGTGTGGCTCAGTGGCTGGGTGCCAGTCAAGGGTCGCTAGTTCGATTCCCAGTCTAGGGCACATGCCTGGGTTGTGGGCCAGGCCCCCAGTAGGGGGTGTGTGAAAGGCAACCACACGCTGATGTTTCTCTCCATCTCTTTCTCCCTCCATTCCCTTCTCTAAAAATAAATAAATAAAATATTTAAAAAAATGACTGTAATACAATTTTGTACACTTTGGATTGGCTACAGTTACAAACGGGTATAACATTCACCATATAAGTGTGACGGACTCTGTGATATATATACTTTTATATGCTTCTGGCCACAGTATAGATTTATATATTAAACAAAAATAAGCTGGTGGTATACTGAAAATTAAAAATATATACACCCAGTGAAACCCATCGGGAAGCACAATCCTATGGAAGCCACGGCATATTTACATTGGGACATTGTTGTGCTGCTAGGTGTCTAACCAGGTGCTCTCAAGAAAGAAGGAGAGGAAGAAAGAGGGAAAGGAAAGAAGGGAGGGAAAGAAGGTAGGGAAGGAAAGGAAGATAGGAAATTTCTTTCTTGTGGCATTTGTCAGTTTCCATGCTGTAAATATTCCTACCACATCCAAGTTCAAACTACTGGTATGCAGAGTTGGAAAAAGATGCTCACAATTGTAAAGGCGTACTCCACCTCACCACTGCGTTAAGACAGGTGCACAAGAACCTTGATTATGACATGCCTGTGATCCCATGACGTTTTTGGTATTCTATCTGTATCCTCAGGCTTGTTAAAAAATATTTAATGCTTTTGTAGTTTTTGACATCCTTATCAAAAATTTTAAAGAGTGCAATTCAGTAAGTGGTCTGTGTTTACCCCATAATGTCTTTCTGTATTTTAAGATCTGATTTATTGGGTTCTGAAGTCTCAAACTCAGTCAAATGCTCCATTACTATTTCCTCATCATCTCTTAGATGCTATAAAGAAATCTGACAGCTCCATTAATAAAATGATCTTCAACACTCCAAGGTTGGCAGAGGAGTGATAGATGGCTCCATTGCTGACCTTGGCGGATCTGTGATTGCACTAAGGGAGCTGTCGGCTTTTCTTTGAGCTTTAACTTCACTAGACCGCAAGCTCTGTGAAGGCAGAGACCATGTTTCTCTTACTCTCCGAAGTTTCCGGAGGCTAGTCCCATCCCTGGCACTTGGGAGTTCCTTAATAAATAATTAATCAGCTAGTAAATAAATAAAGAAGTAAATTTTCTCTTTGCCACACTCAACCCTTTTCGTTTGAAACCCATGATGAGAGAGAAAATGACAGCAGAAGATTTGTCGGGGTCCTTCTCTGGTATGAACGTGAACTAGACAGTTAGCTGAACTCTCTCTTGTTTCTCTTTTTGCCTTGAGCTTAAAAGGACGCCTGGAAGAAAAAGGCACTTAGGTTTCTTTATATTTTTCTAAAAACATCTGTGGTTCTTTCTCTACTTTATCCTTTCCAACACTCCCTGTGCCTCCTTCACATTGCACGATTTTTTTGTACTCATTCTCCCTTTGAAAATGTAAACTCATCAGAGAGCCTTCTGTGCAGCTACCATGTTAGTCTTCTCATTTAAAAATCACCTCCTGCCCTGGCTGGTGTGGTTCAGCAGATTGAGTACTAGCCTGCAAACCAAAGGGTCACCCGTTCGATTCCCAGTCAGGGCACATGTCTGGGTTGCTGGGCTGGGTCCCCAGTTGGGAGTATGTGAGAGGCAACCACACATTGATGTTCCTCACTCCCTCCCTATCTTTCTCCCTCCCTTCCCCTCTCTCTAGAAATAAATAAATAAGATTTTAAAAATCTGGTTATGTTTATTTGGATCTTTATGATGGCATTATCAGAATTTCCTTTTGCTTCATTTCAGCTGTTCTCATTTTTAATTTCTCAAGCCACGTTGTCATGGTTCTATTTGTTTTGGTCTGATGAGCAAAGAACTGCTGGTTTCCCAGCATCGTTAGTCTCCTGGACATGGTGTCACTAGATATTGGACTGTTTTCCTCAGTTTTATAACCTCTCTTTGTTCCTCACCTCGAAAGCCCTTGGGCTGTAGTATATGGGACAGACATTTCACTGTCCTTTCACAGCTTAATGATGTAGGTAGTGTTTGCTGACTGCCCACATGTCTGTCTGAGTCAGTATTGCCTGTTTTATTATAAGCTCCTAGGAATACACAAACGTCAAAGCATCTAACATAGTGCAGTTCCTTTGGGCACTTCAGTGCTGCATATGTTTGTGTGTGTGGTGCATGCGTGTAAAGAAAATATTCCGTTCACATGTTTCTGAAGGGAAGGTCTGAAATAGATTGGTATTTAAGTAATCCCAAGCCCTTTTAAAGTAGTGCTGTGCCTGTGAGCTGTGTGCTAGTGAGCTAATCAGGGCAGCAGCTATGGAGGGCTGTGGAATAAACTTTAGAGTAATACACAGAGTGGCTCCTGAATAACATTGCAAAACTCTTTTGCACGTTAGAAATTGTCTATAAGAGGGTTCGCAAAATTTGCCGTATCTGTAGGGTGCCTATTTTATCCCTTTTGCAAAAGATGTGCAAGAGAAAAGCAACCAGGAAACTTGGAAAGGGACAGAGGGTATATTCTGTGCTGAGTAGTCTACCAGACAGGAGTGATGCCTCTTCCTGTCAGCTGCAATGTGAGAGAAAGTGAGGGCTTAACTGTGAAGGGAGGCCACATGGAGTTTAGGCACTCATAGTGCTGGATAAGTGGTTTTGAGCAAAGAACCCCACCCAAAGCACACACATGCACACACGCACACATGTGCAAACACATATTAAGAAACTTAGGATAGCATGAGGCCCAATCAAATTTGCACTTATGATCATGCTTAGATTAAGTGATAACTGATAACAGTGTAAGATTTGTAAACGTGGCACCTACTTGTATGTAGGTGTTTGAATTTCTTTTGCTATTGGTCTGTGTGCTATTCGACTAAATATAAAAAACGGTGATTATTTCAATAAACAGGTATATTTTATGGAAAAAACTTCACCAAAGCAGAATGATTGTGTATTTAGAGTCTGTTTCAGCCCATAATGCCATTGTCAAGCCACAACAGCTCAGCTCGCTACTGACTATCTGAACTGTACATAGGATTTAGGAAGAAGTAGCCTCATTTTGTAAAGTCATGCCTACAAAAGGACAGTAAACTTCATTGTAATTGGCTCTTACAATCTCTTAAGGAACATATAAACTTGGCCAAGAATGTCTATCTTGAAATCTGTGGCCTAAACATTCTACTGCCTGAGCTCAAGAGACAGAACTTCAGTCTCCATGAACCCAGATTTTTCACTGAGTTCTTCTCTGCTTCACCCGCAAAAATGGATGTAGTCTTTGTCTTTTGCCAGATTTCCAAGGGAATATGAAGAATGAAGTCTTTAAAACTCTACAGAACATATATAAATAATCATTTTAATTGAATACTCTCCTTGGGCAGACAAATAGGCGCTGTGATTTGACAGATTCCTTTTTGTCTCCATTACCTACGATGGAAATGCATAAATCCTACTCTAACCAGCTCATATGTTAATATCTTCAACAGGATCCTGATAGATCTGCCAACCTAGATGGATGTGATTTCTAACCAGCTTCATATTCCACTTGTGTACCGAGCAACAAGGGCAAGGCAGATCCAATTTGGTCAGATCTACTTTGTCAAACATAGCAATGAACTCACTTCCCCTTTCCCCTATGAGAGTACTCAGAAGAATCTTAAAAGGTTGAAGTGTTTTAAAATGATGACCAGATATGTATTTGGGCCATAATTCAATTCAACAAGTTATTATGAGAGTACCTACTAAGCGCAGGCCATTTTACTAGGCGTTCACTAGGAGAAGTGTTTCCAAATGCCAACGATACTTGGTCCCTTGTCTCAAGGAGCTTCCATTGTAAGCAAGGAAGTAAATGCATACATATTTAATACTACTAAAAACAAATTATGGCAAGGCAGAGCATATTACCAAGGGAAGATCAATTCTATCTGTTAGAGTAAGGTGTAAGTAAATAGAGAAGATAATTTGAAGCAAGACTTGAGGAATTTAAAATGTGTAATTATTATTTGTACACTTTTAAAGCTAAGGACCTACCTAGATAAAAATTGCCATGGCTGGTGTGGCTCCGTGCATTGAGTGCCAGCCTGCAAATCGAGGGGTCGCTGGTTCAATTCCCAGTCTAGGCATATGTCCTGGTTGCGGGCCAGCTGCCCAGTGCGGGGCATGTGAGAGGCAACCACGCATGGGTGTTTCTCTCCCTCTCTTTCTCCCTCCCTTCCCCTCTCTAAAAATAAATAAATAAAATCTTTAAAATAAAATAAAATAGAATAAAAATGGCCACCCAAGTTTGCTGTCTGTTGAACAAATAAATCTTAATGGGTTGGGTCAGTGCCTGACACCCAGATATTATTCATTAAGTCTTTAAACAAATGAGAAATGTGGGAAATGTGAGAGAAGAAGCAGAGGGAGACAGCTCTGAGAGAAGGACCAAGACTCTCTGCAGGTCTTCCAAGTCCCTGGTTAAATGGAGACACTGTGTGTGCTTAGCATAGGCCTTCTGAACAGGCAGATCTCAACATGGTGGTCATGAGTCTGAACGTGAACTTGAGAGAGAAGGGAAGATTTTACGTAATAGGTTCTAATAGGAGACAAGATGTGAAGAACAGATGAGGACAAAGGAAATGGAGTGCACACACACACACACACGCAGGTGAGGAACCAATTTAAACAGATCAGGCTCTCTTTTGAGGCTTACATTTAAAGGGAACTTTATGTTTTGAGAACGATCAGTTTTGTTGATTCTTTACAGTAATATCTCTTGCCTGGAATTCCAAACATTTGATGCAGTTTGCTTTCATAGGAGATAATGTTGGCTTCTTGAGTGTTTTACCTTGACAGTGTTGATGTACATCAGCCGTGTTTACTCAAACAGTGGCTTGAGAAAACTCTGCTTCTCTTTTAAATAGGATAACATTCTTTTCCTGCAGATGTCAAACATACTCAGTTTGTGATCATGAGGTTGTTGGTTTCAGGACAGTCAGAAGAAAAGGAAACATGATTCTGATTGTGCATAATGAATTAGAATGAAGGTCATTTAAAAAATAAGGTTTTTTAAAAAAGAAAATTAGTTGATTCTTTGGCTCTCATTGAAAAGTATACACTATCCTTTGGATTTCATAGAATAGAGAAAGTCTGTTTGTGTTTTTCCCTTTGCCTCTTTTCCATTATTCAGTAAATTAAGACAGCCATATCAACTTCATCAGTCATTAAGAGCAACAAAAAAAATAACAGCAGCCTATTGGTTGATATTGAATATATTGGTGAAACTAATATGGAAAAAGCAATGTATGAGCCAAGAGCTGAAGAGAAACTAGAACTTCATGGAAAAATTTACTGGTCAGGAATCAGGAAATCTGTTTATTGATTCTGGCTTTGCTAACCCCTGGCAGAGACTTGACTACATGGTCTTTGTCTCTGGATCTCTGTGTCCATGTTGGCAAAAATTGGGATTTAGAAGTGTGTCTCATGGTTACAAATAATGATAACAACAAACACTTACCAAGCACTTACTCTCCGCCAGGCACTGTGCTAAGCCCCTTGCTTATATTAATTCACTTAGTTCACCCAAAGGACAGCTCCTTCGAGGTAAAATTGCCATCTCAAATTCTCGGCTGAGGGAATAGAGACATCAAGTGTCTCATGGTGTGATATATAGGCATGCACTGAGTGCTTTTCATGTATTTAGTTCATTTTAATGTAATTCTCATAAGAGCCTTGCAATCTAACTCCATTTACACAGAAGGAAATGGACTCCAGAAAGCAGAGCGATTTGGCTACTTTTTTCCTGTAAGAGCATCGCACATCCAGGACAGTATGTAGGTTTTCTGGCTCCAAGGCTGATACCCCTCCACTGTACCCTATTTACACTGAAACCATTGGAACTGGGCTTCTTCCACATCTATAATTTTTATTCCCAGAGGAAACCTAGGGATTTCACAACTTATAAGCCAAATGTGGCCCATGGTGATGTCTTATTTATGTGCATGGTAACTTGAAAGTTTTGTAGTTGCCAACATTTTAATGTTAAAAACCTTCCCAGAAATCATCTAGATTTCTGGCTTCTCTTGGAAAATGAAAAGATCTGCTGTCCTGGGCTCTGCTCTCTCCACGGCAGTGGCCACTGGAACTGAGTCCTGGGCTCTCGGGTGTTACACAGTGCCCACCCAGCCCTCTTCATTCGTCTTCATTCGGTACCTCTGGGGACTTGTGTTCAAATGCACTTGTGACTTCTGGATTCAATTAAAAGTTTCCCCTTCCCCAACATCAAGGAATTTCAAGGTGTGCTGCGTGGCTTGGCCAGTTGGTTAGTCTGCAGTCCATGGGAAGGGAAGTCCTGGTGGCGTGGTTTCTATTTCACAGGGTTTTCTCAGACAGAGCATTTCTCCAGTGTAGTGACATTTCAAAATCAGGAAGGCGAGCCGAGTCATAATTGGTCCTGTCACCATTTGGGTTTGTAGCTGGCACCTCATGTGTTTGCCCTGGTTGAGTAATCTGTTTGCATCTGGGTAGACCACACACAGACAAATGTGAACTCTGTTTATATTCATTTCCTGCCTGGGAACTGGGTTCCTCTGGGTCACAGCTTTGGAACGATTGATAGATTGGAAATTTACTGGTATAGACTTGGAGGCAAAATCTTATTTGAACCCATATTGGGAGCTGTCCTTAATAACCTTCCTTGGGCTTCAGCTAAGGGGAATTTAGAGCAATTGTATA
Source organism: Trachops cirrhosus (assembly GCA_028533065.1). Classification (NCBI taxonomy): domain Eukaryota; kingdom Metazoa; phylum Chordata; class Mammalia; order Chiroptera; family Phyllostomidae; genus Trachops; species Trachops cirrhosus. The sequence continues at coordinate 15,426,594 of CM052544.1, read as the reverse complement.
AGCATCATGTCTGGATATGAGATACTCAATGGAATCAAGATGTTTAGTACAGTTGACTATTGGACCGCCAGGCCTCAGTGCAGTTGCCAGGGGGTTTGATGCCAGGCCTCAGTGCAGTTGAAAATGTGCACATAACTTCTGACTTCTCCAAAACTTAACCACTAATAGCCTCCTAGAGACCTTATGGATAACCTAAATAGTTAATTCACATATATTTTGTATGTTATATGTGTTATATACTGTATTCTTACAATAAAGTAAGCTAGAAAAAAGAAAATGTTATTAAGAAAATAATAAGAAAGAAAAAATACGTTTATAGTACTGTACATATTTGTTGGAAAAAAATCTGTGTTTAAGTGGACCCATGCAGTTCAAAACCCTGCTGCTCAGCAGTCATCTGTATTCCCATTTTACAGATGAGGTGATCGAAACCTAGAATCGTTCAGTTAGATTAGCTAGATAATTCCACATTACATATTGTCTATACCTCTCACTAATGAGCAGAATTCGCTATTATTTTCTGGGTCAAGAAGCTCCACTCTCAGAATTCCTGAAGAAGGACAGATTCCCCACCCCTCCTCCATTTCACATGAGCAGCAATGTGCAAAGGGCCAAGAGAAAAAGGACCAAGTTGAGGAGGCTGCTAACTCCTAGGGCTACTCTGTGCCAGTCCTGGCACCAACCACAGAGGATCCCCAAGGCCCTTCCCCATTGTGATAATCTGGCAGAATCTTTGCAGGATTGAAATCCATAATATCTTATTCTTAACCTCCACCTTCAACCAGTGGGTTGCAGGTACAATTGGGGAAAGAGTACATGGGAAAATACTGGAAGCCCTCTCTGAGGAGACTCCTTGGCACCGTCTTCATCAGGGACACTTCTCCAGATCCCATCCTCAGAAGCCTGGGGGAGGTCTAATCGAAGTTTGATGCACTGCACGCTGTCTTCTATTGCAGTGAGCATCAGATATTTTATTAGAAATCATAGTTGCCTGAACTCCATCTCAAGCTCTCTACTAGGCATTATGAGACTTATGGAAGGAACATGTGAAGAAACAGCTTCCACTTTCACAGAGTTTATGTTCCAGTTGCTAAAGTCAAGCACGTGTGTAAAAATGTTCAAATAGGAACTCATAGGCTTTGTTGAGAGATTGTGAAAACACTCCCCACAATAAATGACTCCTTGTCCATTCCTGGGTTACAACACCCAGAGACGGTCAAGGATGAAAGCAACACTGGGGAGAAAGAAAAGAATTGTAAAATGAAGGTGAGGAGATGTTAAACTGCCTTAGGAGTGAAGACTAGACAAGTTAGAATTGACTTCAAATAAGCCACCCTTTAATATTTAGCAACTTTAGACAGTGAGAAGACTACCAAGGGGCCATGTTTCATATTATAACTTTCTGCAGTTAAATTGTCAACGATATGTTCGATGCACACTTGAACAGAATTTGGAAGAGTACAGAGTATTTTTTGATGCAGACCCCGGCTCATGGGGTCCACCACATTGTGGATGAGATACGAGACAAATTCGCATGAACTACTGAGTCCTGTGGAGGAAAAGGGACAGCATGGCTTTCTCTCTCGAGGGGAGCAAAAGCTTCGGCCAACACCATGGCAGGCCTTTATTTCTTTTTCTTTTTTTTCTGAGCACATTACATGATGGTCCTCATTTACTATGCACAGATTTGCTTTAGGTGGTCACCTTTTACAGAAAACAATGGAGATGATGCCAGCTAATCACATCACAGAAGAAGGATATTTGCAAATGAAAAGGAAAAAGTGGTTGAACAGGTTACATCATCCTTGGAAGGTTTAGCGTGGATTTTAGGAAGTTACTTTGCAGTAAATGTCCTCAATTCAGGGTGAGGGAATTTTAGCAAAAGCAAGTCTCAAAGCAGCCTAGGTACATTGCAGGCCTGATTCCCCACGGGAGAACCTATCCATGGGCATTGGTCCTGTACATCTCTGAGTAGGAGTTGGCCCATGCCATGCAGAATGGTCTCCTACAATTTTTAACATGACTCTTAAGAACGTGCTGAAGTCTTCCTCCTGTGTTGGTGACATGTGATGTCATTTTCATGGCACACACATGCAGAGAACCCAGAGAGTAAATAACCCCGATGGAATGTTTCCTCTTTCACTTTTGCCATGGTTCTCTCTCAGTCGGCCTGCAGCTTTGAAGGCGATGCCAATTAAGCATTCCGCTGGCATTGTATTTCTCATGTGTGAGAAATTTTTGCAGTGAATTTCTCCCATAAATAATGCGTAAAAGACTTTGGAACCGACCGGATTATCTAGAACTTCACTCTCAGACTCTGTTGTTCTGGCTGTCCATTGTTGGGACTGTTTTCACGGTATTTAGGTAATACACCAATCATTTGTTTTCAGAGGGAATTTGTCTGGCTGGCAGATGAAGCGTTTCTATGTGGTAGAGGGCAGAAGGTAGAGGAAGGCCGTGACAGCACGTGGTATGCGCCTTTGTAGGTGGTGCTTAAAGGTCTCTGGTCTTCATTGTGCTTCCCCTTCCACACCGTCCTTAATTCTGGCTTCTTTCTGGCCATGTGACAGCTGTTTATTATTCTGTTTGCAGTTCATTTCTGGATGAGTTACCCATTGCTCTCCTGCTTGTCATTGTTGTGGCTTCTTCAAGTTCCCACGTGACGGGGGGAATAAAACAACAAGCCAGTCTGGGCTTTGTAAAGGGCTGGACTTTCCATTCACATTGCAGTTATTTTTAGAAAGCTGCTATAGAATGTAAGTTTCCTCCAACAGAATGATTTACATAAAGCCATATTTTGGTGTGATTTTCTCAGATAAAGCCTTAGAAATGTTTTCTTAGAGTCCTGTAACTGGCGTGCAGGTGTGCATCCTGCTACATCCTGCACACCAGGAACTTAGCAGAGTCCCTATGAGGGGTTGGTGCATGAGCTTTCCAGTGGCCATTCGCTCTGGAGGCCCTCGAGTCTCCCAGGAAGGGCTGAAAGAATATTACAGTGAACTCTTAGCAGCCAAGTTGGGGATGTGAAGTGATCTGTTTAATCCATACCTTATCTGGATTGTCCATTGAAAAGGCTTAGAAAATTATGCAATGATACTCAGCTCTAAAATAATGTGGAGTGTCATTTTACCTTTCTTTGATTCAGAAGATCCTTTTGAATCTTTGTATCCTGGGGGAGTAGTCAATAACGATTCCGGGTCTAGAGTAATAGTAGACAGAATGTCTGAAAAGCCAGGCTTTATTCTACTTAGGAAGGGATAGGCAAGTGAAAAGGGCATTAAGGTCTTGGGTCCAGGAGAAGCATGAGAGCTGAATGCAAAAGTGGGCGAGTTATAGTTAGAGATACTAATATTCACCACTGTCTGCCTTTGCCAATAACCCTTAAAGGTTGGAAGGTATCGGACGGGTCAAGGTAAGGCCTCCTCCTCTTTACCTGTTTGGGTCCCTCACCTATTAGCACCTAATTCTGTGATGTACTTTGAAGTGCTTAATAAATCACAGGGCTACTGATTTTCAGCAAAGGCCCAGGATTTTCTGGAAAGGTCTCCCTGGGATGGACCTGACACTGACCCATCTAGCTCATCCAGCTCAGTTTGCCACTGACTGGACCGTCACTCTGAAATAGGCTAAGAGAACATATCTGATGATGCAGCATCTCCCATTCTGTTGGCCTGGAGGGCTTATTAGCACATGCCATGTGACTCTGGTGTCCTGATTTGGTGCCCTGTCGCAGTGCCAGCTTCCATTCTGGGCTTCCAGGCCCATCCTGCAAAGGGTTGAAAATAGCATCACAATTTCCTTGTCTTAGGAGCTTTCTCAACCTTGACAAACCCATGGGACAGATGGACCTGAACTTTATGGCCTCTTGTCTGTCAGCTCTGATTGAGTATTCACTCTACAGAGCATCATGCGAGGCATCATGGAAAATTAGAGAAGAAGGAAGACACGCACTCCTGGCCTTTGAACACCTTATCAGCTTACAGGATAGACAGAACCAGCACAATGCAAAGCACTTGAACACTCAATGTCAGCCGGACGTATGAGGTCTGTCTGGAAAAAGTCCAGCCATTGTTAATATAATAAGAACAGTTTGTACAACATGGATGTAAACTGGCAGCCAAGGAGAGTGGCCTAAAATGCGCATGTGTGAACAATGATGACTTCACTACATTAATCAGTGAGGGTGGTAGATGCTGTTGAGTGAGCATGTGTACTGTGTGGCCATCACTCCAAAATGACTGAGCAAGTGGAGCAATGACTCTGCATCAAATTTTGTATTAAGCTGGAATATTTCTCTGTGGAAACTATTCAGATGATTCAGAAGGCCGCAACTATGGGCAACTGGTAACTGGCAGTTTCATCATGACAATGTGCTTGCTCATGCATCACATCTTACACAGAGTTTTTTTTTTGCAAAATATCAAATCACCCAGGTGACTCAAACCCTCTATAGTCCAGATTTGGCACCCTGCAACTTCTGGCTTTTTCCAAAACTAAAATAACCTTTGAAAGGGAAGAGATTTCAGACCATTATTGAGATTCAGGAAAATATGATGGGACAGCTGATGGTGGTTGGGAGAACTATGTGAGGTCCCCAGGGACCTACTTTGAAGGGGACTAAGGTGCCATTGTCCTATGTACAAGGTTTCTTGTATCTTGTATCTTTTTCAATAAATGTCTCCATTTTTCATATTACATGGCTGGATACTTTCTAGACATACCTCGTATATCATTTGTTATCCATAAATCCAATTAATGGGACCTTGGAATATATAACATTAAAGTTTTTTTTCTGAAAATACTAAAGTGACTGGAGCTGGGAAAGGGTGGTTTTCTAGTGTCTAAGTTTTTGTTCACAAGGAATGACCCTGAGACAAGGATTTGAGAGCAAGCAGCTTATCTGAGGTATTGGAAACACCAGTAAGAGGAGAGGAAAAGGAAGACATCTAACAAAGTAGGCATCTAACAAAGTAGAAATCTAACAAATTTAGGCATCTAACAAAGTAGGCATCTAACAAAGCGTGTGTTACTGAGTCAGCTGTGGACAACTGTCGACAATGGAGCTCAAGCCTATGGGGACATTCTTGGGAACAGCTAAGTACACGCATCTCAAAATTAATTCCCAGACTCTGTCTGACATATTGCTTTGGAAGGGCTGCACCCTAGGCTTTAGCAAACGCCCCCAGCAAGGATGCTTATGTGTTGGTCTTTGTTAATGGAAAGTCCATGTGTCTTACTTGATTTTAGCTGCCCTGGCAGATGTGCCCAAGACGGAGCTCCCAGAGGTTGTACCTCGGGGGCTAATTACTCTCTCCCATATCACATTACATGGTTTGATGTGCTCTATTTCTTTTTTCTATCCAGTATTTAGATGCTGAGCAGAAAAGATCCATAATAGAAATGTCAGAATATGTTGATAATTTATTGATAGCTTTTATCTGGGGAAAAATGTAGGGCATGCTGATGCATGCTTATGCACCCAGTCACATAGTTTGTCCGTGGAGTGAAAGGGTGAATTAAGTTGGATTCTGTCAGGAGACAGAAGCTACACCGCTTCCTTTAATGGAAGGAATTAGTATGGAGACTTGGTAGCAGAAGAAAAAGTTTTTCTCAACTGTTTCAGGCTGGGTCTGAAAATTAAACTGACAAACAACAGATTAACAGGAGAAAAGTGTAGAGTTAGTTAATATAAGTTTTATGTTTTATGTGTCTTCATAATAAGGAAATGAAGGTCTGAAGAAATAGCTAGACGTGTGTATTTTTACGTGGGGATGATGAAGAGTGGGTTGCCTTGAGGAATGTGAGAGGTTAAGGGGTCAGGGGTAAGTCTAGTAACCTGGGTAAACTTAAAAGGTCTGTTAAGATTCTTCTTGGTGTCCCATTGTCTTTGGAAATAAGGATGCTCCTTTTCTGAGGGTATAAAAAGGGCACTTTTCACATGAGGCTCTTATGACCTGTTTCAGGAGAGAAGGGCGATGGAGGAGGAGGTCAGAGTGAACTTCCAGCCTTAGCTGTTTTCTCAAACTCCTCCACCTTCAAATAGTCAAAATGCCAAGGGGTGATATTTGGGGGTGGTAGGGCCTGAACACCATTACTTGTTATTCAGGTTATTGGACAGTCCAGGAGATGCAAAGGGATACTGAGGTTCACAGAGATAGTGAATGGCAGGAAGTTGCTCTACCTCTAGGGCTGGGGGAACAAAGGGAGGACATCAGGATAATGAAAATGTCCATACTTGCAGAGGGGGATCCCAGACCACTGGCTGGCTGGCTGTGCTGGAGTCTCTGAAGGGGGCATCAAGAAACCGATGCTGGGCACATGGAGAAACTGCACAATGGAATCAGTTGCTCTTACTGGAACCAGTTGCGGCTCCCAGGGTGAAGAGTTCTCACTGGGGCCATGCTGACAGATTAGGAAGCAAGTCCTCCTGCCTCTGATCTCAAGTTGGAACCCCCCACCCCAGCAGACCTAAAAGGGAAGCCACTGGCCCAGGGCAGGTATAATTTGTAGAGTCCCAGCACCAATACCACTAAGTAGAGCAAGTCTGGAAGAGAGACAAATTAAAATAAAAACCAACTCAGAGGTCCTGACTGGGTAGTTCAGTGGGTCAGAGCATCATCCCAATATACCGATGTTGTGGGTCGATCTCTGGTCAGGGCACATGCAGGAATCAACCAATAAATGCATAAATAAGTGGAACAACAAATGGATGTTCCTCTCTTTCCAAAACAAAACAAACAAACAAAAAAAACCAACTCAGAGACCATACACATGCACCTCCACACAAGAGAAGAAGGAGAGGGGAAGAGAGCATGCACATTTGAGTGGGCAGGCAAGAACAAGCATGTATCCAAGAGCTGGCCGGGGTTAGGAGCATTGCTACTCAGTTATAGAAATAATCATAATAATAGCCTATGCATAAGAATTTGGTTCAGGGGAGAATAATATTAAGGACCCTAATTTAGCTGGGGGTAGGGTGGTGATTAAGCTCTAAAGTCAGGGCATTCAGGGAAAATCAGATATGAACACAAGAATCACATACTAAGGCGCTAGCAGTCTGTTGAGAAAACAGATTGATGTCTTATCTCATGCCCATTCTGTGAGGTACCCCTGAACACTGAGTGGAATGCGGGGTGGGGACCTCACCCCTGCCCCATTTATATTATCACTTTCTCTTAAGAGGAGAGTAGAAAATAACTGTAGAATGTGTACTAATTCAGGTTAGATATTTTGCGTGCATTATTCATTTCAATGCAATAGCCCCGTGAGACAGGTGATATACTCCTCATGCTATGGATGTGAAAAAACGCTAAAGAGGTTATTAAAACTAGCCCAGCAACACAGAGCTGGTGCAGGGTGAGAGCTGGCCTTCTAACCCTGGTCCTATTACAGATCCCATGGGTGGCATCTTGATGTCTATGGACAAGGAAGATACCACTTTTGCATGTTGAACTGATAGTATAAGGCAGGAATAAAAAAGTATAGATACATTGCCCTGGAAGTAAAAAGGACAAAGGGATGACTCCTAACTGGGAGGGTCATGACAGTCTCCTGGGGAGAGTTGGCATTTGAAATGGAGCTCGAATGTGGGTAGGCTGTGGGCAGGTGGGATGCAGGGAGGAAGATTCTAGGTAGAGGAAGGAGCGCAGGCAAAGACTCTGGCAGGGTGAAGATACCATGAGGAGTTTGCCGTGATGGACCAAGAAGGGGCATCTGCCTGGGTGGGAAGGAGTGTTTTGCCACCAACATTGCTTAGAATTACCAGTGCATGGTCACAGTCAAAAGCAGACTTAAACTTACTTTTAGTTTTATTATTGCTTTTAAATTCTTGACAATCTGCTCTCTTACTTATGTGTGCCCAGGACCAGCCACTCCCACCAGCCCCTGCCCTTTGATATGCCACTGGTAACTGGCTTTGTTGGGATAAGTTCTCTTGAACGCCTTTCTCTCTTTGCCTCTGTTGGTGTCACTCCAAGTTCTTCTGATTCTCAGCCTGTGCTCCTCACTGGTGTGTAATCCACCCTGTGTTCCGGAGGAGACAGGTTCTGTGATGGACAAAGGGACAGCCCTGGGTTTCTCATGAGTTTGGGGAAAGGAGGGTCACACATGGAGCCAGGTGTCTGGCATGCTTCATTTCTGGAGCTCTTCTGCCCCAGGCAACCTGTCTGGGATAGAAACTCTCTCCAGGATCTGAATAATGCTTTAGCGTCAACAAACCATGCTAGATTGACCCAGAGGGTGTGGACCACAGACAGGCCTGGAGGAATCTTCTTAGAGACTTGTCACTTGGTGAGAAGTCGAGAGTTTGAAGTTGAAGATTGAAATCACTGAAGACAAGACCAGGTGGTTGTTGATATTCCTGCTACCCCAGCCCCCCCTGCCCATCCCCTGCCCACCACCCCAGGGCAAAGGAAGGAGGAGGACCTCCTGCTAATTTTCAACTGCGTTTTGCTCTCTGTTATGTAGTATTTCGGTGACAAGATCCACTGAGGAGAGTTGGGGCGAGGCTGGCTGAGGTTGTCAAGGAGCTGTTTTGAGTTCAGGGGCCCGCATGGCCATGGAATGATGCTTCCTGACCTTCCAGACCTTTGAGACCTCTGGCGGTCTTAGAAATCACCTCAAGCCTTCCGTGGAGGATACAAGCGCCTGGGGGACTTCCAGGGAAAGGTAGCAGGTAGAGTATCCTTTCTGGCTTTTATTCTCTCTCATCCTCCCTTCCCTCCTTCCTGTGTGCCTCTTGCTCTGTTGTGCCTCTTTCTCCTCAAGATTCCACAGACCAGTGATGCATGGGTTATTTATGTTACGTTCTTTCCAACAGAGATGTCGTGGGCTGAAGTGATGGGGTACTCCAGAGAGCTCACTACAAGCTCTCAAAGGTTCCAAGCCACCGGCTGCTCTAAAGTAGAAAGCCACCATTCTGGAGAGGCTGCAGGAAACAAGCCTGGAGGAGGTGAGGAAACTTCACTCTTCCCTCTGCCCTTGACTCCATGGACGTTTAGCCGTCCCATGGTTTGGGCCCAGGACTGATAGGCTTTCTCCTATATGTCCTTTCACAGGCTCTGTTTTGGCCAGAGGACACACCACCTTCTCTGTTGTCCTGGGGGACTGCTGAAGGACATAGAGCAAGATGCTGCCACTCCCTGGGACAGAAACACAGCAGCTGGGACCAAGAAGCACCTCGTGCGGAACTCGAGGCAGCAACCCCTCCGACGAAGCTGTCTGAGCTGTGGTTCCCATTGGACTGTTTTTGCTTTGCCATCATCTGCATACCCCACAGTTCTGGATGTTTTTGATTAGTTGGCTTTCTTTCTTCTTTTTTCCCCTTGTCTTTTCTTTTTCTTCTCTTGGCCCTGGGAATTGTAAGAAAAGAATTGCTTTAGAAAGTATAATTGTTGCTGACATTAGCCTTGTTTATGAGCAAATTCTGTCACTGGGGATTTTCTGCTTTGCAATCCCAGGTTACCTAGTAAATGGGGCCACGTGGTGTGATTTATGTAGTACTGATCCTTAGATTAAAAATACAGTTTCTTTCTTGCTTTCTTTTTTTTTTTAAGTTTGAATTCAGGTAATGTCCTGAATCACATTTGCTTAGCTACTGAAGCGATCTCAATGTGGTGTCGCTTGTATTTGAAATATAATCAACCCTATATTATACCAGGGGCTCTTGCACACTATTTTTTTATATATATGTTATGCTACAAAGAAACACAGACCTAATAGGTTAAAATTTAATCCCTGCCTGATCCTGCAGCTAGAATGGGGCAGAAATTCTACACAGCGAAAATGGCTTCAAACACCCTGAATAAAAGCTAACTGACAGTAAGTGGGTGGTTTCGAACTGCCCTTTTCTAAGGCAAAGCAGGAACTGGAGATCAGCCGCCTTCATCAACAGTGCAGCTCAGGTCTCGCTGTGGCTCTGCCCCTTTGGGGGAATTAGACAACAAGGCATGCCTGCCTCTCTGTCTGGGTTTCCGGGAACTGTGCTATTCTGACTCACGTTCTGTAACTGTGCCTGGCCTTGCAATAAAACACCTTCAGTTGACTCGGCATCAAGGTCTCTGTCAATTTCCTGCAATGCTGTGTCCTTCCTCGGTGACTCTGGAGGAAAGTCCAGGGCAGACCTACAAGTTGTTGACCTGCCAAAGATCTCACATGGGCGCCACCTTATCGCTCTGTCACAAGTGTCCCTACAGCCATCAGTTGTCTGCACATGGGGCAGTGTGTGCGGTCAACTTCTCTCTTCCTTTTATTATAGTCAACTGTAGAAATGACTAGTGGTGGCATCACCCTGTCAGGCCAGGGTGCTGGCATCTGCCACCACTCGCTAACTCTGCAGTGCCCTCTGATTTCTCTGAGGCTCTAGGACAGGCCACAGACTCTGTGAACCTCAGTGCCCACCTGTATACCGTGGGGATAATGACACTTCTATAGGTATGGTGATAAGTGCCTGTAGAAGAACATCACATGGATGATGCTTTCTACATTGTAAACTCCCTGGAATGTGGCAGCACTCAATAAATGGTGGTCATGTTATTTTTTTAACAAAAAAAAAAATAAAAGAACACTTGAATTCCTTACAGTTGGGCTTTGTTTGAGAACACTGAGTAAGTACCTCTGAAGGCCTCCTTGCTTAACGCCGCTAGGAAAAAACGCAAAGACTCATGGGACGAGAAGTCAGGAGAAGGGGCTTGCCATTCCCTACCTTGACCTTGGGCAGGTGTTTTACCCTCTTCACAGAGATCACACTGTTGCTTTTACAGAAAGTGAAATTTACCACACGCATGGATGTGTGAGGTATTTTCCCACCCGTCTGCAACATTGCGTTCATGCTGTCAAAGGACAGGTGAGGCTCTCTCTGGATTCTGACAGAGGTCTCATTCACTGTGGGGAAGAATCAGACCCCGCTCAGGCCTTGTCAGACTGTACCTGTCATTTTAGTAGAAAGCCCGTTGGAAGACTCCCAGCACTCTGCACCACCGCACCTGAGATTTTAGGATGAACATGGTGTGAAGCAAAGACAGGAGCTAAGATGATGCATTTCACATTGGGTGGTTTATGGCATTCTCTAGCTGCCATGGAATGGATTATAATCCCACAGAAATTAATCCTGGACTCCAAGCCATGCATCTTAGAAATATTTTCTACTTTCTACCTCGAAGTCCTTAAAATAACCATTACAAAGCACTTAGCATAGGCTGGTCACTGGGCAAAGCACTTCACAAGCACTGGCTCATTTAATTGTCACAGCAACTGCATGAGGTAGGTACTCAACTCCCACTAGCTGGATGAGTAACGGGGCAGGAAATGGCTAGGTAATCGAGCCAGCCCCTCCGGTTGGTGAGTCACAGCACGGACCCACTGGGTCTTCCTGACTCCAAAGCCTGGGCTCTTCCCCATTGTGCTCGGCTGCCTCCTCACAGTCACTGTCTGCTTTTCTGGCTTCTGACTTTGAGCCTCACCTTTGGAAATTACTTATATCTGGGGCTATTAACCATCATCCTCTCCTGCCTGATTCCCATAATTATTGTCGAAGTTCTCGGCAAGTGTATACCAACTAGGTGCAAATCAATATGAAAAGTCAAAGTTTCCATTAAAAAATTTCGCATTTTTTATATAATATGCTTCTGAAATGGGTGCAGATTCAGCCTTCCTTATGCTGACGTCTACTTCTATTTAGCATTCTGAGCTCCCAGTGCATCATATCCTGGGAAGGTCCTAATTGGATGCAAATGTTGAACTCAAGAGCTATCTCAGGGGTAAATGAGAGCACTAAGGGCAAAACAACCTTAGATTCTTGAGCAAAATGATGCTGAATCAAAACTTCGTTCCTAAAGTCTGTATGAAAAAAAATTATTCATGTCAGAGGAAAAGAATCTCTTTCCAGTTCCCATCCACAGCTTATCCAGAAGACGGTGTTATTGTGTATGTATTTGAAGGACGCCAGGAGTTTAAAGCAGTTACATATTTGTAGGGAAAATGTACCAGATGCATTTGGTACCATGTCCATATTCTGAGGGCTTTCTCTGGCTGGGGTACCTGTGTGCATCCAGGCCGGAAGTCCTGGGCTTTTTATTCCCCTCCCCAACTGAGACCAGCCCTCTACCAAGTTGGTATATAAATGAGCCAGCTCCCTCGCCCTCTAGGTGGACCTACCGAGGCATGGTCTGTCCGGGTTCTGAGTTCCCGAGGGAGGTGGCAGACCAGTTGCCCCTGGTGGGAACTAGTTTGTTAACCCACTTTTGTTGGCCGCCTTTCCTTCCTTGTCTCACACCCACACGTCTAAACCAGTGTTTCCTGGGAGCATCTCCCCAGTACGTAGTCAATTTGCACATAAATTCCCATCTTCGGGTGTGCTTCTGTGGGGAGTCCAAGTGATGACATGTTCTGGTGCTGGCCAATGATAGGAGTAATAGTGTCCCAGAGAAAATAACAGCAGTACCCTTCAGGACTAAGCAATTTCCCACCTTGCTCTTCTACTGGCACCTCTGCTATGTTAGGAACTGGAAAGGAGACCTTACAAATCTGAGACCTGTATGCCAGAGAACAATTTCCTTCCTGTGAAACAGGCATCTCCACAGGTTATGAGATTTTTTTCCCTTAAAATGAAAGACTCAACAAACATGAGGCCGTGTTCAGAATCACCTGATAGCAAATCAAATTACAATTCAGCGGCTAGAACAAGTAATTAAATACAAGTGGGTAATGGGAAAAGGAGAGAATCATAGTCCTAAAGCCCACTTTCACCTCTCAAGGACTCCTATTGGCCTTTGAATAACTTCTGCTTCAATTAACATTGATTGAGTCTGCCTAAAGTGCCCAGCTCTTGTCAAATTCCATTACAAGAGGCTCTAAGACACTCGGTCTGCCAGCCTTTGTTCTGCGGGGACATTTTGGTAGGAATATTGAATATTGTGTGGAGTAGCTAAGTCATTGATCAAGATTTTTATACAAGAGGTTTGCTTTTTCTGGCAGGGCAGTTTTGTAAATGAGATTTCATCTTTGAAAGTTCAAGTTACGATGCTCTAAGAAGCATGTCAGACTGACCCTCTCCTGCTTTCAAAGATAAATGTTGGAAACGCCAACCCTGGAAAGGAAGAAAATGTGCCCTCAGCTTTGTTAGAAGCACCAAACACCAAATTTATCCTTATTGTTGTTGGGAGGAGGACACACAAACACATTTCTTTGATGGGGCTCTCTGTAAGGACTTTGATGTTTATGTTATCAAACATGTAAATGAAATTATAGTACGTGCCAGAGTCTGCCTTCTCTCTTGTCTCACTCTTTGCTAAGGTCTTGAAGGGTGGGGCTATCTATATTTTATACAAGATTGGGGTAAGATTCCTATTAGGAAAAAAGAAATCAGAGAATAACATTGTTCTTAGGATCTTAAATGGCCTAGGACCTTTTAGAGAGAGAAAAATGCTTCCTACTATTGGTACATTTTCATGCCCACATTTTAAATCTCATTAATTATTAATTTTTTAAAGATTTTACTTATTTATTTTTTTATAGAGGCGAAGAAGGAGAGGGAGAGAAACATCCGTGTGTGGTTGCCTCTTGTGTGCCCCTTACTGGGAACCTGGCCTGCAATGCAGGCATGTGCCCTGACTGGGAATCGAACCCGCAACCCTTTGATCACAGGCTGGCACTCATTCCACTGAGCCACACCAGCCAGGACTAATTACTAATTTTTTTTCACTAAACGTTAAAATGCTACTTCTGCTACTGATAAAATATACTTTATGGACCAAGTCATCTGAAGTATTTAAATCTGATTACAAATTTGAGTAAACAAATTCTCTTAAATATTTCAGTAAAATCTCTACTGATCTCATTTAAAAGCCTCCCAGACTTTAGAAGCAGGCGTCATGCACACGGATGCATGCACACACACACCAGTGATCACAGTGGAATTCAATTCAAAATGTATATTCCTACACCGAACTGATTAAGAAGTATTTATACCGTGGGTTTGTTTCATATCTTTATTATTTATAAATTTGTTTTATCACATCCCTGTTTTTTAAAAAATAATTCTCAGTGTCTGCACTTTCCTAGAGTTAACAGCCATCTCACTAGACTCCAAAGAAAAAGGATGGAGTCCTAGAGCCCGGAGTTTACAGAGCTGAGGTTACCAGCCGCATACAGGGTCATAGTGGGTCTCTGCGAAGTTGATTCAGTCCTGGGCTGCTGTTTGCCAGCCTGAGTTTTTCCTTAAGAGTCAAGGTTCAGTTGCCGTGTCAATGAACTGTTGGAAGCCCTTGTCTTACACTAGTGATGTGGAGTGCCCCTGAGAGCTTCCCTGTCCATCAAACCCTGGTCCCAGGCAGAGAGCGTTTACTCCGTGATGCCTTGGTTTCCCAGTAAGTTTTAATAAAACACAGCCGGAAGTTTCTTCATCCAGGGGGTGAAAGGAGGAGGCTGGTCAGCTGCTCTTGCGTCAGCCTCCAACACACTGCTGGACTCCGCTGGCTGTTATGGGTGACCTTAGGAGAGGATCACTGCTTTGGTCTATCAAGAAGAATCTCGAACTTTTCACGAGTTATTTGGCTTAAAATTCACAGTAGCTTTTCCTTTCTATGTACTCACAGTACGTACGTATGTGTACATGAAAATGTACATCAAAGTACCAGAACTTATATATATGTATATAGAATATAAATATATGTATAAATATAACTATAACCTACTTATTAAAATATTTCTAAAAATATGCCCTTTGTTTTTAAATTACCTTTTGGTATACCTTATACTTTTTCAGTGTTCAATACCATTTTGTACTCAAAGCCTTTTATAGACATAAATTACTCTAGTGAATTATAATATTCTTGTTGCTTACATTAGTGCAATGTGGGCACATCCTTACGTATTCTCCTTTATGTTTTTAACATTATCCCTGAGACATTTTTGAAAGTCTCTTGCTTAAAGGCAACAAGATATGCAATACCCGTATTGATTTTTCTCTGGTATTAGCTAAGATTTTAGTCCTTGAGAAGTCGTGGTTTCTATTAGTGGACAATAGCATTAGGATTGCATATCGGTTTTATCCCATGAATGCAGTTATAATAGACAAAATCATACTACTTTGGACCACTGTAATGGAAGTGCAGAAAGAGTATGTATTTTAAGATCATAAGTTTTCATTGCTATTTTCTGATATGAGGGCTAATATTACCTATTGTAAATTTTTATCTAATATTGTTTTTTAATTTAATTTATTTTTTAGTTTTCAATTGCAATTGATATTCAATATTATATTTAAGGTGCACAACATAGTGGTAACACATTTATATAACTTACGATGTGATCTCCCCACTAACTCTTGTCCCTACCAGGCACCACACATAATTATTACAATGGCATTGACTACATTCCCTATGCTGTACTTTACACCCCTGTGACTATTTTGTAACTTCCAATTTGTACTTCTTAATCCATTCACCTTTTTCACCTAGCCACCAGTGCCCCCCTCAATCTGGTGACCAGATTATTCTTAGTATTTATGAGTCTGTTTCTGTTTTGTTTGTTTTGTTTTTTAAACTCTCCATATAAGTGAAATCATAGGGTACTTGTCTTTCTCTGCATGACTTATTTCTCTTAACATAATACCTTCTGGTCCACCCATGTTGCAAATGGTGAGATTTCATTTTTTAATCAAGTAATATTCCATTGTTAATATTAATTTTTAAGATTTATATTTACTATACCCTGCCTTCTTGTATTACCCACTCAAACTGTAATCATACTCCTTTCTTGTTATTTGTGTTAGATGTTTTATTGATCACTATTTTGTAGTTCTTTTATTGACAAACATAAGACAGGATCCAAGTAGTGATGACTACAGTAGTAAGATCAGTTTTCTTCTCTGTAACAGGAATGCTCTGATGAGGTTTAGGATTGAGATTTTTGTCCTGTGGGCAATGGAATGGTCCTTGGAATTTTTACGATTGGTCTAAGACAGCGTTTCTCAAGGTAGAATCCTGGGCTGGGGAGGTGGTGTTAAAACGCAAGTTGCTGGGCCCCTCTCCCAAGTTTCTCATCAATAGGTCTGGGGTGGGGCTGGGAAATGCGCATGTCTCACAAGCCCCAGATGGCTGTGAGAACACACCCTGAGGACCACTGGTTTAAGGAACATAAAGTAGGGTTTCCTGGCTAGACAGGGCTAACCTTTGGAGGCTTGAACTTTGAGGCTATTAATCAGGTTGAAAATTAAGAAAAGGTATAAAGTAACAACTACTAGAAAGACAAGTCCTTGAGTTATAAAAATTGGGATGATGATTATGAATCTTGCATATTGAACCAAGTCCACTTTTTACTCCTTGTTTCCACTGTCTTGAAACAACACTGCTTTTCAGCTGTAGATCTCATATAGAGTGCAGAGAAAGAGAGAGAACTCAGTTTAAAGCAACAGAATTCCATAATTCATATAGGGAATTAATTTCACCATAAATGAACACCAATGAATTTTTTTTCCAAAAAATAACTTGATGGGTGAAAGAGTTCACACAAAGGGATTTTGTATCTTTCGATCCAAATCATGTCTTGATTTTATTTTAAGGTTGAAGTGTACAACCTGTCTCCCTTTACCTGACATCTGTTACAGCAGAAAGTCTGTCTTTCAAATGTTTAAGCAAGTGTCAGGTACGCTGTCACTTTAGGATGAATAATAAACAGCCATAATAAATGCATGTTGTAGGTGACATTAATAAGACATCTGCAATCCTGCAGGAAGACTCATGCTGGAAGATAAATAGATGCATTTGTTTATACTATTGTTAGGAACTTGAACTTCTGACACCCAGAGCAGGTGTTCAGTCTATTTGGGAGCTACCTGACAAAAGTCCTTTGTTTTCTTACTCCTCTGCCTGCCCCCCAAATGTAACATTCCTCAAGGTTCTGCGTTCTCTCTTTGTTCCTTCACGTCTGTATTTTCTCTGAGTGAATTATTCCACACACTTAAATTATTATCTCTAGAAGGGATGATTTCATGGTCTAACCTCCCCTCCGTCCCTGCCAAAAAAACCCCCCAAAACACACACAAAAAAAACCCTTGAGAATTTTCATTTCCAACTCCCTGTAGGACAGCTTTATTCGCATGTCCTTCTGGCCACTCCAAGCACGTGCCTGTAGCAGGGCTCAGTGCTTTCCCTTCCCAATTCACCTTATTCTTCTTTCCTTTTTCTCCCTGAATGTAAGCCACGTCATTTGCCTTATTGAAATCTCCCTCTTCATCACCGCAGACATTCACAGGGTTCAGCCTCCAGTGTGTCTCTGACACTGATATCTCTATTTCATCTCCCACTGACAAAACTGTCCGTTAGGCACCCGATGCTGCCTATGGTGGTTAAAGCCTTTTAAATGATTTTCTCATTTTCAGTCTCTCTCTACTGCAATCCATCTTAAATATCATTGCAACGCAAATGTTCCCAGAGATGGTGTCACTGATTATGACACTATCCTGGTCTAGAATCTTTCCTGACTCTCAGTATGTAAGGAAATGTGTTCAAACTCCTTGTCATGCCATTTCAGACTTTCTAATATGCAGCCCCAACTTCCTTCCTGTCTTTTCTCTCTCGCTATTCACTTGTGAACCCTCTCGCTCCATTGGTGTATTATCAGTCTTTAAAGATGCCTTTAAGTGTAACCTTTGTGTTATTCCTTTTCCATATCATCTCCTTTTTCTACCTACTGACCTGACACTTTTGAAAGATGCATAATGAGCATTACTTCCCGCTAGTGCGTTGCCTGGTTCACCCCAATCAATGTTACCTTTTCTTCTTTTTAACTCCCAAGTTACTTTATGGAACTTTCACTCCTGACTTGTGCCCGTGCCTGGTTGTTATGACTGTGGGAAACGTTATTTGTTGGATCCCGAATGACCAGATCTTGCTGTATATCTATATGGGAAATATTGAGATGGACACTTTTGGCAAATGCATGCTGTTCATAAGTTATCAAATATTGGAGAGCTTTCTCTTGGCCAGGCACTGTGCCAGGCATTGGGGCCACACTCATTTAGGCTCTCATAGAGCTTACCGTATTTTACTGTGTATAATGAGCACTTTTTTGCCCAAATTTCTGAGGGAAAAGTAAGGATGCACGTTATACATGGGTATAACGATTACATACCAAGGGTATACTAATGGGCATAATAATCCTATGTATAATGCACACAAAAATGTGGGTGCTCATTATACACTGGAGAGCATTATAAATGGCCATTACAGTATGTTCTGGAAGATGGACAAGCACAAGAAATAAACAGACATTGATTGTGATTTTTACTATTTGAAAAACAAAGTGATGTTAAAGAGATTTGTGGGTATAAGATATATGTAGTTAGCAGGGATTCTCTGAGTAAATGATGATTAAGCGTAGACTTGAAAAATGCGAAAAAGCCAAGCAGGCAGAGAACTGGGGAAAGTGTTTTCAACTGAAGAAGAGTATATAAAAGACCATGAGGTAGGAATGAGCTTGGAATGTTTATGGTAGAGATGAATGCCTAGTGAGATGGAACAGAGACATAAATGGAAGTTGTATGACATGTGACTGAAGTAGAAGGGAGCTAGATCGTGTTGGGCCTTGTAGATAATGGGAGAGAGTTTGGATTTCATTCTAAGCATGATGGGAAAACATTTAAAAAGCCTAAAGAATGTGTAATGCTCTGTGGGATTGGAACTATAGTGGGACAAAGGAAGAAGAGAGCAGACTGTTTATCATGCTAAGGTGTTAACTCTCAAGTGTCATTGGGAAACTCTAGGTTGGGTTAGTAGCTGGCCTAGAGCTGGGTCTCAAAAATTCCTTTTGCTCTGTGGTCTAGATCAAAGCAAGTCAGTTTACCACCTTGGCCTCTTTCCCCACTGGCCACACCTCACCTTGGTTCTCAATATCTTATGAGTCCTATGGCAAGAAAAGGCACGAAAGAATAAAATCAAAAGGAAATATCTCATTGGAGTACAAGGAGCATCTTATACAGTGACATGGGGAAACTTCCAAAGGAGGGAAATTCTAAAAAGACAGGACATCCCAAGAGCCCAGGCTATGTGGGCCCTACAGTTTTTTACTTTTTTTTTTTTCTGCTCATAACATTGTAGCTTCTACGTTACAACAAAGCTCTGTGCTCTGTCCACAAGGACAAAGAGTGATCTTGGCCTGTGTTCTGGCAGCATCTCCCCTTAGGGATGGACAGAAGAGGGTCTTGAGTTTTTTATAAAGGCATTCAATGTTTTTATTTCCTTTTTAGGAATTTCATGCATATAATTTCATAAGGCAAAATTGTATAACTGCTAAACGGAATCCAGTATTTTTGTGAGCCACTGTCTTTAGTCAGAGACTCAGAGGCAGTCACAGTCTAGTTTGTGCAGTGTTAGACGATTATGTTGTTTTCTTGTGTTGAGGCTGACATAGTCGCACCTTCTTTTTTTTCTGCAAATGACTAACTCTGTTGTGTGACTCACTAGAGTAATCCTTTTCAAAAAATTTAAGGGATCTAACCATTATTTGAGAACTCTGATCTTTTCAGAATTTACTTCTTCGTGCCTTTTTAAACATCACTTATTTTGAGTCTTATGACCACTGGATCTTTCTCTCTGACTAATGATCAGTTAAGATTATTGGTTTCTTGACGAACAACAATAACTTAATATATCATCTTTCCTAGATTAAAAAGAATTTTTTTCCATCCATCTTGGCCATAATGAATCACTGTACTATTGACATAACATGGGTACTTTGCTTCAACCAGCTTCTAATTTCTGCACTAGAATCAGAGATAAAGAAGGAGTCATCTGTGACTTTAAAACATCACCGTCGAAACAGTAGTCAAATCTCAGGAAAGGGATTTTTTAAAATATCACCCAGTGCCTACATTTTCCCTGAAGAGTTGCTGCCAAATGATGCCGCAGCTTCCCTTGGAAACCTTCAGTTGCAGGGAAGTCATTATCATCCATGGCACTCAGTGCCATCTCTGGGGCACTCATCCTTATTAGCAGGTGAAAATGTGTGTCTCTGGGAGTTTACCCATGGATCCCGACTCTAACTCGGGAAATTCAAACTCAAATGCCTACAGAGGCTCAGCAGACAATACATGTGAGTTAAACAATCAGGCATTAAAATGAAATAAGTTCAAGTGTTATAATAAGTGGCACCTGCTATGTGGCCACAATTTAGTGAATACAGCAGGGAGTGAGTAAACTGAAGAGCATGTCACTTTTCAGCTCTCATTTGTTGTTTCTCTGGAGAAATGTGTGCCAGATATTCTGATTTCTTTTTCGAAGAAACGAGAAAGTGGAAGTTTTAGGTGGCATCTCCTGACGTTTAAATTGGCAACCATTTCAAAACCTTTAAAATACTCTGTGGGCCAACACTCTGGGGGCTAAATAACATATCTACAGCTGGATCTGGCCTATGGGACATTAATATTGAACTCTTGTTCTAAGCCCCACAGCCGTGAGGAAGGAATCTGAATTCTTCATTTGATGGCCCATCAGACATTTGAA
Source organism: Trachops cirrhosus (assembly GCA_028533065.1). Lineage (NCBI taxonomy): Eukaryota > Metazoa > Chordata > Mammalia > Chiroptera > Phyllostomidae > Trachops > Trachops cirrhosus. Next base: position 15,406,096 of record CM052544.1, on the reverse strand, counting down.
AAAGGGATCATCATCACTTTATTTAAACAGCACTTCAGGCAAACTCACATGATATTCCTGACCTCATCAACAGACACCTGCCCTGAAATAATTATGATTGGATGACAACCTGTTAAAATCATGAAGATTTCAAGGGCGATACTTAGAAAACCTTTGCAAACTATGTTACCTATATAAAACATTACTCTTCCAGAAGACTATGAGAATACCAATATAAATCCAAATCTCATTGAATGGTGGTAATTTCAGGTCGAATAGGGAAAATATTGGGGAAAGCTTTCCTCAAATCACCCCCCAATTCTATCTCTACATATCTTTAATTATTTAAAGTGTCTCGTCCTGGGTCTGCTTCTTATGGTAGGTAATCAATAAACGTTTATTCATATGTTATTTTCCATTTGCTTCGCCATCACATTCACTCCCTGCTCTTACGTCCTTGACTTTGACATGAAAGACTGATTCCTCCAGACCACAACAGCCAGGCCCCATTGCCAAATGCCTTCCAGTAGGGTTTGGCATCAGAAACATGTCAGAGAGCAGAAGGAGAGAGAGGTCAGGCTATTCCTTCCACATTCGCTCCCTACTGGGAAGCCCCATCTCTGACAATAGCTGTGCCTTGGGGCGATCTCAGTGTCTACCAGAGAACCCCTCTGCCACGGCTCCAGCTCTCGTGGAGTTCCTATAACATTTACTTTCTCCTCTCAGCTATTTGATTCTAGGAGTAAAGGCTTCCTAATGCTGCTAATGTCTGGGAGCCTCAACATCCCTTGTTTGCTCCCTCACCCTTGCCAACAAGTACCTCTCTCTCTTGATTTGAAACATCTGGGGCAATTTTGGTTTTCTACCTATGACAGATACATTGTACTCTTCCATTCTCCTTAGCTCTTATGATGCTATCTCTCTATTTTTATTTGTATAAACGATAGGAACTTGTCTCTAAAGAAAGGTGTTTAAATATGTATTCAGCGGTATCACTCATATTTCCTTGTTTCACTGTCTTGGCAAACGAAGGATTTTCTTGGGTCAGTTAGTCCCCACAGAGTCATGTGTCAGCTTCCGAAGAGCCATCCCATTGGTCTGTAGAGTACAGGGATATCTGCCACACAGATTCTGGATTTGAGCCTCTTGTGGCACTGGAATTCGGTCCTCTGGCCACACACCATATTAAGGCCTTTGGCTAAGTCCACCTCTAATCTCTTTCTTCCATTTACCATATGTTCTTCAATTAAGGTCCATCAATGGCTTGGGGAAGACGATGAACCAGTTATGACAATGTAATATAACAGGTCATCTTCTCCAAACAATTTTATGGACATTAAATGTCAGGGACCAATAAACATAGCACTAGCCAGTCCTGCGTATGTAGAATCCACTAAGAAGTAATTAGGAAGAGATGAGTAGAGGTTTTATGTTTAGAAATTCCGAACGTCTCTTAGCAAAATGCATTTTCAAAACAATATGGGTTTTAAAATCTGCACTAATAATTTTAATATGGTCTTATCTTTAAAGCACTTTCTAAGTACTAATTCTCCCAGCATGCTTCTGAAGTATGTATTATTACCAAAGGTGTTTGTCAGCCTGGGCTATTTTTAAAACGAATTAGTATCATGAATAAGCATTCTGTTTTTACCTTAATATTTAAATTGGATTTTGGGGGTTATCATTTAAAACTACAGAAACAAAGCAATTAAAGTTTTATTCATTGGATTAGGATAGAAGAGGTTATATGCAGGCATTTTGTAATGCTACAGTCAATGCCCTTTTCTTTTGTGTTGTATATTCCTACAGAGTGTTCTTCTAAAGCAGGGATTTGCAACCAGCAGGAATTCTGTCCCCCATGGGATACTGGAAACATCTGGAAACATTTTTGATTGTCACAAAGATGGGGAGAGAAGGCAGTATTCTACTGGTATCCAATGGGTGGAGACCAGGGATGCTTCTAAATATCCTACAATGCACAAGACCTTCCCCCACAACAAAGAATGACCCAGTCCAAAGTATGAAGGGTTGAGAAACCCTTCCCCAAGAAGAAAAGTAGTCTTATTTGCCAATTCTGCAGCCTGTTTGCTTCTACCCACCTCTGATCCCCCCAAACTGGGTCTAACATCCTACTAACTTCAGGTCATTTTAACTAACAAGAATTTTTGCCCAGAATTTCTTTAATCTTACTGTACAGTTGCTGTGCATGTGATGTTTTCTCCATAGAAGAATGGAGACTGAGGTGTTCTTCAGGATCTCTCAATCAAAACGTGTGTGCGTTTAGGAGAGGAAATTTTTGTTTCAAACCCGAATTGATTGTAGATGCCTTTCTTGCTCAGGGAAAAAGGGAGAGTGGGAGAAGAGGTGAGGACAGCATAATTCTTGTCATTGGGAAAGTAAATCCCTATAATGTTTCTTCAATTGACATGTTGAGAACAGGTGAGCCTGCAATTGTGAAGGCCGTCCATTCGTCTGGGTTCCTAAAGGTGAGGACCTGGCAGACAGTCCTTTTTTTGTAACTGAGGACATCAGTGATTGTTGGGATTTGCACAGGGAGGCCTTGAGTGAGGTTAACTTGCGCTGTATGATAGAATCGGGGTTGGCTTTCTGGGTAAGGGAGACCAAGGCTGAGAGATCAGGAAAATAAGAAAACTAGAAAAGGTGTAGAGTCCAGAGAAAGAGCAAGAGCAGCAAGCAATATCGTTGGCGACTACAGAGGTGCAGAAAAATGACGAGTGGGGGACTCCTTCTAGTGGTGGGGACTCTATGTGGCTTTAAAGAGAAGGCATGTCTAATATACAGTCAGTTCAGACTACTTGTTTTTCTGTGCTAGGAATCCCTCTATAACCTCAACATTTTAAAGTCAGCTCCACACACACTGAGCTTTTTAGCAGTTTTTAGCAATATCAAAGAAAAGGGACTAAATTCTGTGGCTGAATCAGCATAGCTTGTGGGCAAATGCATCTACACGGGACCATCAGACCTCAACAGATATAAAGGAAGTATTATAAAATATATAAAATATATTTGGAAATGTTTTCTTCTTCCTGTTTTATGAAAGAGATTATGTAGAATTAATATTAATTCTTTAAATGTTTGATAAAACTCAAGTGAAAACCTCTGATCCTGGTGACTTCTTATTTAGGAAATGATAACTTACAAATTCAAATTCTTTGATGATTATAGACCTGTTCAGATTGTCAGTTTAATACTAGCTGAATTTTTGTAGGTTGTGCTGTTTGAGCAATTAATCCATTTCTTCTAATTGTCAAATTGATGAGCTAAAGTTGTTCATAATATTCCCTTATTATCTTCTTAATGCTGCAAGATCTGTACTTACATTCCCTAATTCATTCCTGATATTGGTGATTTGTGCCTTCTCTCTCTCTCTCCTTTTTAAAAGTTTGTTATTTTTACTAAAAGTTTATCAGTTTTACTATTTTTTCCTGAAGAACCAGCTTTTATTCATTGATTTTCTTTATTGTTGTTCATTTTCATTGATTTCTGTTCTTAACTTCATAATTTTCTTTCTTCTTTTTGCTTAGGACTTGTTTTTTATTCCTTTTTCTAATTTATTGAGGTAAAAACTTAGATTATTGACTTAAGACTTTTCTTCACTTCTAATGTAAACATTTGGTGCTATAAATGTTCTTCTCAGACCCGCATTATCTGTGCCCCATGAATATGATATGATGTGCTATAACTTCTTTTATTTAGTTTCATATATGTTAAAATTTTGTTGAGACTTTCTCTTTAACCCATGGATTATTTAGAAGTATGTTGTTTATTTTTCATGTTTTTAGAGATGTTCCTGTTGTCTTTACATTATTTATTTCTAGTTTGATTACATTATGATCTGAGAAAATATTCTCCATAATTTTCATTCTTTTATCTTAGTGAATGTTCTATGTGTACTTAAAAAAATGTATATTCTCCTGTTGGATGGAGTGTTCTATTGATTCTGTTGGTTGATTGTGTTGTAAATATTTTAAGTGCTCACTTAATTTCTGCTTAGAAATTCCATAAGTTGCTAATGGGGGATAATGGACAATTTTTACAGTAAAACAAAGCATAGTTAAACATACATGTAATTGTTTATATACAATTTTAAGGAGTTTCTAGATTTTCCATTGTTCTTGTAGGAACAGTAGTCTCTATTTAAAACCTCTCATCTCTCATTCTTTTTCATGCCGTGAGTAGAGGAGATTGTCTGATGTTCTTAAAATAAGGCAGTAACTAAGAGGTCTTCATCACAGAGAGCTAGTGAGATGATGTTGACATTTTACATGTTACATTTCACAGTTTTGCCCATGCTTGGGCATGGCTGCCTTAATACTAACAACAGCAGAAGAGCCTCCATGAACTGTAATTAGGGGTTGCAATAATTATAAACAGGCCTCAGAACATAGGGATGCCACAGGTGACACTCCCAATGTCAATCACCTATAATACTCTAACAGGTACAAAGTATGTGTTCAGGGTGTTGATATGTATGGACTTCACTGAGATTAATAAATGTCAGGTAGATGAACTGATCATGTGATAAGAAGATAAAGATAGACATCAGGTAGATATTGCTGTATAAAAAAACCACCCCAAAACTAAGCAGCTTACAACAGTAAGGATTTATTATTATGTATTATTATAGAGTCTTTGGTTCAGATGGATGATTTTTCAGGTCTCAGCTGAACTAACTCACGGTCTGTGTATGAGTTAAGTTTCATGCTGGGTTGGCATCTCTGCTGAAATTGGCTGGGCCCTCTCACATATTCGAGGAATTAGGTGGCCATTGCCTGGTCATCGATACTGTCTTAAGCTAGGACAATGCAGATGTCCTCAACGTGGTCTCTCCTCTTCCCACGAGCTATAGCCCAGGTTTATTGTGCTGACAGGGAAGAGGTTCTGAGACTGAGAGTCTAAATATGCAAAGTGCCTTGAAAGCTAGGCTTAGAATGGACACACCATCTTTCCTGCTACATTCTATTGGGCAAAGCGAATCACGTGGCCAGTCCAGATTAAAGAGGTGAGGAAAGAGAGTCCCCCGCTTAACGGGAGAAGTTGCCAAGTCACATTGCAAAGTGTGAGGATGCAGCTCGGCCATTAATTGGGTCAGCAATGCAATCCATCTTCCACAAGGCCTTTTTGCTGTCATTCTTGACCAGATTCCGTAAGCTACAATATCTGAAACTAATTTTGTTTTTAATTACTTAATCTAGCTTTAAAACACTTTCTGCTACTTAAGATAAAAAGAATTTTGTGAGGTTTTGCTCTGTGTTTTCAATTCTTAAATAAATTGGCTGCTGTTTTCTTTACTGTTGGTAATTTTTGTCATCATGTTAATAGGAACTGCAAAACAGGAGGGAGGATAAGGAGAGAGGGTGAAAAGAAGAGATGGAGAGAGGGAAGGAAGAAGGGAAGGAGGCAGGCAGAGAGAGAGACAGAACAGCCTCATATGAGAAAATCCAGACTGTGCACAGAATTTGGACAATCACAACAGTTACTCATTCTGTTAGGTAGAACAGACCCACGCTTGTTATTTCAAGATAATCCTGTCAAAGACAGTGGCTCAGTTGGAAGGCATTAAAATTGTTATTCGGCATTGATAGAATCTTTTATGTTTGCCAAGTGCTGTACAATTTCCTTTGTTTTTATTTTTTCTATGAATAGGTAGGCATTTTTACTCTTGCCTTATAGCAGTAAACTCTTTTCCTATCATCTCTTCAATGTTACATAGAGCCAAAATGGGCTTTGAGAAGCCATGAGATAAAGAAAATTTGAGCATGTTTCATTTAGTCTCTGAAAAAGAGAAGGTTCTGGAGAGCCTGTTATGTCCTGTGGATTCCCCATTTCAATATTTTGTCACTGTGATAGGTAAGTCCTTCTTCATGCACAAACCTAACACCTGCCATTTCTTCTTGTTCAGTATTACAGGGGCGTAAAAGGCAATGTGTCAGCCTCCTCCTAAAATCACTGTTAACAAAATAGATATTGTCCTAAGGCTTTCACTGAAGAAGGGACATTTTTTCTAGAGTTGTTGGGAGACTTCTAGCAATAGTTCCTTAATGCAAAATCAATCTGAGAGGCAGAGCAAAATAGCGTATCTATGCCAGATAAATCAGGATGAAAAACTAGTGTTCATTCATGTAGTTATTCAATCAATCAAATACTTTCCCTGGACCATGTACTGTTCTAGGCCTTGAAGTGATAGATAGGACACATTCCCTGCCCTCAAGAGCTCACATTCAAGTCCAGGAAAAACAGACTCATAAATAGACAGATTACCATATTCTGTCACGGGTTAACAGGTGGTTACTATACATTCTGTCATCTATGTTGTTTTAAAGTAATCATTCTGAGGACAGATATTCTGACCTATTTATATTTGCCATCCACTGTGGTAAGATGCCTTGGGTCTTTCCTGCATGAAGCTATCATCTTCTCTTTCAGCCAAAGATTATTTTTTTGCATACTAGATTTTTTAGTTTTTTTCACACTGTTGCAATAAAAATCCTCAGACTAATTTTTCATTCTTAATAATTTTTATTAAATGTATCGTGGGAATGTACATTTGAAACTTATATGATCATCCTATTTTAAGAGCAATGGGAAAGCATACTTTTGAGGAATGACCTGTTCAAAGTTTGAGAATTCATTAATCAGGCTTCCACTGATAAAGGCAAATGAACAACTTGGTAATAACTTGGATCATTTGGGCAGTTGTCGGGGGTGGGGTGTTGTGCTTTATTTGGATAGGTGAGTCTAGGTTGTTTTCAGATGGAATAGCTTGAATAACTAAATGATTCAGCTCTCCTGTGAGGTTTTTGTGATGGTATTCATGACCCCACAAAGCCTACCATTGAGAAGGTACTTGAAACAGTACTGAATATATAAACACAGATTAGGTCAACTCATTAATCAAGTTCCCTACCTGTGCCTAGGAAAAACCTGTACATAAAGTGTCACAATAATGTAAAGTAGAGATGTTCTCCAATCATTATCTAGGAGAGACACTTGGTATTAGCATCTTAGAAAAGTTTGTATTTTTGGATGAATTTAAGTGGAGAGAAGGAAACACTCAAACAGATTCTCCATCACTTAGCAGAGAAATGTGCTTTTGGGGAATGCTTTATGAAAACATGTTTACTGATTATCTTGTCTCCAGCAACTAGAAAGAGGATTGGAAACCCTCAGTAACTGGGACTAAAGTTTGTGCCAATGAAGGGACTGATGTGGGAGAGTCTCAGACCCTATTTAATGTACACTAAAGGGGAATAAGGTGCATTTACAAAGCAGTACGTGAGATTCAACATATTTGCAATTATAAGTTAGATTACTTACAGTCTTGGGTATTTTCATACAGGGTTCATATTTGTTTGCCTGTTGTAGAGAAATGGGGTCAGTTTCTGAGAGTATTAGTCAGGATAGGCTAGGTTATACTAGTGTAACAACCATCTTTCAATCTCAAGCCTTTAGCATAGATAGATAGATAGATAGATAGATAGATAGATAGATAGATAGATATGTATTTATCTTACCTTTTTGGTCAGGGAAGAAAGCAGCTTTTATGGCTCTTCTGTGTAAATCTTTTCAATATTCTATAGATAGTTAACATGCAAAAATAAAAGCAGAACTGCAAAAATATGTTTTTGTTCTAGCTTCCACCTTGGCAATCTCAGCACTGGATATAAGAATGTACTCTTGGTTCCTGTCCAAAATAGGAGGCACATTTCTTTGGCAAGTTTTTTCATTCTCCTATCTTAGCTGAATGAAGTTGGGAACTAGAATACTGGTTCTTTTATTGCATGTAATGCTAATTAAAGAGGATCTGGTTGTTGTTCCTGAAAAAAAGCTAAAAATAAAATTATGAGAGATTGAAATTCATACAAGCAGAACATGTTACTGTAGAAAAATACCTTGCTTCGAGTAGTACTCCTCAACTCAGAAATTGACTGATTTTTCTTTATCACTTAGTAGTATTTAGACACCCTGAATATTTTAGCTGTATTATAGTGACTAATTTGGCCTGGTGCAGTTGACATAAACCATGTTCTTACTTTGATTTGTGTCATTGGAAACAACTGGAACTTGTTTTTATATCAAGTTGAAGATCTCATTCATTATTTATAACTCTCAAATCTTTGTGAACTCATGAGTAATAAGATAGAGTTAATGAAGAGTTTTTCAGCCTCAGCTCTCTTGACAATTTGGGCCACATTGTTCTTTGTTGTGGTGGGGCTATCTTGGGCATTGCAGGATGTTTAGGAATAACCTAGACTATACTCACTCAATTCCAGTAGCACCCTGCACTGGCCCAGTTTTGACAACTAAATATGCCTCCAGATACTGCCAAATTTTCCCAGGGTGCCCCCAGTTGAGAACCATGGGTGGCTAACTGAGTTCAAAGTAACAATATTTAACCAATTAAATTTTAATTTTTATGAGATTCTCATTGATAGAGAACAATCAAGATGTTTAATTATAACTTTAATTATAACAGGCCAGTTCCATTTAAAATACGATTTCCCAATTCCATATAACAATCGTTTGCCGAGAACACCATAGATGTTCTACATTGTCACAGTTGGCAAGGACCTGAGAAGTCATTTATTATAACCCCCTTCTGACAGACGAGGAAACTGAGGATCAGGGAGGTGACTCGCCCAGGTTAGAGATGGCCCACTGACGCTGATAGCGCAAGATAGAGTGCTGTCTTCTTAACGCCCTTTCAAGTATTCAGACCTAATGATTTTCTCTGATGTGCAATTTTATGCTGATATAGTTTCTGCAGAAACAGGGCCAGAGTGCCTTGGAACAACTTGACAGCACTCTTCAAGAGACTCAGGAAGGAAAGAAATAGGGGCAACCAAGGTGGTTTTCATCAAAGGTCTCTTCCTGCAGCACTTTATCTGGACCCAAGAGCTGTGGTCACCAGGCTGCCGCTCTCCCCCACTGAGGTTGGAATTCACTTGCCCCATGCAGGGTTCTGTAAGGAAGCAGGGATGGGATGTGGATTATTAATGCTGCTTTTTATGAAGTGCTTAGCAGACCTTATATCATTATACATTTGATGTGCACTTTTAATGCCGGGAGCTGGAGTATTGTAATGTTCACCTGAGAAAAAAATGGAGTCCAAGACCCAGCCGGAAGATAAAAACAGAAAGATGACTCCTCAGAAGAAAAAAAGGCTAACATCTTAGAGGTAAATATATGCTTGGTACATTCACATTAAGGATAATAACATAGAATTATGGAATTAAGAAGTGGAGAGGACTCACGTTAGCATTTGGATTAGGGAGGGCAAATATGTAGCATCCATCCATCCCTTCCTCTCCTCACTCCATGACAGATGTTATTAACCAGTCATGACACCCTTGATGGGCACAGGCTCATTATCCTTCTCAGGACAGCACCCTTGGTAGTCACTACTGATTGCTTAGCATCCACAAGTAAATCTGTCTGTGATTTAAGCATACTTTTCACCTTACAGACAAACCATCTGGACACCTTTTTTTTCTAAGGTAATAACCCCAAATCATGCAGCCAGTCATTTAAAGTATTAGGAACCACAGTGGGTAATTTTTGACTCCCTGGCTGTTTGGCTGTTTTTTTTCCCCTTTCCCCCAGTCTGGGAGGTTGTACTGGAAGTTCTTCCAGGAGAAACATGATGAGGGGATAAACACGTGCCAAGTACAGATCGGGAAAGATGGATGGTTGCAGATGCGACCAACCTTGTTGACAGCACAGGATGGGGAATGGCCTAAGTAACCGGGTGCTCCAGGGTGACTCTGCTGCCTCCTTGCCTTGCAGAGCGATGCTAGTGAAGGGATAGCGTCTCCAAATCCATGGACCACCCTGGAGTTAGACAGACAGGGTGAATTGTCGAGGAATGGCCCCACCTTCTCTCTTGATCAGTGGAGTTTTTCTCTGAAGGGAACAGGGACTTCCTTGAGGTTCCATGCGGGAGGGAGGAGGGAGAGGGTATCCAGAAGAGGCCAAATCACTCAGACTCAGAAAGAAGAGGAAGCAGAGAGGTCTGGTTCCCTGGCAATGTTAGGGGGCTTGTCAGAAAGATTTTGGGGTCTTTTTCTCACGACGTGAGGCTCCCTCAGGAAAGGCGCCCTTGGCTTGGTTGCGTCTATCTGTTCTGCCATTAACTGTCCCATTATTTCTCTCTCTTCTAAAAAACCTCTCCCTGCCTCATTGCTCTCAGTTACTTATAGCTTCTGTTCGTTATAAGACTAGTGTGTCATAACCTCCCACAGCTCTTACTCATTAATCCTCTCTCCATGTTTTCTTTTCATCTCCCGCCTCCATGGTTAAATACCTCATGCTCTCAGAATTTCCTGTTTAAAATTTTGAAGAAAGGCAATCTGATTGGTCTAGCTGTCTTCTAATTTAGAAGATCTCCAAGGGTGATCCCCTGAACACCAGCATCAGTATTCTCTGGGAACTCATGGGCAATGCAAATTCTCAGGCCCCACCCCAGACCTCTGAGGTGGGGCCCAGAAGTCTGGTTTAACAAGCCCCCAGGTGCTTCTAATGCATAGTTAAGTCTGTGAACCATAGTCTAACCCTGGGCCTAAGGATTGGCTACTCTTCTGGTTAAGTTCTCACCTCTGGTCCAGTGAGCTGTGGCTGCACCTTTGGGTTTGGGTAGAGAAAGAAGAGAGCAGAGAATGACCTGATGGGAACCATGGTTACCCAGGCTGTCTCTTCCTTGGATGAAGCAGATAAAGAGACTGCCATTTCTCATGTACCTTCTGCCTCAAACAGAGCAAAGTTTGCAATGAAAATGCCAAGTCTTAATTTTAATTGTATCTCTCCACCTTGGAAGTTTTCTGACCACAGTCAAGGTACTTTTCTCTTGTAGTCTCACATTACTCATGGGCTAAAGACAGACAGCAATGCTCATGCTTGGGGATCTGGAGGGATCAAATTATCATAATAACTAATATTTACATAGGCTTTACATTTATAGCACACATCCTCATGTTTCTCAATTGGTCCCTTGGGTAAATGTATGTAAATGTACTTTAAAACTGTAATCTACTGTAAAACTGTAGCTCTGGTGCTTCTTGTATTTCCCAGGAATGCTTGAGGAGGAGAGATGTCTCCTGTGGCCAGACTAGCCCACACACACAGTGACCATGAGCTTATACCATGACTCTTGCCGTGTTATCTGGTTTTGTAAAGAGAACATGCTGAAGCCCTTGTTTCTAATGCTTGAGTAGGCCTTGAACCCAGCATGTGTATACTGCTTCGCTATTTGAATTTGCTCAGAATGTGGCTCTTCTTTTACAAAAAGTACGTTAACCACATGCATTTTTCAGAGAATGTCATAGGCCTAAAAGTAATAACTTTGGGAACTTATCAAAATTTTATACACAGCATGATTATAGTCTCCATAAATGAGTATCTCCATACTCTGAGTTCCCATGACAACTATAGTTGACTGTTTCTCATATGTCGGCAGTTCTCCAAGTGTGGTCCTTGGACCAGCAGCACCGGTGTCATCTGGGAACTTGTTAGAAATGCAGATTCTCAGGATGTACTACTGCTGACCTACTGCATCAGACATTCTGGGGGTGGGGCCCAGAAATCTGTGATTTAATAAGCTTTCCAGATGATTGCAATGATACTAAAGTTTAAGAATCACTGTCACAGCTCTCAGTTGTACTGAGTATTTTTTGAGAACTGTGATTATCCCTTAATTCTTTCCATTATCTTCCTCAGAGTGCCTTGCACACGGAACATACTCAAGACACATGGCAGATACATGCAATGATGGGAAAGATGTGAGGAATGCCAAACTGGGAGCCACAGACCTCCATCCAAGTCTTGGATTGGTTACTTCACAAGGAACACACGAACTAGTGTCCACAGATCATTGTGACATCACGGTGTCAAAGTTAGAACATTTAAGTCTCTACTTCCAGTGAGACTTCTTGTTTTGGGATTTCTTGGTTATTAAATGGGAAGTTACCCCTCCCATCCACTTGAACCCTAAAACCCAATCTTTCATCTTCTCTCAAACTTTTGAACCTGTGTTCCATTGTGAACAATTACCCCTATATTTTCACACTCATCACTGAGTGAGTGATCTTTCTCCCTCTTCGTGCCTAAATGGAACCTTGGTTTTCCAGAAGGCTACAGCTTTCCTTGCAGTGTTCTTCTGTAGAAGCAGCCCCCTCTTTCCTGGCTCCTTACTGCCCCCTTCCACAGAGCTCCTCTTATTATCCCCCATAACCTATCTCTAACCTACTCAAACTCATGTGCTGTCAGCATCCCCTAACGCGAGAATTGGTTACAGTCCAAGACCTCACCTCAAATCCTGGCATCCCAGGAACCTTTGGTGCCTCGAAGACCTTTCTTACTTTTTTTTTTTTCTATTTTGTGAGTCTCAAACCTAGCACAGCCTTGACCACAGAGAAAGTGCTAGGTCATTTCTCATAGGATGATTTTGAGGGAAAGCACGTAATGAAGACAGTTGAGAGTCATACATGAGAAGAGTTTAAGGGTTCTCAACCTTGTCTCAGTGGTACAGTCTAAATTCTAAAACAAAGCCTTGGACCACTAATCTGGGGCTGAGCACGCTGGGTCTCTCTCAGCACTGAGGATGCTTTCTGAGGCTCACATATTTACCTTTCTCTCTCTTCTGAGAGGAATTTTCTAGACAGATTCTGAAACATAACTTTTTAATGTAAAATGCAGACATGGACATTGTTGTAAAAGTTTAAAAGTATAAAATGTCTTATGTAATTGGAATGTCTCCATAAGTCCAATTATGATATTGGCTGTTGATTTTAGATACTTATTGTTTATCCATTATGATAGTCTATTTATAGTTTTTTTCTTTTTAATCAGTTTTTTCTTTTTACTAAATTCCCTTTGGCATCGAGTAGAATGATTATATAATTCCTCTTTCTTGGTCTAATGATGTAATGCATTTTGTTAATAGATTCTCTAATATTAAACCTCTGTTATATTCCTGGGATAAACTCTGGTAGGTCATAAGGGATACAAAATTTATTAAAGTATGGACCTCATTTTACCATCATTTTCAGCTCAGGGATTTGTATCTTAATTTTAAGGAGATTCCATTTTCAACTTTACTCCCTCACAGAGATACATCTTTGAAACTTATTAAATATTTTTTAAAAATCTATGTCCATGATTTAAAATGCAAATAGCACAGGATATAAAATAAAAATTAAAACTTCTTCCATCTCAAACGTGCCCTACCTTTACCCCTACTATGAAAACAACTCTTTTAATGAAACTTTCTATAAATTGTTATGCATACAAAAGCATATTAAATTATATTACATGTATAAATCTATTTACTACAAACAAGGTTATTCATGTTATATATGTTATATGTTGCTTTTTAAAATTTGACATGCATTATTATGGAAATATTCCTCTTGAACAACAAAAACCATTTCAATTATATGCTGTTTTAATTAATAAGTACATGTTGAAGATTTTTCTACGTTGCCAAAAACAGGCTAGGAGGTGCCTAGTATTTCATTGGATGATGTAGCATCATTTAACTAGTTTCTTATTGACGACCAGATTTTTAATACTATAAACAAAGCTGCAACATGCATCTTCATGCATGTGTCTGTATATTTTATGGGCAAATATTTATTTCATTTCGGTTAGACCAAAGTTTGTTTGTATGTTCATCTGAACACCAAAAGCCATCAAGCTGATAGAGAAGAGGTAAAAGATGAAATGCTTAGAAAGGTATACAACAACTTGGGCAGTGAGTGAACTTCTCATAGTCTCGGTTTCCTCATCCTTGTGCATTTTGCTCATTCTTAATATTATGATGGCTATCCTTAAGTTACTCTTCAAAGAAATTGCTCCAATTTGCACAAAGAAGTGATTTGTTCTTGACATGGGAAGTAGATGCATGTTTTCCATTGCTGAGTGGTAGTGTTATTTAAGGCTGGGAAATCTCAGGCCCAGCTTCCACCAAGCACCCTAGCTGGCACCTGGAAGGGTCGTCATTCAAGTCATCTCGGCTCCTTTCCCTGTAAGCTTTCTCTACCTTTTCTCTCTGGGGTCATAATAAAAAAAATTTAAAGAGCCTTTATTTCTACTCAACTTCTGGAAGAACTCTACCTCTGAGAGCTTTTAATTTCAAAATTCTCCACAGCTTTAAACAAATTTGAATCTCTTTCGTCTTTAAAAGGAACAAGCAGTTCCGGAAAACATTAAGGAAGCACTGGTGGCAGGAGCTCTCATTCGGTCCCCAAGCAGTTGTGCTTTTAATAAACTCTCAAGAAGTGCCCCCAAGTTGCCCTCAACTGCAGCCTCTTTTCCTGCTCCCCAGAGGATAGTGCTACTAGGCAGACTTTACCCTGCTAACTTCTGCCTGTTCCCTGTCTCCGTGAGCAATTAGGATGTTTCTGTCCTCTCTCACTTCTCTCCACTGTGTTCTCACCGCTCTGTTCACATACTTTTTGTCTCCTCTTTTATGCCAGCCCTTCCCTCTGGCTTTTTTTTCATGAGTGAAGCTTAGCTGGCCTCTTCCCTTCCTGCTGGAATTCACCCAGGCCATGTGCTGACTATTCTCCCCTAGCTACAAGACATAGGGCCGGGTCATTATAAAAGCTAATAAAGCTTCTATCCATTTATTTTCCTTCAAATTTTCTGATTTTTTTCCCCACTTAGCTCTGTAGAGCTTCCTTTCAGCTGTTGTATTTTATGTGTTTACGTCAAGTTTCTGAGGCTCCCTAGGAAGTGCAATCATTGCACCCCAGTGATTAACCTTTGTAGACGACTGTGGTGGGAGAGGCCACATCAGTCCTGAGTCTCACAGTCCGGTTTGAATCTCAACTCTGTCTCTCACCAGCTTCTCGCATGACCTAACCTCACGAGATCCTCAGTTTCCATATCACCACCCAGGAAATGATTACCGTCTGTCTATCTCATAGCCTCATTAGAAGCATCACATGAAAAAAAATGTGTAGTGCTGAATGGTGCCTGGTACATAGTCAGAGTTCAGGAAGTTCAAATAGTGCTGGTTACTATTATTGATATTTACGAATGGCTTTTTGTCATTGTTTTGGAGCCTCACAAAATGCCTGAGGATGAGAAAACCAAGACTGAGAAGTTCACTGATGGCCCAAGTTACTACACACCCTTCTCTTTTACGTATTTCAACTTTTACCTCTTTTCTATCAACTTGATGGAAGTGGGTGTTCAGATGAACATTCACAAACACACTTTGGTCTAACTGAAACAAAAATATGTATTCTTGTGTGTCCATGTGTTTTGTATTTTTTAGCACTCAAACTAACTCCTCAAAGGAGACCAAATCACCTTTAAAGCCCTATCTCACACTGAGATTCTCAGAAAGTAGTTATAAATGTCCGGGTAAATAACCTATGAGGAAATGCCCTTTGATTTTCTCCCAGCTTCTCCTTCCCATGAACTCAGTCAATGTGCTTTCTGCTCCCCATGTACAGCAATCCTGTACCTTCTCCATTCTAACACTGATATTCTCTCCATCATTGCCCTCCCTGATTTCTCCTCTGTGAATGTTTTCAAAAGGATATGACTTCCTCTCACACACTTAATTCAAACCCTAGGCCAGAATAAAAGGTTGTAAATCTCAATCTCTTACAACCTGAAACTGGGACTAGATCGGTCTATTTTATGAACAATATTTGCATGTGATTTATAGAGAATCTTCAAGAATTTTTTTATGGAGAAGCATAAATTAGGACTTCTTTTCTTCCTATCTGTTTTGATGTTCCCTCTTATCATTTTAATTATGCCCATTCCGGGTTTGGCTCTTCTCAGAAGTTCCCAGCAGAATGGATTTCCAGAGATGCCTTGAACCACATAAGTGTGTTCTTAAGATCTAGCTGGTGTGTGTTCACACCTTGCTCTGTGCTAGGTCATGTCTCATAATGCTATACCTAGAATCTCCTTCACCACCACAAAGTGGACATTTTTTATGCCCCCTCCCCTTTATAGATGAAGAGACCATGTGAGAATAATGTTTGAGGAGATGAGAGTGGGGTAGTCGTACAACTTTATCCAAAATACAAACCTCACCATGGTCGACTAGAGGTGAGCTGTGATCTTCTATGCCATGAAGGATGCCGCTAGTTTCAGAGCCAGGCTCAGGGGCATGCTGTCCATTCCTCTCTGCTATAATCCTCAAGAAGAGCCAGCCCCTCTTTCTTTCTTTCTTTCTTTCTTTCTTTCTTTCTTTCTTTCTTTCTTTCTTTCTTTCTTTCTTTCTTTCTTTCTTTCTTCCTTCCTTCCTTCCTTCCTTCCTTCCTTCCTTCCTTCCTTCCTTCCTTCCTTCCTTCCTTCCTTCCTTCCTTTCTTTCTTTCTTTCTTTCTTTCTTTCTTTCTTTCTTCTCTCTCTCCTTCCTTCCTTCCTTCCCTTCCCTTCCCTTTCCTTCCCTTCCCTTTCCTTCCCTTCCCTTCCTTTCTGTTCTTTCCCTTAACCCTGCTGCTTTCTTCTTTGGCTTTTATGACCAAGATGCATCATTATTATAGAAGTCCCTCAGTCCGGTCTGAGAACTTGGTGATGTAGAAATAAAACAGATACCACCAGTTGGAAGTGAGGTTGGACTAATTGGAAGTAGAGGTTCCCAAATAAGGAGGCTGTAACCAGGGCACTGAACCTAGCCCCGAAAATAAAGTGATATTGAGAAAAGGTCACCTGCAAAGTTAATGTAGCGGGAACTTTCAAAGGGCTAAACATGTGAGTCAATCACTGATGACAGCCATAGTCCAGGCAAAGTAGATGGGGGTACCTGGTTGGCCATGACGAATTTGCTTGGAACACCTGGAGAACTTGGGACTTCATTTGAAATCATGAAATCTTACCACTATGAGCTGCCTTGGTTAACCGCTGATTTTGCTGGTTGTGAGTGGTTTGCTATTTGCAGGAAGGGACACCACAGCTACTGTTTTGCCAGTTGCTTCATTAAAGTCCTTGTTGAGACGAGAATAACCACTCAACACTGACCTCCTCTTCTATCATGTAACACAGAGATGCATGGATGAAAAGAGCATGGGTGTTAGACTCTCACAGGATCAGATTCTGATTATGTCACTTTCTTGCAATGTGACCCTTAAACATTTGCTTAGGTATTTTGAGCTTTGTTCCCCTTCCAGCCAAATGAAGATAACATCTAGCTTAATTCTTATGAGAATAAGAGCTAATATACTACATGATAATTATATTGGCGAATGCCAACTGTGGGTTAATGCAGACAGAGAGATCAGGCGCAATGAAAAACCAGGATAAACAAAGAGCGGTTACTTATTTAAAGAATACTGCAGGAAGTCAGCACATACAGGAATCAGGGGAGAGACAGCAACGTTTTGCAATGCTAGGCAGAGCCAGGTGTTTCTAACTTGCTGCTAACAATGCCTCAGCAGTAGGCAAGCAGTTGAGTAGAACACTGAGCGAGGCAGGGCATTTCCTGCTGCCTGCCTCCACATCCAGCCTTTGTACCTAAGGGTATGGAAGTTACATACGCGTGCTAATCAGTAATGGAGCCAGGTGCCACTTCCCCTGACCCAGGTGCATCTCATGATTCTGAGTCATACAGGGTTTACTCTGGCCACAGAAGAGGGACAGACCAGAACGGTACTCTCAGGCATGATCATGGCCCTCATTTATGGGCCTCGGCTTTTCTAGTCCTGTTACAAGTCACTTTGCTGAAATAGAGCTGCCAAAGTGGAATAAGAGTCAGTAATCTACATGCCTCTGGTGTCACCTTGATAGGCCCTTAGCTCCCTCTAGGGCCTGTCATGAATGGATGTAAAGCACCTGTCACTGAGTAGGTATACAATAGAGAACATCGTTATCATCATCGGTATCTCAGTATTGTTATTGGTGTCACCCTTTTCCTATTGAGTGACCATTAGCCTCTTAGTTCACTCTTTCATCAAACATTTGTTGAATATTTACTGTATGCTAGGCATCATGCCAGGCACTGGTGATTCAGAGATGATCAGACACAGTACCCACCCTCAGCAATGTAAAGATGTCGTGGATGGAACAATGTGACGATCATCATAAAGAGGGGATTATAGGATGCTTTGGGAGCACATAAAAGGGGCACCTAACCAAGAAGATTAGGAGAAAGTTCCCAAAGGAAGAAAAGCCAAATTTGGAAACTGAAGACTTCTCTTTTTCATTTATTCAGTTATTTACCTTCACTCATTCAACAAATATTCATTGGACAGTCCTTTCCAAGAGACACATAACGTGAACCACATATGTCATTAAAAATTTTCTAATAGATTGTAATGTGAAATTGACAAACAAAATTAAAAACACAGGTAAAATGAATTATAATGTTTTTGTTAATCTAACATCTGTATTTAAAATATTATTTCATTGTATAATCCATGTAAAATATTAATGAGACAGATTACATTTTATAGTATAAGCCTTTCAAAAGCACATCTCAGTTCAGACTCAGCACATTTCAAGAGTTCAATAGCTACTTCTGACAAATGGCTTGCCTCTGGGGCAGCATAGATGTAGTAGGTTCCAGGCCCTGTACTAGGTACTAGGGATGGGATAATGTATATACTAGACATGGTCCATGTGCTGAGCACATGATTCAGTCATGAGCAGTTGTTAGCTAGATACAAAGGGATTGGCAGGGAAGGAAGGAATGTTCTGTTCAGAGAATCAATAGTGTGGAAATCAGAGAGAGCATGGTGAGTTTTGGGGTGGAATAACATCTCAGGGAGAAAAAGGGAGAGCAAGGTAAATAGTAAAAGAAGAGGCTACATAGGTAACTGAAATTCAGAAAATGAAGGTCCTTGAGTCATATTTGAAATTTAGACTTGATCTTAAAGCTAATGGGGAGTACTGAAGGGTTTGAAACCAGCGAGTGACTCAATCAGATTAGCATTTATGAAAAAAGCTGCTGCCTGCTTTGTGAGAGTGGATTAGAGTGGGTCGATCAAGGGCATGGAGGTTACGTGGGAGGCTGCCACAGTAAACTTGATAAGAGATGTTGCCAGTCTGAACTGGGACTCAAGAAAAATGGAAGGATGTGAAAGAGTCTTAGAATTCCAGGAGCTGATGATTGGTAGATTGTAGTACGTGAGATGGGGGGGAGTCATCTGTGATATCCAGTTTTCTGGATAGTTCTGGAGGATAGATGGTGGAGGCATTCCCTAAGGCAGGTATGACAGGCGACGAGTCCGGAAGGGGGTGCTGGAAACAGGGAGATGAGGATGATGAATGCCCAGTTTGGACATAGGGAGTTAGGATAAAGATGCATACTCAGAAGGCAACATCGAAGAGAATTTAACAGAGTCTTTTTACAAAGTTGTGATCAGGGTAAAGGGAAATCAACAGTGGCTAATGAACCACTCTGACATCAGCAATCATGGAAAGCCATTATTACTCTAGGTCTGAAGGTCAAAGAGAAGGGATGGTTTCCAGGGCTTCGTTTGCTAACAGGGAAAAGCCACCCAAGAAGCCTGTGGCCTTAGGTGGAGTATTATGAACTTGTCAAAGCATAACATGGCAGGGAACAAACTGGGGCCATAAAGATCCCAACCTCTCTTCTTCCCTCCTCTGAGCTCCTGCCAGTGACTCATTAAACTCACCTAGAATTCAGAAGGCCAGGGAAATAGTTGATGTTCACAGAGGCAGCCTTCTGGAGCCCAGAGCAGAGTGAAGAGAAGCAGAGAGTGTATTTGAAGGGACAGATGAAAACTAAACAGCACAAAGTGCCTCCAAGACACCCGAGTGGATGTCTGGAATGTAGAGAGCTAGAGCTATGGAAGTGGGAGGTAATAGTTTAAAGTGGAAATACAATCCATGAATGTGAATGAAGAGCATGTAAAGTTGGGATGGAGCCCGGAGGACCACCAGTATCCATGGCAGAAGCTCCTTCCTGAATGGGCCTCCATTGCCCACTTGGAAGAATGACTAAGGGGCTGCATGGTACATTGGTCTGTTAATTTGTTTTAAAGGCCCTTTTATGTTATCAATCAAACTACTTGCAAGTCACTGACTTCACAAAATTGGCCAGTCAGTGATTATTTGTAATGCTTTTTTCTGTACAGTTTTCAGACTTTTCATCCTTATTATTTCTTTAAATGTCTAATCACCACTTCTGGGACCAACTTGCTTACTGCTAATGATGTGTACTTGCTGAGGCTGTATTTTGTGTTTTTATTGTTATTATAAGATCCCATCCTCTCATTTCCCACCTCAGACTGGCAGGTAAACAGACAGGACATGGCTCTTCAGCTGCTGGAACTTTGTAAGAGAAAATGAAGATGAAAAACACAAGTTTGGGAGAAGTAAAACATTATAGGAAATGAATATTTTATAGAAGAGAGAGAAAAGAGAAAGAATGAGAAGGAATGAGAGATAAGAGCAATTCTAAAAGCTTGTTGCAGCTGAACAAAGGAGGCTGAAATCTCAGTGGGACAGTAGATGTTGGAAATCTGGAAAAAAAGAAATGGTCTTTGGAGGTCAAGTTCAAGGGCTTGCTGAGCAAAAACTGAGCCTTTGGGCATATATTTAGGTGGGGTGGTTCCTACTGTTGCTGCTATGTTTGAACTGTAAGTCAGGAAACTACATTGAAAGCATAGTCTAGTTACCTGGGGATAGAAACATGACAATATTCAAGTGAAGAGTTCAAGGCCCAAGTTAGTTTTCAGTGGGGCTCTTGTGACCCAAAGGAAACTGGGAATCAGAGTCTGAGCAGAAGTCTAGTTTGTTAAGTTTATTGGAATCAAATGATGACAATTAGAGAGCGAGGCTGTGGCCAGATGCTCACAAGGGTGCCCAGGCTCCAGTCTACAATGGGTACCTGCGTGTAAGTCTCCATTCCCTCTCTGCACTAGGGAGGGTGTGATCTGGCAGGAAACGAGAAGCTTCTCTTCATTAGCAAGTGTAAATAATCTGTTGCCTTCATACCATCAATTCTAAAACTGAGAAACTGGTGCTAGAATAAAGGTAAGTGGAGTGCTATGGGACCTTCAGGGATACAGCTACGTAAGCCTGGTGGAAACTTGAAAAAGGTAGATTTAGTTTGGCTTAGAGCAGAGAGGTTACAAGTGGAAGGGACCATGTATGGCAAAGCATAGTAGTACATGTGGGTATTGAAGAGGAAATTGAGGCTTCGTAATAAGCAGAATTTTGTGTCACTTATTCTAGAAGTTAAAAATCTCAAAGACCAATGAATCTTTAATGTAGTTCTTCAGTCATTGAGCAAATACCACAAGCTTTTTCAAATATATTTCATCAGCATCCCTGTCAGTTAGCTTTCTTGGATTTGCTAACTCACACTCATATCAGAAGGCTTACAATAATGGGAACCATAGGGAGTTAAAAGCCCACAGGAGGGTTATGCCATCCAGCCTCGAGGAGTCAATGGAGGTTTCTCAGGAAAGTGACACCTAAGGTACTCACGAGAGGTGAATAACAGGTAGCCAGGTGAGGAGGGGAGATAGGGAAGAGTATTCTAATTGAGAGTGAGGTGGATATGGCCTTAATTCTTTATTTCTTTGGATCAACCAGTCCCATTGCCATGTAACTCTCTAGTATCCCCATCCACAAACTGGGCTCAGCCCAAACTTGCTTTGGCTAATGAGATTTTAGTAGACGTGATGCAAGCAGAGGCTTAAATGAGGAATTTTTCACTTCAGCTCGCCCTCTTCTTGCACTCTGCTATCAACATCATGAGAGCACCCTGGTGAGGATGCTAGGGCATGAGAGATACGGAGCTAGGTCGGGTTGCTGTAGCCATCCAGCTGAGGCCACAGCCAGCTAATCCTCACACATGCGACTGAGTCCAGTCTAGATCAGCAGAGCCACCTGCCTTAGTGCGAGAGCAGTAAACATATTGTTACATGCCATTATAGTTTGTTAGGCAGCCTTATTGTGGCAATAGATAACTGAGAGGAAAAGCTTGGGGGCCAGTGAAAAAATAGGGTACTTAAATCACTGAAGGGAGCTAAACAGTAACCATTCCCATTGGTTATCTTAATATATTGTTTCAGGACTGCTGTAAAAACAGTTCAGACACAGTGCCCCTTGTGTGATCAATACAAATAGAAGGAATATTGAAGGGTCTTGAGGCAAATCCTGCTGTGTGTTCTATTGAGCTTAGTGAAGGAAATTGAAGCCAACATAGCAGAGTCTTAGCAGAGTCTTGGAGTTAGTGATAGAGGAAGAGTTCAATGGATTACTTACTTATTATCCCCGAGTGAAGATTTATAAACAATCCATAGTCCTCTCTTTTGTTGTGTCTCCAAAACCGGAATACATCTTGATATTTCTGGGACTATCCAATATGCCACTGAAACATGGAATCTATCAAATCACTAAAGATCATGAAAAATAAGGCAATTAACAACCTGCTCCTGTGTTAATACTTTCTTTAGTGACCTGAACATGGAAACTAGTCCTCTATCAAGTCCAGCGGTTCTAACAAGCCCATGTGAAGGGCTTGTTACAATAACGTTACTGGGCCCCGCCCTCAAAGTTTATGATTCAGGTGAGCTGGGGAGGCCCAAGATTTTGTATTATTAACAAGTTCCCCGGTGACAATAATTGTGCTGGATGGAGACTGCGCTTTGAGAAGCACTGTTTCCATGACCATGATGGTTGATTTTATGCATCAACTTGGCTAGACTATGGTGCGCAGCGGTTTGGTCACACGGGGGTCTAAATGTTGCCTTGATTCACAATTAAATCAGTAGGCGTTGAGTAAAGCAGATTACCCCAGTGATGTGGGCAGGCTTTATACAATCTTTGGAAGCCCCCAGAGAGCAAAGACTGAGGTTTCCAGAAGGAATTTTGCTTCAGGAATGTAAACCAGAAACCCTGACTGAGTTTCTGGCCTGTCAGCCTGAAATTTGGACTTAAGGATGCAACATCAACTCTTATATTCAATTTCCAGCTGACAAATTTCAGACTACTTGGTCCACACAATCATATGAATCAATTCCTTAAAATCTCTCTCTCTCTTTCTCTCTCTGGGCTGCACTGTGGTTGCATTATAAACTATGCACCATAGATGATGTCCTAGACAGCTTGGCATCATTTTAACCTTATCTCCATTACAAAATTGTCTGTGAGTCTTGGCCCATCGTTAGCATTTAATAAGTATTTTGAATGAATAAATGAGTGAAATAATGATTTCTAGAAGTTCTTATTGAAATTTATTAATGCATAAATGGGCTATAAAAGTGAAGAACTACCGATTAGCCCTAAGAAATTATATAAATACATGCATATATTTTTACTTGACCAGGATCACCAAAAAGCTATGAGGACAATAGCTGCCAGATAAATCAACAAGCTGATACAGTGATAACTGGAGCATTGGTCATATAACTGTAGGCTCGTTCATGCATCCAATGAGCATTTATTGAGCACCTACTGTATATCTAGCACTGTGTCGGTTAGAGTGTGTATTACTTGTCACTCATTATGGCATTTTTCTTCAACTTTCTTAAGGAGTTTTTATAAGCAATATTAAGACAATATATCTTCACACATCTAGAAAATTAGGTATGATTTTCTTATATTCTAGAAATTAAAAGAAAATTAAGCAAATGGCACTAGAATTAGAAAGAATGAGCAATTCATTAGGCAATAAGAATATTAACTAGAAATTGGGAATCTCTTTCCTATTTTAACGTGCACTTGAGCTTAATTGGCTAAGTTTTGAGTATGGGGTGATGAGGTGAGTTGTTAATACAAATAACTCACCTTTTATGTACTTAATAAAATCCAAGAGTCTGGGATGCATTTACTTTGCAGACAATTTATCCGCAGGAGTCAGTGAGTTGAGTAATAGAAAGGAGTAATAGGAAATCAGTGGCTGAGAAACCTATAAAGTAAATTAACGTGTGCCTTACTTTATTAATTTATAACAATCATGTAATGGATAAGTCGATGAGGAGGGCTTTGAGAGAAACGGATGGAGGGAAGAGTTCCTCCTTTTTGCAATTTGTTGAAATCATTTCCTCTGCAGAGGCAATGGTGGCCAGAGGTAAGGAAATGTCTTGCTCTCGGCCCAAACAGAAGTGTGCAGTGTGCAGAATCTGTGGGTGCTCCGCTTTATCCCTTGGGCCTTACGATTTTAGAGAGCTCCCTTTGACTTCCAAATGATAGTATTTGCATCTCTTTGCCTGAAGTCTCCTTTCCAAATCCTCCTCTTTAGGAGGTTTGCAGAGCTCGGAAAATAACTTTATTTCCTGCTCCTCAATAGCCTTTAACCAATGACTGATGACAGCTGGTGTATAAATACCCCAACTTCCTAGTTCCTTGGGTGCTGGGAGTTCCTTGGGTAGCTCCTAGGAGTTATTTTTACATAGTTTTCCCGAGTTTCCACTCAGGATTAAGCTCCATTTATCTACAAGGGAAGCTGCCTTGATGGGCTACCTTCTTTTCCTGTGTCTCTTCCCCACTTTCTTAGCAATGAAACCAGAAAAGTTGGCATTCCTGCTGCCTGTCACCACCAGAACCAATAAGCAGAGACAGGGACTGGATCTTTATGGGCACTTTACTCAGATGGCTGGTGATCTAAGAAGACGGTGGGTAATGTACCCTAAAAGACCGTCTTACATTTCCTTTCAAGACAGCCTTTTTTATAAGGGGGAAAAAGTGTAGGTAAGGGATTTGGAATTCAGAAAAGAGATTCTTCAGATACAAGCTGCAGTCCATGGCAATTTCCCTAGCTGACTGGTGATTCTTTTTCTGTGTCCTGGGCAACTGTTTATCTGTGTCCTATGTCCTGCATGGCGGGATGTCTCTCCCTGGATCACAATGGCTCAGACACCAGCTTGATGGCTTGCAGTCCTCCTGAGGCACAAAGGTGGAACTGCTTGTGGTCTCCTGGAGTCAGGGTGGATCGTACCTTGAGTTCCTGAAACAATAGCTTTTTTTCATGCATTAACTACTATGCTTATTAACTGTTACTTAAAACTAAAATTTTCCAACTCTTGAGTTCCCCCATCAGCCATACTTCTGCATCTCCCAAGAAAATGCTGGCACTTAAATCCCTGCTTAGGGTAGCTTGTGGGAAAACCCAAACAAAGAACATTGGCTCTTCGCCTGTTACTCTTTGTTGAACCTGAGGCAAGGGGACCGATCTTTCAGGTTCCCCCGTCCTGGTCTGTAAGCACAGGTTACAGAATCCATTAGCTGGCATCCTGGGGTTTCAGCAGTTTAAGAAACTGGCTTCGGGTAGGATTCTGCAGACAGAGGAGTGGTCCAGACAGATGGGGGTTATTTTAAGGCCGTTTAGCTGAACTCTTCCTTCCTGACCTCTGTCCCCATCAGTTGTGCCCCATAACCTTCTCATCCACACGCAGTTGCAGGCAGCAGGTTAGTGATAATCAGACTGAGCTGTATTCATTTTTCATTGCCTATCTTCCCTGGAAACAGTAAACATTTATCTCACTAACATTAAGAAAAGCATTTCCTTCTTTTCCTCTTGGCATTGCCGTGTTAATTAGCAGTTTGTGTAAGCTACATAATGCCTCTGGGAGATACTGTGTCCGTTCCATCTAGGGAGAGAAGGTCTCCTGTGGATAGTTTGTGTGTGTCTTTTGGGGAGCAAGTTGTGTGATGCGAATTTTTCTCCCAGCCATCACCTTCCCCTTGACTATAAAGAAGAGTCTCCTCATTCATCTTTTGCTTCTTTTCTTAAACCACAAGGATCTATTTTCCAACTAGCAGCCAGAATGGTCTATTAAGATTCCATTTATAACTTTTCTCCATAAAAGATGCCAATGGCTTCCTTAGGCACTTCCTATAAAATCCAAATTCTTCCCTCATGTTGCAGGGTCCCATGCCCTTCAGCCCTTTGTTCACAGGTCACTTCAGACAGGCCTCTCCTGGCCCGTATTTGAACTTGCAAGTCCATCCTTAGCAGTCCCTGCCTTCCTCCCCGGCTTTGTCATTTCTATAGCACTCACCACTGTGTGATTTACTGCGTATTTGCTTCTTTGTTTGTTGATTATCTTATTTCACTAGAAAAGTGCTTCTCTCACTTAAAACTCATTTGAAATTCATCCATGTTGTCCTGTGTATCAATGTTCCATTTCTTTTTATTGGTGAGTAGTATTCCATTGTGCGTCTATTTATTAACCAGCTGAAGGGCTGCCGGATTGTTTCTAGTTTTTGGCAATTATAAACAAAGCCTCTATAAATGTTTCTGTACAAGTTTTTATATGAATGTAAGTTTTTGTTTCTCTTGGGGAAATACCTACGTGTGGGATTACTGGGTCATCCGGGAAGAATATGTTTAACTTTATAAGAAACTGTGTAACTGATTTCCCAAAGGTGTTGTACGATTTGGCACGATCCCCAGCCATGTATGGGAGTTCCAGTTGCCCTAAATCTTTGTCAGCACTTGGTATTGTAGAGTTGAAAGCATGGAAGACTCTTTAAAGAGTACCTGAGACCCACTATTCTGTTTAATCAGAATTTCCAGGTGGGGCCCCAGTGCAAGTCTTTTTTTAAAAATAAGATTTATAATGTAAAAAAGTATTGGTATTAATGGAGTTTATTTTTGTAGAACAGTTTTAGGTTAACAGAAAAGTTTTGAAAGTACAGGCAGCTCCCACATATCCCTTCTCTCTCTATTGTTACTCTTACATTAGTGGGGAACCTAAGTTACTATTGGTGGGCTGATACTGATGCAATATTAAGGTTCCGAGTTTACGTTAAGGTTCATTCTTTGTGTTGTACTGTTCTGTGTATAACGAATGCAAATGTTACGTATCACAGTATCTGCACAGAATAGTTTCACCTCCCTAAAAATTCCCTGTGCTTCATCTATTTATCCCTCTCCCCAGTCCACCCTGAATCCCTGGCAACCACTGGTCTTTTTACTGTCTCTGTAGTTTTGTCTTTTCCTGGATGTCGTATAATTAGAATTTTATGTAGCCTTTCAGACTGGCTTTTTTCACTTATTAATGTGTATTTAAAGCTCCTCAGGTCTTTCTAAAAAGCTTCTCAGGAAGTTATAATATGCAGCCAAGTTTGAAAAGTGCCGAATTTGCATATAATCTCCCTGAGGATATTTCTTTTCTTCGACTGTGTTTTGTTGATGTGTGTACCCCAGAGCTTAGAACACTGCCTGGTGGAGAATAGGCTTTCACAGAATATCAAATGAGTAAACGAATGAAGGATGAGGCCAAACCAGGTTCACGGAGACCCGCATACTCCTCTCCATGGTCCTCTCATGAGCTGAGAGAGCGGTTTCACACCAAATGGTCCACTAAATACATCATTCAGACCTGACGGGAGTTTGCCACTTCACTATTCTGCTGTACCCATACTTCGTTCTGCCTGAAAAATACAACATACCCTGACCTTCCCCCTGTAATTCCTTTATCACCATCATTTAGAAACCAACTCTTCCACTCTCTCTCAAATCCTATCAGAATTTTTATACGTAACTCAAATCTGATTTCTTACAAAAGACCTCCCCAGGTATCCCGAACCCTTCTCTAGACTCTTAAAGTAATTATTGCTTTTAGATTCATTGGACATTATGAAGTTCCATCTGTTCTTTCACTTCTATTGCTCTCCCGAGATGCTATTTACACTTGATTGTGTTATTTCCTGTGTTTCTGCTCTGCGCCCCAACCAGACTCTAAGGCCAGAGATAATATTGTTATTTACTTTACTCACTTTCATTCCCCCTAGCACCTAGCACTGTACCGCACTCGATAAATATATTTTCTTGTAGTTCAGGAAATGATGAACTATGTGGACGGAGCAGGATGTACTGGGAAGAGTGTGGGTCCAGGAAACCACAGACTGGGAAACCTCTCTAAGCCTCCTCTCATTTGTATAATTAGCTTTATACTAAAGTTTCTAATTTCTTCTCTATTTGCACCATTCTGTGTTTTGACGATCATAGCCACAATAGGGTAATTGGCCAGATGACATAATTGGCCTAAATAGATAAAGCTTCTGTTGGGGATTAAACATCAGTCTTTGAAAACAACAAACAAACAGGGATAAAGCTGTTAGGTTGACATCGTTTCTCATTTTCATGGAACATTTCCATGAGTTATTTTCCTCTCCTGTGTGCCCTGCCCTTCACCTGGAATACCTTTTTTTCCTTCTATACTTACCCAGTATTCAAAGGTACACTCAAGTTCCTCTCATAGAACCTTCCACAGTTTATAACAATTTCATTTGCTTTTACCTTGTTTTTGTATCTTTCCCCTTCTGTCTACTGTCTGCATGAGAGAGGAACTGCACAAATCATGACCATCATTGTATCACTGCCTGGCATGCAATAGGCCCACAATAAACATCTGTTAAGTGAATTAATGATGTTAATAGATGTGCTCTGAAAAAACGTATTTTTTTCCCAGCAGATAAATGCTGGAAACACCACATGCTTTACTAGTTCTATTTGGAGTGTCACTGTCCTGTATACAAAACCTGTTGAATTTTGTTACCCCAGGGTTTCCCAAATTTATGTGGTCATGAATCTCTCATATCTTATTTTGTTTGGATCCTCTATTTACCCAGTAACCACACTCACATTGACAGAAACAGGAGCTGACCTGCATCAAACAACTTCCATGTGTGCAACCCAAGCCCGAGCACTTCACACAGGTATGCCTCCTTTTAGTGAGATTCACAAATACTTCACTTTTTTAACGAATTGAAGATTTGTAGCAATTCTACATCAATCCAGTCTATTGGTGCCATTTTTCCAATAGGCTCCGATGACGGTTAACATTTTTTAGCCATAAAATATTTTTAAATTAAGGCATGTACATTTTTTTGCCATAATGCTATTGCACATTATACAATAGTATAGTGTAAACCTAACTTCTATATGCACTGGGAAACCAAACTATTAGTGTGACTTGCTTTATTGTGATATTTATTGTGGTGGTCTGGAACCATCTGCACAGTATCTTCGAGGTATACCTGTATGTGTGTTCCAAAGGACAATTCTAGTTTTACTATTTTTATTTGAGAATTATGGATGAGGAAACAGAGGCCTGGCACATTAAAGTAACTCCCTAAGTCACACAGTTCCTTGAGAAACCAGTAACCAGGTAGCTCAGTATGAAAATACTGGTCGAATGGAATTCACAGGTTCTGGTGTGAGACGAACCTGCATTTGAATCTAGCACAAAGGGGATTCTGGAACAGAGCAGTTTTCTAAATGGGGGCCTGGGCCTCATATACCTTTGTCTGTAGAATGGCGATGATCACACTCACTTGGGAGGGTAGCTGCAGAAATTAAATAAAATTATGTATGTAAAGAAGTTAACATTACACAAGGCTAGGGATGAATGCCTGAGAAAGTTTAATCGTGATCAGCAGAGAGCTTTGCACAAAATAGTACTTGATGAACATGGTTACATTCCTTCAGCTCTGCCTTTTCCTCTTTGAGGCTTTGGTGATTTGGTTTAGGTTAAAACTTCTAAGAGCAGCGCATGAGTTAGGTGGGGCTTAATGCTGAAGCAAACCGCCTTGAAGGATTGTAACTCCACTCAATGAAAGCTTATGTCTCACTCACAAAAAGTCCAAAGTGGGCTTTCTTGACTGGGCAGCTCTCTGCCAAGCTGTGCTCAGCCCTCTACCTGCACCCTGGGCCTTCCCCACAGAGGTGAGGAAGGAGCAGCCAGACTGTGTAAGGAAGGCTTTAACGATGATTACAAATGCGACACTATTTGCTGCCTCCTACTTCAAACATTGACCCTGGATGAAATCTCAGGAACCCCTTGCCCCTTCAGGATATACTTACAGTTACTCACAGTCCAGAAGTCAAATTGTCCAGTCTGTTGTAATTAGCGAAATTGTGAACGTGATTTGAAGTTAGTTTTCCCATCTACATAACTACCAATAGATATGGTTGGGTTAGGCGGGTGGTCAGTTTACAGTGGGAAAGAGTGGACATAGTCATTGAAGTGTCACTGTCATCTCCAGTTTCTACCATTCTGTAGACAGATTTTTTAAAAATTTATGTCAAGTATATAGTTTGATGAATTTTCAGAGTAAAACATAATGTAAGTAATGGCAAATTTGGTGGGTTTTGTTCTTGTAAAGTGTCTTATTTCACTTTTATTTCTTTTTCTCTTAACACTTTAAATATTTCACCTCACTCTCTCCTTGCTCACATGATTTCTGAGATGTTGGATGCAGTTTTTATCTTTGTTCTTCTATAAGTAATGTTTTTCCTCTCCTGCTTCTTTAAGACTTTATCTTTGATTTCATATAGTTTGAAGATAATATTCCTAGGTGCAGATTTTTTGACATTTATATTCCTTTGTGTTTTCTGAGCTTCCTTCCTGGAGCTGTGGTTTAGTGTCTGACATTAATTTGGGGGAATTTGAAGTCATTATTATTTCAAATAATTCTCCTGTTCCTTTCTGTCTTCCCCCTCTGATGTTTCCATTGAAAGTGTGCTACACTTTTTGTAGTTGTCCATTCCCTGGAATTCTGGTCTCTTTTTCCAGTCTTCGTTCGCTTTGTTCTTCAGTTTTGAAGGTTTCTATTGCTATATCTATCCTCTAGCTCGGTAATTTTTTCTTCAGCCATGTCATCTACTAATTACCCTATCAAAGGCATTCATTATTTCTGTCAGTATTCGTTTTCTTTTTTTTTTTTTTTTATCTCTAGCATTTCCTTTTGGTTCTTAGGATTTCCATCTCTCTGTTGCATTGCCCATCTGTTCTTGCATGTTGTCTGCTTTATCTATCAGAGCCCTTAGCATATTCATTGTAATTGTAGTCTTAATTTCAGTCATTGTATTTTATTTTTAATTCTAGAATTTCCACTTGGTTTTTCATAGATTCAAGCTCTCTAATGAAATTTTTATCTCGCCTATATTTTCTTGAACTTATTAATCACAGTTATTTTAAAGTCTGTGTCTAGTAGCTCAAATATCACCCTTAGGTCTGTTTCTGTTAATTGCTTTTTCTCTTCTGTCTCTTTATAAGCCTGTTAATTCTGAACTGAATGTCAGACATTGTGTTACTAAATGTTACAGTTCATGGATGCTGTTTTATCTTTCTTCGGAAAGGATTTTGTTTCGTTTCAGGCTAAAGGATTAGAGCTGATTTGAGGCTGTATTTTATCCTTATAGAATCTGGTCCTTTTCTGCTTTGTTCTAACTATGCAATGTAAATTTACGGAGAATCTGCACCTAGGTTGGCGCTAAACTTCTGATTTTATAACCCAACGTGATGCATTGTCATGAGTTCTGCTTAGCTTCTCTGTTTCCCAGCTGCTGCTCTCTGCTCTGTTTCTTCAAATTTGGTCAATTTGTCATAGGCATCGAGAGATGATTAGATTGATGCAAGTGGGAGAGGAAGTCGTGCTCCCCCAACCATTATGTCTTTCTGGTGAGGAGTACCGTGGTCCTTCAGGTTTGACGTGCCCTGATCATTCTGCAATGCCTTCCAACATGTCTGATGGCTGCAGAGCGATGTTTTTAGTCTGTGTTTTGTTTTGCTTTGTTTTTCCATTTTATCTTTTTTTCCCTAGTTGTTTTCGGTAGGAGGATTGGTCTGACAGAAGCTGATGCATTAGATACCGGAGTGGAGGTTTTAGAGGCCAGATCGGGAATGGTATATATCATACTCCTTCAGATTCCATTGGCCAGAAAAAGTCTCAAGGCTCCTCCTAGACGTGAGTGGGGCTGTGAAATATCATCTTCCTGTGTGCCCAGGAGGAAAATAAAACAGTTTAGTGAAAATATAGCATTTTTTCCCTGCCACAGGCAATGACTAGTGGATTTATTATATACTTTGAAGGTTTCAATGTGATCTCTATTCATTTTCGGCCCAATTTTAAGCTAATGCTTCAAAGATAAGGAAAGGGGCCATAGAACAGTTTGTGTATAATTTAAAAGGACCTCAATATTTATTAAATTCCCTTTTTGTTCTGGGTGTTATGCTAAGCATGTTCATATCTGTCCTATTCTTGAATCTTCTTCACATGTGTCCTATAAAGTAAGTATTAATATTTTCCACATTTTTTCAAATGGTGAGTGTGAGGTTGAAGTTGTTATTTAACATGTGTGTTGTGATGTGGACTAAAGACTAATTAATTTATTCTATAAGATAATTTTTAAAAAATTGTTGTCAGTGGCTCTTATAGCATCTCGATGAAAGGTAGTATAGTAAGTAAAACCAAGAGCTGTGAAGCGGGCTGCTGGTTTCAATGTCGTCCTTGTACTTCCTGATTGTTCAGCCAGCAGGCAGTTGACTTCATTCCTCTGCACCTCCGTTTCTTCCTTGGTAAAAAGGGAGATCGAGAGATTGTTGTATTGAATAAATTAACTTGAAAAGAGCCTCGGAAGTGCCTATTACATAATAAGTACTCAGTAATGATTAATTATTGATACTATGTAGACGCAGATGATTCCACTGCTACTTCTGCTGAAGTAGTGCTTCAACAGAAGTACACAGTGCTTTGTAGCTGTGTGAGAGACGCACTGGAACGTAAGTCCCGTGAGCTCTAGGACTTCGTCTCACAACAGTTGGCATCAATGGAGGGTGCGAGCTATTGCATTTCTGATCATAAAAGGAGAGAAGTTTGGCTCCCTTGTTTTACCTGTTTTTGTCAGTTCCAGCCAATAATGCCTGTCAGATAGCTTTCCTTCTTTTATTTGACAATGCTATTTGTAAAGAAACTCTTTTCCCCAGTTTTAAAATCCTAAATAGCTCCTAATATATCGGTTACCAACTTATCTCTCTTGAATTGGAGATGACTGTAGAGCAGGATGAAAATGTTGGGAGGAGCACATGTAATTTGGATAGAATAATTTCATCATTCTGTGTTGAAAAATGCACCCATTTACACGATCACAAAACAGCTTGTACTGTGACTTGTGTCATAATTTATATATTTGTTATCATGTACTTTTGACAGTTCTTTCTCTGACAGATTTTTGTTTTCTTTTTAGAAGTAAGGAAGGCATACATTTCTATACTTCTTTTCACTTTTGCTTTACTTGTGATAGTAGCTCTCTCTCATCACACAAAATGTGGTTATCTGTCCATCAATAGTTATTAGCACTTAATGCATCTTTACATTCACATCACCATATTAGGGTCTGCATATTGGAAAAAGAGCAGGCAAGGAACAAGAAAAGGATTCTATCTAAATTATTGGAAATGAGTTAACCTATGCCTAAGCACGTTGAAAATAAGGAAGGTCTTCTTTTCTGATTGTTACTATCTGGTGCATTAATTTCTCAAGCTGCTGTAACAAGTTACCACACACCAGGTGTCTTCAAACAACAGAAATGTATTCCTCTCAGCTCTGGAGGTCAGATGTCCAAAATCAAGGTGTTTT
This sequence comes from Trachops cirrhosus, assembly GCA_028533065.1. Taxonomy (NCBI): domain Eukaryota; kingdom Metazoa; phylum Chordata; class Mammalia; order Chiroptera; family Phyllostomidae; genus Trachops; species Trachops cirrhosus. The sequence continues at coordinate 15,372,792 of CM052544.1, read as the reverse complement.
TGAGGTCGGTTCTTTCTACAAGCTCTGAGGATGAATCTGTTCCATGACTCTCTTCTTTTAGCTTCCAGTGGCTGTTGACAGTCATTGGTGTTGCTTGGCTCACAGACACATCCCTCCAACCTCTGTCTCCATCTTCACATCAGCTTCTCCTGTTTTTCCTCTTCTTTTGGTATCTTCTCTTATTCATTCACTTGTCCTTGGGCTCCAGGCCTACTCAGATAATCCAGGATGATCTCATCTCAAGATTCTTAACTTAATAACACCTGCAGAAACCCATTCTTTTTCTAAGTAAGTCCATAGTCACAGGTTCTGAGTGGACCTGCAGGAAGTATGCTGTGGCTGGAGATGAGTGGTATGAGGTGGAAGTAAAATTAGGGCTAGCCAGGAGAGTGGCAAGATGTATCTCTGAGGTTTTGTGAGGGCTGCATCATGGAGGATCTTGTATGCTCTACTGAGGAGTTTGTGTTTATTCATTAAGATAACAAAATCATTGATGTGGTGGCTGAGATAGTGTCAGATGAACTTTTCACACAATAGTAGCAGTTGCAAAAGAGAGCAGTTAGTGAGGCTGGAGGCTGGCTGGTCATCTTCTCACTGTTGGAGTAATCCAGGTGGGAAATGTCAGAGCGATGAAGGCCTCTGTGTGTGACAACCTCGGCAGGTAGGCAGAGGGTGGGGGTGTTTGAGTTATTAAAATGGTGTAGGTGGCATGTAGTGGCTGATTGGAATACGGCCACTCGAAAAAGAGAGATATCAAGAATGATTCCTGGCTTGTTTGACGGTAATGGCTAAGTGATGGTATCATTCATGGCAACTGAGAACAGAGAGGGAGGGGCAGAGAAGCTTTCCGAGTGCCATTTCCCTCATCTGTCCAATGACAAAGTCATTTCTGCCTTTCCCATCTCACAGTGTCATTAGAACCGAATAAGCTAAAGTGTTTTAAATGTCTTTAAAATTATAAAGCAATTTTCCAAATTATTTTACTGATTGGTTTACATTTTACTAAAATTTATAATTAAAAAATTATAGAGAAGTATATAAGTCTACACGGGCAAAACACATTTTTTTACACAGAGGAAATTAATCTATTGGAGATGGCGAAGAATATGTATCTACAATTGAGGTTCTTTCCCTTATTTTATCCCACACCCTGATTGCATTATGCCATATACTGAAGAAAAAGTCCACTATCATCCTTTAATGGATGATTAATCCAGACTCTGCAGCTTCCCATTCAAGGTTTCTCAGCTCCTTACAGTTTCACCAAGTGACGGTCCCGTCTAGACCCCTGGCACACATGTACCCCCCACTCTTCCACATGCACCCGCATGAAGTTCTCTTCCCTGTAAAATAGGTGTAATTTTTTCCATCTCACAGGATTGAGGACCAGATGAAATTAAATATGCATGACATATGTATACTTACTCTACCTGGCAAAAAGTAAGAACTCAATAAATAGTACTTCATTATTATTATTATTATTTTACAATACAAACTCTGCTGTTTGTTTTCCAACTTTACAAATTATTGCATTAGATTAGGATACGTGACTAAGTCCATAGGCCCTGAGGGACTGTGATCTCTGCATTCAAACTAACCTGTGCCACCAGATCACCTAGTTTTTCCTCTTCTACTCCACCCCCATCTTTTTGAATTTCTATAGCATTTAGAGTCTGTCTTACAACATTTAATATTGAGTTATGGAACTATCTGTTCCCTGTTCACTTAGTCTTTTAAAATTAGACCCTAAATTCCTTAAGTGCATGTGTAACTGTGCAGTATGGGGTTTGGCCACTTGTTACCTTGGTACATGACCTGAAGATCTGTGTTGACAGAAACAGGTTTTTATTAACAGGGTTCCAAAGGGGTGAGGGGAGCAGGGCTGAGAGAACTCCTGCTCTGAGCCCTTCTCTCCCACAAGACTCAGAACTTCTCGTTTCCAAAGATTACAAGGCAAAACCATGTCCAGAAGTTCAATATTTCCTTATCTGTCCTTTTTAGAACTTAAACAGGCCACACAATCTCCATCCTCTCTGGAATGTGTGTGTGTGTGGGATTCAGAGTGTCCCCCTCTTTGCAGCTGCTCTCTCTCTCTCAGCATCTGGGGCGTGCTGCTCTCAGTCTCCACGTAGCTGTCCAGGACCCAGGTGCCGTTCTGCACTGGATCGGTGTCTCAGAGGCTGCAGCCCAGCAACGCAGCGTACCAGCCTGGGACCTGCCCTCCAGGAGCAGGCTTCCAACCATGTTGGGCCAGGTATCTGCCAGTCCCACGAGCGCTCCTGTCCATGCAGGGAGCAAGGGCCAGAGACCTGGAGTGTCCAAGTGCACCTGCAACCAGAAGTCCCAAGCCAAAGCTCCATGAGCCAAGAGCCAAGAGCCACGAGAGAGCCAAGAACCTGCACCCAGTGCCCAAAAGCCAGAGAGCTCAGAGAGGAGCTTCTCCTGCATCTTGTTTCAAAAGTTCTCTCTCCTGGAATCCCATGTGCCCCAGAAGCCAGTGGGAGTGCTCAGCTTTTTAACCAATAGCTGTATTTGCCTTTTTCCCTTTTTCTGGGCATGAGCAGAAGTCTCCAGTCACCCTTGGTGGGGTGTACAGCCCCCCAAACTCACACAAGTGCTCTGTAGCCTGTGTCGAGTTAGTAGCCCCAAGGCTATGAGCTAGTAAACCATAGCTCTGGTTTCAATCCCAGGAGCTCCCTGCTTCTCCTCCTGCTAACTGCATTGTATTTATATTAGCCTCTTGCCTCAGGCAATTCCCCTTTTTCAGGCAGCCTTTCCCTTCACAGAAGGAAGGCTGCTTTAATCTGTCTCCTAGGCACCCTTCCTGCTCCACTACCTTTCCAGGCAAGAGGGGAGCAGGCTTTGTGCTGGATTTGGGGTTCCCCTGCCCAAATTGGGGTCCCTTGCTTTCCAGGGACTTCTGCTGAGATCTACCCCATTACACATGTATCTAGCACAGTTAAGGGGAATCAGAAGATACAACAAATGGTACCTGGCTGCTGTGGCTCAGTGGATTGAGTGCCAACCTGCAAACCAAACGGTTGTTGGTTGGATTCCCAGTCAGGGCACATGCCTGGGTTGTGGACCACGTCCCCACTAGGGGGTGCTCCAGAGGCAAGCACACATTAATGTTTCCTCTTTCTCCCTCCTTTCCCTTCTCTAAAAAATAAGCAAATAAAATCTTAAAACGAAGATACAACAAATGGGATGATTTGCTAATCAACACATGTTTTTGATCTTCATAGTTCTCAGCATCTCTTCTTTGGGGGTTTTGCTGACATACCTCCAAGGCCTCTCTCTGTATCTCAAGATTTCTTTTTCTTTTTTAAAAAATATATTTTATTGATTATGCTATTACAGTTGTACCACTTTTTTCTCCCTTTCATTCTCTTCTGCCCTGCAGTGCCCTCCTGCAAGCATTTCCCCACCTTAGTTCATGTCCATGAGTCATATGTATAAATTCGTTGGCTTCTCCATTTCCCATACTATTTTTAACTTCCCCCTGTCTATTTTGTATCTACCATTTATGCTTCTTATTCCCTGTACCTTCCCCCCCCATTCTCCCTTCTCCCTTTCCCCGCTGCTAACCTTCCACGTGATCTCCATTTCTGTGATTCTGTTCCTGTTCTACTTGTTTGCTTAGTTTGTTTTTTTTGGTTCAGTTGTTGATAGTTGTGAGTTTGTTGTCATCTTACTGTTCATAGTTTTGATCATGTTCTTTTTCTTAGGTAAGTCCCTTTAACATTTCATGTAATAAGGGCTTGGTGATAATAAATTCCTTTAACTTGACCTTATCTGGGAAGCACTTTATCTGTCCTTCCATTCTAAATGATAGCTTTGCTAGATAGAGTAATCTTGGGTGAAGGTCCTTGCCTTTCATGACTTGGAATACTTCTTTCCAGCCCCTTCTTGCCTGTAAGGTTTCTTTTGAGAAATCAGCTGACAGTCTGATGGGAACTTCTTTGTAGGTAACTTGTCTCCCTTTCTCTTGCTGCTCTTAAGACTCTCTTCTTCTCTTTGATCTTGTGTAATGTAATTATGATGTGCCTTGGTGTGTTCCTCCTTGGGTCCAACTTCTTTGGGACTCTCTCAACTTCCTGGACTTCCTGGAATTCTATTTCCTTTGCCAGATTGGGGAAGTTCTCCTTTATTATTTGTTCAAATAACTTTCCCACTTGTTGCCCTTCCTCTTCCCCTTTTTGTACCCCTATGATTCAGATGTTTGAATGTTTAAAGTTGTCCTAGAGGTTCCTAAGCCTCTCCTCATTTTTTTGAATTCTTGTTTCTTCATTCTGTTCTGGTTGAATGTTCATTTTTTCCTTCTTGTCAAAATTGTCTATTGGAGTCCCAGTTTCCTTCCTTTCACTGTTGGTTCCCTGTACATTTTCCTTTATTGCACTTTGCATTGCCTTTACTTTTTCCTCCATTTTGCGACCATACTCAGCCATTTCTGTGAGCATCTTGATTACCACTGCTTTGAACTCTGCATCTGATAGGTCAGCTATCTCTTCATCGCTTAGTTCTATTTTTGGAGCTTTGATCTGCTCTTTCATTTGGGCCATTTTTTTTTTGTCTCAGCATTATGTAGTAAGTGGTGGATCCTTAGGGAATCATCAGGGCGGGATAGCCCACTTCACTACACTGTGGTGCTCTATGTGTGGGAGGGGTCTGAGAGGGAACAATGCCCCTTGCTTGGCTCTTGGCTGGCTTTCAGCCACTTACCCTGATACCCATAAGCAAATTGGGCCCTTCTGGTGCTGATTCCTGGGTGAGTGGGCTTGTGTACATTCTAGAACCCTGTGGGTCTCTCCAACAAACTCTCCTATGAGATTGGGAGTTTCTCCTGCCGCCAAAACCCCCACAAGTTTTTATAGTCAGAGGTTTTGAGGCTTTATTTCCCTGTGCTAGAACCCAGGGTTGCATGGTCTGTCTTGCTCCCCAGTTGTTCCTCCCATTTTATCGGCACACAAATGTCAGATCACTGGGTCCTCCAGCCGCTTCCTTGCTGCAAGTCCTCTCCACCCTGGCTGCCCATCTCTGCTGCTCCTACCAGTTTGGATGAATGTTTCTTCTTTAACTCCTTGGTTGTCAGACTTCCATACAGTTTAATTTTCTGGCAGTTCTGATTATTTTTTGTTTTTAAATTTTTTTGTTGTCCTTCTTTTAGTTATATTGTAACATGGTGCAGCCAAGAGGGGGGCCCCAAATAGGGATTTGGAATGGGGTCCAGAGCTCAAAGGGTCCAGGAAATATTAGGATGTCCTCACCCCTTCCCCCCACAGGTGTGAGTTGGGGGTAGGGACACATGAAGCAGGGCTATTGAGAACTGTTTTTTATAGCAACAGCTTTGCAGCTAACTTCTGGCATGGTCATTTAACATATCTATAACCTTTAACTGGTTTCATAGATATGCTAAACAGCTGTGGCCATGCCTTGAGCCAGGGAGAAAGGAGTGACTTCCATCCAAGATGTAACTGGGGGGCAGGTCCCCCTGATTACAATGTCTGCGTGAGAGCTTGGACAAGATTGGTTCCATGATATGGGGCCATACCCGCCCATACTCATAATGGCAGCCCAGTAAAACTGGAAGGATATGGGAGTGCTGGCAAGTGTAGCTGATTGTAGAAGGAGTTGGAAAAGGGACTACAGAGGCAGATTGGTATGGGGATTTAAAACCCAGACACAGCAGCCATGTAAGAGAGAAGACCATGCGGCTGTGGCAGTGCAGAGAGAACATGTGACTGTGGCAATAGAAGAGAGAGCCACACAGTTTTGCCAGAGTGCAGACCCCTGTAGCTCTGGTAGAAGAGGACCATGTGGCTTTGGGGTGCTCCCTTTGGCCGTGTGGCCTGGGAAGCAGGAAAGACTTTACCTGGAAGAAGGGTGAAAGAACTCTTGACAGTAGGCTATGAGAAGGTGCCACATGGCTTTGGGTTAATTGGAGATCCTGCCTGGACAGTGACACAGCTGATGGTGTCAGGTGCCTGGGTCCTGGACCTTTGCTTCTTTTCCTGAGTTATGATACCCTGAATTAGGGCAGCAGGAGAAGGAAGCACTGTGGGTGGCTGTGGGTATCCTAAAGGACTTTGATATTTTAATGAAGATGTTAGGTCACTACTTTAAGTCTGGATAGCATTAAATAAACATTTTCTTTCCTTTTCACAAGTCTCTAACAATGAGAGATGTCTTTCCCATAAGGCAGTGGACATAATGAACCTAGTAGGGGGTCCTTTCGGTGGTAGTATATCAGTGTACCCCCCTTGGCCCCTTGTGTTCTGTAACAGTTTTTGGCGTCCCTGGGTAGGCCAATAATTGACCCCCCCCGTCTGTTCTGTAACAGTATGAAGAGGCAAAGCATACCTACCTATGCCGCCATCTTAGCCAGAAGTCTCGCTATATATTAAGAATAATCTTCATGTTCAAAATAGAAACAGACTCATAGATACAGAGAACAGACTGGTGGTTGCCACAGGATAGGATGATGGGAGAGGTGTGGGGTGAAGAAGGTGACAGGATTAAGATGGACATATTTGTAGTTACAAAGTAGTCATAAGGATATAAAGTACAGCATAGGGAATATAGTCAATAATATTGTAATTATTATGTATGGTGCCAGGTCAATAATGGAACTATACGGGGGACCACTTTGTAAAGTATGTGATTGTCTAACAAACTATACTCTACAAAACTAATACCAACTAATATTGAATGTAAACTATAATTGAAAAATAAAATTTAAAAAAGAGGAGAGAAAATCAATTGTTATAATTAAAATAACGAAAGTAAAACAATGAGGTGAAAGGCCTTTTAAAACTTTAGTCTCAAAACAAATTAGGAGGAATGTTGGTTTTAGAACATTTTGATCTTTTTGGATGTATTTTCTTTCATTCTCTGACAATTAAAAAACTGCATTAATAATTGCAGTGTTCCCTAAATGCTGCAGTTATAACCCAAGCCAAGATTATTTCATCCAACTATTAAGAAAAAGCTGCAGGACAGAGCCCATAAAATATCACTGTTTTCTTGGTAAGAATGCAGATCACCTCACAGCCCAGGGGAAATCTGCCTGGGGCGCAGAAGTCTTGACCTGGCTGCACTAAAGGGCTCTAGCCACATGCCCTGGGGCAACACAGAACATTAGCATGAAGTATTTCTTAAAATGAAGTATATTAAGTGGCAACTCTTTAATTTCATTTTCTAATTCTATTCATGGACTCTAATTTGGGGAAAAGACTCAGCATCCTTTTGAGTAAAAAAGCTCTGGTACTTTTAACAAGGGCAAATATACTTAACCTCTTCAAGCTTAGTTTTCTTCTCTGTTAAATAGGAATGAAAATATTTCCTCCCAAAGGAAATGTGTAGTATCTTTCTATGTGGATGTAATAAGACAACAATTTGTCCTATAGCTCTTTGAGCAACTATAAGCTACATATAAATGTTTTGGCAACTTTTCCAACTTCCTGCCAAAGTATATTTTAAAAAATTTTAAAACATGACTATCATGTCAAAGATTTATTTAACTCATTAATGAGGGAACCGGCAGGGTGTTAAAACTGATTCAAAGAGAATTGGAAAAACTCAGTATTAAGTCTGAAAAAATTACTGCTGGGAGAAGATTGCTACATTTAGATATACAATTTGTTCACTTCCTACAGGGCAATAAAACTGGTAGAATGGTAAAAAATATAAATAATAGAAAGGGTAACTTTTTGCATTACCATTTCTATTTACTGTTCAGATATCATTTGCAATTCTATCAGATAAAATCTAAAGTTAACATTTAACTTCAAAAATTATGGGTCCTAATCAATGTTGAATAGTTAACCAAAGGTACTATCTCCTAGAAAAATACATTATTCTGGAAAAGACCTGTTATACAATAGTCCTATGACTTTGAAAGAACATGCAGTCATTATTTTATCTTATTCCCAAGTTTCGAATATATATTTTCATAATACTGATCTGGTTTTAGTATTTCCTAATGTTCCATTCCTGATTGGTGCCTTTAATTTTTTTAATAATTCTCTGTGTTTCTGTAAATCCATCTGTCTCTAACTCTTTTTTCCCATCAGCCATTTATTGCCTAACTACATCCTCTGATCTTTTTCCATTTGCTTCCTCTCAAGCCATTATTTGAGTCTGCCTTAGTTCTTATGCCTAAAACTGACTTGAACCTAATTGGCTATGCACAGCTATTTGGTTTCCTTTTAGTACTGAAGATAGGTAATTTTGCTATCCACCCCGCAGCATCTCTATGCTGTGTAAGGAAAACAAGTCTCAAACAGCATTCTTCCATATATCTGAAACCTAAAGCGAGCAAGCACACAGTTCTATAAACGCAATGAAATTCTGGTTCTCCGTCCTGTTTTCTGCTCCAAAATCACTGTGTATGAAAATGTCATTCAAGGCAAATGTGCAAATTTCTGTGGCATACATTTTCTAGCTATTTTTCCTTTTATTATCAAATGATCAAAAAATCTTTTAAACCAGTAACCCAAGATCAAGTAGAAATCAAACTTAGGGAGCCATTACTAAGGGTAGAAGGTGTAGACTTTTAAACATTCTCTGTTCATATAAGAGTAGGAATATGCCAGTTGTATCCTAGCCCATCCTCGTATCTTGAACAACATCACCTCCACCAATGACAGCCCACATCTTAATATCCATTATGCTCATTAACAAGCAATGATTTTACTAATGAAAATCCACTCATTCATTATGCTAACTAACACACTTCTATGTTGATCAGAGATAAAGCTAACTGAAGCCTTGTAGATGTCATCTGTGCTGTGTGGTCTTCTGAATAAATCTTGACTAACCTCCCCCGGAGTGTCTTCAGTTAGGGAAACTATCCCCACCAGAGATGTCCCATTCATCTACATTACATACTCTAGGCTGGAAATAGTTTAAAATACAATACATTCCGCATCACACCTAGATTTGACCTGTTTCTAAAGGGAGACAGCATCACCTGTCAGCACCTATGGAAGGCAGGGGTGACTTGGTACCTGCTGCAGAGGGAAGTTCCTGTCTCCAAACTCCAGAAGCTGGGACAGTGGCACCACTTCTTAGGGAACATATGTCCCATGTACCCTGGCCTTAGGGAATGGAGCGAGGAAAACACTCCTGTCTGAACTTCTCCTGGAAGGTTGGGCTATGGCCCAGGATGAGACCCCTTTGTTCTCAAATTGCCATGGTTATTGGCTACTGGAAAAATAGAAGGAAGGGAAGTGAAGCGTGCTAATTTATTATAAAGAAAGAATACCTTTTTTACATTGCTAATTTCTTTTGGGCACTAGTGTCTGTCAGAGCTTCCGGGGGAAAAAAAACAAAGACCAAAAGCAACTCTGGTTTAAATTCAATTGTAATTGTGTCAGATTTTATATTATAATAAAATCTTAGCCTCCTTACAAGGAGGTTAAATCCCTCGTTGATTCAAAGGGAATTTAGTTCCTCCAAAGATGAGCAAGATGAGACAAAAACATGACCCATTTTTTTCCTCCTCAGAGCCCAAATTTTTTGCTGTATTTTTTTCTTCTTCCCATTACCTTAGGAAGTTTTCTCACAGCTGACAGTGCAGAGGCATGTTCTGGCTGCTTGGGGAGTTCGAATGTTCTGTGGCCTTCTCCAAGACAAAAGGCCCTGGATTATTTTAGGCAGAGAGAACAGCCTGTTGTGATTCACTGGGCACTGTATATGGTGTGCCCTGGCCAGGACTTTTACCTATTTATGACAATATAATTTTACCAGCTTTCAGAGATGAACTTTATGCCCTCTGTCCGACTGACCCAGAAATATGTCCACCAAGCCAAGATATCATACTTAACCTCTCTGAGCAAACTACGGTGCATATAGACCAGTGGCTGGGGATAGATTTCTATTCTTCTAGAAGTGAAGGGGTTGCAAAAGCTGCTGAGACTCCCAGATTTTGTGGTTATGAAATTTCTGAATCCCTGCAATACCATGATCTGCATGCAAGGACTTAGTTCCCACAATTGTGGGTACTAAGTAAGTGATTATTTAAATAAATGTCCTAGTTTCAGAATCATTTTTTGCCCTGTGGATGGTAACATGCTGTGTCTGGTTTCGGGGTGTTAACCCTAGCTCATGTTTCATCTTGCTTTTTTTTCTATTTTTTTCTCTTCATTTCCCAAGTTTTTTTTTATTTAATGTAATTTTTAGAGATTTTACGTATATAAGTGATTCTAATGCAAATAAAAGGAGCCCCATGAATGCCCCTTCCACTCCTACCAGATCATGATGTTTTCCCCAGACTTGCTGATTTCATTCCTCTGCCTTCCTTTTCCAGAAACAACCATTATCACAAATGGTGATGTTTTTATTCTCATGCATGTTTTCAGATTTTTAATACATAATTTTACATCCATAAGTGATAAATACTTTCGGTATGCAGGTTTTCAGTTTTATAACTTCTGCGCAGTTTCCCTTTGTATGATTTTTGCTGTAATTTATCTATTTTCTTAGGATGTTTTCAGGTTTTCACCATTACAAACAATGAGGCAGAAAACATTGTTTTCCATGTTTCCATGCATAAGGGTTCTCCAGAGAATTAGGCTACAATGGAATTGCTAAATTTTTGGATATGAATATCTTGAACTTTACTAGAGATTGCCAAATTGCTCTCCAAAGAGAAATAGTGGAGTTTTTTATATATGCTGAATACTAAAATATTGTTGTTTATATGCACAGCAAATCCACTTTCCAGTCTGTGGCTTGCCTTTTCTTTTTGTTCACTGTGGGTTTTAAAAGCAGTTTTATTTTTAATGTATTCAAAGATGTCAGGTTTTCTTTCATTTTGTGCATTTTGTATCTTGTTCTATAAATCCTTTCATTTTACATGGCTGTGAAAAAGTCACCCTCTCCTTCATTCTCTGATTCCTTTGTCTATGTGAGCATTATTTGTGGATTGCCCTAAATTATATGAGCACTGGTTTAAGCCGTGCGAATCTCGATGCAAGGTTTAGTGCTTCTTGATAGTCTCAGAATGCATTAGTGAGCAAGGTGGGTTTTACAGTATCCACGAAGGATGAGTTTGCGAGGAGTCCACATTGGATAAATAAACTCCTCCTGTTAGCTATTTCTAATCTCTCTTTTTGTTAAATCTTTACCTTACCAGCACTTTCTGTAATAGAATCACAGGCTTTTTTCTTCCTTTGAGGAGAAACAATAACTCTTTGCTTCATTAAAAACTCTGTCTTGCCCTGGCCAGTGTGGCTCAGTTGGTTGAAGTGTTTGTCATGTAAACCGAAATGTTGCAGTTTTGATTCCTAGTCAGGGCACATACCTACCTTATGGGTTTGGTCCCAGATCAGGGCACATATGAGAGGCAACTGTTTGAAGTTTCTCTCTCATACCAATGTTTCTCTTCCTCTCTCTCTCTCCTCTCCCCTCTCTCTAATCAATAAGCATGTCCTTGGGTGAGGATTAAAAAAAACAAAAACTTTACCTGTTTTGTCATTAAACATAGGTAAATAGTTTACTAACAAATTAACAGGCACCAAGAAAAGGGTCATCTCAATCACAGTAGGTCTCTCACTTAAAGAAATTCTCATAATCATTTGTTCACTTATTTAAGTCCTATTTATCAAGCATCAACTAAGTCTCAAGCATTAAACAAGACACTGAGTAAAAAAAACCCAATGTCCCAGGTAGAAAAGATCCAGGAGGGGGCTCTGGGGAGGCTTCTTAGAGGAGGTGGAAGTTAAAGTGAGATGGGAAGAACAAGGAAGTAGCCATTTCAGGGTGTCATTTAACAAGAGGTTAAATGACAAATGCAAAAGCCAAATGCAATTTAAAAAAAAAGAGCTTGGCATGTAGGAAGAACTAAAAGGATGACAATTATGTCTAAAAGGAAATATTGAAGGAATAAAATGATATGGAATGTGAACGGAGAGCAATAGGGGTGAAATTATTGTGTTCCTTCTAGGCTTTAATAAAGAGAGGCTAATGATTTGATTCGTGTTTTTAAACTATAGCGTTGGCTGAATCTACTCAACAGATTGTCAGTACACTGAAGCAGAGGAAGGAAACCAATTAGGAAGCTATTGCTGGGGTCCAGGTGAGATGCAATGATGGCCAAGATTAGTCCTGTAAAAGAAGAGATGTAGTGAAGGAAATGACAGGGTTTTCTAGGGATACAGTGAGGAAGAAAATGTAATCAGAGACGGTCCCCTGTATTGTGACATGATTAAAAATGAGACATAAACTGAGATGGTGAGCACTGCCCGGGTACGTTTAGGGTAGGACGTGGGTGGCGGCAGTCAAGAGTTTTGTCTTGTGCACACCACTTTCAGATGCCTCTAAGGCATCCACATGGAGACTGAATATTCAGCTGGATCTAGAATTCGGAGGAGAAGTCAATTCGGGAATATCAGCTGGTAGGAAAAGACAGTATTTTTTTTTTTCTAATTCATGATGGAGAGATAGATATACAGACAGAAAAAAGGAATGAAGGAAGATCTTGTTTTAGTTCCTGCCTAAACTTTAGATTTCGGTGACCACCAGCCATGGCCTTGAATTTCGGTGCACAGACAGGGGTCTTGGACAGACTATATCGCAGGGAGCTCAGAAAGAGTCAAAAGAGGACAACTGTCCCTTTGGTTCCATTTATGAAAACTACCGCACCAGTGTACTTCAAAAGCAATGAGGTTGATTGCACACTTTAAAGGAAAAAAACGGAATTAGACAATATCATTGGGGGTTTGTTGAGAGATACGTACCGTAAACATGTGCTGATCCATAGGCAGCAAAACTGATATGCCTGGGGTTGGAGCAATATTAACAGTTCCACGACTTCTACTTGGGTTTCTGTTAATATTTTCAAGGTAGATCTGTTGATTGCTTCTGTATAATTGTCACGGAACTTGGCACTTCAGTAAACTGTGCTTACTTTTTCTTATTACAAGTAAAATGATGAATAGCCGAGGTTTTTTGGCTGAATCTTCTATGTGACCATGGACAGATGTATTTGCAGCTTATACTCTGTGTTTATTCTCAGTGCCTAATCCATTTGTATTTACCTTCAGCTGCAACCTACAGACAACATTCTGGGCTCACTTGTCCAATGTAACTGATGACAAGTATACCTACTTATTAGAAAATATCGGTGCCTACTATGAACCAACTGCTCTGGTACCCATGAGAGTTACCAGAAAACTAGGTCATCATTTTTGATTTCAAGAACTTACAGTCTGAAAAAGAAACCAGTTTGTAATTACCTACATACACTCTGAGATCCAATGGAAAAATGGTTAAAATAGATCTTAAAAAATGCCGAGTCACTTCCAGGTAACAATGACGGCATGGCATGAGTTTACAAATATCCCTAATGAAATGAATGAAACTAGTAAAAACAGGCAAGTAAACAAAAAGTAGATCACCAATGAAACAATATGAGAAATGGAAATAATTGAATGCCCTAAATTTCCCCACGCAGCAGCCAAGAAAAGAACCAAAGGATTACAATGTGACATGACATGTCTCTGAACCACAGCTCCAAAGCTTAAAAGCAATATTAATGAGTATATTCTTTCAGGGTAGGCTAAATGTTGAAACATGTGCAATGTTAAAACCTTGGTGTTTCACATACTGAAAGTTTCTTTCTCCTTCATTATGTAACGGATGGTTATACCTTACGAGATAGCTCCTGGTTCTTTCCATCTATGGATCTTCCTCCCCTACATCCTCAGAGTCCTCTCCATTAAAGAGAAGAAGGGGCAAGACTCACAAAAGGAACATAGTATTCTCTGCCACAAAGTCTACAAAATCCCTAAGATTCCCATTAATTATCCTCAAACTGGAGGAAAGTGAAACAAACAATTGTTTTCACTTCTCTCTGTTTTGATGAGAGATAGTGAAATATCTAAATGAGAAGCGAACAACTAAGTGTGTTCTGACCTCAGGAAGGAAGGGCTCCAGGGCTCCCCTTGAACTTGGGAACACTCAGAGTTGCTCCAAGAGTGAGAGGATACACGGTTGCATGGGTGGATGGACGCTGGTTTAAAATGGACGTCTATCAAAGTCAGGAGGCATTAGAGAACCCAGGTTTTCTGATGATGACTGCTCACCCTGTCAGCTAACCTCTCCTTTCCTTGTCGTTCAGCTGCGCCATCCAACCTTGCTCGGTTCACCAAGGCAAGAACAATTTGCTAAGGACCTGGGATGCTCAGGCTTTATTGTTTAGAGAGATACAAATGGGTCTCAAAGGAAAGGAACTTAAGGGGAACTCACTCACTCGCCCTGTAGCAGATCAAATAGAAATTCTGGACAAGTGTCTCATGAAAACTGTGAGACGTCCCCCGCCCCCACCACAAAAAAATCACATGGCAGCACTAAAACACACTGCAGAGGGGGAAAAACATAAGAGGAAAACTAGTCTAGAAGAAAACCGTAACTCAGGGAATTAAAGAAAATCTCATGCATATGCTTTATGTTATTGAAGAACATACTAGGATTGAAAATTCAGTTCAATAAAAAAGAACTGGAAGATGAAACCACAAGGTAACAGGATGTTGTTGCCAGAGCAAGGGGCCATGGGTGATAACCATCCCACTGTCAGTCCCCAAGGCAGAGAACAGGGCAGCTCTGGCAAAGACTGGGTGTGAGAGGGCAGACAGATACCAATGAACCATCATGCTCATCTATGCATGCAGGGAACTGTGTGTTTCCTAAACCCCAAGGACAGCACTAAAGCTAGCAGAGAGCAGTGCCAAGGATTGGGAAACCCCAGACTCTCATCATTTCTGGCTTCTATTGTTGTTTTGTGAAACTTCTCTCTCTCTGCAGTCTTCACATGTTCTCAGTCTACATGGAAGAATATGTTTTATGTCATTCCTCCAGCAACAAATGGTTAGCTGGCTCTCAATCACAGTTCCAAATTTCCAGGAGAAAAACCTGATAGACTCAGTTTATGTGATGTCCAATCATCTTGGGCCCATCAGCCACAGAAGAGGCATAAAGTCATACAGCAATAACAGGTAATAAATTCTGAGTGTGAATTGGATGTCAGACACTGTGATGCCAAGTGCGTTATATGGGGCATCTCATACAACCTTCACATAGGTGTGAGAGTACCCTCATTATTTATTATTATTATTTTTTTAATACTCACCCGAGGATGTTTTATCGATTTTAGAGAGAGAGAAATATTGATGTGAAAGAGAAACATTGATTGGTTGTCTCCAGTACACACCCACCTAGGGTTCAACCCCCAAACCTAGGTATGTGCCCTGACCGGGGATTGAACACACAACGTTTTTGGTGCATGGGACGATGCGATGCTCCAACTAACTGAGCCACTCGGCCAGGGCAGTCTTCTCATGATTTCAAATGGGTGATTACACAGAGACTCAGAAAATTTGAATTGCTTGTCCAGTGTCACACGTTATGTTTCAGAGCCAAGCGTCAAGTCCAGGTGGCTAGCTCCAAAATCTGTCCTCAGCCTTTGTGCTATTTATTACCAGTACACCCAGGGGCCACTTACCAAAGAACAGAGAATCATGGTCTTTGGATTGGACAGATCCCCTAAAATATAAACGTCATTTTTCTAAAAACTTCTTTGGGATAGAGTCTCGAAAGTAGACTCTGGGATCACTGGCCATACTGCCCAATGGCTTTCCTGAAAAGTTGCCCCGATAAAGTGCTTCTCCATCACATTACTGCCAACACCGAGCACGAAAATTGTATTTTATCTTTGCCAGTTGAATAGGGAGATAGAGTAGGAAGAATTATTCTGAGCAGGAGATTGGGGAAACCCTTACAGAAGAGGGCAACGAGGACACAGCAGCAGCAAAGCAGAAAGGCCTGGAAGTCCATGGGCTATTTGCAGAAGGTAGGGCAGTCTGGGTGGCTTAAAAATAGTGTCAAGAGTTGTATTTAGCAATCCTTCTAGAGGACCACAAAAGCCAGGGTGAAGTACCATGACCTTGTTAAAAACATTGGAGACATGAGAGGTGATACTATTCTAACAAAAATTAGCCCTAAATAATCTCTGTGTGAGACTTTTGCCTATGGGGGCTATGTGCACACACGTTTAGGTGCAGATACACCCTATGCCTCACCGCCACCCCTCCCCTCCATACAATCATTTTCATATACACACCCATCTTGTTTAAAAATGCTGTTGGGGTTCACACAGGGTTGCCTGTAGTAGGGTAAAACGCATTCACTAATGGGATGACAGGTGTGAAGGCTTTTCAGCTTTGAAATGCATCGACTAGAGACATTTGCATTCTATGAGAAATCTATGCTAATATAACATTCACACTCAGAGGAGAAGTTTAAATTGCAAATTTTGCAAAGCTTGAAGTCAGTAAATAATATTTTGGGGAGAAGGGTGGTAGTGCCAAGGCGATTTCAGGGAGGAAATTCAGATGGGAGGAATGTCAGGTGTGAACTTATCTGGAGCTGAAGTCACCTGGGGAGCCTGGGACTGGTGGTGAATTCTATTCACCTCTGACAGTGGATTGTCAACTGTTCGGTGCATTACAAACACCTCCAACGCTTGTAAAACCCAATTGCTACTGTCCCTTCCCACCAGAGCTTCCTACTCGAAAGGGTTGGGGTTAGGCTGAGCATTTGCATTTCAAAAAGTTCCCTGTCCCAGAGACTACGCTTTGAGAACATATGCTCTAAGAAAAATCCTAATACTATATTTGCTCATCAACATGTTGGAAGAGAATAACTAAATGATAATCATTAAATATTCCACCTGACTGAGTCTGGATAGTATTTCTCCATAGCTTGGGAAGGTTCCTTTATACCTTGGAAGAACTTGCTGGCGGAGAGGAGCAAGGCCAGGAGGTAGGTACAGAGATTTCCCTCCCACTCTGGGGAACTGGCCCTGGCCCCCAAGTCCTTCCTCTTCCTCGGAGCTGCCCGTTTGGAGGAGAGAAATGCGACGTCTCCCAGACTGCTGCAGCTGCTGCCGAGAGCGGCTCATTACCAGCGTTCCCTGGTGGCTTCAAAGCCAGCCAGCCGCTCCCCATGGGTGATGATGTCAGCATTCCCCGCTCCATCACACCTGGCTGAAGGGATCAGATAAGCTCCATGGGAGGAGGCCTGAGAACTGCACAGTCTTGACAGGTGAACCAAAGGCCCTTTTGTTTTCCGGGCTGGGGCCGGCCGCCCGGTTGGTGGATTTCATTCAGTCAGCTGGCTGCTACACCCCTCTGCTTGTCAGTTTTCCTGAAAAGAAATCATTTGTGATTTTCAAAGCTGCTTCTGAGCACATGGGGCTTTAATGTGAGACTGACATTGAGTTAGTATTGGGGAGGCCTCTCCCTGCTTTGGGCAGGAAGCCACCTACGGGAGTGGGGCTCATTAGGGCAGGCAAGGTGCTCACTTGGTAGTGGCGTTCCTGAGCAGTGCTCCTCCAGGTGCAGTGTGGGTGGAGCGTGTCCCTGAGGAGGGGCCCGGCACACCTTTATGTCCAGCCCCTGCAGCCAGGTGACTCACCTGACTGAGACTCCCCTCCTTGGGGACCCCAGTGATTTTACTCCCACGGGATTGCCGCTCTGTCTTCTGGTGGAAGTGATCACAGTGTTACCTTTGAGACTTATCTTTAAAGCCAATGTGACAATGTTCTTGGTGCCTACAGGCTTTTCAGCCAATCCTACTAATTTGGGATCAGCCACAGTGGCAATGGTTTACCTTGAGCGTCTGTCTTTCTTTCTTACCCTGTGGTTTGTTGGGTGTAAGGGGATGGAGTGGCAGGGAGGATGACTTCCTCTCTCGATATGATTTATTAGTGAATTAAAAACTTTGTAAAAGATAGTTTTTTCAAATAAAATATTATTACAATTATTTGCCAGTCTAGAGAGTTCTCTTAAGAATATTCTCCTTACAAGGGATAGAGGACTAGGTCATATGTCCTTTCTGTGGTATAAGATTGAGAAGTGACCCTGGGGACATACCCCAAGTTATCTGGGCAAGCAGCCGGCCCAGGGTCTGTCTTTTCCCAGCAGGCAGAGTCCACCCCCAGCTTGGCTTTCCACAGGACTGGGGCTTCTCCAGTCGTGAGAATTGCACCTTCCTGAGGGCCTCCAGGTGCTGGGGAGATGCTGCTCCCAGACACCTTCTGTACGTAGCTGACACCCAAATCTAGACCAGCTGGTATCACTGGCCTGATGGTCCCGCACGGACAGAATCACTCTTATGCTTGCTCTGTGACAAGATTTCTCAACATTGACGTTACTGACATGTTGGCCCAGGCAACCCTTTGATGTAGAAGGCGGTCCTAATCATTGTAGGATGTTTAGTAGCATCCCTGGCTTTAATCCAGTAGATACCAGTAGCAACCCTCATCCCCAGTTGTGACAACAAAAAATGTCACCAGGTATTATCAACAGTCCCCAGGGCCTCAAGGTGGTCTCTGATTTAGAACCATTGATCTGTCAGAATGGGAGATGCAACATGGTGGGGAACACTTTACTGGAGCAAAAATCCATTACTGCATGACCAGGTGATTGCTCCCGACCGAGTTCTCCACCCCCATAGGGAGAGGGGAGCATGGGGCCTTGTGTCTTCTCTTCTCTTGCTGACCCCAGGCCTTAGTTCTGATTTGTTCAAAAGCAGGGTTGAAGATGTGGATTCAAGTTGTTCATTTGGGAGAACCAGGAAACACATATGAGGAAAGTGAGACTGGACACAGGGGAAAGCAAATAAAATGTATGTTGATGAGTAGGTTACTGCTGTGGATATATGAGGCTCAATGCCTTTGGAACCTTCTGACAAATGATGTAGAACACACTTCAAAAGTGTCCTTCCAAAGAATGGAGGATTGGGCATTTATCCACTCCCATCCTCCAATGGGTAGAGGCTGTCCCTGAGAACGTTAATTCCCTTGCACTTTCTGGACGCACCTACTTGCTACCCAGTAAGCTCAGGTGCTTCTGGGAGAAAGGCCTCAGGCAGAGTTGAAGAATGATGACAGGTGCTTAAGGTAGGAAGCTCTTGAGGTGCTAGAAACTCTACCATAGCTGTAGGCAAACTCAGGTGTGATGGGCTGGGACCTTAACAGCATCTCCTGTGTCCTTTCTTTGTGAGGTTCTTCTTTCCTCAATAAAGTCTGGTTTTTAACCCATAGCATATAATATTGAGGAATTTGTCCCAAATCCTGGTGCATGACAAGTAGGATGCACCAAGGGACCCGACTTCTAGAATATTCGCTGACTGCCATTCTGTGGGGCTAAGGAGATAGCTTCCTGAATAGACCTGGTTAAAGATACCAAAAACTAGAAGCAGAAGTTGGGGAGAAGAGTAGCTGAGTACTTTATGAAAATGCCAGGGTGTCTGAAGGTCTGTTTTGCTGATGGCCCCTGCAGGTGTTAAAATGACATGTTTGTCCCTTTCCATGTTATCTGTATTTACAGGGGCTTATGATTTATTAGGGACATGTGCATGGTAAAAGAGCAAGCGGAACATTCCTAGCACTTAGCATGCAGACAGCATGCTTACTAGATACTCTGATTTCCAGCAAGTCTGATGAAAGATGGGAATTAGAGTTATTGCTGTCTTCTGTGAATAAGGAAATTGAGATGCAATGTGGAGGGTCTATAGGGATTTCAAAGACCTTCAGTGGTGTGACGAGAGGCCACAATAGCCCAGGATTATTGCTCTTGCTTGTGGGCGGACAGGTTTGAATGCCAAGCTGAGGGGTTTGGATTAGATATGACAAGCCACAGGAAGCTTCGGAGGCTTGCCTGGTTATGGAAGTGACATGATGAAAATGGTGATGGAGAGCTTCTTTAAGCTGCTGGAGGACAGTTAATTGAGTGGCTGCCCATAGAAAGCCTTAAAGGAAGGAGAGAGTGGAAGGGGAGAGACTAGCCAAGAAGTTGTTACCATAACGCAAGGATAAGATGGTAAAGATTGTAGAGTCAAATCTGAATCCTGATAAGAAATTTTAATCTTCTAGCAGCCCTTTCTAGATCTAAAAATAGTGAGGCAATATTTGACTGTCCTGATATTAATGTAGAAAGTGTTCTCTGAGAAGTCATGGAATCATCTAATGTCGTAGCTGGGGAGATCTAAGGTCCTGTGCTCCCCTGGTGGCTAATTTAGATGTCTAGAGTCTGGGGGGTAAATGGTATGTGAAGCAGGTATGATTTTAATTCACATACTACATGGTGTGGGCGTGGAGTATTGGGCACCGTGAAGTGGTGTGCTGGAACCATGGTGGTATATGCTTGTACCGTAGCATGACTGCACCATCTCATGAGAACCAATGGTTAACATTCCTAGGACATGTGCATGTTGGTTGATGTGCCAGTGGTAGCTTGAAATCAACATGGAGGAGTATCTACACCATGGAAACTGGCAATTGCCACAGTCAGGGCTCCGTCTCTCCCAAGAGCTGGCTGTTAAACATTTTACCAGAGGGACACCACTGGCCCCATGGCAAACCAGAGCGTATGTGCCCAGGCTAAAGCGGATAGCTGCTATTCGACTTCAGCCTCTGTGGCCTCAGTGGCCTGGTGAAATCATTATTTCCAAATGTTCTAATTTTTTAAGAGTCAAACACCTTAATTTTCCACGATGTAATGCAGGCCTCGGTAGATGTGGCATTTTTGAGGAAGGGCAGGGAGGCTGTCATGGAGGGGCTGAGGGGACAGATATGTCAGTCAAACTGCATGTTATTAAAAGCAGTTTTCCATTCTCTGTTCATTACTCTAAGAGAATTGAACAAAGAGGCCGTGGCTTTCGTCTTCAGTCTAACCACGTAGCATTTCTTCCGTCGTATTATTGGGTTAGGTGTGCAGAGCCAAAGAGCTGATGGGAAGCAGTCAGGGACCAGCAAGTAACTGAGGGTCATCTCCTACCTCAAACATTCAGTTATTTTCACTGAAGAACAAATCTAAGCAAACGAAACACGATACGATCCAACTGTTGGGTGGGCCATCACATTTCTTGAACTTCTCCTCTATCCATGGAAACAAATGGGCAATTTTTGTGATCCCTCTTAACTTAAATCCTGAGAGACAATTTTGCGTGGCTGACATGGATGGCTTAACACTTATAATGCCTCCATATTATGTCAATAGACTAATGGATTGTGCTCTCTTAGATCTATTTTTTTTCAATATTCAGAACTGCTTGTCATTCCAGGCAACTCACAGGCAAGTGGGGAAAGAGTCTAAATTTAGCTAATTTTATAAGAAAGGATGTAAAGTATACTTCAGCAGACACATACATGCTGAATCGCAAAAGAAAGCTCTTCTAATTGGCCGTTGTGCATGTGGAAGGTCCTGGGGAAAAATAACAATTAAGTTAAAAGCTACCTTTGCATCATAAATCTAAGTACCTTGAAAAAGATGACTTATTTTAAGTTAATTGCAGAGACTTTTTGTAATACAGAATTTGGAAAGACTTTTTTTTTTAACATGGAGAATAATATAAGCAAGTAGTTAAATCTTTTTCTTTACTTGGGAACTTTAATTAAGTTTTGTGTGTTCTATAACCTAGTCAGACCTCAATGCTGGCTTGGTCTTAAAATAAGTTTTATGGTCTTGTTGACCTTCACTTACCTTAGAAATAGAAGCAAGTCAAATTCCTCTCTCTCAGAGTGAAAGTAGAAATGGTCTGTACGTTTTGAAATACTGCAGACTTATTTAGCTGAAGACGTGGGATTTAGCACTATTTCTTCAGTGTCGCCTTGCAGGTGTCTGCCAGCTCTGTAACCACTGGACATGCCCTCTTCCATTGTTCCTCATCTTTCCAGTATTAGAAGTTCTGTTCTTTCAAAAACCAGTTTATTGATGGAGGTCATCAGAAACGGAGCTATTTTATTGACTGGAAACTGTGACCAGAGCCACACTATTTATGGATCAGATGAAGTCAAGCCTTAAAGGAAGGCTCCACATTCTTCCTTGGGTCTCTTCTCTCCTGAGCACATAGGACAATTGTACTTCACAGACCCTTTGTGGTAAGTCAAAGCCCTATGAGCAGTTCTAACTAATGCGTTGTGAACAGAGAAGCCACATGGTACTTCTGGACTGGGGCATCTAACTGTCATTGATGCCAGGGCCTCTGGAACACAGGCTGTCCCTCAGGGTTGCCGGTCACTGACTGATCCATTCAGATGCCTCCAGATCTGCCAGCCAGGGATCGGAGGGAGTGACTGCAGCTGAGTGCCTCCATCCCCCTCCTCCTCCGGTGACTCACGGTGGACGTGTAATGTTAACCAGAAATGAACGGTTTTTATTTTGAGCCACTGAGATTTGGGGGTTATTTGTTACTGCTGCATAACCTGTTCTGTCCTGAGTGATATACACAGACACACAGGAGGGCTGTGATTCTGAGAAAAGTGACTCAGAGTGGAAGGAAGTGCCTGCTACCTGCATGCTTTGCTGTGTTCACAGTCATCTGATGATTGAGGCACGAGAGCTCAGAGACCATCCATCACACGGGACGTTTATAGCCAGTTATGATCACCACCACCAACACCTCGTCCTCACGGTGATTTTCTTTTTCACTTTTTGCAAAGTGGCATTTGAGCTAAGGCCTTAGGGGCCAGAAGAGGCCAGCATGCCTGTGTTTGGACTGGGGTTTTCAAGTTAGAATAGCACGTGCACAGCCCCAGAGGTGAGACAGAGCTTGATATGTTAATCTCAATGAGAGGGTGAAAAGTTTGCTATAACGAATGCTGCTGTGGCTCCGTTTCTAGCACAGCGCACCCAGAGTTGACTGTGATGGCTCTGAGCGGCCACCCTCTCCGAGCGTTGCTCTCCACCACTGGGAAGCAGCAAGGATAGAAGGTTGTAACCTTCCCTGCTCCCCACCAAGGAGGGCAGCCCACAGTCAGTTACTAAGGGGAGCAAAAAGCTGGCCCCTTTGCTTCCAAGCACGGTAATGCTGTTTTGTAGCTTATGTTCCAGAGCTTTGCCTCACTCCCAGTTACACAAAAGCTGGACTCTACCTGAAATCCCATCCCTGATTAGCCCCGTTCTCTTTTCTATCCTGCTTCCTTCATGATATTTCTTTGGCAAATCCTATGCGCCTAGCTCCCTGTCTAAGGCTCTGCATCTTGGGAACTGAACAGAAAGCAAGTACTAAGGTAGGACAGGGTCTTATGGGCAAGATATGTGGGGAAACAGTGCGTGGTATTAACTCCTCTTGAAAGTGCCTTATGACTAATAGGGATTAAATCCTCCTGAAGGCCTATAACAGGGAAATTGGTTTAACCTCCCATAACCTACGCTGCTTGAAAGTAAAGTTCAGGAGTCTCCACATTAGACCTCTGCTTTGCAGGTATTACCTGCGTGATCTTGGGCAAAGTACCTAATCCTGCTGGCCTCCGCCTCCTCTCAGTAAAATGGGACTATGTCCATTGCCGACGGAAAGCTACATGCATATATTTATCCACTGTGGAAAATAATTTGCCAGTTTCTTATAAAGATGAACTTATCTTATGAATCATGAATTCACCTAGGTTTCTACCCTTAAAGATAACTGACAATCTGTGCCCACACAAAGACATATACACAAGTGGCCATAGCACTGTTATTTATAAAGCATGAAATAGAAACCACCCAAATATCCATTGGCTGGGGAGTAACGATATGATGAATTATTATTCAGCAGTAAAAAGGTAAAAACTACTGATACGTGCTCCAGCGTGGGCCTCAAAAGCATTATCTTACATGAAAGAAGACAAGCATAGAAGACCATGTAGTGTATGATCCCATTTTTATGAAATTTCCAGATCAGAGGTTGGTTGGACCTTGGCATGGTATTGGGGGTTGACTGAAAAAGGGCATGAAGGAACTTTCGGGGGTGATGGAAACATTGAACACTGGATTGTGGAGATGGTTGTATAACTGTATAAATTTACTAAACATCATTTGAACTGTGTATACACAATAGCTGGGTTTTATGGTATATTTTCTGTACCTCATTATAGCTGCTAGAAAAAAACCCTTGAGAATATGTTTGTGTATTTTCTTACTCTGACATCCCTGAAATTATTTTCTGTAAATATCGACGTCTATTCTTAATAAATGACAGAAAAGACAAGTTCTGTCTATGGGATAATAAAAAATGGGGGCTGTAATCGTTACCTCGGGGGTGCCATGAGAATCACAGGAAATAAAGCATGTTAGCTAATATTATTACTATTACTATTATCATTATTATTATTTGTAGTTGAGTCAGCTTTTTCCCACTTATTTTTAGAAGCAAAACATTTTCTTGGAAAACTTAATAATGGGATAAGCTTTGAGATCCATTATATAAGACATTTTGTCCATTTTTTTAACACTCTTTAATTTTTTTGCTTTTTCTTATAACTTGACTAGGGCACATTTAATTTGAGAACAGCTTTCCCCCCCCGTGTATAGTCCTCTTGCTAAACCTGGTGACTTCTGAGGATTTCAGATGCCATAAAATGTTAACTTGTGGGTTCTAGCAAGGACACAGAATTCTTTAACTGGCATTAAACTCTGATAAAATCCATATTATTTTTGAGAAATTGAATACTGTGTGCTGGGCCAAATATCTCTGAAAAACCAATCATGTATTCCCTTTATACCTCTTTGACATTAGACACACCGAAAATCCCACCTAGATGACCTTGTGTTTTGAAAGGCAAATACATCAGCTGGTGTGCTGCTTTTGGCTCAGCCGGAAATGATGGTGAGTTTTGCCCTCAGAAAGGCAGATTACCAAAGTACATTAGCGTTTTGGGCATGTGCAGTATAGACCAATTTGGCCCAATTTAAGCCGCCAGAGCAAGATTGCACCCAAACAGAAGTGCTTGTAGAAATGAATTGACAACTCCGGTAGTTTTAAATCAATGCATGCTGGGCAATCAGACTCCCTTATCGCTCCCCAAAATGACCTGCTTAAAGAAAATTGAAGCACTGTTAGAGCTGAGATAGCTGTGCAATCCACATGCTCAAAGTGGTGATCACCTTCAAATTTAAGCACTTAATTTAAGAGCTCCAATAATTTTAAATTGCTATGTGCTGCACAGAGTGACAGACGGGTACCAGAGTGCGCCAGTATTTTTTAAAACACTTCAGCGTTCAGGGTAACATATTTCCATGGAAAGGTTCAGAGCAAGTTGAAGCAAATTTCCAAATTAACAGTGAGAAATCAAAAGAGACACGGCAACAAACTTCAGGTTGGTTTCCTTTTTTTCTCCTCCCACCCTCACCCCACCCACCAGCCCCAAGAAGCCTTGTCACTCATCTTTCCTTTGGATTGAAAAACCTTAGGGATTTGTCAGGAGCTAAAAATAAGTCCGTCACGTTAAGTATGGAACCCCCCGGTGAAGCCGT
>CM052544.1:15327509-15346994 GCA_028533065.1 Trachops cirrhosus | reverse complement strand
CCTTTTAATGAGTAATTGGCTTATTCAGTTAAGGTGTTCCTTATATCAAGAATTATGAAATCTTTAGTTTCCTTGGGGGAGAAGCACTGAAGGACATTTTTCTACTTTTCTACAATCTTTTATGCCCACAAGCAGGATCAGCCTCGTGATAGTATTCAGAAAGAGTCACGCAAGTGTTCTCTCTGACATATTCAGTCACAGAGCGAAGACTTCAGAAGTTTTCCATTTATAAACACACACAAACCAGAGGTGTTTTGCACGTGGCAGTTGGCATGGGGGACGGACCCATTATGATACCTGTGGCCTTCCTCTCCTTACTACCCACAGCCAAAGGGTCAGATCAGAGCCTTCTCACAGGTGCCCACGGTTGGGAGGCTCATTGCAGTGAGGTGACATCAGGTGAAGTTCCTCCACTCTGTTTCCTGATGAAGATGAAGAGGCAGGAGGGAAACCGAGGATAAGAATGGAGGGGCGGGCAGTGCCTGGGACATTTTACATGAGGGAAACTGTCTACGACTCATATATCTCTGTGTGATGAAGGAAAGTCTGGGAAGTAAAAAGAGACATCTCTAACCTGATGGGGGTGCTGATTAAAGCACTCTTAATCGTCAGCAGCTGCCATCACCCTTGCCAGGCTTTGAAAAGCCTTTCGGATTATAATGCATTGGTGGTATCTAAGCTCAGGGAAGTCTGACTGTCCTGAGGATTCTCACGGCTTTGAGGAAAAAAATGATTGGGTTAAAATTTTGGGTTAGGGGTAGCCCCATTCTGGGAAACTGGGGTCTAGTGAACTTGTAACCAGATCCTTCCCACTTACCATTTTCTATTGTGTGGCATCATTAACATAAAAATGCTTTGTAAAGATACAAAGTAATGTATAAATATTGATAGGCTTATATTTTTACAGGAAGTTTGACTTCAGTTCAACCTCCCCAAAATATGGATGAGCTGCCAGGACTTTGTTTTACTTTTCTTTTTTTAAAATTTTATTTGTTTACTTTTAGAGAGAGGGGAAGGGAGGGAGAAAGACAAGGAGAGAAACACTGATGCGCAAGAAAAATATGGATCAGTTGCCTCTCACTTGCCCCCCACTGGGCCCCCACAACCCAGGCATGTGCCCTGACTGGGAATTGAACCGGTGACCTCTCAGTTTGCAGGCTGGCACTCAATCCACACTGAGCCACCCCAGCCAGGGCCTGACTTTATTTAATGCCATATAACTAGTATCAGATCCAGAGAAAACGAAAACCTACTTTGCAGGTGTTTTTCCACATACCTGATGTGGCAGGTGTCCACCACAATGGCCTCCGATGATCCCTGTCTCCTGGTAGTTCATGCCCTGCTGTGACCCCTCCCACACTGTAACAGGATTGGTCTGTTTGGGCAGTAATCATAGGCCACTAATGAGAACATCTCAGGTTTCTTCTCCTTAAAAAAACTCTGACAATGCCTGACAGCACACTGTATATGTGTTACAAGTTTCCAAGACACTTTGCCAGAAAAATCTTCCATCTGCTAATTTGGCCACTAAGACTGACTTTAAGTTTTAAGTTTTATTTTATTTTTATTATTATTGGTTTTTAATCCTCACCTGAGGACATGTTCATTGACCCCAGAGATAGGGGAAGAGAGGGAGGGAGAGAAACATCAATGTGAGAAAGACACATTGATCAGTTGCCTCTTATACACACCTGGACAAGGGCTGAACCCGCAACCTAGGCATGTACCCTGCCAGAAATGGAAGCCGTGACCTTTCATTTTACAGGATGATGTTCCAACCACTTGAGCCACATGGGCCAAGACTGAGTTTCAAGTTTTAAATGTTTTAGTGCCTTGAAATTTTCTGCAGGTTATGACCTAATCTATAACTTCCTAAACGATGATTTTCCTACTACAATTTCTAAAAGTAACAATCACTTGTGGGGTGAAGGTGGGGAGAAGTGGGGGACACAGAAAAATGTGGCAAGGTGTCAGTTTAATTTTTCACAAAACAAACACACACACACACACACACACACACAAACCCAACACTTTTTTCTATCTTTGGGGTGATCCTACCTATGAAAATCAAGGTATTGCTTAAAGTGTTTATTGACATTCCAAGTTCCAAGCCAGTTCTCTGAGATGTTAGGATCAAATCTTTCACTCAGGGTGATATACACTGCAAATAAGGTAACTCATTTTTTCAGGAATGCCGTATGGAAGGTTTGAGGGAGAGTGGGCGAGTCGGGAGGGGGTGAGACACGCTGGGGAGCGTGGGGGGGAAGAGGGCAGGGCAGGAGACAAACAGGTTAGTACCTGAATAGGTTCTCTGGGCAAACAACTTTGGGAAGCTGGGCTGAATAAACTGACCCATGGAAGACAGGCCTGTGGAGCTGAAGTCCTCGATGCCTTTATATGCTAAAATGTCCATTGATTCTTCAAGAGAGGTTAGAGCAATGTCCCATGTGTTTATCTTCCTGCTTTTTTTTTTTTTGTTTTTCAACATTCCTGTGAGAGACGAGAACACTGTACAAACTCCAGCCCGTGGACCAAATCTGACCCAAACCTGTCTTTGCAAATTAAGTCCTATTGGAACACAGCCACGACCCATCCTTTGTGTATTATTTATGGCTGCTCTTATGCTACAAGGGCAGAGTAGAGTAGTTGCGAAAGATACAATATAGTCCGCCAAGCTTAAAATATTTACTGTGTGGCCCATTTAGAAAAATGTGGCTGACTTGAGAAATGTAGGATTTCCCCAAATTGACTAAAGAACCGTTTTTTGGTAGTTTGTTCTGTGGGTCCAGTTTCTGTACAGCACAGATTGGGGAACACTGAGACAGCTGAAGCTTTCCCTGTACTTGTGTGCCCCCACCCCCCACCCCACCACCGTCTTGAAAGCCTGGCTCCCTACCCTGCCCTGTTAGGTGGCTGCTGGAGGAGGGTTTCTGTTTCTGTGAGACAGAGTGGCAGATGGAGCCCAGCAGCTAAAGCGAATCAGTTCTTTTTTTCTAAGATATGGCAAGATCAAGTTGAGTTACAGAGAAAGCTGCATGATAACAGGAAGCTTATAATTTATTTACGGGGCATCCTGTTCGCTGTTTTTAGTCTTTTGCAGGAAGGGAGCTGGAGGTTACCTTGTGTTCGCGTCTTCAGGGACTTGGAGTTCTCTGTCTCCTTGAAGAAAGTGACTGCAAGACATGTTAAATAACACTGTGAAAATTCAGGGACTTAATTTTTTAGAAAGACCTAAAGGAGGAAACGTCTCGAAACTTTTTTTTTCTATAATTCAGGAGAATAATGTATTTTTCTCCCCGAGGTATGATTCACAGAATACCATATGCTTTCTAAGCTTTTTACTTGTAGCATAGTAAGAGGTGAATAGTTTTTCTGCTAATAAGGTGAATTAGTTAACTATTTCTGTGTAACAAATCACCCAAAAGTTTAGCAGTTAAATAACACACACTGATTATCTTGCATAGGTCCTGAGGATAGGAGATATGTGATCAAATTTCCTGTGGCTGGGTGGTTCTGGGGGAGGGTCTCTCTGAAAGTTTCAGTCACGCCATTAGCCCAGATTGCAATCTCTGAAGATTTGACTGGGGTCAGACTTTCAAGTTCATTCACATGGATATTTGCAAGTGGTTCTGGTTCCTCACCACGTGAGGCACTCCATAGGGTGGTTCATGCTGTGGCTTTTCCCAGAGTAAGTGATCCAAGAGCAAGAGAGCATGGCCAAGATTATAACCTAATCAATGAAGTGACTAATCATTCTTTCTATGTTTTATTGGTCAAAAATACTAACCCTGGGACAGGATACATTGCAAAAAGTGAATCCCAAGAAGCAGTGGCTGTTGGAGGCCACCTTGGATCCTGGAGACCACACACTGCTTACTTAAAGCAGCATCTTTTGGTGAAGTAACCTCTAATGGCCTCACTCCTTGCCCTGCCTGTGGGAAATCAAAGCCCAAGACCAGGAAGTTGAGTCTCAAATTAATTTTGCACATGCAACATCATTACTTGCCTACAGAACACCATTTTATAAATCAGAATCAAGTACCCTCTCTAAGATATTTGACTTCCACTCTTTGGAAAATTATATCAATTTGGTTACAGCAGGACACATTACTACTACTGCTAGAAAGGTGTTGCAATATACTGATGTATACATTTTTGTGTTGCAAGTGGTTCCCTCACGCAGGGCACAAGTTGCACAGCCTCGTATGTGGTGGAAGGAACAACATTCTTTCCTGTAGAGTTGTGTATGCATTAACCTCCCTCACTGGACCCCATGAGGGTAAGAACTGAGTCCTCATTCATTCATTCATTCATTCAACTGATACATACTGAGACACTGCTGTGTGCATGAGTGTAAAAGTGATGTTTAAAAAAGAAAAGTGGGCCCTGGCTAGTGTGGCTCAGTGGATTCAGCATGGACTGTGAACCAAGGGTTGCTGGTTCAATTCCCAGTCAAGCCCACATGCCTGGGCTGTGGGCCAGGTCCCCAGTGGGGGCTACGTGAGAGGCAACCACACATTGATATTTCTCTCCCTCTCTTTCTCCCTCCTTTCTCCTCTCTCTAAAAATAAATAAACAAAATCCTTGAAAATAAGAAAAGTGGTAAAAAGAGAAGAAACCTACTTTCTTGGTACTTTCATTCTAGCGAGGAACAAGAACATGTACAACAAAATAAGCACATGAACAAAATTCAGAGAGTGGTAGTAGCTGGAAAGGAAGCAGTAGGTGGATGGTAGAAGGGGTGACAGTGGGTGAGCTTGCATGTAGCTCCTTGGGGCAGGGTGGGGTGGAGGAGGATCTTACCCATCTTTGTAATGCCTGTTGCTGACAGAGTGCTTTCCACATGCTACATGTACAACAAAACACTTGTGAAGTTAAAGTGCACTGAGAGGCCAAAGAACCAGCACGTAAAGACCCGGGGAGCACCATTTTGATTTCAGTAAGTAACTCCAAGAGGAGGATGGAGTCTGTATTATTTTTCTTCTTTTTGTCAGCAAGACACAAAGACTTGGTTAGGTATCCTGAACATGAGTCATTTATTCCTCCCCCATCACTGGAAAATAAATCACACCAAGAGGAAAAGCCTTTTGAATATAGTAGTTCCTAAATATTGTAGTTTCTTTAGTACTTAATTGTACTGAGATTTTCTCCCTCCACCTTTTTTTTGCATTGCAGCTAGCTTAGATTTATTTCACTTGGCTTTTTTTTTTTTTTTTTTTTTTTTTTTTTTTTTTTTTTTTTTTTTTTGCATTTTGTAATGGTATGAAGACACAATGAGTAACCCATCCAATTTTGGATTTCACAATTTTAGAGGGAAGAGCATGGAGATTTAGGGGGTGGGGGTGGCCGAGAGGAGGGCAGTGAAATGACTAACAGGCTGGAAAACTAGGGCCCACAGAGAAAGGTTAAATAAAACTGGTGATTTGATTGAGAAAAGAATACCAGAGGATGCTTAGCATTAGAAAGAGAGGGAGAATATGTGAGCCACTTGTCATATACTTTCATGATCTGGGCTTTTACTG
Organism: Trachops cirrhosus; assembly: GCA_028533065.1. Taxonomy (NCBI): domain Eukaryota; kingdom Metazoa; phylum Chordata; class Mammalia; order Chiroptera; family Phyllostomidae; genus Trachops; species Trachops cirrhosus. The sequence goes on along the minus strand of CM052544.1, from coordinate 15,341,472 downwards.
AAATTGGAAAGATTTAGGTCAGCCTACAGGTAGCATTCCTTACCCAACTTTTAGGATTCTCTGTAGCATTAGGAATATGATAGAACTTCTTGACTGAGCTAGTTTGGTCCAGAGTTCTGGGATTCCCTAACTGAGCTCAATAATTTCTTATTAAAATGAGGACAATTAGTCTGTCATTGTGTTTCTAAAGGATAGGAAGGGTGGAGACTGTTATCTCAAGGATCTCATGAACACTGAGCAGTGTAGACTCCTAGTAAATGTCAAATCGCTGTAGCAACACATATTGGAATCTGTTATGGGCTATCACAAATATAATGAAGAAATCATGCTGTTCTTTCAATAGCAAAATTGTTAGAGAGACTCCAGAACTTCATCCCACATCCTTATTTTATCAATTTCCTTTTCTTAGCTTGCCTGGTAGGCATGCATGTCCATGTGGCTTTCCTGTGGCTACTTACTAAGGTGTGCGTGGGTAAAGCCTTAACCACTCTCACTTTGTAAAGTTTCTTGCCTTGCAAGAAAGTTTTTTGAGTCAGCTCTTTATAACTTATTAAAAATGTTACTGCTGTCTAGGTGATTTGCTTTTTTTGGACTTGTTTCTTGCGTGATTCATCTCCTTGGGTTTGGAAACATGATTTTTCATCTTAAAGGAAAACCCCAAAACTCATGGTCTGTCATCCAGAGTTCAGTCTGTCTGAATAACCCAGATCGGTTCCTGGGTCATCTTTGCCAATGACTTTTTGTGCTAAGATGTTCAATGCAGATGTCTGCTTGGCACTTTCTGACACTATTTATTGGTTTTTCATTTTTCATTTTTTTTGTTCTTCAAATATGTTCATAGGCTTGATGCAAGAAAAACCTCCAGCTACTGAAAAAAATGTATGTGTTGCCAAAGTTCATTCTTGTATGGTGATGGGCAATTAGACTGGGAGGAAGCTGGCCAAGCCCAGGACAGTTGGGGGAAGGAGCCCAGTGGCTGAGAGGCTGGCGGGAGGTCTCACTGCAGCATCTGGCAGGTTTACTCAATTAGGAACCGCCATTGAATTTGGTCTGTCTTCCAGGTTCTGCATTGCACTTCTCCGTCCTCTGTTTAACAGAGCACTCTGTTTAAAAGGAAGCCTCTTAGTAGCACTCTCTGCAGGCTTTTGTCACTAAAATGTTCCACACACTCTTCCTCCTGAATGCCCTTGTCTGTGATATGCCACCTGGATTTCCACGAGCCTCACAGCCCGGGGAAGGGAGAGAGAGAGAAGATGTAAAGTGGGGTAAATATTTTAGCCTCAACATTTCTCTGACTTGGAGCTTCTCTCTGCTTTTGTAGATCACCTAGTTCTTTCAAAGTTTGCTCACAGTATTCCTGGGACATTTTATGTGACATAACATGTATCCATTCTCCAGTACTCTCAACTTCAAAGTGGTGTCTGCCATTTCCTTACTTCTTGCCCTAGTTACTACAGCAATTGATATTTTATATGAAGCCATATAATACCTTGAAGTCTGCGACAATAGTGCTATCCTTTCTAAGAAATTACAGTAGCCTTTAGGGCTCTGGAATCCTACCAAATTTTATTGTATTTGCCCTCAAGAATGTAACTTCCATCACCACTGTCCCTTATTTAAACAGTCTCCTATTCATACTTGCCAAAGTTGAATAGGGTTAAGTTTAATGAAATCATTAATTAATTTGATGTTTACTGAGCACTTACTATATTCCAGGCACAGCCATGCCTGGTTCTATGAGTAAATAAGACCCAGCCCCAACTTGCTTCCCCTCACCCCATAACCTTGTGGGATGTAGTCTACAAAAGGAAACTGCACTTAGAAGGCAATTACAAGACAGTATGATAAGCATTTGATAAGAGGTAAGGTTGGATGTGTTGGGAACGTAGAAGAAGGGCCCATTCTTGGTATTCAGGGGAGATTTTCCAAGGACAAGCAGTGGCTATCTAAAGATGAAACCCTTACCCAGCCATTTATTTGGGCTATGATGGTTCAAATTTCAATCTATATCAGTAAATTAAAAATCAGATTCTTTTTCCCCAAACGTCTTCCCACAATTTCCAGAAATATTTCTCTGGAGTTTGAGAGTTCATTTTAGCATTTCAGAGAAAACTGCTGTCAATAATATCCTTGGGTCTTTGTGCGTCTCCTTTTCATCATCCTTGTCCTTCCATGGATGCAGGTAGCTGCAGAAGGATGTGCTGGGATTATTCTGGGATTTTTCTTTGCTTCTGAGATTTAATGCCAATCAACTGAAGAGCCTCCTTTAGAAAAGCAAATTGCTGGAGCCTACTTCCAGAGCTTCGTAAATTCCTGTGGCCAGAGAATTTGCATTTTAAACCAGCATGCATCATTATTCTATCTGGGTACAGCCCTTTTATTAATCATTGGTTGCTAAGGGCACTAGTAGGAGGTAAATGAGGATATGAACAATTACTTATCTGGTTTGTCAGGTGAGTTTATTTTTGCTTAGGCTGAACTGCGAACCACGCATTATGGCTAGTGTATTCAAAGACACACAGAGGAAACCCAACCTGATTTTGTGTCTTGTGCTATGAGGCTGATTTTTGAATACGGTCACATCCATCAGAAGCTATGGTACAATTTGTGAACATTGTCATGTCTTTAAAATTTGTAATTAATGTTGACCAGGTGTTCTGTCGTTTCTCTGGCCCTTTGCATTTATCCTTAGCACTAGAAAGGACATGAAGTGTGTGAATCACAATAGCCTGCAATTACCATTATAAAGTTAATTACACTTGTGTCAGTGCTGAAATGTGGGGTGACCTTTAGGAAAAAGGTTAAGCTTGGACATGGAAATATTATGACATTTATCAAGAGGGGACAGACGTGCACTTCATAGGGAGTGAGTTCTGCATTCATATCCACAAGTGCCCATCTTCTGCCTTCCCACTTCAAGGTTACTTAATAATTTGGGTCATATCCTGTAGGTCACACACCTCACTTTTCTTTAAAATGTTTTTGAACGTCAGCACTCAGATTTTGACTTTGATTTCCATAATTTTGTTTTGATTAAAAAACCAAAGCTTTTAAGAGGAGAAAACAAATGTTGGTGAGGATGTGGAGAAAAAAGGGTATCAGCCTTGTGTACTGTGGGTGGGACTATGAATTGGTGCAGCCACTGTGGAAAACACCATGGAGGTTCCTCAACAATTTAAAATAGAACTTCCATATGGTCCAGTAGATTCACTTCTGCATATATCTCCAAAGAAAGTGAACATAGGATGTTGAAGAGATATTGGCACTCCATATTTGTTCTGGCATTATTTATAATAGCCAACATGTGGAAACAACCCAAATGTGGCCAATGAGGTAACTCAGACAGTAAAAGACAGATACCATGTGGTATCACTTATATGCAGAATATAAAAGAGCTGAACTTATGAAAACAGAGTAGAATGGGTAGTTAGCAGGGGTTGGGGGGCCAGGGTGTAGGGATTGGGAAAATATTGTGTAAGGGAACAATCTTGCCACTAGTATGTAAGTGAGTCCAGGAGATCTAACACACAGCTTAGAGAGGGTAGTCAGCAACACTGTGTTATAAACTTTAAAGGTGTTAAGAGACTAAATCTTAATAGTTCTCACCACAAAAAAGAAATGGTAATTACGTGATGTGATGGGTGTTAGGGAGCATTATGGTAGTAATCGCATTGCAAGAGGTAAATGTGTCAAATCAACACATTGTAAACCTTAAACTTACACAGTGTTATATTTCAGTTATATCTTAATTATTTAAAAGCTTTATTTTTCTGATAATAAATATAAAATTTACTGTTATAATTTTAGAAACCTATATTGTGGTTTGAAACTATGATGAATTATGTCCTCAAAACCTGATGTATCCAAAATTAGTGTGGTGAATTCCCAAGTCTTTATTGGGCTAGAAAACTAGCCCAATAATTTAGCTAAAATTAGTCTGCTAAAATATTCAGGCAAGGGGCTATTCTGGATCTACATTTTCCAGTTACCTGAGGTTTAAGAAGAACATTTTTTTAGTATATTAAACACACAATATTGAAAGAAATCTAATATTTCCATGGAAATTCAGCATTGCCACTATACTCAGTAATCATTTATATACTTTAAAAGTGGAGTACCATTTGCTTGAATAGATCTGGGGCTGGATAAGAAAATACGCAAGGGGGCCATCTAGGTTAACCTTATTTTACAGTTAGGGAAAGGGCATCATCGAAGGTACATGGTTGTGCACTGGTGATGTCTGATGCGCTTCAAGGTCATTCCTATCACTTCTCACTGAGGAAATATGATGAAGCTTTTAGTTCAACTTCTAGCTACTCCCTTGAGGGTTCTGCTTTTATCCAAACTGAAAACGGAAGTGCTTCTCCCACCTTTGCGGTAGGGCGCACTCTCATCAACCTCCACGGGCAGGTGAGACAGAGAGGGCCTGAGAGCTGGTCCCAGCACCGCCTCCTTGGAGGCGCTGATGCTACGGGGAAGTTGAGTTCAGCAGGGAGAATACAGCACTTAGCCAACGTACAAACCTCCGTGTGGCAGAGACTCGGGAAAGCTGTGAGAATCAGCAAAGGCCAGCACAGAATTGCACAGGGATCCTGAAAGGCAGATGAAATGCAGTGATGGTGAATGCAGGAGCTGGCGGTACGATATTGGTCTGCTGATCATCTTCCGAGTGTACTGATCACTCTCACACCTTCATGTCTCTGTGAGTATGTCCTCTCAGCCTGAAGCACCCGGAAGTTCCGGGGACCTGAAATCTTGTAATTTATTTGACTCTTAATTTGAATGAGCTAGCAGATTATATCATTACATGCTGCAAGTAACAGAAAATATAATTATAGTCAATTACAGAAGGAGAGTGTAGGCAAACGTAGCAACCTGAAGCTTATGTTTCAGCTGCTTAACAAGATCAGGGTTAACATCTCTTTTCTTCCCTTGACATTTTCCTCATGGTTACAAAATGGTTGCTCTAGTTCCCTGTAGTATACTTATAGTTAGAGAGAAAAAAGAGTGATGGAGAAGGTACAAGTCTTATCTTTTCCATTTTATCAGAAAAACAAAGGGTTTCTCAGGAAATCCCCTCAGCCCCCCAAAGTTACACTCATGTCTCATTGGCCAGAACTACAGGGAAGGAATGCTGAGAAAGCGGGTGTTTAGTTTTCCTAGCCTCTATGGTAGAAGCAGGCACAAAAAAAATGGTTTTAGGTATGGTTTAGGATTAGCATGCTCTACCTGGTGAGCATGTGGCATTTTGCAGGTCCAGGGAGCTGGTAGCAGAGGTGTGGTCAGGTCTTTCCTAAGATAAAGGGTCTTTTTTGTAACGAGAATAACCAACTCTCAGATGACCTCATGTATTAACTCGGGTATTTGTATGGCCATTTTTGTTTCAAGCAGGAACTTGTAAGAGTGTGTCTTATTTTCTTCCTGTTGAGTTAATGCCTTATACGTTTAGAGCACTTTACTGAACAAAGTGCTTCCCCCCCAGTATCACTTGTGATCCTCACAGGAATGTCATGGTGTTGAAATGCGTAGACCAGGCTCACAGAAGACAGAGTTGAGACAGGCAGCAGCTGGAGGCCGTGCACCCGTTCCAACACCCGCCCTGGATCCAGATGTTCCGACCTCAGTGTCCACATTCTTATGCTTGTTTTCAAAGAAATGAAACAGAAAGATTAAATTTAGGCAGAACCTCAGCTACATTAATGTGAAGCTATAAACACTGAATTAACTTTGTGTAGAGAAATCAAAAGTGTATTCAGTTTGTATGACAGCCTGAAATCTTTGTTTTCTCTCCTTTTTTCAGAGAACCTCGACCAGCAAGTCTTCAGGCGCTCCCTCCTATAGCAGATGGTCCGGTTCACAGCCACACCAGGTAACATGCTCCTTTTAAAACCTTGCCGTACTTGTTTCCCTTGAATTGTGCTTAAACTTAGAACTATTTTGTCACGGGGCAAATGTGCAGGGCACTGGGCTCTTGTCTCTTCTCACCTGGAAGGTGGCTTCCTCGACAAAGTTCCGTGCAGCTTGAGGTCAGGGCAATGACTCCAAAATTGCTGCAGTTCCCCATTCGAAGCCTTCCTCAACGAGTAGCTGATGTGATCAATCTAGAAATTATTGGAAGTGAATTTTTCTTTTTTTTTTATTCTTCAATCGGAGATGATCCCGCCTGTCCCCTTTGTTCCAGGAAATCTTGTATGCTCCCATGTGGGTGTGCATACATGCATGTTTATTATGGCACACCGTGTCTCTAAGGGCACATATACACCATTATAGCAAAAAATGTATTAGAAATGCTTTTTTTTTTGCCTAGTTACTCAAGGTGATCAACGCATTCTTTTCAGGTCCAATAATATTGAATATTACTTACCCTCTTTAGGGAAAGTTGAACCAGCAGGGTGCTGCTATGTCTCTGTGCATAAACAAAATAGGATCATTTCTGTTGGTGAGCAGTTTTTACAGGTGACACACTGTGACCACATGGCCTCTTTCTGAAGCAGCACATGGTGACAACACTAAAATTGGACTCTAACTGCTGAGGACGACTTGTATTCAAATAGCCTCCTAGTTTGAGGCCAGAAAGAAAGAAACTCTCATTTGTCTTTTGCTTCATGGGTCAGGATTCTCTCAGACTTTTCAGGTTGCCTAGTCTGGCTGCAGTGATTATAAGAGAAGCACGTTATGAATTGGTTTATATTCACATTTCCTCCCTCATTTTATTGGCTTTCTGTAGAAATTTTGCATCGGTGATAATTTATCCCAACATTACCATAATGAGAAAACTTTTTGTGTACTCCTTTTAATCTTCTCTTTGCAATTAGAAATAGGCATTTATCAATGAAATGGCATTAAAGAAAATTAATGAGAAAAATAAATTCTTGCATTATGCAATATTTTATCACAGTACCTATTTTTATGTTGAATTGGTTTGTGGGGGGGAAAGTCGAGGTGATGTCTCTCTCTGCCACCACTGGCATCAGCTTTGTGTGGGGGTGCTATGGTCTCTGGTCACGTTGGGAGCAGGTTGCTTCGTGAATGTAAGCTAAGGGAAGGGGCACAGAAGGAAGGGCAGTGGCACCGGCCCATGGAGATTGCTTTGAAGACCCAGGTTTTCTTCACTTCCTACATAAGTAGACATAACCTGAAAAGGCACCCTGGGTTATGAATCAGTATTTCTGATTTCTGTTCTCACACGGTCCAGAGGCCAAGTTGAGCAAGTCACTGCTGACATCTCTGCACTCGCCCTGATGATGGAGGGATGTTTTCATCTAACACATAAGGAAAGTGAGACTCGGAAATCGTATTGTCCAAGGCTATACAAAGGTAGCTGGTCTGGGATTCTTTGTTTTGCTTTGTTCTTCCCCCTCCAGAACTCATTCAGTTTTAAAGTGAGATAATCTAATGCAGTTATTCTGTGACTCTGCTGGTCCTGCAAACTTTCACCCACTGCAATGAAGGAGAAAGGTGAAGACAGGGTAGCATTTTGGGGCAGTCCTTAATTCTGAGAATCTATCCTTCTGATTTTCTGATAACACAATGGCCTCATTTTATGAAATCGGGGGATTATTAGATGGTATTTGTATAGTTTTTAATATTCTGGGCACATTAAAATGGTGACCCCCATATACATTTCCCTTTGTTTTCTCTGAATTTGTACAGGTATATGAAACCCGAGAGCAGAAGAATTACCAAAAATGGGTTTCACTTTTATGCTCTCACATGTTGAAATAAATGTGGATATTTTGGGAGACTCCATCTTAGCAGTGCAGTTTTGATTGGCGAGGCTATAACTTGATGGCATTTCCAAATAGTACCCTGATTAAAACTAATATTGATGACATCTCTTTTGACTGAGGATTCCCTTTAAATCTGAGTGAAAGGAGTGGTACATTTTTTTGTCATTAGGTGATTTTGTCATTGCGCAAACATCACAGAGTGTACCTACATAGACCTAGATGGTGTAGCCTACTACTGTTACTGCACGTGCTTTAGTTTATATGACTGGCAGCATAGTAGGTTTGTTTATACCAGCATCAGTGCAAACACGAGGGTAATGCATTGAACCATGATGTTAAAGTGGCTATGGTCTTACAGATGGCTAGGATGTTGTGATGGTCACAACGCTACTACAACTGTGACTCACGATGGCTACAATAGTCAGGATGGCTACAATGTTAGGATGGCTACAGTGTTATGAGGGCTATGATGTCACTGGGGCTACGACCACCCTGGGTGATAGAAATTTTTCAACTCTATTATAATCTTCTGGGACCATCATCACAGATGTAGTGTGTCATTTACCGAAACAACGTTTTGTGGAGCATGGCCGTATTCTGTAAGCTTTTGCCTATTGTGCAGGTCATTTGCTCTTTTGTTTCAGAACTTCTCCATGCCCATCCCTTGACATCCGCTTTTCCAGGCTTCCTGGCTAACTGACTCCTGAAAAGGTTCTCCCGATGGGAGGCATTGCCGGCAAATTGGAAAGAGACAGGAAGGGGAAACACTGGCTTCTCCCTCTGTTGGTTTGGGTGGTACTTCTCCATGGTCCGAGCCTCTGTGTAGGACCAGTTCCCATGATACTTTCGGCCTCTAGGTAAAATCCCCTCTGTCTCCTGTGCCTCCTGACCCCCCAGCTGTAGGGGAAGTAGCCGTGTCCCTCAGCTTTCCCTGTATGTATTTTTAGTCCTTCCCAAATCCTAATACTTAATTTCCTGTGATAAATCCCTTCTGTTGTACTGCCTCGAATGGGTTCTGTTTTTCCCACACATTTTCTGACTGATACACCTACCAGGGCATAAAGCACTTCACTCTTTTGTTTCTAAAACAGTGGCTTTTAATTTTAGAAATATTATGTGAATATTTACAGGATCAACAGCCTTGCAGCTGCTGAAAACTCTGAGATTTATTCTCTTGAGCTGGCCTGGTGGGTGGTAATCCTTTTATACCCCTATCCCACTCAGAATAATTATTCCTCTTCTTTGTTACTCATGTTCTAATCCTTCCCTTTTAAATTTGTGTTTATTACAGAAACCTTTGTCTTTTGTGTTTGCAATGTAATAGGCTTATTGGCTTCAGTCTTTGAAAAGTACCTACACAAATTCTCAGCCTGAGGTTGAAAATGCAATTGCAACTCAATTCTTGTTTGCAGCTTTGTGTCTTTTTCTAATTTTTGGCATCAGCAGAACACTTAGGAAAAATAATTGAGTCATGGATTTATAGGCACTAAGAAAAGTGGATCTTTTTCTATTTGTTTTTGGAACAATATGTGTAAATCTCACACACACAGAGCTCCAGTCACGGCTAAATCAGTACTTAAGCAGATACCTGCTCATTCGAGACAATGTCTTCACCATTCCTGTATAATTATTATTATCATACCTAACATTTACTGAGTGCTTACTATGTGGTTTCTGCTAATTTCTTTCCATGCACTGCCTCATTTAATTCTCGCAGCATCTCTAGGATAACAAGGCGGCACTTTACAGATGAGGGAATTAACAACCTGACCAGTAACTTGTCAGGTGACAAGGTTGGTTCTGTCGGGTTCCAGCACCCTACTCTTTTGACCAGTGGGCGACACCATCTCTGTGAAGTTTTTAGACTAATTTAAGGCCACTGCTGAAAACCATTTTCACAAAGAGTTCTGTGTTGAGCTGACCAGAACCCAGGCTTTTGGCCTTTAGGTACTATTTGTAGTCTGAAATTATTTTTGCTGAGTTAACTTTCTTTGTTGCAACCAATGCTTATATGCATGCAAGATGATCAGTGCATTTACAAATGCATATATTTCAAAACATAGACCTTAATGTAATCTCTTAATGTTTTGTTTAAGAATGCACCATTTACTGATAATATACATCTGATGTTTTATTTGGGATAACTTGAATATATTTGTAGGAAAGAAATATCTCCTCCCATTGTTTGCAGTTGGCAAGAAATACATGTGTTATTTTATATGCTTACAGATATTTACCAAATAAAAGTCACTGTGAATTGAACTTGGAGGAAATAAAACAGATACGTGAGAATGGCGGCTTGCTGACTATTGTCTTCAAATTGAAAACACACAGTGACAAACTGAAGTTGTGATGATGTTTATGCGTATTCTGTACTTCTCTTTAGATAAGTTTTCATACCGCCACTATATTTTCTCTCTCATATTCAAAACATCTCTAATAAATATTAAGTAGCTCCCTTCCTACGCTTTAGAAATGGAAAGGTTTTCCTTTGGGTAATTGGCACCAATCCATGCGCTGTGTTTTAATAACCCGCAATGTACAGTTTTTGTAAATTTTGTGATTAGAGTAGTCCTTGGTAGGTAAGAACCTTAAAATTCATCTCATTGAAGGGGAAAACCAGTGAACTGAAAATATATAGAATATAGTAAGGGGATACAATTCATTCTAGAGTGTGCAGCCAGGTGTTCCAGTGCCGCTGCTGTCTGACGGCAGGTAGAGCTGAGGAATTCAGGACCCACAGCAACAGCGCAGTGACCTGAGGGACTGGTGTCAAACGAGGGAGCAAGACCGGTTCTAGTGTTTCATGGTGTCTGTGAAGTAAGAGGAGAGGGAGGGCAGCCCGCTGGTAAAATGCAGTGAGTAAAAAAGTACAGTGAGTATTTTCCCTGCATTGTCACATAGTTTTTATACCTGTATTTGAAAACCCATGTGCTCAGCATGTAGTAGGAACTCATGAAGTATTTGGTAAGTGAGTGAATCATTTGTATGAAATAGCAGCAGGAATAGAATGGGGAAGGGGGACCTCAAATCCACATTTTTCCTTCTGATCATTAGTTTCCATCAGCACCTGAACTGAGGGTCGCATTAAAGCTGATAATTATGAATTGACTAAGGTAGATCATATTTTATAAGGTCTCTGGTGCTATTTCTGATAGTAATCATTGTGGTAGAAGAAGTAGAAGCTGCCAGAGTCCAAGAGACCCCACACTCTGGATCTTTGGTCAATCTGATGCTATACCTTTATGTCCTTCATGCTATACATTTGGGATTAACGTGGTCACCATGAGATTTCAGTGTTGAGATGGCAATGTTGAAACCACGTGTATAGTTGCTTGGTGCTCTGGGGTCCATGGAGACCAATGTGAACTCCCATTTCATTCTGGGTCAGGATTCTGAACAAAATTGACTCCCATTATTCATGTGTGCATTTGCTGGACTTTGCAATGTAAATGCATAGAAAAGAATACGTTGCTTATCAGCCAACATCACCAGTAACACACGTGTATTCCAGCAAATTGGGAGTTGGGACTTGCTTTTGCTCGCTGCTGTAAAGAGATGGCATACCATGGAGATCGAGGGGCATCTGAATGAAAGTGTTGTTGTGGGGGGGTTATTACAAGATTTAGGCTTGGATTTGGGTACTTTGGTGAGAGTCAAGGAAGTGGGGTTTGATCTAGATTGAGTGCTATTGAGAAGTGGGAGTGATTTCACTTCTGTGATTGAAGGTGGGAGAAATGGAGCAAGGCTAACAATGTGAGTGATAAAGAAGCCTCAGTCCTTCACGTTCCCTGGGCATAGGGAATGTCGGGTCACTTTTAGTGCTCTCGCCTTTCTCTCTACTTGGATATAATTATGGAGTACCCTTGTTTTTGTCTTATTTAATGAGTTAATGAAGTAACCTTGTCTAATCTTATGTTGACGTTTTGTGAATTTTTTTTTGTGCAGTGGGGAACTGCTTGGCCTAGACGTAATGCCAGACCATCTACTTTATGTATTAAACCCACACATATACTACCCTCCCTGGTCCTTGCATTCATCCTGATCCTTGCACTCATGTATTTGAGAATCTGACCAGAATAACAAAGTGGCAATGCTCTTAACTAGAGCTGACATCCAGTTGACATCCTAGCATTATAAATCGAGAGATCGGGGAAGATATACAAAACCATTTCTTATGCATTTGCAAACTGTCATGTTCTGTTTACAGTTTTTTAAAAGAAAAAGGGAAAAAAAACTGGGGAAGCAAACTTGAAGTAAATAATATAAATCCTTACAAATATGGACTTGCACTTTTGCCATGAATTACTTAGAGTAGGAAATTAGGGTCTGGTAAATGGAATGTCTGATTATTGATAGCTTGTCCCCCAGGGATGGTGCCCCAATGAACCATGCTTCCGATGCTCATACCTTTCCTCCCTTTGGCCCTCAGTTGGCTCTCTGACTCACTTTTGATCAGCGGAATACAGGAAAGCGACACTGAGGGACTTCTACCCCTAGGGGCTAAGGAGCCTTACAGTTTTAGCCTTGTGCTTCTGGGATGATTATTTTAGAGAAACTATCTGTCATGTAGAAGCCCAGCGATCACAAGGATGCCATGCTGTATGGAAGCCCGAGCTAGTCTTGTGCAGAAGCCATGTAATAGGGAAAATGCCTGGCCAGCCCTCAGCTGTGTCAGCCACCCCAGCAGAAATGTAGGGTGTGTGACGAAAGATGCCTTCCCATGGTTGTAAGTCTAGCCACCATCTGACTGCAACTGCCTGAAAGGCCTCTTAAGAAACCATCCAACTGAGCACAGCTGGTAGTTTATTATATTATACAGGAGTAAGTAACTGAAACAATCACTCACCTTAAAATAAACATTACTATCATCCTTAGCAATGACTAGGAAAGTGTTGGTGATCAAAGGTCAGCTATGTTTATTTGAGTGAACTGTTAATATTCATTGTGTTAACCTTGCTTATTTTATAAAAACGAATACTATTTTGTGATTGAAGAAGTCAGTCAGAGGTCTGACTGGTGTGGCTCAGTGGTTGTGTGTCATTCCATAAACTGAAAGGTTGCAGGTTTGATTCCCGGTCAGGGCGCATGCCTGGCTTGTGGACCAGGCCCTCGGTTAGAGGCCTGAAAGAGGCAACCAATCGATGTTTATCCCTCACATCGATGTTTTTCCCCATCTCTTTCTTCAGCCCTTCTCCTCTTTCTCAAAAATAAGTAAAATCTTTAATAGAAAAAGAAAAAGAAAAAGGTAGGTAGAAATTTCCTTGCAGTCTTTTCATATTAATTTGTTGAAAAAGTATTTGCAGACACATCAATACCATTTTAATTGTCCTTCATGTTTAGCTCAGATTCTATAGCATTTAAGACACCAGAAATCAAGAACTGCACTTTTTTTTTTGCAGTGTTGTCCAAAGAAGTGGTTGGGATGTAGTGGAGGTAGCAATGGTCACGAAATGGCCCTTTTGCTCCCCTAGACTGCAGTTTCCTGTGGCAGTCAGATGGGACTGTTGGACAAATTTCAGTCAATGAAATGTTAGTGACATTAGCATGTTCTGAGGCACTAGAAAGGCCATGTGTAATTCTCCAGTCTCTATCACCTGACACAAGGATAGAGGAAGACACGTGTTCTAGAATGTGCAATTACAAGATGATAATCTCCATCCACCTCTATCTCTGGGTGAGTGAGGGGAGCAGAGCTCCTTCCTTGTTAATCCGTGATGGGCAGTGGAACAAGCCAGAAACAAGCCTTTGCTGTTTTGAAGGCACGGAGATTCGAGGTTAATTTGTTTCTGTAGTAGAGTCCAACCTCTTGTGACTCATATAGGAGACTTTAACATTCCATTAGCTCCACCACATCTACTCCAGGCCATTCCACATCACCCTGAAATCTAAATAAAAATAATATGACCACTATGTAAACAGAGCTTCAAGACAGGATTTGTGATATAGTTCCAAATTAGATGTCTATCCCTAAGTCCCTCAGGAGAGAAATTCTTGCAATGGCACTGTTTATTTTACTTGGGTACTTTGAGAATAGTTGACATTCAGATCCTTCTTAAATCACATTGGTTTTCATAGTAATTTTATAGCAAGTATTTCATAAAGTAATTTATAGAGGATTGAAAAATATTCAATTAATGAAATACCAATGAAAACATGAGTTAACTTTTTTGCTTTTGAAAATGATTATTAAATTTCTGAACATGTGTAAAAGTAGAGATAATAATGTAATA
>CM052544.1:15311457-15327009 GCA_028533065.1 Trachops cirrhosus | reverse complement strand
TTAAATAATTAGACAAAGTTACTTTTCTTTTGAACTACCATAAACCCTTATAGATGAAGACATAGAGGTAATTATGTAAATTAGTGAAAAGATGACATAAGAGCACGCTTTAAAAAATACAGCATCCACGTTCTGCATAGGAGTTTACAATAATAAGAAGCAGGTCAGCAAGATTTTGCCTAATGGAGGCCCCTTGGGAGCCTGTTCTCAAGGATACAGAGGAAGGACTCAGAATTAGTTTAGCAATGGTTTATAAATCATTTCTGCTTCAGGGTGTAGTGGTGCTGAGGATATATGAAAATAGGCTATTATCTTCAGTAAGTTAAAATATCCCCCGACCCCAAGTTATCCCTCAAATCATAACCCCCAAATTATGTGGTTATTCCAGTTAGTCTCAGAGCTAATATTTTATGCATCCATTTAATTCCTTCCCAAATAATTGCAAATTCTAAGTTTGGTAGTCTGTGTTCTTAAGGTTTACTCTACCTGTTATGTAGACAGTAGAGCGCATGTGTCCGTGGCAGCAGACAGGCATGTAGGATTACACATGGATGTGTGCTTGTAGGTGTGTAGTGTAGATTTCTGCATTTTGTACAAAAGTATCCATATTAAAAAGAAGAAAAATAGGGAAGTACAGTTACGTAATTCCCTTTGCATATTTTAAAGAGGTTTTGTTTGCATATTTGTTTTCTCTGTACGTCTGAATTAATTGTCTTGTGATCGGTATTCAGAGTTACTGTGAACTGTTTGGCTGAATAAATGAGGAAAGAAGAGTGGGAATAGAGGCAGGTGGGTAAAATCCGTGATTTTGTGGGAAACCAAAAGGAAACTGTAAAGATTTTTCTCTAATTTGGGGAGTAGAAGGGAATGGTGCTTTTTACAATTTACTATTCTTTGAAGCTGGTATTTCAGAGATTTTTTTCTCCTTTAAATTGGGTAATTTATAAATGAATGCTCCCAGAGGAACTCTTAAAATCAAACAAAAAATATGCTACTTGAAAATTGATTTGTCCCCAGGACTTTTTAGCCTAAATATTTTTTCATGTAATTCATTTTCAAATAATTTTCTGATAATTATGTGATTTTAAGATTCCATATGCTAAAAGTCAGAAATATGCAAATAAGGTACATAGGAGGAATGAACACAGTAAAGCATCTCTTGGGGAAATTATCAGCTGCATCTTTTGTATCTCATGGAAATGGATCCTTACTTCCAGTTACACTTACATACTTTAATTCTAGTCTTTAGGTTGAGTTGGGAATGGAGAAAAACCATGTTCATGCTGGGGCCTCTGATGGTTAGGTGTTATGTATGCCTGCTGCTTTCTGGATGTCTGTGTAGATCAGATTCAGTTCTCAGGGCAGCCCTGAGAGAAGGAAGGTGGCGTCCTGATTTTACAGATGGAAACAAGGAGGCAAAGAGATATTGGGGAATTTGCCACATTCACAGTGAATTTAAACATAGCTTTTATGGCTCTTTCAAACTCCTTCCACTACAGAGGCAGTTCTCAAACTTGAATGGATATGGGAGTCATGTGGAGGGCTTATTAACTACAGATTGTGGGGCCCACTCTCAGACTTTCCCATTCAGAGAGATCCCTGGTGAGGCTGAAAATTTGCATTTCTAACAAGAGCCCAGGTGATGGTGATGCAGATGGTCTTGGGGCCACACTTTGAGAATCAGTGCCCTATAACACAGAATGGGTTCTCTAAACCCATGTCAGTCATGTTCTGTTCATGAACAGTGAGTGTTCTGCGCTTGAGTGAAATCTTGCAAACCTGTGCCTTGTTGTGTTTTATGCTCCTCTAGTGCAGTCCCTGGGCCCTGGAGTATGAGAGGCTTTGTCTGTGGGGCCTCAAAGCTACAAGGTACTATATTTTGCTGTGTATAATGTGCACCCATGTTTTGTGTGCATTATACACAGAATTATTATAGCCATTATTATATCCACAGTATGTAATCATTACACCCATGTGTAATGCACATCCTTATTTTCCCCTCAAAAATTTGGGTAGAAAAGTGCTCATTTATACATGATGAAATATGGTAAACATGATGTCTCTTCAAGGAGTGCCAGTTCTCCTTGATGGTAAATAGTTAAACATGCTATTTTTATGTTAAAACACACAGCTGTGTAGTGGAGGAGAAACAAATGCACGTGGCTTTCTAAGATAAATCTCCAGATTTCAGAAGAAGTTTGCCCATGTGGTAGACTGCTTAGGCTGTGCTCCAAGTCTCGGAGGGCACACGCTGACTCTCCTCTCGAGATAAGTGGACTGAGCTAAGAAAACAAAAAAGGTTACTTTACATTGATCTTAAATACTTTCTTGAGATGGGAGTTTCCATCTCTGGATTCAAGTTCGAGTCTCTTCCCTGACCTTATAATAAGTATTCCTCAGGGTTTAGCCTTCAGGACCAGGTCCATCAATCTTTTTCTCAGGATGTCCAGAAATTCCAGCATTAGAAATAACATTTCTGTTTAACACTGGATGCCATAAACTTCAAATTAAAAAAAAATTTTAAGAAAGTTGGATGTATTTTAAACCTGTTGCCCTCATGGAATCTAGAGTCAGTTTGGGGGAATTTTTTCCTTCACTATGGCTGCTAGAAAAAAAACCACGATTCCTCACATGGGTATACACACACACACATACCAGCAAATACACACTATTCCCAACCCAGATGCCCATTTTCCTAGGCTGTAGTGGTCATTGAAGTGAGTGGCTTTATTCCTTTCATGCCAAACATGAGCATGGGACCCTGTCTTTCTGTCCCCAATTTGTGGTTCTGTTGGGTTGGCCTCTATTGTGAGCTCCTTCCAGAAAACCAAACAATTAATTCCAATAAGTACTGCTCCCAATTAAGCCAACTGAAAGCAGCACCTGACAAAAATCATCCGGAATTAGTCAACAGGAAGTGCATACTCTTCCATCAGGGTGATGCAAGACTGCACGTTTCTTTGATGACCAGGCAAAAACTGTTACATCTTGGCTGGGAAGTTATGATTCATCTGCTGTATGCACCAGCCATTGCACCTTCGGATTTCTATTTATTTCGGTCTTTACAAAATTCTCTTAATGGAAAAAATTTCAGTTCCCTGGAAGACTGCAAAAGGCACCTGGAACAGTTCTTTGCTCATAAAGATAAAAAAGTTTTGGGAAGATGGATTTATGAAGTTGGCTGAAAGATGGCAGAAAGTAGTGGA
Source organism: Trachops cirrhosus (assembly GCA_028533065.1). NCBI lineage: Eukaryota > Metazoa > Chordata > Mammalia > Chiroptera > Phyllostomidae > Trachops > Trachops cirrhosus. Next base: position 15,323,803 of record CM052544.1, on the reverse strand, counting down.
ACAAAATGATGAATACATTGCTCAATACAGTTATTGGTAAAATGAAAAATCTCTTTTATTTTTATTAGAAAAAAACTGAATGAACTCTTTGGCCAACCCAATACTAAGAGCAGTAGTGCTCATATCCTCCTAAATTTCATCTCACTACAGTTTTTGTATGGTCCACAAGCAAGAATGACTTTGCAGTTTTAAACGATGGGAAAAAATCAAAGCAGGAAAATGTTTCATGATGCGTGGAAATTATAAGAAATTAAGATTTCTATTATAAGATGTGCAGTTTTCATAAATAAAGTTTTACTGGAATGCAGCCACACTTGGCTTCTTATTTTCTGTAGAAGCTTTCGGCTGCTTTCACGCCGCAAGGGCAGAGATGAGTCATTGTGACAGAGACCTTGGGGCTCACAAAGCCAAAAAGTTGTACTATTTGGCAGATAAAACTTACGAATCCCTGCTCTCAATTGCACAGGAGGCGGATTCTCTCCTGCTTTTAGAAAAACTGGGCAACTTAGATCCAGACTCAGACCAGTTCTACCCACAAAATAGGTTCACTCATTTCTCTAGTTCTGTCCCCTAAAAGCGTTGGTAGCTAGTAGTTGTCTGAATGTCTGACAACTCTTTGTAACAAAACAATAATGTGTGCTTAAAATAAGGGTCCGGGCTCAGGATTCAAGGCTGCCAGAAATAGAGGAGGGAAAGGTACGTCTTATTCATTTCTGAACCTGTGTGTGTGTGGGTATACGTGTATGCGTGGGCCCTAAATTATCTATATGTCAGTACATAATCTTGCCCCAATTCTTAAAGTCGTTGCAAGGAAAACATCTGAGAAAATAGGAAGGTATATGGGGTTTGCCATTTATCTCATCAATGCAAGAAACTAAAGCTGGTAAGAACTTTGTGCATCTTCCTTGGTGACAATGCTCACGGTGGCATCACCTGTTGACATGTTTTCCTATGAGAAATATATTCACTCACTCACTCACTCACTCACTCACAAATAAACACCTCCATCCTCCATTCTCCCCAGAAAGCAGAGCCTGAATAAGTGCTTGCCTATAGCTAGCTATGGAAAAAGGTCCAGGCAATGGGGATTTGGAAGAAAAAGCAGGAATAGAGGAAAAGCCAAGGAAAGGGTATGTTCTTTTTGAGTTTTCTCTTTTTTTTTTTTTTTAAAAAAAAAGCTGGGTTGAGGTATAATTTATATAATAAAAAATTCTCCCACTTAAAATGAACAGTTTAAAAGGATTTAGTATATACAGAGTTGTGCAACCAGCACCACAGTCAATTTTTAGAACGTTTCATTATCTCCAGAAAAATACTGTTCCCATTAGCACTCACTTCCTTTTTTCCCTAACCTGTTCCTGAGTCCTGGTACCGCTGGTGTACCAGGGTGTGCTTCCCTTCTCCGTGGGTGTGCCTATTCTGGACATTTCATGGGAATGGAATCACATGAGACCGTCTTCTCTCACTTAGCACATTTTCAAAGTTCATCATGCCGTAGCACACATCAGTGCTTTGTATATTTTTATTGACAAAAACATTCCCTTGTATCAACAAACCACATTTTATTTCATTCATTCACTAGTTGGTAGACATTCGAGTGGTCTCTACTCTTTGGCTTTAAGGAATTTCAATGCTAGGAACATTCATATACTGTACAAGTTTTCGTGTAGAAATATGTTTTCAATTTCCTTGGGTATTTTCCCAGACCAGATCATAGGATAACTTTATGTGTAATCTTTTGAGGAACTGCCACTCTGTTTTACAAAGTGATTGCACCATTCTACATTCTAACTAGCAGTTTCTTTACATCCTTGATATAATACTTGTTATTATCTGTTTTTTTTTAGTTTAGCCATCGTAGGGAGTATAAAGCAGTATTACACTGTGGTTTTGATTTGCCTTTCCCTGATAGCTAAGATGTTAAACATCTTTTACGTGTTTATTGGCCATTTTTATATCTTTGGTGAAGTGTCTATTCAGATTCTCTGTTCATTGTGTGAGTTATTTGCCTTTTAAAAATTGCGTTGTAGAAGTGCTCTATGTATTCTGGATATGAGTACCTTATCAGATATTTGTCTTGTAAATATTTTCTCCCATTCTGCACAGTGCATTTTCACTTTCTTGATGGTATACTTTGAAACACAAACATTTTAAATTTTGATGTAGGACAGCTTCCCTATTTTTAATTCTGTCACTTGTGCTTTTAGATGTTAAATGTAAAAGGGCTTTGTGTATCCCAAAGTCATGGAGATGTACTCCTATATTGTCTTCTAAGAGTTTCATAGTTTTAGATATTACATTTAGGTAGGTCCATGATCCATTTTGGATTTTTTGTGTATCATGTGTAAAGAACTGGGTGCTACTTGATTCTTTTGCATGCATATAATCTGTAGTCTCAGAATCATTTGTTGACAGACTATTCTTTCTTCCATTAAATTGTCCCAGCACCCTTGTCAAGAGTGAATCATATGTACAAGGGTATATTTCTGGACTCCCAATTCTATTCCCTTGGTCTATATCTCTATCCTTATGCCAGTACCATGCTGTCTTAATTACTATATCTTGGTAATACATTTTGAAATTGAGAAGTATGTGCTACAGACTGAATATTTGTGTCTCCCAAAACTTGTGTATTAACTTCTAATGTCCACATGATGGTGTTTGGAGGGTTGGCCTTTGGGAGTTGCTTAGGCCATGAAGGTGCAGCCCTCATAAATCCAATTAATGTCCTTACAAAAGAGATTCCAGGGAGCTCCCTCACCCTCAATTCATCATGTGAAGACACAGTGAAAAGAAGGCCAACTATGGACCAGAAACTGGGTTTTTGTTAGACATCAAATCTGCAGGCACCTTGATTCTGGACTTCCTAGCCCCTAGAATTGTGAGAAATTCCTGTTTTCTGTAAGCACTCAGTTTTTAGTATTATGTTATAGCACCCTGAATGGACTAAGGAAGACACTGTGACTCTTCCAATGTTATTTGTTTTCTTCAAGATTGTTTTAACTATTCTGAGATCCTTACATTTCCATATGAATTTTAGAATCAGCCTGTCAATTCTTCTGCAAAGAAACAAACTGGGATTTGATAAGGACTGTGTAGATTCTGTAAATTGATTATTGCCATCTTTATACTATTAAGCCTTTTGATCCATGAACATGGATGTCTTTCAACTCGTTTAGTTCTTTAATTTCTTTGAACAATGTTATATTCTTTCCAAAGTATAAAATGTGTACTTATTTGTTAAATTACATTATTCCTAAGTATTTTATTCTTTTTGACACTATTTTAAATGGAATATTTTACAATTTTATTTTCATATTGTTCATTGCCAGTATTTAAAAATTGTATTTTATATGTCTCTTTTGTATCATGAACACTTGTTGAACTTGTTTACTAATTCTAATAGTCTTTTAGTGAATGTATCATAATATTTTATATACAAGGTCTTGTCATCTGAAAAAAGAAATAATTTTACTTTTCTCTTTCCAATTTACATGTCATTTATTTTATTTTATTACTGGATTGCCAGGTCTAGCACCTCAATTTGGAATAGAAGTAGGGTCTTGGATACTGTCACAGTTTTTCTTCATCTTTTGGAATGATTATGTGGCTTATACCTACTTTTTTTTCTTTTTTTAAATCCTCACCTGAGGATATGTTTATTGATGAGAGAGAGAGACAGAGACATTGATATTAGAGAGAAACATTGTTTGGTTGCCTCCTGTATGTACCCCAGCTGGGGATCAAATTCACACCCAAGGTGTGTGCTCTGACCAGGGATCGAATCCACAGCCTAGGTATGTGCCCTTACTTGGAATCAAACCACAACCTTTGGGTGTACAGGATGATGCTCCAAGCAACTGAGCCAGCCAGGACTTTTCTTCTGTTTTTATGGTGTATAACATTGGTTGATTTTTAGATGTTAAACCAACCTTACATTCCAGACATAAATCCCACTTGATCACGGTTTGCAATTCTTTTCATATGTTGCTAGATTTAGTTTGAAAGTATTTTGTTGAGGGTTTTTGCATCTATATCCACGACAGATATTGATCTGAAGTTATTTTGTGTGTGTGTAATGTCTTTATCCGGCTTTGGTGTCAGGATAATAACATACCTCATAGAATGAGTTAGGAAATATTTTCTCCTTCCTTCCTTCCTTCCTTCCTTCCTTCCTCTCTCCCTCTCTCTCTCTCTCTCCCCGCCCCCTCTCTCTCTCTCAGAGTTTGTGATGCCCTGCTATTACTGCTTCTTTAAATATTTGCTACAAATGACCAGGGACACAATCTCAAAGGGCGCATCCTTGAGTTAATCAGCAATGTAGGCCCCTGTGGCTCGATTCTGTTACATCTCTCTGACAGAGCAAATAGACTGTATTTCAGATCTTCCACTAATGACTAGAAGAGGGGAACATTTATCTAGCACCAGCTCCTGACCACCAGTATTCAGTGGCTTCTTTGTAGAGTGTTAGCTCCCTTGCACGTTCGGGATGTCCTGGTATGAGGTCCAAGTGAGTATGAGGTGCCCCACGCTGTCCAGTCAGAGAAGCAGCAGCGCCACTGAGGAGACGGGCTGTTTGCGGAAATTCAGGCAGACACTTCCAGGGGGGAGTTTGTTTTTGCGTCAGCGGCTGGAGTAAATGGTCTGAGTGAAGATGTGGATTAGTGAGGCAGTACAGTGCATCCATTGGAGCATCTCAATTTGGTTGTGCTTTTCATTATCTTTAGTCATTCATAGAGACTTCAAAGTTGTGGTCACCCCAAGATTTACAAAAGATTTAAACTTGAGGGTTAGTGGAACAGGCTTCAGCTCCTACTTCTGCAACCCATCTTGGGACCTTAATTAATATTCATCTCCTTTTTCCATTCCTCATTATAGATTTTCCTCACTCTTCCTTCAGCACTTCAGTGCGGATAAGTTGTTGACCTGATGGGGTAACTTCACAATTTATTTGGACTGACATAGCTTCTTAGTTGTCTTACCTTTGTTGAACTGTGGTTTCTGTAATTCCTCATTTACAGTTACTACACAGCACAGAAGGACACAGAGATGCCCCAGAGAATCCTCTAGGTTCCACATGTATTCTTTTCTGTCCCTCATTGTACAGAAGCAACGATCCCTCCTCACTGTAACAAGATCAATTACAACTGCAATGTAGTAACTCCTTTCATTGCTTGATATTCTACAGTCATGAGGAGCCCCATATTGCAAGGTGGTAGTTGTAGGTTCAGACTTAGTGAAACCCAATCCAGCTGAGGCTGAGTTTTTAGGGACAAAAAGAACAAATTAAAGAAACTGGAACCTAGACAAAATGAACGTTGTCATCTTACTTTTACCTCTTGGTACTTTTGCCAGTTGATTCTGGCTTTTAGGGACATAACAACACATGCATCAGTCATGGCTTCAATATCAAATCCCAGTGTACAATGTCCCCAACTCATAGGATGAGGTCTTTGAACCTCATTTGAGATTTCAGTGAGCCATTCCGTCATGCCATTAGGCTGATTGCTCCTGAGTGATGTGATATACGGTTGAACCAGTGGAATCAGAGATCAAGTGGCCATCATTGCACCTCAATCACCATAAAGAAGGTCCTTCAGTTGTTGATGATTGGTAGGATATGATGCTGGAAATTAGGTGTTCTGTAAGTCTGCTTGGTGGCACTGACAGAGAGACTGTAGGTCAGAAAGGCAATCCCATATCTGGAGATACCAATTTCAGTAAGTAAAATTCCAGATAGAAGGTGTCTGATAAATCAATCTGTCAGTAAGTGGCTGGCTGGTCTCCTCAGGAGACAGTGTTGCACTGGGAGTTCAGCATCAGACTCTGTTCTTGGCAGGCTCAGCTAAAAGGCATCTTATGACTGGGGCTGTTTGACCATGCTTAGCTTTCATTCCTGCAACCACGTAAGTCTGTTCAAGGGCCCTTTGTGAAAGCTCTGGGAGCAGTGGTTACTACATAGCATATTACTAATATGAAACAAATATGAGCATATTTTAATCCTCTGAAATATGTTCACTCATATGCTTCTTCTCTGGTCTTCTGATCTTACTTCTTCCAGGCAGCTGAGCAATAAGATAAGTCATTCAGCAATGCCCAGAATCGGACACTATTCTGTACTTCAGGTCAGGTCATTGCTTCCTCCATATAAAGCAAATGATCACGTGTCCTGTTCTCATTTTTTTTCTGCTGGGAAGACTTTCCTTCACCACTTTCCCTCTAGGCCAACTATGACTGGGGTTTCAGTGTGGCAGCATTTTCAGCTAACCCCAATATATAGAGCCAATCCATCAGGGAACCAGGCCTGAGTATTTTTCTCCTTGCAGTTGGGCATAGGATATATGTCCCCCTGAGGCTATACGATATGAGTTGAAAGATGTATCAGTACAACTCAGGTAGGAGCTCCAGATGTCTGGAACACTCTTTTTGTAAGTTATGTATGCCTTCAAGATCTGCTTGTGCCTGATTGTGAACATACCATTTCAATCTCATGATGAATTGCTGCTGCAGCTGTCCAATGCTATGATTTGATGGATCTGACAATATCAGTTCATAAAGGGCAATTCCCAACATGTAATTTACTTGGTGTCACGTGGTCAGGATCTTAAGATGCCACTAGGGTGCTTTAGCACTCAAATGGTGAGTAGTTCCTTCTTGCAAAAGGCATGACCTTATTCTAGAACCCAAGGGGTATGCACTTGACTCTTCTTTTGAGGCTTGTCAGGAACAATAAACTGCCCTCTTATTAAATCTGTTGGGTGATAGAGGCTGAAAGGCAGGACAGCTTGACTGCATCCTGAAACTTCTGCAGAATATTCTCTCACTCTGAATGCCCCTGAAAACTGGCACCTTTCTGAGTCACCAGAAAAATGACTCAGAGCAATATTCCCAAGTGTACTACAAGTTGCCTCTAAAATCCAGAGAGACCCACCAAATGCTGTACATCATTTTTTTTAGAGCTATGGGGTACGAGGTGTGACAACTTGTTCTTCACTTAAGAGAGGATATCCTGACATGCCATAAACTATTAGAGATCTATTCTGCTCCTAGGAATGTAGTATGGTCTATTAGCTGTAGTCACAGATCTTTGCAGGTCAAGACACCCTGATTGCCTCTTTGGCTTTGCTTTCCCTCACAGTAGTTTCATCCATCTCGCCTCTGTCTGTTAAGTAATACCATATGGCCTCGGATATTGTGCAATCCCATTGTCTTTATTGAAGCCATAAATCCCGGTTCCGTGTCAGCATCTCCTACCGTTAACTCTATCTTGCGTATAGCATTAGGGAGCTTCTTCAAGATGCTGCTGTTTCCTTCCCCTATGTAACTTTCAGGCCACCCAATGACTCTGCCCCTTGAGCTTATCTTTATGTTTAGTCCTGGGATGTTATAGTTTTTTTGAATCTTCTACTTAAATCTTCCACCAAAACCCCTATAAGCCACTGGGAACCAAGTACTAGAGATGGTAGCTGCATCCTACCTCTGCAGTAGGCCAAACTGTGGTTTCCCTGTCTAGTAAAAATAAATGGTACTTTGGGGAACCCCCCACTTTCAGAAACCTCCAGAATAGGAGTTAGTCAAGCCATTTATTGTCAGAATTACCTACAGTTTCAAAGAGGACTCATTTTATATACCTCCTGTCCCTTGGATCTAAGTACAAGAGGGATAGAAGCAATAATAATTCCACACTGGTTCTTGCTCTGTCTTATTTTTCAGAAATCCTGTCTTCTTTCCTAGCTCAGCTTATGTAGTTCTCATGTGGTATGTTTGTGTGTGTGATGTGTATGGATGTATGGAGGTATTATAGTCATTACTAGTGCCCACTAATACCTAGTTCTCTTCTCCTTCTGGGAAACATGAGGAACAGAGCTTTCTAGCCTCCATGCAGTTAGTCAGAGCTGTTTGACTAGTTTTCACCAATGGTCTGTGGTCAGACATGATGTATGTTCCATGCAAGGGCAGTGGTATTACTTGTCTGCTCAGGCTGCCATAACAGAATACCACTGACTGGGAGGCTTAAACAATAGACTTATTTTCTCACGGTTGTGGTAAAAAGTGCTGGCATTTTTGGTTCCTGGTGAGAACTCTCTCCCTGGCTTGCAGACTGCTACGTGCTTGCTGTGTCCTCACATGGCCTTTCCTGTGTGTGAGCATGGAAAGGGGGAGGCAGAGTACAAGCTCTCCTGTCTCCTTCTTATATTGGCACCATCAGTGTCAGAGTAGGGCCCTCTCCTTGTGACATCCTTTAATACTAATCACCTTCATAAAGGCCCCATTTCCAAATATATTTCCACTGAGCATTAGGACTTCAACACACAAATCTGGGGGAGACACAGTTCAGTCCACAGTAGCAGTGCAAATCCCTTCTCCAATGCCATTCTCCATCTTTCTCTTCCCCTGCCTTGGCAGCCTGGAAGCCATGTGTTCCAGGTGACACGACCAAGATGGAGGTAAGCTGAACCTGAGTCAACCCTTAGAAGGGTGCTCCCTTGGAGAGCCAGTGAGACCACCGAGAACTTTGACTAAGAGACAATGTGCATTAAGTCATGGAGAAATGAAATCTGGGTCATTCCTGTAGCACAGCCTCTCCGGACTAATTCAGGGGTAATATTAGCTCCTGGCATGTATACACTGTCTATTTCTTTTTGTCTCCTAACTAGCACAGGTCCTTTAGATTTAGGACATTTTACTCACATATTTCTGCATAGAAGTGTTCATAGGGGAACAAGACACACTTCTGGAATGAATTTGAAAATTAATAGGTCATGTTTTGCATATTGCTTTCCCCATGTCATCCTGTGGTTTGCATGATGATTGTTTTATTGACTCTATAATATTTCAGCTCAAAACCTGAACTCTAATTTTGAAGACTTTCATTTCATACAAGTTATTATTTGACCTATACTTTTGTTTGCTAATAAAATCTTTCTACCATTTACGTTGAAGAAAACAATGCCTCTCCTGGAGTGCATTATCAGAGTTTAAAAATACACCTTTATTTTCAATTTAAAATTAGCGTGATGTTCAGATTCAGTAAACAATTGTCTTTAACATCTCAAAACATGACTTTTTATGCTTGCTTTGGCTCTTTTTGGTAACTTTATTTATGTGCTACTCTCAAAGTCCACAGAGCTTTCTCCCAGAATGAATTGTGTTGAATAAATAACAAAAAGTTTGCCCTAAGGAGCTTGGAGTCTGTAGGCAAGACACCTAATCCAGGATGCAGAATAAAGAACAAACACTGGGTGTGGGTTAGGGTTGTTGTTTCTGGAACCATCAGCCGCAAAGGTGTGTTTTAGCCCAGTGACACAATAGATGCAATGGTACAATGATTTATCAGGGAAAATGAGACATTTACCAATAACACAGGCCATTAGGAAGCCACCAGTGAGTCATTACAGTAGATATTTCTGTTTTAAGGATGGCCTCAGCCTTGTAGCAGGGAGTGACAGAGAAGTGGCTTACCCTTCAGGAGATGTTGGTGTGTGGCTTAGCTATTCTTTTTACTGCTTTTACATGGTACCTGCCTGGCACACAGGAGGACAGAGAAGCAAATGCAGCCCACTCCATTGCCACCAGTGACAATGCTATCTCCAATTATAGCCGTTTTAGAGATCTCTGAAATAGCATTTCTGAAATCGTCCTTGATTAAAAGCTTAAAGCTCTTCTGATAAATAAACTGGGAGGTTCTGTCATCATCTTCACAGTGCCAAAGGAGACTGCGTTCTTGCTCTGTGTGAGATCAAGATGGTGTGGGCTGGTGGGGGAGACGAGGTGCAGTTCAGGGCTGTGATTCAGCCTCATGAGTAATGAAGTGACAGGCTGGAAGGCAACTTCATTATCGGTAGAGCGGTGGGTCCATCCATCTGAGCAAAGTGAAAATATAGGGCGAAGGCAGGAGGCATAGAGTGGGAAAGAAAGGGGAACGTGCAGGTTGAGTGGGTGGCCTGGGGGTTAGAGAAATTTAAGTTTGAATCCTGACCTAAGTGAGAGATTTGGAATGGGTTACTTAACTTCTTTGAGCCCGACTTTCCCATCAGTAAAATGGGGATAAGAATAGTGCCTTATTATTGTTGCATGTATTCAATAGAATGATTTGGAAAAAGTTATTATACTGAGCATGATATCTGACAACAACCACAATAATAATAATAGCCATTTACTTTTGGCACCACCTGCTAAGTGCTTGATACATCATCCTATAAAATCTTCCACTTGCAGCCCCACAAATTCCTGAAAGGCTGCACACCCACCTTTGTGGGAGGGAGGCTGAAGTTCAGTGACATGAGCAGGGACACACAGGTGGTAACTGGGATATCCATTTTTTTAACTACAAAACTGGCCCTCCATGCACTATGCCATACTTTAGGCATATTGAATAAACATTCAAGACAACAAAGCAGAGACCACTAGCTCATGAGGGATATAGAAGTCAAAATGATCTTATTACCTCTGTGGTACGACTTCAGGGTCCTGGCTGCTTGAAAGGATGACAGTCCAGGAGGATGGTTTAGGAGGATTATTTCATAGTGGGTGTTTCAATATGTAAGTTGAAATGGTAAAAAAATATATATCTTTCTCAAGTATGCTGAGAGGGTCAGTTGAGACGATACATGTACACATTGTAAAATACTAGACAGTATTATATGGCTAATGATCGTTATTTTGACGTAGATTCTATGGCTTTAACCAGTTTTTATACAATCAGATATTCTAAACTTCCTTAGTCACTTGAGGCCTCTTTGGTTACCTCAGGGAACTGCAATTAAGTCTTTTATATAAAGATTGCTTCTTAGTACTGAAAGACCAAGGTGGTGAATAGCTGTGACTTGGAAAACAGTAGACTCTTATGACAGCTGTGATGCTATTTCAGAGTGTGCAAGGGGGCACGGGAAGGGTTAGTGCTCATAACCTGTAGTCATGGCTCTACTATTCAGTAGCTGTGTTCACATTCATCAATAATTGATTGAACAGATACCAAATCCAAATTTAACTAAGACTTGGTCCTTGCACCAAAGCTAGTAGCCTGGTGAAGAAGACAGACTCATAAGTGAATAACAAAATCTCTTTCAGAATAGACATGAAAGAGTTTGTGATCATTTCAACTGGAAAGGATGCTGTGAACTACCTGTCTGGGAAACAATCAAAGGATGTTAATGACACAATTCCCTTCCCCACACATTTTGAAGTGCACCATGTATATTAGGAACTGTGCTAAGGACTGAAGTAATGGGTGAGGAAAAAAAGAAACCAAAGTTATGCCTGCCTCAAGGACTTCAGAGAAGAGAATCGGGATATAAAAAGGAGAATTGCCATAGAGTGGGTTGGATGCTATAATAGGACTCGGAACATTAGTATCGGGGAGAAGACTCATTGGTAAGACCATGGTATTACTGGGGTTCTTGGTGGCATACAGCAAAAATTATATGTGGATATTTTTAGCAGAAATATATTAGGAGCAATCAGATAGCTCACTGAATTGCCTGGAAGGATGGCAAACCAGGTTGGCCAAATGGGCAGAAGTAAATGGAAGCTAGATAGCCCCAGCCAGATCTTGCCACCGAGCCAGTCTGCTGAGGGTACCTCGGTGGTCTCTGCTGAGCATCAGCGCACCATCCTGAATCATTATCACCACCACTGGCCCTGGGTGCTGCCTGTGATCCACTCTGGACTCAATGCCTTTGACCTGTGCATTCATTTAATAAAAAGCAGGCCTCCTGATTTCTCCCTAGTTGCAAAGAAAGCTGGGAAAGTGAATCTTTGCCAATTTTTATATGTTGGAGCAGGTTCTGCTTCCCACTAAGATTTATAAGTGAGGGATTCTCCAAAGGTAGGACGGAAATTCAGAAACTGGCCAGCCAAAAATGCATGTCACAGATAGTGCGAGGTCATGTTTTCCTCTTTGCTGGCTTTCTTGGGCCTATTGGTGAAAAAGCAAGTTAATTTCTTATCATTTCTCATTTATGGAAGAATATTTGCAAAGCTGCCATTGCATTCTGTAGTAATTAATCAAAAGAAAGTCCCATGTCCCTGTACTTCCATAAGCTGTTTGTTCTTTATTTCTTTCCAAGTCAGGCTTGAGATGTGCGCTCACACAGCCTCCTCAATGCAGACATGGCTCTGTACCAAAAAAGCTAATAAGCAATCCCAGGGTTCTTTTGTCCCTTTCTTTTTTGAATAATTGCTTTCCCTATTTCTTTCTTACCAATTCAGCCAACATACTTTATCTCAAGGAAATTACATTTGCTCACATAGGTGTGTGAGTAAGCAGAATGACAAGTTTGTTTCAGCTAGAATTAGATGGATATTGCAATTACTTGGGGAAAGAACATTTCCCTGAATCCTGAAT
>CM052544.1:15289019-15311357 GCA_028533065.1 Trachops cirrhosus | reverse complement strand
TTTGTTTCCCTGGCTGGAAACTTTTAGCTATGCCCTGGCTGGTGTGGCTTAATGGACTGAGCACTGGCCTGTGAACCGAAGAGTCCCCGGTTCAATTCCCAGCCAGGGCACATGCCTGGGTTGCAGGCCAGATTCCCTGGTGCGGGGCACGCTAGAGGCAACCACAGATTGATGTTTCTCTCCCTCTCTGTTTCCCTCCCTTCCTCTCTGTCTAAAAATAAATAAATAAAATCTTAAAAAAAACCCTTTTATTAAAAATAAAAAAAGAACTTTTAGCTCTACTAGCCTCTACTTAAATCGGAAACCAGAACATCTGAAGGGACAAATGACTTGAACATAGAGAGTCAATGGTATCAAGGAATTAAAGTAGTTATTTTTTGTTCAGAGTACATAGTAAATATGTCAGGCCAATCGTAGGTTTTGAGTGTGCATGACAAGCCTGGTGGCGTGTTGGGTACTGGTGCTAGATAGGGCATATAACAGACATGACACTTCTCTCTTGGGTCTTGAAATCCAGAAGAATGTGCTTTCAGGGACAGATAAAGTAAATTTATACATGATTCAAAGGGCAGAGAAGGAGTTTCAAAATGCATTTCTGGCCAGAGGATTGTAAATATTCAAATTCAGCCCAGATATTAATGTATTTTAATAGAGATACTGCTGATAAAGATAAATGCTAAAATATTCCTAGAGCTTTTATTTAAAATCTTGTCTGGTGAGAAGACAGTGATGGTGACTTCTCATCGCTTTTCTCAATAACATATATCCATACATGAACAATGACATGTATGCCATTCATGAGATGGAGCAAAACATGTCATGCAATATGTTAGAATGAAGAGGGATAAAACAAAAAGGTAAGAATGTCACAGATGGAGAACATCCATATTATGGCTTTTCCTGAGGAGTGATAAAGGACCCCTGGAATAGAAGTAACAACCAAAGGTATAATTAAAGGAGATATCCTGGATTTGGAAAACCATTCTGAATAGGCTGGGGAGGGGGCTGTGGAGGTGGGAGTGGAATGTAAAGGCGCCCTTTCTTGGCAGTGTTTTTAAAAAGAAGAAAAAGTCTCTCATACATATGACAGGAATGCCAGTGATTCTATGAAGGAAAACAAGCTGAGCATCAGCAGACTTGGGTAAAATGCACTCCAAATCAATGAGACAGCGTTCGCCCGTGTTAAACTGAAAGAATTATGCTCTGAGAACTTTATGTCCAGCAAGCTTATTTTTTATGATAAAGTTAGTAGAAGGTCTGTATTATCAAATTAGTTGAAATTCAGAAATTTATTACCCATATCCATAGCCTTTATGGGAAAAACGTTTAAAACAATGTTCTCCTTAACTGAAGGACAAGTGAAAATTATACCCTTACAATACGATATTTAAGAGTGCTATTCTTGCTAGAAAACATCTGTTTTAACATGGACGTATTTTGAAACGAGGAAAGTAATTAATATAAAAGTATTGCTACTTCAACATTATTTAGAATTATTATAAATTATTTACTTATCATTACAAATTGGCAAACATTTAAATGTTCAACATTAGGAAATTATCTATATGGTAGAATATAATGTCATTTAAATTAGCAAATACTGTCTTTATATAGGAACATCATGTGATACAGTTTTAAGTCAAACATGACAGAAATTTTGTATGTGTGTTATGCACGTATGTGTGTGTGTGCGTGCATCTGTGTGTGGGCAGTTATGCAAAGGAAGAGTTAGATCAGAATGTTGGTGATATTGACTTTCTTATGTAATTTTCTGCAGGAAACTCCACAATAAATAACGTTTTAATCATTGTAAATAAGTTCAAAAATATAAAATATAACTTTTTAAAGAAAAAATACTTAAGGATTTTTTTTAAATGATGTAGGAATTATCTCACAAATTTAAAATTCTATAGGGATTTCAGTCTTTAAAAAGACTCCCCCTAAGGACAGAAAACTGTACTTGAATGATTAAAATAAAATAAAAAAAAGACTCTCCCTGGCTTCCTATCTTTCTCCTCCATAATCATAACAATATTCACATCAAATGAAGAAAGAATTGGCATTCTGGAAAATACTGCTTAATGCTAACAAATAACATAAATAAGACAGAACCCTTTATTTTGCATCAGATTTTTTGCCAAACTGGGAAGTAAAAGAATTGTTAATAAGAATGTATTACTATTAGATTTTGTATAATATATAATAAAATTTAAATCATATTCATAACTATATAAAGCTAGTACATACTTATATTCAATATTATTCTTTCAGGAAATGAAAGACTCTATTAAGAAGATACCCGGATAGTTCCAATACTTTTTAATAACACACCCAGATAAATTACACTCCAGAAGGGAACAACTTGAAGAGTAGATAAGAGAAAGTAAACAGAAGTCTTGAGAAAAACACTATTTGCAATTGGCAAAAAAAAAAGAGGGAGAGAGAAATGCATTATAGATATGATAGATTGGTAAATTTGACACTAATTTCTGGGTAAAACTCAAGCCAATTAATAAATGATTTGTGAGTTTATAGAAAAGGGGCAACCACTAGATTTCAGAATGTGTTCAAAAGAACAGGAATATAAGTTACTTCTTGATTTATTTTTTATAGATTACTAGACTTCAAATTTTTAAAAAGAATTCAAAGTCTTTGTTAGTTTGGGCAACACATTTGGCAGTTTTTACTGATATTCTTGTGATAAATTGGAAAGCTGTTAGTAAAGAATGTAGGTGACGAGATTTTACTATGGGGGTAGGGAAGAAATGCCTGGACTCACAGCTCTGTATTGGCCCCTGTCCCTTTCACAAAGCTCATCAATTACCTGGATGTGGACTGAAATGGTATGCCAATGACTGAAATCTGAAGATCACATAATAAATATGGAATTCAGGATGATTTAAGCCAGTTGAGACAAACAGCCGAAACCTAGACAACTTCATCATGATTAAATTCAATTTCAGTTGTTTAGGTTAGAAAACAAAGAAGAACAGAGGTTCTTCTGGAACCTCTGTTCCAGAACTCTCAGAGAACTCTCTGGAATGCTGTTAACATAAACATGAGCAGCTTTTTAGACAGACTGAATCTCCTAGAAAGGAGAAGAATAATGCGGCTAATAAACAATTTTATTGCTTATTGGATAGCACGAAGAACAGGGTATTGTCAAGTCCAAGGGAGCTGATGGTCCTATCCTAAACTACGTTTCTCAGTTTACATAATCGTGGTATCTAGGAGGTGCTTCACTGATTAGCCAAGGGAAGAGTGATCAGAGAATTTCCATGAAATTAGAACAGAACCAAAACCTCTCTGATGGTTCGGTGTATATTTGGTTTACGGGAAAGAGCTTTTAGGGCCACCCTGAGAAGAATCTTTTTGTTTTCAAATTTAAAGAGCTATTATGCAGAAGAGAGACTAGGTTAACTTTGGCTTATCCTAGCAGGTGGTAAAAATTGTCATCAGTACTTGCAACTATTAGAACTGTGTGAAGTCAGAGTGGCGAATCTTAGGAGGCAACGGGCCCCTGTGATTTTTAGTTCAGATGTGTGACTGACAGCTCTCCTGGTAGGGATTTTTACAGGGTGGGAAAGGTGGATCGAATGGTAGTCTAAAGATTTCTAACTCTAATGTGGTCTGAGCTTGTAGATTCTGTTTGTGTTCACTTTTTAACTTCAGTGGGTAATGTTTAATATCTTAAAATCATCCTTTTATTATAAGATGCCTCAGTGAAGATGGTAAGTGGAATTTATTGAGAGGAGATGAAATGCATTCAGCTTGCTGTTCTTTGATAGATCTTAGCCGAGACTGACATTGACCATGGCATCTATGAGTCTACGTGTCAGGTTCTATCTCTACATGCGGCTGTTACTTTGTGCTCTATATGGTGCTGTCATTCTTCAAATATTGTATTCTTTTTTTAAAAATTCCCCTCAGGGTTAACTTTAACAATGAATAAAAACATTAGATCATTGTATTTCAGTGTGCTTCTAAATAACTATAATAAGGGTTTTGTATTTGAACTGAATTCTAACTGTAGGTGGCATACAGATTGTTTTTTCCTTTTATTGAGTTTATTGGGGTGATACTGGTTAACAAAATTCAAATGTAAACTTCCAGAGTCTAGGCATGTAGGTAAGTTTATGCTGTACATTGATAATATAATTATGGCCATGTTTATTGAAAATGTATCCTCTTTCAGCTCCATCCATGCTGTTGCAAAGGGTATGATCTCCTTCTTTCTTTCGGCTGCATAGTATTCCATTGTGTAAATGTACCATAGTTTTTTAATCTATTCATTTACTGATGGGCACCTAGGTTGCTTCCAGCACTTAGCTATTGTAAATTGTGCTGCTATGAACATTGGGGTGCATAGGTTCTTTTGGATTGGTGTTTCAAGGTTCTTAGGATATAGCGAAATAAGCCAGGTAGTGAAAGACAAATACCATATGATCTCACCTTTAACAGGAACCTAAACAATAAAACAAAGAAACAAATAAAATATAACAAAAGACACTGAAATAGAGGACAGGTAGTCAGTGACCAGAGGGGAGGGAATTTCAGGGGAGAAGGGAAGGGTTTACAGGAACAAATACAGAGGACACATGGACAAAACTAGAGGAGTTGGAAAGGGGAGAGAGGAGAGGAGGAATGGGTGGGCGGGCTGGAATGGGAATAAAGGATAGAAACTGTACTGAATAAAATAAAATAAAAAAATAAAAAAAAAAGAAAATGTATCCTCTGTAGGATATACTTATGGTCACTTTACGGGTTCTATCTCATTTAATCCTCATGAAAATCCTGATAGATAACATTCCCATTTTATGGGTTGGAAGACAAAGTTCTAGAAAGTTTAAGTTATTCATCATGTGATCCAGAGGCAAGGCTTTTACCACCGTACTTCCTCTCACATTAGAGTAGTGAGATTTATTTTGAATACCCCAAAATTCACAGTTTTATTTCACTCTCAAACTCCAGCTACCCAGGAGCAGATACTTCAGGAATTTCCTTCTTATACTCTCCAGCCCACCCCCACCCCCCTTTTTTAAAACCAACTACATATGACAAGAAATCAGACTTTGGTTTTTGCTTAATCATTCTTTCTGCCCAGCCTATTTACCAATATGAGTTCTAAACATTTGGGACTGCTTTCAAATGTTAACTTTTTAGGAGTTTGTACTCAGGTATGTCTAAACTATGTCATGTTTCTCCCAGGAGCCATAAATGTCTCCACACCTCACATAAGACAGTCCATCAGTTAGGACCATTCACAGGAGTCCACAATGGGTGGAGTCCACAATGGGTAGAGTCCTGACCTAGTTCCCATGGAGAATAACCGGAGAAAGCAAAGACTGTCAGCCCCAGTGAAACACAAAGTGCTGTAAGAACGCATTCAGAGAGAAATACATGGAGCACGGATGAATTAATCAAACGGTAGGGGGCCAACCAGCTAATCTGTTGTATTTCTATGGGACATTGACTACCATGGTTGGCCATTATTAAAAGTTCCTCATAGCAAATATAATAAAAGGCGTTGTGCAGTCAGAGCAGATTCCCTACGTTTTTATTCCTTCCAGACCTGCAGGATTAGCCATTGATTTCAGCACCAAGGAGCCCATACAATAATATTCGTCACCTGCCAGTGATTGCCCCTCTCTTGTTCACTGCACAGCCTAGAGGAGGCAGCAAGGTTTCTTAATGGGATGTGTTAATTCAACCAAGTATCTAAATACACAGCCACGCTTATTGAGGTAAGGCTGTGACATAGCTGTAACAATTTTCTTCCCTCTTCTTGTTTATGTGGAGTGAATTTGCTTTCTTTGTGGATAAATCCTTTGACACCCACTCTCATTGGATTCCCTATTGCAAAGGGGCCAGAGATGGTATCCAAATCATTGGTTCTTTATTAGTTGGGGACCATAGGAAAAATACTTGAGACAATGGAAACCTTTTTTATTTTTTCTTACCCCAATCTGTCTCCCTATTCCTCCTCCTTCCCTGCCTCCCTGAAGTATAAGTTCACTTTTATGCCATTTCACAGTTAAAATAGAATTTGGTGTAAATAATTAGCTCCTAAAAATTACAGAATGGGAAAAGTCCTCTCTATGCTATAATTTTTTTTTTAAGGAGACCAATTGTAAATAAATTATTTTGGTGCATGGGTGCTCCAGATTTCAATTGAAACATCTCTGGCTAAAAGTCTCATGCTTGTTCTGAGACATGATTACCTGATTGGATGCAGGGCTTGGCAGAAATCACTTTTCAGCTCAGACATGGATGGCGACAGAGTCTCATTACGTTAATTTTATTTACAGGGCAGCCCGGTTTCCTGTGCTGTGAGCTGGGTGCTTATTCAGCTGCCTTGGCTTCATGGGTTTGCCGCACAGCATATTTTTATTTCCTAACCATTTTGGCCCTGGAAGGATGTCTGGCCTGATTTCACTTTCATAACTCTGATGAAAGCCACAGAAGTTTCCAGGGATCCAGAGCAGGCTACTTGTGGGGCCCTCCCTTATAGCATGTGAATGGCTACTGGAGAGTGGGTTCTAATCTGGACAGAGCCCACTGTCTCCAGGGGCTTTTAGCTTTGCAGAGGAAGGCAATATCATCATTGAATGTGGCATTGACCTCCCTGTGCTGCATCTCTGAGGCATGGCTTGTAGCCACTAAAGTCCCAGATCCTCTACCTTATTGTTGGTATAAGCCTTATTATACCCCCTCGCTATTGTCCAGGAGGCTCTGTGTTAGTACTTATTACAAAGGATGTGAGGAAAACTGAAACAGAGTCTAGATCCGACCTTGAGTTTGCTACTGTTTTTTTATTCCACTTTTCCCTCAAAGCCTAATGTTCTTATATGTTATGAGGTACCTACATACATACTCTCTCATATAAGCATCACATGATTACCTGGCCATGGAGACAGTGACAACATGCACATTTCATAAAACAGGTTCACAGGGACCAAGTGACATATACAGGTCACACAGCTCCCAAGTATGGAACTGGAATTTAAACGTGTCTCTTAACAAGTAATCAATAATATTTTTCTCTCCCTCAGAAATGGTCCTAATCAAAATTAATATCTTAATTATTATATGAATCTTCAGAAATTATTCAATTTGTCATGAGCATTGCATCACGTTCAGAAAACTGTTATAGAGGGGACTTCACTCTGATCACAAGAAGATGCTGATGATTGTTGAGAAATCAAGTCATGACTAAATTTAATTTTACATCCAGCCATGAAAATTAAGCATCCTTTCAACATATTTTCAGCAGACAAGATTGTATTTTATGTTGGGTGTATCTGCAATGAACATGGTGCAAATAGTAAGGACCGAGGTTTCCTGACATACAATGCTGGGGCTGACCAAGGTCTTCAGACAGCCTGGCTTTTATGTTACGTGGTTAACTGGTCCTGAAAGCTGATGTACTTGCACTTTGGGACCATAAAAATGACTTATTTATGTGCATATAGGGCATGAAATATTACTAAAATTCAGCCCATGCTAACTCAGACCAACAGCTCCTGTTTACCAAGCTTAGGCTATGTCTGGGTACTGTGCTAAGTGCTTTGTGTCCGCTATTTTGTAATGTACTCGCCACTACCAGGCAGCAGATTAGGGACTGTTAGCCTGGTGAAGATAGGGAGGCTCAGAGAGGAAGGTATTTGCTTAATAACTAAGTGACGGGGTTGGTACAGGACTAACTCAAAAACTCAAACTTGTACCTAAATCTCCTACAGCCACTATGCCAGGTATTTAGCAAGATCCGCTGCTAAAAGCTGCCTCCCTTTGTCTTCTTAGCCCAGCGCTTTCTTTTCCAATTGATTATTTTGTTGTTTTTTTTAGAGACAGGGAAGAAGAGAGAGAAAGGGAGTGAAAGGGAGAGAGAGATCAGTTTGTTGTTCCATTTATTTATGCATTCACTGGTTGATTTTTCCCCATGATTTAAAGTTTAATTCACAATTTTACTTTTATATACAAATAAAAACTAGTGAGAAGTTGAATGCTGATGTTCTATTTTTAAAAAATGTATTGTTGACACTATTACAGATTGGTTGGTTCTTGTATGTGCCCTAACTGGGATTGAACCTGCAGCTTTGGCATATTGGGACAACGCTTGAACCAACTGAGCTACCTGGCTAGGGCCTTCGGCTTTCTTAATATTATCATAACCTGGAAGTACTTGAGACCAGAAGCTGCTACTCTCATTCTTCCCCTCTCTCCCTACAAGTGTGGCAAAATTAAGGTTCCAATTTTATTTGAAATGTTAGACTTTTATATTTGTTTTAGCTCAGGTTTTGTGAAATAAGAACATTAAACAATTATCCCTATCTTTCATACGAGAAAAAAAAGAAAGAAAATTGGAGGAAAAAAAAGAAAGAAAAGCAAGCATTTTCTTCAGTGGGTACACATTTAAAGGGTAAGATATACCTCTTATCCTGAAAGATCTGAGTAATTGCCTCAATTTTCCACTTCTCCTTTCATGTGCAGACATGGCCTCATAGAGAGCTTTTTCTTACCAATAAGGCTGCAATATATTTGAAATTTTCAATTGTCTCAAGGAGAATGAAATGAGATCTTTTCCTTTGCAGCCTTTTACAAATGTATTTTAAAAGGATCATTAAAATATGAATATTTGACTTGGTGGTTTTCACAAATATTCACATCCCTTCGGTGGCAGTAGTATCGTGGGATGATGTCAACTGCAGCCAGTTAGGGCCACAATAAATTGTTAACACTAAGCATGTATAAATGTCATCCTGCCACCTGCCTCCCACCTCTTAAAAAAATGAAGCTGCATTTTGAATTGAACACTTCTCAAGTGTTATTTTAAAAATATAATTATCTTGTTTTTTCTTATTCAAAATTGTTTCTATTTTTCTAGATTTTTAAGGATAACAAATAAAAACAGGGTATTTTAGAATTGATTTCTTCAGCTGCTGAGATTTCTTTCTGTAACATTTGGTTCAAAAACAATTTCCATAGTGGAATCATCAACCAGAAAATCAGGACTGATAGGGAGAAAGCTATAGCCAGATGGGGACCACAGTTGGGTGGCAAAGTGTTTGGAATATAAAGAAGAAATAGTCTGTAAATTTCATAATGGTGAAATTGGATGAGTGGTTCAAATTTATGATCTCAACCTGGTGATTGAGCCAAAGGCAACTCTTGGCGCTTGAATCCTAGCACAAATTTCTTGTTCTACTAGATTTCCTGACTTCAGGGAACCCAGCTGGTGGATGGGAAAAGTGATTGTAATGTTACGGTTCAAATCTGCAACTGAGTTCACCTAAAATTCTCATTTCATCTTAATGTACCTCAGCAGGTTGAATTTTAGAACTTTGCTTTTACATGAAGATTATCTTAACATCTTGAAAATAACGTAAGACTGTATGACTATATATTTTATGTGCATAATATATTGAAAGATTTCATCTGTATTCAATGCCCATAGATATTAGCTGATGGAACTCCAACTTACAATCAAGAGGATAAGCCTATTTTCAGGGCCCAGGAGTAGTTGATAAACCTTTGGAGAATAAGCAGAAACTACTCCTGTGTCTTTTTCTCCTAATTGTTCAAAATGTCATAAGCAACTTGGGCCATGAAAGGCAAAGACAGCAGAAGAGTTTGGCTCCTGCCTTGAGAGGCAGTAACTGGTTTTCAGTGAGGCCGGAAACTCAGTGAGAACGTGGTAATAAAATGACCATTTCTCATATTTCAAATGGAAGTATGAGGCCTGA
Source organism: Trachops cirrhosus (assembly GCA_028533065.1). Classification (NCBI taxonomy): domain Eukaryota; kingdom Metazoa; phylum Chordata; class Mammalia; order Chiroptera; family Phyllostomidae; genus Trachops; species Trachops cirrhosus. The sequence continues at coordinate 15,301,614 of CM052544.1, read as the reverse complement.
TCCAGGAGAACAGGTGAGGAAATGGTGGGTTTGCCTTGCTCTTTCATTTCTCTGGCATGTATTGTTCATTTTTTCATTCACACATGCATTCGTTCTTTCATTCATTCATTCATTCATTCATTCAATAATTTGACAATTGAGTGCCTATTTTTAGGCATAGTGCTAATTGCTGGGAATAAAACAGTGTACAAGACTGAAGTATTTCCATTCTCCATGGAATTAAATGGAGGATATGGATAAATATATAGGTAGTTACCATAGAGCATGCCACGCCAATGATAAAATTCATATAGTGATGAGAAGCATGCAGCAAAAGCACCTAATCTAGGCTCTAGGATGGGGGCTGGGGGTCATGATGCTTTCCCGAGCAAGTGATATTTGTCCTGAAACCTGAAAAGTTAGTTAGGCAGAGGAAGACGTTTGTTAAGGTGGGATATCGTCTCACCTGAGGCATTTATCTGAAATGTGAGGTGCCAGCCCTGACTGGTGTGTTTCGGTAGTCTGGGTGTTGTGTCCCACAAAGCAAAAGGCCACTGATCTGATCCCTGGTCAGGGCACATGCCTGGGTTGCAGATTATGTCATGAATGGAGCATATACGAGAGACAATGGATTGATGTTTCTCTCTAGCATCGATGTTTTTTCCCATCTCTATTTCCTTCCCTTCCCCTCTCTCTAAAAATAAATAAATAAGTCTTTAAAAAGTAAAATAAAATGTGAGGTGCCAGGATTAGAAGAGTGCTCCAGAAAAATTGTTTTGTGTAAGGGTCACCTTATCTCTCCTCGAAGATAAACTGCTACCAGTGGTCATTTGCTTTTTATGTAGATATGAACATTGAGACGCATCAGTTTGATCCCCATAGTCCCACCGCTAAGTTTAGATGTAGAGATTTAAAAGTCTTTAAATGTAGAGATTTCTCCTTGGCGATAGATATTCGACTAATCCATCTTTGTCTGCATTGACTCATTGAAAATTGAACTCATAGCTGTGTTACCAATGGCTGGGGTCACCTCGACCTGGCCTTGTGTTCAGGACAGTAAGAATTTATTTATTCCAGTCTGTATGGTCATAAAATCAATAAAAAATCATGGAATCTAAAAGTTTAATGGACCACCTAGAGAAGAATTTAAAAGCATCTTATACTTGTCATTGGTCAACACATTTAAAGTATATTTTAAAGTGTTTAGGTTCACTTCAGTTTGCAGGTTTAGATGAAAACAAGTTCTGAAAATGTCTACTCTTTTCTATCTTTTCTCCTGCATTACAAAAAATAGACAAATTCACACAGGAATAAAGAAATCATCATGAAAAGCAGATCACCTAAGTTTTTGAATTTATAATTTTCAATCACCGCAAAAATTGTGTGAATTCCCAGTTTACATTTGTATTCACTTGTTTAGATTTCCGTGACACCAGGTCAGGGACCACCTTCTGCAGGTGTCAATGTCCCACCCAAACAAGCTGAATGACTCACAGTGCTTGTTTTGTATTAAATACCACATTAGATTTCAAGCCACCCAAAATGATAAATAAGTACATATTGGAATTATTTAATGTGAAAAAAATCATTTAGTAGCCCCATAGCAAAATCCTAGAAATAATGATGAATATGTTGTAGAGACATATTTTAAAACTAGGGCTAACCTTTACCCTGCTATTTTATTTTATCTTTTAAAAATATTTTATTTATTTATTTTTAGAAAGAGGGGGAGAGAGGGAGAGAAAAATTAGTTGGTTGCCTCTCACACACCCCCAACTGGGGACCTGTCCTGCAACCCAGGCATGTGCCCTGGCTGGGAATTGAACCTGTGACCTTCCAGTTTGCAGGATGGCACTCAATCCACTGAGCCACACTAGTCAGGGCTACCCTGCTATTTTAAAGAATTCATTAATATGCTACTGAATGATTTTATAGAAAATGTATTTGTTTTTAATGAACTTGTGTTAAGCTCCCACTATGCACAAAGCTCTTGGTGTAAATGTTTTGCTCTTCTGGATCAGTTTAGAGATTTTAATATTTAGGGATAAGCACCTCTTTATTCAGTTGTGGTACTGGCATTCCTTTATCAGATTTTTTTTTCTTGTGACATTTTACCCAGTTTTAAAATACATTTTATCAAAAGGTACAAAATCATCACAGAAAATTAGAAAAATAAGTTATGTATATTCCCACTGTCTAGTTAGAACCATTGTTACAATTTGCTCTTTTTAACCCATATATTTTCTGTCTCTAAATTGTGATTGTAACATTTATTATACCTATCGTTCACTAATCTTCTTATGTCAGATTAGTAAATAATGTCCAGGTCATGAGCTTTTCCCCCTTTCTTACATTTTTTTTTCAGGGGTATGAGTTTCTGTAGCGGAATAGTGTTCCCCATATGAAGAAGTTATTTAGGCAATCCGATGTTGTTGGGCATTGTATGGATTAGGGTAGAGACTAAGCACTGGGACGCAGAGATTTGAGCATTAGTCATTCAGATCTGACGGCAGTTTATGTTTCTCTGCCGAGCTAGCACAGAGACAGGCAGGTGGCCCAGCTGGGGTGGGTGGCTTTGCTCAGTGAGGCCCGGAGAAATCCGGATTTCTTCCGTATTGTTCTTCCGTCTCCAAGGGTGTGGCCTTCTTCTCCAGGGTTAGAATTATTTAATGAGCACCATGTCCTTGCCCTTTATATGAAAAGCAAGTTCCTAGTTTTTAAATAAAAATGTCATCTGATTAAACCTGGGAAGGAGAGTGGTGGTGTTATTACAAAATGAAAAAGAGGAAGATAGAGTGGAGCAATTAATTATATCTGCTATAGGCATCTATATTTTTTCTAATTTTTATACTATAGTTATTACATCTAACTTTCTTATATATGTGTTAATGTGTACATCTGACAACTGATTAGAGATAAATATGGAGTATCAGGTAAAATATAATATGCTTTTACTGTTTTTGACCTATACTTTCTAATTGCCTTTTAGAAGGGTCCCATCTTGGTTATTCTCTTCTATTTTAGTTTTTGGTAATTCCATATTTTAAAGTGGAAGTTCATAGTGTTTTTATTTGCATTTATTTCACTGCTAGTAGGCTTGAGTATTTTTCAGGATTATTGACGATTTATATGTATTTTGTGATTTACCTCTTGATATCCTTGACCAATTTTTCTCAGAACTTTTTTTCGTGATTTGTCATACATCTGGTCATAAATGTAGCATGTATTTTCCCATTTTAATATTAGTAATTGTATTTTTGATGCAGAATTTTCCATTTTTATGTTTTTGGAGCTAATATATTTTTGTGATATCTTGTTTTTTTCTTTGTTTAATGTTTTGCTTAGTAAGGCTTACACAAAACTGAACTGAGATAAATAATTGCCACTTTTTCTTTCCATTGTTATTTTGCTTTTTCCCTACAACTATGTCTTAAATTTCTATGTGGTTATAAACTACCAAATATCTTTCCTGATCATTTTTTTCCTGCAGAATTACTCAATATTTTTTATATTGGTTGCCAAGTATATGCCACACAATCAGCTAAGTAGATACCATGGACCTATGGATAGAGCATAATACTAATGACTTCTGTCTTTCTCAAAGAACATAAAAATCATTTTTCATATAAGTCCTTATATAAGTCCTTATATATTTTTGGTGTGATTTTGGCATTCTCTTCCACTAGATTCTGGGACATTTTAATACAGTATGAGTCTCAGGGTTGGAGGCAATATATTCTATTTAATACAAAAAATCAAACAAAACTCAAGACTCAATGAGACAAATCTCACCTTAATTCTTGGTATGTTGTTATTTGCTACATAGTTCTGAGGCAGCTATTAAAATGAAAATGAAGTAATGAAATATGTATTATGCTTGTATAGTAAGTGCATTTTAATACTCAATTATTAATACAGCCATTTGTATATCGACAGAATTAGGTTTGGCACTGCCATCCTAGACCATTGTGAGAATGTGGCAGGGCCCCAGACAACGGTGTCAGTATAAAGTATGGTAATAGTTTGTGAGCAGAAAGTCCACTAATTGGGACAACTGCCATTGCCCACATATGTTCTTGGCTGCTTTTATTTTTAATCACTTTTGTACTGTGTAAAGTTGCTACCTTAAGTTCTGATGAATTATGCATATGAGTGAATAAATATTTGCCTATATTAACTGGTGACTATCTATGTATTATTACAGTGCCTTATGTGGTTACTTTTTTCATTGATCTTGGATATATATATATATATGCATTATACATATATATTACATAGACTTCCTATTTACAAATACATACTTGCCCTTTAAAATTAGTTTGATACATAATGTCATCATAATTATACCTGTTGCCAAGGTAGTTGGGTATTTCTGTTATTTGTCCAAGTATTTCAATTAGTTGTCAGATTTCATACTATTTTCAATCAAAAACTATTTTTTAAAATTCTAAATTCTCATAAAAATGAACTATTATTATAGGTTGAGCTACATAATCTTGGCTAAATAGGTACTGTGTGAGTCTTTTTCAGCCACATTTGAATTTGTATTGTAATTAATAATAGACTTTCTGATGGTTATTGTCTAAATTTCAAAATATTGGCACTTTAAAGTAAAGCATTTTTTCATGACTTAATATATTGTCTATGATCTAAACTATAAACTAATCCATAGAACTCATTTCTTATTTGGTGGAATGTAAGTAATGCAACTGAATTATATTTATCTCTCACTCTGAGCCATTTATTGGCATTATGAGCCACTGTGTCATTTATTGGCATTTTGGATAATATACTAGGCAGTGTTTTCTATTCCCTCATTAATTTTAAAACTTAAAAAAAATTCTTAATTCAATTGTTTTACTATGACTTGCCATTAGCAATTACAGGTAACTCTGCCAAAACCAGATTCCAGATCACTAAATTAATGCAGTTCTCATTGCACAATGTTATTTGGAACAAAGTTCCAAAATTGTCTCAGTTCATCACAGTAATCCTGTGAAAAAGTGAGATGCATAACAGTGTTTCCTACTTTGTGGACAGAGATGTTAAATGACAGCCAAAATAACACAGTTGGAAAAATGTCAGACATATCCCTGAATTCCCACCTCTTCCTATAAGTTCAGGACTTTTTTCAGTACATACTTAAAAAAAGTTAAAAATAACATTTACAGTTGGACATGGACTGATTTCACCTCATGGAATATTGTTTACCAAAAATACTGACAAATTGAAAATGTTTCATAATCATCTATGAAAAGCTTTACTTAGTAAATTTAATTGGTTTCAATAAGCAGTGAAAATGTGTTTGTTTTATATTGGACACTGGCTTGCCTTTTTAAGTTCTGTTTTACTCTGCTTTTAAATGTATAATTCTAATCTAAACAAACAATTGTGTTCATTTTTGTTGATTATATTAAGCTTTTTATATAAAATTATTACTTTATTTTATGATGTGTTGATTATAGGAAATTTTGAACACATTAAAATAAATGATAGTAATTTCAGCATCTAGAGATGGCAAATAGTGCAAATATCTTTCATTAACCTGTGTGTTTTTATGAATACACATGTGCCCATATACTTAGATGGAGATGTATGTGAATATTTCCTCTTTTTGAAACAAAATTTAGAGTCTACTCTTTATTTAGGGTATATTAGGAGTATTAAAAGAATTTCCCATAAACTCTGATGACATGATTTTAAAATTTGCATTCTATGAATTTTTTATTGTATAAATTATTTCATAAAAACTCTTTTGCATAATATTTCTTGACTGTTTCCCCATGCCAATAGACATACAACTCAAATACTTCAATTTAAACAAACAAGTTTATTTCTTCCTTTACTTCTATTTTTATTGAATAGCTCAAACCGTATTTTTTATTACTGATAAAATGTATTATAATATAATAGAATAAAATCAGTAATATTATTACTAAATTACTACTATGTTAGGAAAGAGAAAGTAACAACTTTTAATGGAAGAAAACTGCAATGAATATCATGCACTATGTCTCATGAAGCAAGAGAAAGCAGTGATGCCAATAATAACAGGCACTTTAAGCCCACATAAATCAGGAAGAAATAAGATGTGGAAGAACTTTAGAAGACTTAGAGGCTGAACAATGGGCCCCTGAAGGTGAATAAAGACTTGAGGGCCCTAAGGCTTGAGCACTGGGCATGCAGTGGGTCAGCTGTGATGTTCCAAGGGTGTTTTGAGAACTGACTGAACCTGTGGCTCTTCCAGGAACGGGCATCTCTGCAGAGCCAAACACTGCTGTCCAAAAGGCTCACTAACTCTACGTCCATCAACTCTTCCTTGTGATGAATGCAAGTCTGTGAGAATAGGCCCTGGTACTGGCGGTAGCAGAGTAGGTGGTGCCACTCCTCTTGTCTGCTTTGGCCATGCATAGTATGTAAGGCTTAGTCTATTTTCAAGGACTTGGCCTTGAATGTTCAATTTAATTGCCTTCCAGAAGGAAGAGTATAAGAACATTTTTCTTTGGCTCTTAATTCCTCTGACTACTTTAAGTCTGGCCATCTAAAAAACCCTAATGACCATCTTTAAATTTTAAAAAATGGAGTTTAAATCAAGAAAGAAGAAAAAGATATTAATGTCTCTCTTGTAAGTTGGTAAATTGAAAAACTTTTCTGTCTTGTCTTCCTCAAGGGAAATAGAGGGGAGGAAAAACTCCAGCTCATGTTTGAAATTATTAGTAACTTTCAATGTAGATTTTACCATTTATTTATATAATTTCATAAATTATTTTGATATTTGCATAATGTTTCCTTTTCAGATTTTAAATAATTATTTTCACCTGGGATTCACTTTCATTAATTTCTCAGGTGTGATTTATTTTTCTATTTTTTTTCCTCCATCTGGTCTTGTTTGCACTAGATTTTTAATTAGTTAAATTATCTCTCTTATATATAACATTCTTCCCTGGTTTCCAGGGCTAGCATAACATTTTCCTCATTTTTAATTTTGGCTCTTCATTTCAGTAGGAACTGGAGGTGGAGGAGACTTAAAAATATGGATTTAATTTACTATATTGAAGAAGGCTTTGGAAACATCACTTTGCAGTACTTTTTGATGTGGGGATAAATCTTAACTTATTTAAATATTTATTCATATTTCAGCATTTAGTTTTTTTAAATTTTTCTCTAACTAATAATTCTAGAACAAAATTTTTGCATCTATAATTTTATCCATCTATCTCAGAAGCTTCTTCTGTCTTGTATTTGTTTTTCTTGTATTTATTGTAATCCTAAGAACTTCAATAATACACTATTTCAAAATAACTTTTAAAGTGACACAGGACACAGAATATAAAGAGAGGTAATGGTAATCAGTTGTAGGCTGGAAAACTAGTTTGTTAAAAGTTCGTTTCTCTCCTTCCCTTTCCTGCCTCTTCATTATTCAGACTGAGAGCTCTGGGACAGATTTGCTAGATGTCAATCTTAAGAGATTTATATTCCTGTATGTCTGTAGTCTTTAGTCTTTCAAACATTTACAACAATCCGATCATTAGCTTATCAAGAAAACTTAGAATGAATTAAATTCAACTAGTATTTATCAACTATTTATTTTGTGCTAAACAGTGTACCTGATGGTGGGAAAGCAGAAAATATGTAATATGAAAGAAGATTCTTGCCTTTGGGTACTTACTAGTTTCATTGGGAAGCAGAATCCTGCAGTCTTCAAACTTGAGCTGTGTCACATGTGTTAACTAGGCAATAAAATCTGTAAGTACGAGAGTGAGGAAAAGTATTGGTGGTTGATTTAAATGGACACTGATCAATTGTTCAGATGATAGCTTATAGTCATTGCAATAGCAAGAAAATTGATTCCAGAATAGGCTTATGAAGTCTCCTTCATTTTTAATATATTTCCTCTTAATTACTTTAAAAATAAGTGCGTATAGCCCTGGCTGATATGGCTCCATGGACTGAGCGCCGGCCTGCGAACCAAAGGGTCACTGATTTGATTCCTAGTCAGGGCACATGCCTGAGTTGCAAACCAGTCCCCAGTTGGGGGCATGGGAGAGGCAACCACACATTGATATCTCTCTCCTTCTCATTCTCTCTCCGTTCCCCTCTCTCTAAAAATGGATAAATAAAATCTTTTTAAAAAAGTGCATATATTTTCACAAATCAAATAACACAGACATATTTAGAGTAAAACTGATAGATCTCTCTTCACTTCCTTCCTCCTTTTCAAAACCATTTTTACATATGGTTCTCTTTTGTGTATATTTTGTTTTTGACGTTTATAATTCTGAAAACTGGACTATCTGGTATGTATTATTTTGCAACTAGCTTTATTTTTATCTGTTCATTTTTACTTAATGAATCTAGAGAGTCTTTCTTGTCAGTAACTCTAAGACAATATAAGTCAAATTTTAACTGAAAATTTAAATTTTGTTAGGAAAATAAATGAGTGGTGTTGGGGAAGTTTGTTACTCAGATTATATATATATATATATAATGTAATATATGTAATATATACATGTATGTATATTATATGTGTGTGTGTATACACTCACACATATAATCTGAGTAACAAACTGTATATGTATACAGAGCAGTCAATGAGAATTGGAAATCTGCATGGCTCTTAGCCTCAATTTGTCATCTTCAGATTTGATGTCTTACACACATGCACACACAGCCACATGTATACACATACATATATGTAATGTATATGATTTTTAGTAATAACATCTTTTTGAGAGCTAGGTATTAAAGTAGGTCAGCAGGGGATGGGTCTAGAAGGAAGCGTAAACTGCCTTGTTCTATGTGATTCATTTTCCCAGACACCCTGAAAAAGAGTCTGATAAAATGAGATGGGGAATCCCAAAACTGTGATCTGGATCTTATTCTGTGGTATAGTATTATCCCGGCCACAATAGTATATTTCTAAGAGCCAGTTCATCCCTGAGAGAGGCAGGAAAGTGGTTGTGCAGTACACACAGCTGCACTGGTTGCAGAGTATGAGAAGAGTTGGTACTTGATGGTAGCAATCTTGATCTCCTGCCCTCTGTGTACCGTCTCAAAATTAGTGTTATTTTTTAAAACTTTAGTGTTCTTCTCACAAGCCTTTTCATTTAAGGCCTGAAAGCACTTGATTCACCAAATCCCTGTCCACCTCCACCCACCCCTGATGGAACAGATGAGTCTGGCTCTCAAAGGAGTTTTACTCATGTCTGCAGCGTTAGCCTGTAACCCTTAGAGTATGTTTGCAACCGAATTTCAGTCATATTTATGAACTGGAACCTGACTTCCCTGAAAAGAGACCTATAAAGAAGCCAGACATGCTTGGCTACCCCACAGGCACTCAAGGGAGGACTAATGATGGACGGTGGTGCACCGATTCAGAAAAGGAGGAGGCTTCTCGCTAAACTTGTAGTGCCCGAGGTTTCTGTTCAAGTCGGAGGTATGCTCCGTGGAGAAGCATTAAAGTCATCCTTCAAGGACAGGTATTTTTCCATGGCCACACTCCATTCCTCAGGGTGTAACAATCCAAAGGAAAGACCCTGCCTTCCTGGGAGGAGCTCCAGCCAGAGTCCTCCGTTCACGGAAACCACTTACTAATGAGTTCATGAGCACACGGTCCTTGAGCCGTGACTTGAAGAATTTAACTGGATGAATTTTTTAAATTAATGAATACTCGACTGATTTGCTCAAGGTTTCCAAGAAGAATGAAATAAAATGTCTGAGAATGTTCATATTACTATAGAGACTTCCAGGTACTGGATGAAAGGCTAGGGAAAAGAATCAGTGACAGCCAGAGACCTGGGGAAGGAGTTTGGAGGCCTTATAATTTTTATAACAGCATTTAGGCTGGTAGTATCATCCGATGCCATGCAGATCTCCTCCTGCCACTCACTTCCTCCTCCTCTTCACCTCCATCATAAATCCAGGTTACATATTTCTCAGTTTTGTTTTGCTTTTTAGGAGGATGTGGCATGCCTAAACACTGGGGGTTAAACACATGCCACTCTTGGTATATGAAAATAACCCTGGAATGGGCAACACGGAGATGGGAGGGCTGACCTCCTTTCCTCATAACCTCTCCCTGGGACCTATCGACTACTAATGCTGCTTTGTGCAATTGTCCAGCACTCTCCGCCACCTCCATGCTCGATCCTGTGGTCACTGAACTCTACTACATGGGCCCTTTATGAATCAAGAATAGGAATGGCTGCCAGGTGTGGTGGAGAAGTGTGCTAGACAAGAGCAGTCTGCATCCTTCTGTGCCAGAGAGGTGAAAGCGGGTGGTAGTTACTCTTAGCTAATGACCACCAGAAGCGGTGAGTGTACCATGCATTGGAAATTCACTAATAGGAAGTTAGAGTGTTCAGAAACTCACTAGCAGGAAGTTGATCCTTCCCTATACCTAACTAGAGGGCTACTAAGAAATACGAAACAGGTGAAAGGAGAAAGGCAGAAAAAAAAAAGATTTCGGAGAAGAGTAATTTTTGTTTTTTATCCACCACTTTGGGAAAATTCATAAAAACAGCAATTTTCCCTTTGGGGTAGAAACTCTCTGCTAATTGTTCCAAAAGCTCTGCAGTCATGATTTTAAATATGTCTAAGATTCTGTGATAATATTTTATTTTAAAGGAAGCAGGAGACAGACTCTTTAATGCCTTAATTCTGAAGAAAACCAGACGAAGAGTAATTGAAACAAATTTGGATTCTCGTAATTGGAGAATTAAGTGAAGTGAAATCTCTTTATGAGCCCCAGTCTCTTTTCCCATATTTTCATGGAATGTATTAGCATTTTTACTTGTAGGCTTAGTACCTATCTCTGGTTTCTGAGCCAGTCCTCTTTAAGGAATGGGAATCTGCTCTCTTCCTCTCCACTCTGGTAGTGGACTCTGGTAGGAGAGGAGCCTTTAGCCCTCTTTCTAAGTGTGTTACCCTGTGAACAAGGGTCCTGAAACTCACCAAGGCAGAATTCCTGCATCCTGTGTCACTGTCCTGTAATGGCCCAGTTCTGATCATAGGGTTCTATAGCACAAAGGTGCTTTGTTAGCCTCCATAGAACTGACCTTCTTTCCTCTCTTTATCCTGAGTTCCTCTGTAAAAACTTTAGTCTGTAGAGTCTGCTTATAACATCAATCTGCCTTACCACTTAAAAGAGTCCCTCTCTGGTCAACGGAGTCTACATCTAGAGACCGCCAGAACTCAGCGACCTGCCTGGACTTCTGAAGTTGAGCCATTCCCTGTTTCCAGGTGTGGAGCCTGATCTGTCCCCTAGGACCGCTTGCAACATTATCTTAGATCAGAAGTTGCAAACTCACGTGACCTCTGGATGGAGAGCGCTGGGCAGGGACTGAGATGGACCGGAAAGTGCACGCCTCATTTAAAGGGAGCGGCCGCCAGTCGCATCCTGCTGATTACTACAAGTTCAAGGAAGAAAGAACCTGAATTTTGGTGTGAAATTTCCTGATGTGAAATTGTTGGCACTAATTCATTTATTTAAAAAAAATGACACGTGAGCCAAATGAAGTCCATCTGCATCCTGACCTGTGATGGTATGGTAGCCACTACTACCTGTGGTTATATGAAGTTATATAAATTCAAATGAATTAAACGTAATATTAAAAAATAAATTTTCAGGCGCACCAGCCACATTTTAAGTGCTATTTAGCCACGGTCACTAGTGACCACCATATTGCATGGTGCAGATACAGGTCATTTCCGCTTCCTGTTGGACAGGGCTACACGAGAAGGTACTCTGGTCCGTGTGTTCTGGTAACACCCACTGTCTCTTTGCCTTTCTAGTCTACAGGTGTGAGTGGCTTTTTGACGCTGCTAATCTCAGGATTGTCTCACTGTCCTTTGAGTTCTTAGCATTCTATCACCTGTATGACCAATTCCCTGCTCTGAGTCCTTCTGTTCTAAACATCCAAGTGATTTCTTTCCTGATAAGACTTTGATTAAGGCACCAAACCAGGGTAGGATAGGATAGTCAACATTCCTATATTAGCTGCCCATTATTATATAACAAATTGCCCTCAAACAGCAACTTAAAACAACAAACATATATTATTTCACAGTTTCTGTGAATCAGCAATCTGGGTAGCTGGGTGGTTATGGCTCAGGCTTTCATAAAATGGCAGTCCAGATGTCGGCAGGAGCTGAAGTTGCACTGAAGTCTCACTGAGGAAGGATTTCCTTTTGGGCTCACTTCTGTGGTTGTTGATGGCCCTCAGTTCCTCACTGGCTGTGGACTGGGACTCCTGGCCACCTGGGTTTCTCCTTAGGCTGCCTGAGCATCGATGACAAGGCATAATCTCCCAGAACAAGAGATCAGTTTGGGGTGAGAGAGATGGAGATAGAGATAGAGATAGAGATAGAGATAGAGATAGAGATAGATAGATAGATAGAGAGAGAGAGAGAGAGAGAGAGAGAGAGAGAGAGAGACACTGAGAGGGAGATAGTACCCAACATCGAAGATGTCATCTTTTGTAACTTAAATTCAGAAGTGACATCCTGTCATTTCTACTGTACTCACCACACAGACCCACCCTGGCTCAATGTCGAAAATGGTGCATGAGATGGAGTGCCAGTAGACAGGGATTGTTGGAAGTCATCTTGGAAGCTG
>CM052544.1:15273034-15288519 GCA_028533065.1 Trachops cirrhosus | reverse complement strand
CTGTTGGTGCCATCTTAACCAGAAGATTTGTTGGGCAGTTTGTATATGTTGTTTACTTAGTCCTCATGAAAGCATTATGGGCTCAGATATTCCTACTAATATTTTACAGACGAGGAAACGGAGGATCATGTCCTATTTCGTAAGAAGGAGGAACAATATGAAAAGTGTTCTAGGAACTCCTCGGTTCCTTACATAGTTCGTGATTACTTTTCTACCGCAGTCTTCCCCTCTTTAGGTTGCATTAACTATGCAGTTTTCCGGGAGGAGATCATTGGACGGGAACCAAACAAAACGGTTTAATTTTGGCAGAGTGTTGTCTTTCAATTCCACTGAAATTAAAATGGCAGTGGTAACCTTAGTTGATTACTCTTAAGTAATTTTTAATTAAGGGCTGATTCCGTGCACAGCTGCTTGGATCACAGGGACACGCTCTGTGCCTGTCCCGGTACTGCTTCTCAGGGAGGGCAAGCAGAGAGTTCCGCGTTCGGAAAGACATCTCCGTCCTCGGATTTCCTTCCTCGGCGAAATTACGTGTACAGCATCCACTGAGAGGGCATTTTGCTGTCACTTGCTAAAGAGAGGAGTACAGGTAAGTATGTGAACCTTGTTTGACATTAATAAACAACCTGGGCAATTCCAAGAAATTCACTATAGTGAAGACACTTCCATAGAAGGTGGCTGATTGATAGCTTAGCCGAAACGCAATACCTGGTAGTTTATGGCAATTTTCTCTAATGGGAGTAGATACTGAATTTATTTCAGAAGTGCCTCCAGAGTTCTCCTTATGCTACCGAGACGTTGCCACTTTTTTACAAAGCACACGGCGGAAGAGCAAATACTTCAGGCCATAAAACAATGATGCGTGTATGCCCGCGCATGTGTGTGTACATGCTGAGGGAGGAGGGTTTTGTTCGCTGCGCTATTGACTTCATATAGACAGATTGATAGACTACATTTCATTACTTTGTGGAGATTGCAAGATCATTCCCAATGCAGAATTTGTTAATGAAAAGCAAAAGAGAGTGAGTTAAAGAAATTTATTTGATTTCAATAAGCAACTCATGGGTAATTCCCTCTACAATATTTTAAACAAATACGCTATTAAAGGCTTGCATCCCATTCTCTGCACAACTTCTTCCATTCTTCTTTTTAAATTAAGTTATAGAATAGCAAAACCCAATCACCTACTTTACAATTCTCTCCGGCATTTTAACTACAAAGTCAGAACAATTTTGCTCGCTACTTCAGTGGGCTCCAGGCATGAAGCGAATGGCGAGAATCTGCTCTTTTCAATATACTTATGAGAGATTCGGGGTGTGTTTTCATACTGTTTCTGCCATGGATGAACTGTGCAACCTCTGCAGATAATGTGCCCTTTGGAGGTCTACGTCCTTCTTTTCCAGTGGAATTAAAATACCTGTCAAATTTATTTCACAGAGTTGACATGGTGGTAAAGCGAGATAGTATACGTGAAAATAGAGTTCTCCCTGATCTTGCCAGGCTCTCTGGCCCACTGTGCCTTCCTGTGGCCTATTTTGCAGATAGGACTTTTGTTTCTAAAACTTTTGGAAATCCTATCTGGACAGATGTGAACACATTGTTGACATGACATTTAATTCTATGAATAACATGCTTTGTCTTCATTTGCTGAGTTTCCTGCGTTTCAGCACATGGAACTGAGAATAAAATATGCTAATATGTGTATGTATATCCATATAGTCTTGGCAGAGGTGAGGTATGATTCAGTGACCCTTTCAAAAGACTCAAAGCTGCAAACAATAGCTCTCTAACAAAGGTAGTTTGACTAGAAGGGAGAATGAAGAACAAATAATGAATATAGCAAATATCATTTATGCAGGAAGGTACTGCTCTTGGCCTACTCACAGCTAGTTGAAGATGTCTCAAGTTCTTTTTAAATTTCCAGAATGAGTGGGTTACAGTTAAGGGGCAAAGTGATCGCTGATGCTAAAACACAGTGATTCCACTTGTCATGTTAAGGACACTCTTCATTGTATGGACAAATGATTCAGCACAATGAGTGTTTTAGACCTTTGAACAATACCCTGTTTTCTAAATGCATTTTCTTCCTTCCAAACCGTCAAGGACAGGGTGACCTAAAATTTTATTTTTTTAAAGTTGATATGTTATTCACAACTATATAATTTACCCTTTTAAAGTGTACGATTCAATGGCTTTCAGTATATTCACAGAGTCGCACAACCATCAACACTATCCAATTTATTTTCATCATTTCCAAAGAAACTCCATACCCATTAACTGTCACTCTCATCTCCCCAAACTCTAGTTATTGGTAACCCTCTGTGGATTTGCTATTCAGAAAATGTCAGGTAAATGGAATCATACAATATGCACACTTTTATGTCTGGCTTTTTTCATTTAGCATAATATGTTTCAGGTTCATTCATGGTATAGCATATATCACTACACCATTACCTCTTATGACTCAATAATATTCCACTGTATGCATGTACCACTTATATTTATAGTCATGAATTGATGGACATTTGGATTGTTTCTACTTTTTGGCTATTGTAAATAATGCTCTATGAAAACTTATGTACACATTTTTGAATGAACATTTTCAAAAACTAATAGACTTTTTTTTTAGAGCAGTTTGTGGTTTACAGAAAAATTGAGCTGCAAGTCCAGGGCGTATTTGTGTATTCCCTCTTCCCCACTACTCACCCAATCAGTTTTCCTGTTATTACTATCTTGCTTTGGTGTTGTACATCGGTTACAATTGATGAACCAATATTGATACATTGTTATTAACTATGGCCCATCTTTTACATTAGGGTTTATTCTTTTTGTTGTATACTCTATGAGTTTTGCTAAATGCATAATACCATGTATCTACCTTTACAATATTATATAGAATATTAGTTTCATTGCCTTAAAAATGCCCCGTGCTCTATCTCCCTTCCTTCTTGTCTTCCCCTTCCTTCTTTCCTTCCCTTCCCCTGAACCTCTGACAGCCACTAATCTTTTTGCTGTCTCCATGGTTTTGCTTACAACAGAATGTCATATGGTTGGAATCTTACAGCCCGTAGCATTTTCAGACTGGCTTCTTTCACTTAACAATATGGGTCTAAGGTCCTTATATGTCTTTCCATGGTTTGTTAGCTCATTTCCTTTTATCTCTGAATAATATATTATTATATAGATATACCACAGTTTGTTTATCCACTTACCTATTGAAGAACATTTTGTTTACCTTCACTATTTGGCAGTTTTCAATAAAGCTTCTTTAAAGATTGTATTTATTTATTTTTAGAGAGAGGAGAAGGGAGGGAGAAATACAGGGAGAGATATATCAGTGCATGATTGCTTCTCACATGGCCCCCACTGGGGACCTGGCCCACAACCCAGGCATGTGCCCTGACTGGGAATTGAACCCCCGACCCTTTGGTTCTCAGCCTGCGCTCAATCCACTGAGCTACACCAGCCAGGGCTCCATAAAGCTTATTTAAACATTCATTTGCAGGTTTTTGCATGAACACAGGTTTCCAACTCATCTGGGTACATGACTAGAAGTGTGATTGCTGGATGATACAGTAAGATTAGGTTAAGCCCTGTAAGGAACTGCCTAATGTCATGTAGTTGGAATCATACTGAAGCCTTTTCAGTTCCAGCCTCAGCCTCATCCAGCAGAGGGTCTGTGGAGTGTAAGTCCTGTGCCAGTACTTGTACCTCTGTGAGGCAAGGGAAGTTCTTATTATGGGCTGAATTATGTCACCCTAAATATTCATATATTGAAGTCTTACCCTCTCAGTACCTCACAATGTGACTACATTTGGAGGTAGTGCCTTTAAAGAGATATTTAAGTTAAATGAGGTCATATGGGTAGGCCCTAATTCAACATGACTGGTGTACTTATAGAAAGAGGTTAGGACTCAGACACACACAGAGGAAAGAGCAAGTCAAAACACAGGGAAGAGACAAGCCAAGGAGGTGCGCTCATAAATCACCCATCATGAAATGGGCAAATGTGTCGAAACAGTCTTCAAAAAAAACTCACTGAAGCCAAACACAGCCTCTCACAACAATGCCAGCTGGTACACTGATACAGATGGGTTTCTAGAACACTCACGTAGTGGGAGAAACCTGTACTGCAAGGGGCTGCCCTCCAGAAGATGATTCCAGGTTTTTGTTTTTTGTGGTTTTTTTTTTTTTTTTGGTCTCTCCTTGTAAATGTTTGTCTGTTTCCAAATGTTAGGAGGTTTTCCTGACTCTGTGAGGGCTGCCAGTGTCAGGGTAGCATTCTATTCTTAAGGAACCATTCTAAAACCTCCTACACAGGCCCTTCTTTTTCCCCGTGACAGTTAACAACTGCGTCTCACATCATGCAGCAGAGTCCTTGTCAGAAGAAAAGGAGACATGAGTTCCTGATCCAATACTCAACTCTAATGTAAGGGAATTTTCTTCTTAAAAATTTCACGAGATCTTGATACTTCCTATGTACAGGGAAAGGATCTAAGTGGATCTGTTGCTCTTGACATTTGGCATAGATAAGCTGACTATCACATTTATTTAAAATCTGCCTATCAAGGGAAAATGTAAAGCTAAAAAATATCTAATGTGTTTTCTGGTGGTCCTATTTAACCAAAAATGTGAAGGATGTTTGTTGGCCATAATTGTAACAGGTACAGCCAAGACGGGGGCTCCAAATAGGGATATGGAATGGGGTCCAGAACTCAAGGTGTCCAGGAAATATTAAAAAGACATATCGGATGTCCTCACCCCCCTCCCACCTGCCACAGGTGTGAGTTGGGGGAAGGGACACATGGAGCAGGGCCACTGAGAGCTGCTTTGTACAGCAACAGCTTTGCAGCTAACCTCTGGTGTGATCATTTTACATATCTATAACCTTTAACTGGTTTCATAGATATGTTAAATAGCTGTGGCCATGCTTTGAGCCAGGGGGATGGAAGTGACTTCCACCCAAGTTGTAACTGGGAGGCAACTCCTCCTGGTTATAGCACCTGTGTAAGAGCTTGGAGATGATTGGCTCCATGATATGGGGCCACACATGCTCAGACTCACTATGGCAGCCCGGTAAAGCTGGAAGGATATGGGAATGCTGGCACGTGTAACCGATTGTAGGATGAATCAGAAATGGGGCTGCAGAGGAATATTGGCGTGGGAATTTAAACCCAGACTCGGCAGCCATTGAGGAGAGAACCACCAGGTTTTGGCAGAGTGGAGACCCCTGCAGCTTTGCTGGGAGAGAACCACACGGCTTTGGGGTGCTCCCTTTTGCCACATGGCTTAGGAAGCAGGAGAGATTTTGCCTGCAAGAAAAGGGGTGAAAGGACTCTTGCTGGTGGGCCATGAGAAGGTGCCACATGGCTTTGAATCAGGGGGAGATCCTGGCGGCGACACAGCTGTCAGATTTTTGATTTGATGTAGAAACTCTCATGGAATGTCACATGTGTGTGGCAGGATTCTCAGAGTCCTAAACAAGCACAGCCTTCAGAATGGTTGTCTGCAGGAAGTTGTCCTCTGTTAGTCAGGATGAGTTAGGCTATATGCAGTACCAAACGAATCCTTAAGTATCTTCAGTTTAACATAGAAAAATTTGTCACCCACATTGTAATAGAGTGTGGGCCAGGGGCTACTCAGTAGCCTTTTAAGTGATGACTTGTAGACCTAGAATGTTTCTGTACGGAGGCTATGTCATATGCAACAACTGACTCCTGTATAACCAATAAAAGAGAAGAGAGGCTTGTGGGGGATGAGGATGAGGCATGTTTTATAATAATTTCCCTCTCTTCTAGCTACATATCTTGGACCAGGACCCAGTAAGGTGGCCTCAGCCTAACTATAACCGTGGCTGGTAGTCTGCCCATGGGCTCTCAAAGAAGACATACAGTCATTATCTCTGCCTCAGTTTTTAAGAGTATAAGGAGAAAAGGCTACAGTGGCATGTGGCACATGTGTGGAAGTCTCTGGAAAGGTTCATTGCTAACATGAAGAAATACCTTATGGATGATGGGAGGCAGGATAAACTGATGGTTCAGCTTTCAAAAATGTATTAGCACTAGATATGTTAACACTGTGTTAATCTTAACACAGTTATGAACCACTTGAACTAATAAACATCTCAGACATCAAATAGAGAAGAAGACATAGATAAAGAAGACTAATTTGGGCCTACATTAGTATCATTTCCATATTAACAACTATTGCATTTTGTCCATAGGATTTCCATCAACAATTGTTACCAACTTTAAATTGTCTGGGCTGAGATTTAGCCTCTGTATGAGGATTAAACACTGTCTTCAAGGTCATGTCCACTTCTGTCATTCTACAGTAACATAATTTTCTCTCTCTCTATTTTTTTTTTGTACTTGGTGGTAGATTTGATATAAACTCTGTAGCCCACAAAATAATTTTTATTTGCAAAGAAAATTGTTGAGGGTAGAAACAAAAGACTATTTTCCAATCTCATGTGTCTTATTCACCAGTATTGGAATTTTAAAGATTCTATTTGCCATCTGTTATTTTCTTTATTCCAATAATGGTACATACATATTATTTTTCTCTTAATGCAATAGTAATTTGTTTTCTGCAGTGACTTATTCAAAATGTGTACTTCACATTCTGAAGGGTCTTCAAACTCTGCACTCTGTGTTTTTTTTCCCTTGGAATGCAGTTACTTTCTTGGACTTAGAGGTTGTAAAAAAACAAAAAGAGGGGAGTGCAGGATTTTTCATAAGTATGAATCAAAGGATATTTTTCCATGAAATGTAACTGAATTTTTACCCAAAGTTTAGCCTATTTAGTGGATATGCTGTTTAGAATGTGAGTGTTCTCTGTTTCTGTTATTAGTTCAGTGAACAGACATATGTGGTGATTTTGGAATCTGAACCCATATTTTATTCTTTGACCTCTTAAATGAGTATTTGCCTCTCCATAAAGTAGTTTCCTCATCTATAAGATAGAGTCATTGTAGTACCAATCCAGTAGGATAGCTGTAAAAAACGGTCAAAGGAGGAAGTGCTCAGCAAGTTTTTATTCCAGTGATAGTGGCAGGCAAAGGTTAGATATTATGATGATGATTAATACTCTCACTTTATTCAACTATCAATTAATTGCAGAATGGTAGCTTACTTAACCTTATTATTTTGTTAAGCTCAACACAAACATCTCCATTTTGATGGAGAATATGCCAAATTCTTCCATTACTGCATCAAACCGTAGCCTAAACTTTCAAGGGTAGGGGTGGGGACTCTTCATTTTTCTTGCTCTATCCAGAGTGAGTATTAAGGAATTGATTATCATTCTTTTGACAGGTCTACTTAGAATCATATCTCAATTTAATTGTGTGTTTTGTGGATAATCCCCTATCTCATACCATATCAGGTATATAAGTACTTAATAACTATATGCTAAATAAATGGGTATATTTTTGCAATGAAATTACCAGCCTTCACTTAGAAAGAAGAGACTTCCTTCTGAAATTATTTTCCCAGGGCATACATACACTAATGTTACTTGAACATTCATTATGTAAATTTAGAAATTTAGTGTTTTTGTAACCATAGCTCATCCATCTAGGAAACCGAACAGTCAACTTTCATTGTAAACACTACAAGAGAAGCTTCATTAAAAAAAAAAAAAAAGTTAAAGTGATCGACTTCAGGTGAGCAGAAGAAACCTAGCTCCTGGTAGCCTCAGGTATCCTTGGCTTATAGATCAGCGTTTTTGGTTCTCTCTTCATAACATCTTCCCTCCGTGCCTATCTGTGTCTAGATTTCTCCTGTTCGGTAAGGATACTGTCATATTGGATTAGGGCCTACTTTAATAACTTCACTTTAACTTGATCACCTCCATAAAGATCCTATTTCCAAATAAGGCCACGTTCTGATGTAACTATTTCAACATATTTTTTGGGGGGGTTAACCATTAAATCAACATGTAAATTTTATGGATGTTTAACAGATTAGGAATGGTTCAATTCATATGGAAAGAATTTCATATGGAAAAGGATACAGGATTTTACCACCTGCAGGGTGTTATCATCATCATTATTAGAAGGGGTACTCATTTATTTAGAAGTGAACTTGAACATTGAACAGGTTGTATACTACTTTAATTTAAATACAGTGCACTCATAAATGAATCCTTAGTCTTTAGGCTACCATTAAATCTTTGTCTTAGTTCTTCTGCGGAAGAAAACTTTTAAAATTCTATTTTCAATGAGGAAACATCAATCCTAAAAACAGGATTCACTTAGTGCTAATGAAAGCTAAATGGAATGAGCTCATGTTGCTGCTGCTAAGTTAGGGGCATACCTGCCTGTGGCTCTCCAACCCCCACTGTAAATTATTGTACTAGCATGCCTGTCTTCATAAAGAGATGACCATTCCCATACAAACCTCAGAAATCAGAAAAACCACAGAAATGAATACCTTAATCTTAGTTTGCTATGATAGTTTCAAACACATAGAACCTTGAAAAGCCTCAAAGAGCAGAGTTCTCAATTCTCAGGGGGAGCACAAGTATTAGAGCTGCAAACATGTTTTTCTCTAATCAAATCAGTGAGGGAGGGGGAGAAGTCTCTGAATGGGAATAAAATTCCCAGTAGTGGTTTCAACTGTTATTCCAGCAGTGAGTGACTTGAAACTTTTAGAAGAACATTAAAGCTTTTAGAAAAATAAAAAAAAAGCACTAGAGCTACTTTTGACAATCCCAGTGCTGGCTATATACCCCAACAACTCAGTGGTTACTTGGGACGAGATAGTGATAGGTGGTAATAAGACTTAAGGTCTCAGGAAACCCCATTAGAAAGCCCTGGTTTGGGCCAACCCACAGGACTGGGCCTTCAGTTCAGATAACTCCTGAATAACGCCTCGCAGCTAATGTTTCACAACCCTCCTACTTCACATTAGCTGAGCAATACTTGAAGTGTATGGGGCGGAGGCAATGGCCTTTAAGCAGGTCTGTGTCGACCCTCATTTCCAGTGTCCTTGACGCTAGGACTATTAACAAAACGGTGGCTGTGTAGGATCAGGTAACAGTAATGCTGGGTAGCTTATGTTGATACTATTCAAGAGTATATTGAAGCAAACTTCTCACTTAGTAACTCTGCAGTTTAGTAGCACTCCTGTTTTTCCTGTCCTCAAGAATGAGTGTGACTTGGCTTACAGATAGGTAAAAAAGCAACAATCCATGTTCTCCTCCCAACACTCTAGTCAGAGTCAGAAGTGTGATGTTACAATATTAATTTGGTGGTGTTACTATTTAAAGTAAACACTTTAGAATTGTATTTTGGAAAGGATGGGAAAAGTGATATCTGGGTGGTCCTCAAGTCTCTGCGTGACTTTCTTTTCTTGGTATCCTTTTTGTAGCAGCTGAGAGATTTTAATAGATAATAGGGAATTAAATAGAAATATCATCTAATAAGCATGATGTGTGCTGTCATGGTTAATTCAAACATAATGAACAATGACTGAATAATAATGGTCGCATCCAGAGGTCTGCCATATGCTCATTCTGGATGATTGTGGCGGATGCTTCCTTAAATATGGGTGCCAGGAGCTAGCCAACAGCACTCCAAGTAATCAGATTTTCTGCTGCTCTCAGTCTCTCAATGGGATTTTAGCTTTTTCAGTTAGTTGAATCATAAAAATGAAATCAGATTCTAAAGGGTTTTATAGATGTGTGTGCAGTGGCAGGAGGAGGGGGGCAGGATAAGGAGAGAAGGAAAGGGAGACAAAGGGGGAAGAGAATGAAACCTTAATGCTATTTTTCCCTAGACCACAAGAAGCATCTTCTGAATTAGAAACAGTCTGTTTACCAATCTTCCTTCCCCCATCTGAAGATTAATTAACTTCTGCTCTGTATAAAGCTGGCATGCTAATGGAACACAGTATACTTAAGTGGACATTTTTCCCCGTATAACATTCTAATGTCTAATTAAAGTCCAAATTACAATGTATTCTGATATGTAAGTAAAGCCAAAGTGATCCTTCTATTGTGTAAAATTAGTCGCTGTATTTAGCTCATTCATTGGCTAGCTAATGTTTAGTCTGAGTGAACTGAGGGATTGTAGACTTTATTCTGATTTGCTTGAAAGAACCGGGTGTCTCACTTGGGCGAGGTACAGGCAAAAGCCCTCTTTGAGGGAGCAGAAAGGAAATCCGATTTCTGTTAGATTGTATAGATTGGAGTGCTAACTTTTTTGTTTATGGTCTTGAGCAAGGCCCTGAAGCTCTGAGACTTTCGTACTCATCGCAATGGTCAGGATAGGGTGAGAACCATGTTGAGAATGTGAAGTTCAATCACTTTGTGAACTATTAACTAGGCCGGTACTCAAAGAATGATGTGTGGTCCAGCAGCAGCAGCATCACATGGGAGCCTGTGAAAGATGCAGAATCTCAGGCCCACCCCCAGATCAATTGAATTGGAATCTGCATTTCAACAAGATCCCCAGGGGATTTATATCCACTTTAGAATTTGAGAATTGCTTTGCTATGTATATATTAATTTTGAATGTATTATAAAAACATTATTCAAAAATAAAACTTAGAAAAACCTAAACTATATGTTGGACATCATCTTCTAATCTTTTGAGAGATTACTGATAAATGAACAAGCCCCCTGCAAAAGAAAAATTCTGAACAAGAAGCCAATATTTTTTTTAAAAATCTAGAAACAATATCCACATACCTCTCCAGGGCATGTCCTAGGGTACATAAACAGGAGGTTCAAACAATCCACCTTTTGTTTTAACCTTTCTACAGCATGAACCTCATTGATTAGTATGATGTCTGTGAAAGTGCACAATGATCTAAAGGTTTATTATGTTAGCATTTTAATACTGAAGAAAGAAAGGCATTTATGGCTTCCTAAAAGATTTCCATCCACAAGTGTTGAAATATACTCTTTCATTATACTCAATAACCTGAAGATTTAAACGTTAAGCCTTGCAAATTCTGGTAATTCATGCCTCTGATTGCACTTTCTTCTTGGTGCAGCAGCATCAGCAGCAGCGCTGTTTGATAAGAGTAGGGTGTGCTTGCAGTGTCATGGAAAATTTCAAATCCAAACCAAAATAGATGCTGAAATTTCCATTCTTTTTCCCAATGAGACTTTTGATTCAGAGGAAAGAGAAGAAAATGGGAGGAAATACACTTTGATTAATTTGTTTAATCATGAGGAGTTTGGGGGAAATATAACCTATTTACTTCTTATACCACTTTGATAACTACTCCCTATGGACTGAAACTCTGTATGTTAGCACATTGCAGGATATACAGTGAATATGTAGCAATAACATACAATCTGGAATAAAGAAGGTTTGAAAGTAGCCTGGTTAACCAAAAAACATACTGGAGGTGATCATTTGTCATCATTGACTCAGCTAAATAGTTTTTAAATAAAAAACTAAAACTCATGTGAATAAAAATGTAAAAAAATACTCAAGTGTGATTTGCGTTCTGTATCTATGCAAGAAAAAGTAAATTGAGACTTAGCAACCATCAAGTTTATTTCTCAATGGGAGAAAAAATACACACTCAAAACCTTTTGAGATCAAAATAACTGGCTTAATCACATCTGCAATGACTAACAATTCCTAAATGCTTCCAGAGTTTTGAATACAGTATGTATGAACTTTCTATACATGGAGTAGACAGTTCCCTCCTGTCTTTCCCAAACACACTCTGCTGTCTGCCGAGGCCATCAGGAGTGTGTTCAGATGCCAGTGTGGAACAGTGAGTGAGACAGAAGGGTGTTTAGTTATCTCACAAAGCACTAGAAGTTCAAAGGTGGGCTGTTTGGTCAGTGCAGTGACTCAGTGATGCCATGAAGGACCCAGGCTCTTTTTAACTCCCTTTTTCTATTCTTAGTGTGTTGGCAATGGCTTCTTATTTAGGCATGAAATGGCTATCCCAGTTTTAGGCACCATGTCTTCACAATAGGATCCTTAAAACAAAAGAAGAGTTAGCAGGTGGCAAAAAGATCTTACCTCACCATCTCTACTTTTATCAGACAGGAAAAATCGATTTTTTTAAAGAATCTTTTTATTTATTTATTTATTGGGTGATATTGGTTACTATAATTATGTAGGTTTCAGGCTTACAGTTCTGTAATATAAATGGTGATGGAAAATCTTTACCAGTTGCTCCCAATCAACAACTCATCGAGTCTCATTGTCCCCCTGGTGGTCATTGATACTCTGTGCTTTAAGGAGGGCAGTAAAGTAACTGGCTGCCTGAGTTTCATTAGTGAACTGGCAGGCGACAGAGAAGGGGTTTGGGAAGGGTGGAGGGGTGGTTCGCTGACATTGCTGGTGAACTGTGGGCCACACTTGGAGTAACAAAGTTTTATATCGTGTCTGGTCTATCATGCATTGGGGAGGGTGGGGTAATTATATCTTTATGTAATTATATCTATGCCCAATCTTATCCTGTTTCTTTTGTCTGTCATTCTCTGTGTGCAGTTCAGTTAGCTCTTTGTCTCTTTTATTTTCTCACTTGTCCCCCACAAGCACTATTAATGGGATAATATATGTAAAGTGTTTGGCCCAAACATACTGGCTGCAAGCCCCTTTAACCTTCCCTTTTCTTTTTCTAACCTTGCTTATTTAACTGATAAAAGACTGTCTTCTTCCCTGCACTCTTTTCTCTTTTAAAATTTCATTTATGAATGTAAAATATAAATACTACCTAAACTGATCAATGTAAGCTTAGTGGCAGTAATATTCACATATCAAAGAAATACAAAGCCCTATGTTGTGATTTGAAAACAAATTGTAAGATAGAATGATTTTTGGCTACCTCTAATATTGATGGAAAGGCTTAGAATATATTCAATAAATTGTCATAGAATTTCGTATTCAAATGAACACCTCCTTCTCTAATTGAACTTGTTATTTCTTAACAACAGCACTCCCAGGAAATAAAGCACAATTTCTCAGGCAATGTTATTGTTTTCCTGTTTTGTTTAATTACAATACAAATGTACAGTAGAATTGTTTACAACTATGTCGCATTGTCAATTTGAAGGATTTTAGTTACACTGAAGGCTGAGCTGACTTTTATGAACTCAACTAGGAATCATTTGTACTCATGATTTTATTGGAAAATACATTTTGGCCCCTAGTCTATGAACTTGCATACACACCTTTAGGTATGCTAACATTTTATTGGTCAAAGACAACTTATATTTTACAAATAGTACTGACAGATGGAGCCTTTTGGGTGATAGGAATGTCATTTATCTTCATTGTCCAATGTGGTAGCACCAGCCATATATGGCTATTGAGCACTTGAAACATGGCTAGTTGAACTAAGCAACTGATTTTTAAATTTTATTTAATTTTAATTACTCTAACTTTAACGAGCCATTTGTGACTAGCAGCTACCATAGTAGACAGATACCTCTAGAGGCACCGCAAAGTTTTTGGCCCTGTGGGTTGCCTTCACCATTGTTAGTGACTGAAGGATTGGCTGGAGAGGATACTGCCTCCTACTTCTGTGCAAGTAGTGTCAGAGAGTCTACTTAAATTTTTAGAAATGGAATTGCATGATATAAATGGGGCTGAACTAGCTACTTTTAGTAGTACATATGTATTTATAGTAAAAATGCATAATGGCTATTTTGGGTACAAGAGGGCACAATATTGATTAAAATTTTCTGACAGGGAAAAGCAAAGGAAGAGAAGATTGCAATGATTATTTGAAGAGTAATTCTCCGTTTTGTGTTGAAGACATAATTGGACTTTAGAGTTTTTTGTCCATCTGAGTGAAAATTACTCTCATTGTGTTAATACAGTCATCATTTAATTATTCATGTCCATGACATGGGTTAGTGACATTGCTTTTCATTACTGTCATTAATTTGCTCATTTATTATGCCTACTACACCAACTTTCAAAAGAAATTGGAGATGATTCATTTATATCATCACTTTGCTTATCAAGTATTTGAATATTTATAAAGCTTGAATACAGCTGCTTACACAGTAAAAATGCTCAGCTGTAAAGGACTTTGCGGTATTTACATTTTATATCACACCTGTCCTCATCTTATTTTTCTTATCATTAGATTCCATTTGGTCATATTTTTTTAATTACTTACATTTTTAAAACTTTTGTATATAGCTTTAAAAGCTACCTGAAACTCTTGTTTAATAAGGCAAGATAGAAATCCAAGGTTAAAAGGAAATGAATGTATTAAAAATACTTATTAAAGTTCCCTCAAATGACTAGAAATCTATGTATTTATAATCTTCTGAAAGGAGTTTTGGAAATATGTATTCAAAATAATTGAAAATATATATTCTTTTAACCTAGCTATTCTACCTCTAGATATTTTTCTTAAGAAAACAATGAAATAATTTAGAAAGATATGGATGAAATCATGTGGATTATATTTTTATTTCTAATAATTATGTATAAAAATGTGAAAATAACATAAATGTTCACTAGGCACATATTGGATAGGCCAATTTATACAAGCAAATTTGAACATTATGTATCATTAAAACAATGACATAAATCTATACTTATTGATACTGAAAGATACTGATATTATAGTAATAAAAAGGTAGGTTACAAAAGAGTAATGAAGAAAAGTTTTGTTTGGTTCAAAACAGTGTGTATATTTATATTGTATATTGAATAGACGACATCATTTTAATGGTGCCTATGCCTTGTGGTGGGATTGGGCATGATATCAAATTTATTTTTTCCCTTAAGTGTTAACCATGTGTATACAAGGCTGATCTTCAGCTGCTATGTTTTCTTAAAGCCATACCAGTGGTTGCAATATGAAAAAACTTCCCCATTATTTGAAAGAGAGTTAATATTCAGAGCCCTCTTAATGAGTGTGACCCTGTCTCTGGTCATCTGGACTCCTCTTCCCAAACCTCCTGTATCTCCCATAATGTAGGAACTGAAGTAACTACATTGCTTGGGACCTCCCAGGTTTTAGCCAATGTCTGCTGATAACTTGGTGCCCATGAAACATTGGTGGATAAATGTTTAAAAATTATTGTTGTCTATGTATAAACTTCATATTACTAAAAAACACCTATTTTTATTTTGAAACGAAAACAAATATAACATAGTTCATCAGTGGTAGCAGAAGGATACATTACAACCTAAAGAAATTACTTTCCTACCTCTGTAAACCTACCTAATATACATTTGTCCCTAAACGACTGAGAAAAGAGAAGTTTAAAATGAAATGTTAGCTTCCCATTGGTGCCTTTACATCAACAGTTGAGGCAATGGGCATTTATCAAAGACTGGAGAGCAATCAGAATAAGACTGGCCTGAGTTTTCCTACCATCTCCACAGTTGGCCTTTATAGAGCTGAGATTTAACGTTGCCTTTAGAACTGGTTGGAAATACCAAAATATCACCAACATCTCTATTTAGATATAGGTACAACAGCAACTCCCTTCTCTAGATCACACACCTGTCAATGTACTTTCCGGGGAAGAAGCAAAAA
>CM052544.1:15155712-15272534 GCA_028533065.1 Trachops cirrhosus | reverse complement strand
GGGTATGATTGAATCATTGAGACTGAATGACCTTAATCCAATAATTTATTAATGAAAGGGGTATTATTACTTTTCAAAATAGGTTACTTGTCAATACAATTAACTAATACTGAAGCTCTCCTAGAGGGTAATTGAATTAATTCTACAGAGTAACCCTATACATAAACTCTGTCTTCTCCTGTCCAAGTAAATGCCAAATTCCTATCATCTTTGTCAGCCATCAGTGTGATAATCAATTGTGTTATTACTGACAAAATTTCACATCATTGGTTTTTGTCTCAGATGTAATGTAGATGTGGGTTCACTTCTCTAGCCTTTCTAATCTGTCCTTGCCTTTTCCTTATTAAAGAATTACCCATGTAGAAAATTAAAAAGAAAGCAAAACTGATATAGAATTATAACTCACAAGCATCGCCATGATTTGTAATTTTTATAACTATTAGCATACTCCCTATGGACTATAGCATAGATGGGATAGGATGTTGGTAATGCAGGAGCTCCAACTAAATCCTGCCCTCCCACCCAAAAAGACATAATAAAAGCAAGTAAGGAAAATGACATTGGGACAACCTTGGGTCAATCTTACTTTATTATTTTTCCAAGAAAATGGTTAACAAATGTTGGCCTTTTTTTTTCTAATAGTAGAACAAATCACTTCCAACCATGATGCATTCTTTGACAAAAACAGAAAATTATAAACTTGGAATTGTTACTTCTTTGCCATAAACTTGTTGGCAATTACTGTCTTTTTATTATCATTGCCCAACTAAGTTCCATTAGCATTTAAAACCACACAAAGGAAGGGAACAATAATGAGTATGAAAAAACTACAGATGGGGACAGTGACCTTATGTTGATAGGCATTCAATTGTCTAATTGGAGCACAGACAACATTACCAGCAAGTTTCCAGGGATACTATCATGGGCCCTGACTTCGGCTATCAACGTAGGGATAGTGGCTAGATTGATGGTCTGCAGCTGTTACATCTAAATCAATCCAGTCCCGACACCTTCCTTGCCATATTTCTGAATAGAGACAGAGTGACTAAATGCTGTTTATTGACCAAATGAGGGATAAAATTGGCTGATATATTTTATATCTCTTTCTGTTTTGTGGCTATAATGGTTACACATGGCCTAAGATCAAACAGAAATCAAAGTAAAATGTGAGTGAAGAAAAATCAGTCATTAGAGGCAGCTCTATAAAGGTGCCAAAATGAAGTTAATACACTTATGAGACAACAGAGAATTTGTATCAGCATTCAGGGCATGGACTGTGGAGCCAGACTGCCTGGGTGTGGCGGATTCTGGCTCCACAATCACTGTCCCTGTGACATTGGGCAAGTTTCTCCATCTTCATCTTCTTAAGCCTCCCTTTCTCAGAGACTTACTATGAAGAGTAAATGAGTGAATGGCTGTAAAGTGATTGGAATAATGCCTGGCATATAGTTAATTGCTGTATAAGATCCTGTAACAATATTTTCATATAAAATAGAGGAAAGGGGGATTATAGAATGTTTCTAGGCACCATTGTGTTTCCATTTGTGAACTCCACCTCGCACTTGTGAAAAGAAGTGTCACACAGGCTATAGAAAAAAGGAAGACATTTAACATAGAATCAGAATAAGGGGTATAAGTAAGCTTCAGGTCCAGTGGGGTCTAGATTCCACCACACCTGTGACATTTTCATTGTGGTAGCCACCATGATGCATAAATACATGTGATTTGCTAGTATGTCAGTGTTCGAAAGCTACTGGATTCTTCTCTAGTTTACATCTGTGACAGCAACACATCTCTGCTGTGGGAGGATTTAATATTCAGAGATGCTGTACCCTCGATAATGACTCTATTAATTTACTGTTGCTAATATATAGAATGGGCCATCGATGTTGTCCTACTACTCTCTTTTCAACTCCACTGAGATCAAATGCCTTTAAAACTTGGCTAGATGATAATAGACAAATGCCTCAATAATTTTGTTTGTATCCAAAAGAGGCAAATCTTTAAAAGCCATATCATAAGACCAAAAACAACAATAACAAACAAAAAAATAAACAAACACAAGTTCTATGGCATCAGGGATTTATTTTATCTATCTTGTCCATGACTATATCTCTATGCTGCCATATATATACACATTAATAACATTAATAGGCATTCTATATGTTTTGTTTTAAATTTGAATGAATGTATAGATAGGATATATAAATATTTCAATCTAAAGAAGAATATGTTGCATATTTCTAGATATGTATGAACATAAGGACAAAAAACCCGGTTTAAGGTTCTCCTTGCAATTTTACAGCCAGAAAAATCTAACTACAAAAATTCTATGTTTTTGTGTATCAATTTGAGGAGAATTGCTATATTTACTATATTGAATCTTCCCATCCATTAACATGGTATGACTCTCCATTGATTATATTTGAATCTTTTTTAATTTCTTTTATTGTCGTTGTTCAGTTTTTAGCATACAAGCCTTGTATATGTTTTGTTAGATTCCTAAGTATTTTTGGGTGACTGTAATATTGTAATTTTAAGTCCAGTGTGTGTATATGTAAATGCAATTGATATGTGTATTTTTAACTTATATCCTGAAACTTTGCTGGATGCGCTCATTAGTTCTGGGAGTTTTTGTGGATTTGTTGAGGTTTTCTATGTAAACGATAATGTTATATGAAAATAAGGATAGCCTTATTTCTTCTTTTCCGAGCTGTATGCTCTCATTTCCCTCTATTGTTATATTGCAGTGGCTGAAATTTTCGGGACAGTGTTGAATTAGAGTGATGAGGGTGGGGACCCTTGCCTTGTTCCTGATCTTGTGGGGAATATGTCCATCACCATAAAGCATAGTGTTCGCTGTAGGTTTCTGTACAGCTCTTTATCATGTTAAAGGAGTTATCTTCTCTTCCTCTTTTTTTGAGAATTTTAATCATAAATGTGGGTTGAATTTTTTCAAAAGCTTTTTCTACATTAATTGATTTGATTGTGTGATTTTTATTTTTTTAGCCTGTTAATATGGTAGACCACATTGATTTATTTTAAAATATTGAACCCCAGCTCTCTATCCCCGGAATAAACCTCGCTTAGTGATGTTGTGTATATTTTTTACATATTGCTGAATTCCCTTGCTAACATTCTATTAAGGATTTTTGCCTCTGTGTTAATGAGGGGTATTGTTACACTATTCTTTTTTCGTTTTGGTTGTGTGCTGTTTTTGTCTAGTCTGGGTATCAGGACAATACTACCTCAAAAAATGAAGCAAGAAGTGTCCCATCCTCTTCTATTTTATGGAAGAGATTGTGAGAGATTGTAAGTCTTTTTTAAAAATTAGGTAGAATTTTCTTAGTGAAACCACCTGGGCCTGAAGATTTTTGAGGGGAGAAGTTTTTAAGTTATTAATTTACTTTTCTGAATAGATACAGTATCATTCAAATTGTCTATTTCCTACTGCACACATTATGATAGTTTGTGTTTTTTTGATAAATTACTCCATCTCATCTGAGGTCTTCTTAAATGTGTGTGTGTAGAGTTGTTTTTGGCATTTTCTTACTATCCTTTCAATGTCTGTAGGTTCCGTAGGGATATTCCCTGTTTCACTTCTGATATTAGTAATTTGTGTCTTTTCTCTTTTTTAATTTTTGTCAGTCTTGCTAGAGGTTTATTAATTTTGTTATAATTTCAAAGAAGCCAGTATTTCAGCTATTTCTACAACTCTTCTTGTTGTATTTTCATTAAGTTTAATGTTTTGTTCTTTTTTAAAAAAATTTCCTTTGAGGCTAAATAATCTATATATTATTTAGAAGTGTGCTGTTTAGCTCTCAAATGTTTGGAGATGTTTCTCTTATCTTTCTGTTATTTATATTTAGCTTGATTCTATTGGGGTCAGAGAATACACTTTGTATTTTTCAATTATTTTAAATTGGTTGAAGTTTATTTTATGTCCCTGGATATAGTCTGTCTTTCTATATTTTCCATAGAAACTTGAAAAGCCTCTGTATAAATGTGATTGGATCCTGTTTGTTGGTGCTGCTGTTTTTTTCTGTATCTTTGCTGATTTTCCATCTAGTATCAATTACTGAGAAGGTGGTGTTGAAGTCTCCATAAGTCTTTGGATTTGCCATTTTAGATATATCACAATTTGCTTCACATTCTCGTACTTTCTGCAGCTGTGTTGTTTGGTGAATACACATTTAGGGTTGCTATATCTTATTGATAGATTGACCTTTATATAATCTTAAAATGTCACTTGATGTCTCCAGTAATTTTCTTTGCAGTCTAAGTCACCTGATATTAAAAGAGCCACTTCTGCTTCCTTTTGATTAATATTTGTGCAACATATCTTTCTTCATCCTCTTTTTAATCTTTCTATGGTGTTATATTTGAAGTTAATTTCTTATAGACAACCTATAATGGGCCAAGTGTTTAATTCACTCTGCCCACCTCTGCATTCTAACGGGTGCACCCAGACTGTTCACAGTAAGTGTAATAGTGTAATTAGAGACGTGTTAGGGCTCACATCGGAGGGGTTTAGTTGTTGTTGTTGTCTTCTGCTTGTCCTCTCTGTTTGTTTCTTTCCCAGTTTTGTTGTCTTCTCACGGGCTATTTGAATATCTTTTAGAATGAATTCTTTTTTAATCTATAGTGATTTGACAGCGTGTGTTTGTACAGCTTTTTTAGTTACCCTATGTGTCACATTATATATACATACTCAGTCTGCTGGCATCAACATTTCTCTAGCCTGAGTGAAGTATAGGGAACCTTACATCCCTGTATCATATAATTTATCATATAGTTTTCTTTTTTAAAAAAGATTTTATGTATTTATTTTACAGAGAGGAGGGGTAGGAGAAAGAGAGGGAGAGAAACATCAATGTGTGGTTGTCTCTCATACACCCCCTACTGGGGACCTGGCCCGCAACCCAGGCATGTGCCCTGACTGGGAATTGAACCAGTGACCCTTTGATTCGCAGGTCGGCACTCAATCCACTGAGCCACACCAGCCAGGGCTGTCATATAATTTTCTTAACAGCATGACGGGGACGGGGAGCACATTCTTGTTATCCCTGGGTGGTGGAAGTTCTGGCCCCACTTGGTACCTCTGACAGTGCCCCAGCACACAGCTGGGGCAAGTTACTACTGCTATGGGGGTAAAAGTCCACAATTCCCACAGGTACTGCAGAGGTAGCCTCAGTACCACCCGGCTTAAAGGAGAGCCTCAGCTTCTTACTCAGCCTTCTCTGATACCACCCTGGTGGAAGTGACTTGTTGTTGTGCATGACTATTGCTCAAAAGTTTTTGTCTTTCCAGTCTGCCTCTTTCCTGGTTCTTTTGATAGAGAGAGCAGACCTTGGAGTGGTGATGAGGGGGAGTTGTGTGTACCCGTTGATGTTTCTGGGTTTCTGGCTGGCTCTTTAAATCCTAGGGCTGGGATAAATGAAGCACAAGGTAAACCTGGAGAACTTACTGTTGTGTCATTTCTTAGGTCCTGAGGTTTCTGGCTGGTTTACCTTCTCCCCTGTTTTTTAAAATCATATTTGTTTTATCTATAATATTAAGGATTTTGGTTATACCTAATGAAAAGGATAGGGAAACATAATGTCTACTACATCTTCCTGAAAAGAGAAGTTGATATAATTCATTTTTTCATCAACATTTAGAATTTCTCTCCTGAGAGAACTGAACAGATTTTTTTTTTCCCAATCAGGTTCACTGTCATTACTTTCTCTCTCCACTGGTACTCAAAGATGGTTCTGGTTTGTGTTAATTTTTTTTATCATAATTTTTTTATGAAGGTTGTAATAAAGTCTAAGACTGTTCAATGTGTTTCCAAGAGAATTGTCTCCTGTAATTTAAATTAAAAAATGCTTTACAATGTTGATAAGTTTCAGTTGGTATGCTAAGCTTATAAGTTGTTGTTCAATACAGCAAAGATATGTAGAAGGAATACTGGGATAATTTAGAGGAAAAAAATTACAAACACAGCTTGAGGCCTAAATACTGGTATAGATTCAATTGGTTCTATCATCATGCTCAATGAACAAGTTTATACTTTTGGACTAAATCTATAATATTAATATCAATGCTTTGGAATATTGCTTTAAAATGAAGTTTAATTTAAATCTCTTGAAAATGAGAGATCACATTTTTTTCATGATATTATTTCACTCTCTTTTATTTAACAATTGAGATAGTCTGGGATTGGGTGATGCAACAGAGAGGCTGGTCCATAAACCACAGCATCAGTACCCCAGAGGCAATTATTAGAAATGCAAATTCATGGGCTCTACTTCATCTCAGTGAGTCAAAATTTCTGTATGTGGGGTTCAGGAGTTTGTATTTTTTTAATATTCCCAGGATCTACACAGGATTATTCTGTACTCCGTTGACAAGGTCGGTAGGAGTTCTTTGGGCTCCAAAGCCTCATTGCCCATTGCAGCTCAACCATATCTTAGCTGCATCCTCATTATGCACTAGTTGCCTCGATGTTCTTCCCTATAAAATAGAATAGTATTACAATATACCTTTGAAGGTTGTTTTGAAAATTAATAAATAAATAGATAAAAGTACTTGCAGTAGTGTCCAACGCCGACTTAACACTTTATAAAGGTTAGCTATTCTTATTAAAATATATAGTGTGATCATAACAGTGAAAACAGAACTTTTACTGATTTTTTTCTCTTGATATTTTCACTTTTGCTAGAATTCATATGGCATGGAAATATCTGACATTTTACTTTAAGTCAGTTGCCAAGATAGTATCTCTTTCTAGCCATGCAAATATGAAGCTATTACATGTTAATTTTATATTCTACAGTGTGAGAGATTTTGATACACACAACAGCACACATGGGGACATGCACGTGCATGCACACACATGCACACACATGCACACATTATTTGACCTAATTCATATTTGCAGGGGAAAATCCACGGATCACCATCAAATTGGAGCACTGGGATTGTGTCATAACTGCTCCTTTGCTCCTGTGGCTCCTGGGACCTATTTTCCATGTTCCCCTGCCCGGGTAATAGTTCCAGCAAACCACACTGAATCCATCCTTGTAACTTACCTCGTTGTTGCCTTCTAGAGCCTCTGAATTTAAAATGTGCTTCCTCCTAACTTCCTGAAACACACACTCTACTATTCCACAGCAGCAATGTCCTTGTTGATCCCATCCAGTCTACAAGCCTCAGGACTTGCCGTGTGTATCCCCACCTTATCCTCATCTTACTGCCTGCAACATGGATTTGGTGGAAGGACAGATTTGGTGCACAGTCTGTACCTTGATTTTCATGTTTACTTTTATATGTTAATATCTTGTCTCATCATCAATTTAACCATTATTTTTAAGGCAGGGAAAAGGGTATGACCTTTATCTGTTTATATGTTTAACTTTTGGTTGTTCAGGACTCCCATAAAATAATTTTAAATTTCTAAAATTTTGATAATGTTATTTTTAATTTATTTTTTATTTTTTTATTGTTGTTCAAGTACAGTTGTCTCTATTCCCTCCCACCATTCCACCCCACCCCAGCCATCCCCACCTCCCATCCCTGATCCCACCCTCCTTGGTTTTGTCCATGTGTCCTCTATAGGTGTTCCTGAAAACCCTTCCCCTTCTTTCCTCTGTTATCCCTCTCCCCTCTGGTCACTGTCAGTTTGTTCCTTATTTCCACATCTCTGGTTCTATTCTGCTCTCTTGTTTGTTATGCTGATTAGGTTCCACTTAATAGGTGAGATAATATGGTATTTGTCTTTCACTGCCTGGATTATTTCACTTAGCATAATCCTCTCTAGTTCCATCCATGCTGTACAAAGGGTAGGAGCTCCTTCTTTCTTTATGCTGCGTAGTATTCCATCATGTAAATGTACCACAGTGTTTTGGTCCACTCATTTACTGATGGGCACTTAGGTTGCTTCCAGCACTTGGCTATTGTAAATTGTGCTGCTATGAACATTGGGCTGCATAGGTTCTTCTAGGTTGGTGTTTCAGGGTACTTAGGATATAATCCCAGCAGTGGAATGTTTTTTATTTTTGAATTATTTTTATGGGCACTCTTCTACTAATAATGTCATTGCTTGAGCTCTTTCTTTACATGGGGCACAGTGCTTTATATAATCTGACTCATGTAATTTCCATAACCCCATAAGATAGGTACCATTATCATCCCTTTTTTCCAGAGATAAAACTGATACTAGTAACTTTTCAAGGTCACATTGATAGTACATGTTGGTGAGTGGTTTGTAACTCATGCTGACTTCAAGAGCCCTCTTTCTCAGAAGTCTACCTTGTTTTGTGACCTTTTACTTAATATTACCAAAGAGAGTATAACAATTCATAGAGGCTAAGTAAACTTGACCTATAGGAACTATGTAGGTTCTCTAGTTTCAATTTTGTTATATATATTTTTTAATTATACCACTGTGCAAGTAAATATTTGTTATGGATATAAAGTCTTGGGAGGACTTCTTCAATTGATTAAATATTTTTTTCACCTCTGACTTCTGAGATCTTACCAAGGGAATGTACATATCTTGTTGGATGAATTAAAGAAAGAGACAGAGAGAAAAAGGGAAGGAAAAGAGGCAGAGATGGGTAAATGGAGGGGGAAGAAGGCACATTTTGTTATAAGATTGGGTATTTGCAATTTCCACCAATGTTCTGTTTTTTAAATTAAATTAAATTAAATTTCTAAATTAAATCTATTGGGGTGACATTGGCTAATAAGATTATATAGGTTTCAAGTATAGATTTCTATGATACATGATCTGTATATTGCATTATGTGCTCACCACTCAAAGTCAAATCATCTTCTGTCACCATAAATATTTCTATTTTGCTAACTGAAATATAAATGTCCTCATGCTTGTTGTCAGCATTCCATTGTAAATGAAGATCTACCTGAAAGAACTTTACAACAGGTTTTATTTATCCCTCATTTTTTTTTAATATAGAGAAATAAGAAAACAGACTAAAACCAAAAGCCATACCTGTGGTCATGGCAATTACCAACTACTAAATCTAGCTTCAAATTCTATTAAAGTAATGGAACAAAAATAGATAGAAAAAAATCTTTATATATCCAGGGAATAACAGGACATTAGCAATAAACAACATGCTTTATAAAGTACAAATTGTGCTACTCGGGTTTGGTCACACTTTTCCAATCGAATTAATGAGTTAGTGAATGAAGAGAAAAAAGTAAGTATAATGTACTTGACACATGAGCTAGAAACACATAACTCCATCTCGCTATACTTAAAGTTCAACCCAAGGAGGAAGAAGTTCAGGAAAACCCAGCCAAATGAGGTATGGAGATTACTGATTTGTTACTTAAATAATGAGGCGAGAAGCCAGAAAGCTAGAAATCAGAACCCTGTCTAATTGGTTACTCCAGAGCTGAATCTTGTCAAACCATTTGCTAGAACTCTAGCTCTGTTCTAGTTTGTGCTGAAACTCAAAGGCAGGTGTCATAATTTACTACCATCTTCTACATATCAAGCAGTCTTATGGTCTTTTGTTCTCATCAAGTCTGGGTACCTGGATTGTTGTTTCCTGGCAGCTACCCATATCACTGCGGTCACTTTCCTTTGTGCTCTTCTGCACTCTGGGACCACTCTCTTACATGCAGGGAGCTTGTTTGCCAGGTACGAGGATTTTGAGTCAAGAGGTTATCCCATCTTTCTTCTAAATTTGCAAGAGTTAAGAGTCTTTATCATTGTCCTTTCTTCTTCCAGAGAAGTATCATCTCTCAAGAGTGTTGAACTCGGGGGCTCTTTGCAAACAGGTTGGCAGTTCTGTCATTTTGTATTTTTCCCTTGCAGTCCTTCTGGGTAGAGGAAGGACTTCTTGGCAGCCCCTTGACTCATCCGATATGCAAGGAGTCATCTCACTCTCTTTCAAAGGAACTGACACTCCCCTTCATTTCTAGTCATAGCCACTTTGCTGCAAAGCAGCGCTCTGTACTTCAGCATTTTCTTTCTCTTGAAAGCTCCTTCTGTATGTTGAAAAAATCTGTGAAAAATACTATGCCACGTTCTAGAGCCAGCTATTTCAAAATAAGATCCCTTTGGAAGCCATAAATTCAATTATTTGACTAGTTATGCTTTTCCCAAATGACTTTAGCATTATAAACTTTCCTTTTTAATTTTTTTCTTTTTGAAGTGAAGAATTGATCTTTTACCCTTATGTGCAAATAGATCTTCTCCCTGATGACGGTTAAGAGGATTGTGATAAGGGAAAGAAAAAAAATAGTTTTTACTGTATTTTGTCATGTATAATGCTCAGCCACGTTTTTGGCCCAAACTTTCAATTAAAAAAAACCCCTTTCATTTAAATTTTAAAATTCAATTATTTATTCATTTATATTTATAAACAAAACCAATTGTCATATTCCAGGGTATTATTTTGCATATAGATATCATTATTGCTTTCTAGAGTTACACTTTTAATGCATTAGCCTAAATAAAAGAATTAAAAACATATAGATACAGAATTAGTACTACCCATGTATAATGCACGTCCTTATTTTTCTCTAAAAAATTTGGGCAAAAAGTGTGCCTTATACATTGCAAAATATGGTAAAGTCTTACCTGTCTCTCATATAACCCATCTTTCTCCCTCTGAATCTTTCCCACCCCAAGATACAATTCTTTGTTTCACATTTGTCTTTGGGCATTGTGCTTGGAATTCTGGCCATTCTTCTCCACGTTCAGGTTGAAGAAACCGAGGACAAGCACATGCTATAGTTCTTTCCCCATCGCAGTAGCCGAGAACCCTTGTTTACGGACATGGGTGTGAAAAAGAATTTCCTGTGATGTTGATAAATGGAGAAAATGAGATTTTTATTTTTTTAATTCTCAAATGGCTTTTTATGTGAGCTAGCTGAATAATGGAAGACAGTTACAAAGAAACTTGTATTTGTTGGTTATTAGCTATGCACTGAGAATTGTTCTAGGTGCTTTTCCAGACATTTCCCCTCCTTTCTTTAATCTTTCTAGTAAAGCTACAGGATATTTCCGTGTTACAGATGAGAAAATCAGGTTACTTGTCCTTTTTAATTAGAGAGTTTAAGTTACTGGTCCAAGATCACAGAGATCGTGGGGAATAGAACAAAGTTGAAGACACTGAGCTGTCCATTTTCCTGTGTGAAACGTGCTCTTGGCCGACCTTTCCAGAACTGGTCCTGGCGGCACCTGTTCTTGTCTGCTCGGGCCCCTTCTTTTATAGACCTGTCCCTGCCACCGGGTTCCATTTTTGCTGTCCCCTCTCCTCCATATACTTACAATATTTATTGATAGCTTTGAAAAAGTATTTAGTGAAGGATCCCTTCATTTCAGGAAAATACGCAAATCATGTGTATAGCCAATACATTTTTATAAAGTGAAGATACCCATATCAAGTTACACCCCAGATCAAAAATTGGAACACTATTTCTAACAGATGGTCTCCTAACCTTCTTCATGTTCCCTTCCAGTAAGTGACCCCAAAGGTAATCACTGTCCTGACTTCTAACAACATAGATTAATTTTGCCTGTTTTTAATCTCAAGATAAATAGGACTATAAAGAATGTACTCCTTTGTATCTGGCTTTTCTATATTATTTTCATGAAATTCATACAGGTTCTTCCATTAAGCATCAGTCCATTCATTTTCATTCTGTACAATATTCCATTATATACTATATGCATTTTGTACTTTTGATGGACATTTCCTTCTTTTCTAGTGTTTGGCTATTGCAAGTAATGCCACTCAACATTTTTGAACACGTGTCTCTTTATACACATGCATATACATTTCTGTTGTTTGTATACCTAGGAGTGGAGTTGCTGGGTTATATGGATATGCACATTCAGCAATGGTAAATGTTGTCAAAAAATATTTCAAATTGGTTTTACAACAGTAGTGTATGAGAGTCCCACTCCTTCAACATTCTTGACAGCACTTGGTATTGTCAGTCTTTTTAAATGCATCGCTTGTTGATGTGTTTAGACATATCATCATGGTTTTAATTTGCCTTTTCCTGATGACTCATGAGATTCATTGCCATTTTGAATGTTTATTAAACTGATAATCTTTTGGTCTTATATCTTTCACATCTCTAGGAGCTATATTCTGTAGGACTGTCCTATAGAATATAAGCTTGGCGGGTAGCCTTGTAGCCCAAAGCACCTCAGACGTGTGAAGGAGTGGCTCCCATTCACCCTTCCTCTGGGCTTTGGGTCACATGCAAGTTCACACCCAAGCCGAGTCAGTGGCCTGAGGCCCTTTGGCGATGACTTTCTGACCACCAGCTCATTTCAAGTTCCACTCTCCCAGAATGGTTGCTCGTCTGCTCTGTTTACTCTCTACTTGGTAAATCAAGGTGTAGAATGTACAGTTTCTCTTGAGCTGAAATAAGCCAGCTAACCTGCTCTGTGCTGAGATCCAGGCCCATGCAAAGGCCTCTGGTGCCCATTCTTCTCTCCTATTCTTTGCTTTGATTTGTGGCTCTTGTGACTGTGAGTTTCTTATTTGCCCAAGATTGTTCTGCCTGCAGGCTGCCCCTGAACATTCTGAATCCATTCACTGCTGAAGTGAAGGAGAATTGGCACCAGGCGTCTACTCCTGTAGTGAATGTGTTTTGAGAGGGAGATAGTAATTTTAAAAATGATACCCATTCAATAGAAACTGGGATACCATCTCCACTTATTTGAAGCCATTAACTTTTAACTTATTTCATCTTGGCCAAAGGAAAAAGCCAAAGGACAGTTCTCTTGCGCAAATGTACCAATTCAGAAAAAATAATTAGGCTTTGTTTATGCTCAGTAATTTAATGTCAAGCAAAATCATTACTTGTATAATTTATAGCCTTGCTTTCATGGGAAACTGATTTAAAATAAAGAAATGTCTTCCCTCCTGCATGAAAGTATTTCTACAGCATGATAATGCATCAGATGTGGAAGCCGTTGTGTTTTACTTTGATGAATAAAAAAACACAGAGTATGCTGTTAAAGATGTCAAACATAAAATCACAGTTTGCCTTCAGGATTTTCTACAGTTGTCTTTATCAGTCTAATTCTTTGAGTCTCTGCTCTTAGCCAGTAAGACATGCCTCACCCCTGTATTACTCATCGGACTGTCTTGCATTAAAACACTTTTTGTTTTCACTATAAAAACAAAACAACCAACCGATCAACTAAATGAGCATACAAAAGAGGACCCTTGGAAATGGATGTGTAGTAACTGAGAGGCTATAGTTCTGTCCGGTCTGGCCTAGTCGCAGGATTTCTTCTGTGCTCCCTCAATGTCTGATGTGGTACAATAGGGGTTCCAGATGTTCCAATAAAGGTTCCAAGACATCGACTTCAGATGTCTTGGAAACAAACTGACAAGAAGCTTACTTTAGGTTATGTTAACAGAATATAAGAGTTGACTTTTTCAAAAACAATTATTTTAAAATTTAAAATTATAGTTCACATGCAATATTATATTAACTTCAGGTGTGCAACACAGTGTTTAGATATTTATATGCCTCCAAAGTGATCACCCTGATACACTTGGTGTTCACTTGTCACTATACATACTAATTATATTATTGACTGTATCCCCTGTGCTATACTTTATATTCTCATGAAAGCTTTTACAATTGGAAGTTTGTACTTCTTAATCCCCTTCACCTTTAGTTTTTTTATAGATTTTGTTTATTTATCTTTAGACAATGGGGAATGTAGGGAGAAAGAGAAGGAGAAAAACATCAATGTGTGGTTGTCTCTCATGTGCCCCCTAGCAGGGACCTGACCTGCAACCCAGGTGTGTGCACTGACTGGGAATTGAACCAGCAACCCTTTGGTTTGCAGGCTGGTGCTCAATCCACTGAGCCACACCAGCTAGGGTCCCTTCACCCTTTTTTCCCATCCTCCCATTCCCTCTTATTTAAGCAATCATAAGTTTGTTCTCTGTATCTATGAGTTTATTTCTGTTTTTTTTTTGTTTTGCTAATATTCCATGTAAAATCATATAGTATTTGTCTTATTCTATCTGACTTATTTTAACATAATACCCTCTAGGTCTAGCCATGTTGTTGCAAATGGGAAGATTCCATTTTTATGTCTGAGTAATATTCCACTGTTGATGGACACCTAGGTTGCTTCTGTATCGTGGCTATTGTAAATTATGCTGCAATGAAAATAGTAGTGTATATATCTTTTTGCATTAGTGTTCTTGATTTCTTTGGATAAATACCCAGAAGTAGAATTGCTGACTCATATGGTAGTTCTACTTATGATTTTTGAGGAATCTCCATACTATTTTCCATAGTGGTTGCATCAGTTTATAATCCCACCAACAGTGTACAGGGATTCCTTTTTCTCTACATTCTCACCAACACTTAACTTTTGTTGTTTTTTTGGTAAAAGCCATCTTAACAGGTATGAGGTGACATCTCATTGTGGTTTTGATATGCATTTCCCTGATGATTAGTGATACTGAGCATCTTTTCATGAATCTGTTAACCATCTGCATGTCCTCTTTGGAAAAATATCTATTTGGGTCCTCTGCCCATTTTTTTTAAAGATTTTATTTGTTTTTTTTAGAGAGGAAGGGAGGGAGAAAGAGAGGGAGAGAAACATCAATGTGTGGTTACTTCTCTTGTGGCCCCCACTGGGGACCTGGCCCACAACTGAGGCAATGCCCTAGACTGGGAATCGAACCAGGAACCTGTTGGTTTGCAGCCTGCGCTCAATCCACTGAGCTACAACAGCCAGGGCTCCTCTGCCCATTTTGGATTAGATTGTTTTTTTGATGTTG
The DNA here is from genome assembly GCA_028533065.1 of Trachops cirrhosus. NCBI lineage: Eukaryota > Metazoa > Chordata > Mammalia > Chiroptera > Phyllostomidae > Trachops > Trachops cirrhosus. The sequence continues at coordinate 15,257,742 of CM052544.1, read as the reverse complement.
AGTTGCATGAATTCTTTACATATCTTGGACATTAACCCCTAATTGGACAGATCATTTGCAAATATTTTCTCCCATTCAGTAACTTGCCTTTTTGTTTTGTTGACGATTTTCTACACAGTGCGAAAGCTTTTTAGTTTGATGTAGTATTATTTGCTTATTTTTGCTTTTGTTGTCTTTGACCTAGGAGACATATTAAAAATAATATTACTAAGACCAATATCAAAGTGTTTATTGCTTATTTGTTCCCCTAGGAGTTTTATAGTTTAAAGTTTTTAAGTCTTTAATCCATTTTGAGTTTATTTTTGCATGTGTTGTAAGAAAGTAAACTAGTGTTTTATTATTTTGCATGTGTCTGTCCAGTTTTCCTATTGAAGAGACTGCCTTTACTTGACTGTATATTCTTTTCTTTTTTTTCATAGATTAATTTACCATGTAAGTTTGAGTGTATGCCTGTGCTTTCTATTCTGTTCCATCAATCTATGTGTCTGTTTTTGTGCCAGGACCATATTGCTTTGTGGTATAGTTTGAAATCAGGTAGCATGATACCTCCAACTTTGTTCTTTTCCTTCAAGATTTCTTTGGCTATTTGAGGTCTTTTGTGGTTCCATGTAAATTTCAGGATTATTTGTTCTTGTTTTGTGAAAAATGCCATTGATATTTTAATAGAAATTAAATTGAAACCCATTCACAGAACCGACATATCTTTATTGCTACACTAAATACAAAGAAAAATTAAGTTAATAGTGGATGCGCTTTTAGTCCCAGATGATGATATTTGTTTGGGCACTGGTTAACCAACTCATTACTAAAGGTTTGTATTCTTATCAAATATAGATCTATATTCAGGAGCTCAGGGAAGAAACATTTCTAGAAAAGATATATACCAAAATAATGACTTTGGGAATGTAACACACTCTATTTTTGCACTTTAACTTTGTATTCATGTAAACCTAGGTTTCCCAATAGCTTTCAAATCTGAAGTACAACTTCTTTCTAAGATCTCATGCCCCGATGACAGGTCAATCACTGTTGGCTGAAATAAGTACTGACAACACCCACATGGCCCCAGGAAGCTACATTGCAAAGAGAAAACCTATACCCTTGTCCAAAACTTCATGATACTCAACGCTCTGTTGGCTGTTTTCAATTACATATTTCAGTTTGAGCCCAGAAAATTAATGAGATATGCATTTTTTGGAATTTACAACTTTTTAATGTGATTCCCTGAATGCATGCACCGTTTCCACTGTAACACATATTCTGTGCAGCACACTGATGGAAAGATCTACTTTGCAATCCCAGTTCCACCATTTACTTTCTTTGTGAACTTGGCCTCCTCTTTCAAGGAGAGAAGCAGAGAAGATAACAAAGAAAAATGTGGAGGCATCAGGTCCTGATTCCAGGGGTGCTCCAAGCCATTTGCATGTCTTCCCCCCTGGAGTTACTAAGTTTTCCCTTGGAATCCGTGAGTCAGTAATTCTCCTTCTCTTTTATATAATACAAGTCGTGTTTCTGGTGCTTACAACAAATGACTCATATGAGTTATGTTTATTGATCAGAGTATATATTTATATTTGCCTGTGTCCCTGATTTCCTTTTTGTCTCTCTGTTATTATTTTGTTTTGTATTTTAACACTGTATATCATTTGTCACATAAGGGAAAAGATTGATGAGCTGAATTTCCAAGTTTCTTTCTCATTCTTATATAACATGGTTTCCAAAAATCTTTAGACATGAGATCATATTTATGCAGCCTCATTACTATCTAAAAATAATCATAGAAAATAATCCTAGTATTTATAAGGGTAAGTATAGAAAATTGGCCATAATGGTGAAGTGAGCTGTGCTACTACTATGTGGGGAGATATTTAAAAAGGATATTTTTTCTCTTTTAAAAAAAGGTTTTCTCTCTCTTTTTAAAAAAATTTTATTTATTTATTTTTACAGACGAAAAGGGAGGGACAGAAGGAGGGAATGAAACTTCAGTGTGTGGTTGCCTCTCGCACGCCCCCTACTGGGAACCTGGCCCACAACCCAGGCATGTGCCCTAGACTGGGAATTGAACCAGCGACCCTTTGGTTTGCAGGCCGGCACTCAATCCACTGAGTCCCACCAGCCAGGGCATGGATATATTTTCTCATTGTATATGACATAAAGATTATGGAAATACCTAGTATTGCAAATGCGACTTATCACCATCATCACTGTCATCATAAATAAGAGATATATCTTTGACAATTATCCCTCAGATTCTGTAAGGGTTAGACTTTTTAGTTTGATAATTCTCAGAGCACTACTACAAAGCATCTTTTAAGATCTTTGCTTCATGTCTTCTTTCTAAAAGAAGTTCCCATCACATAGATTTATTCAAAAAGAACTAGAGGATACAGAATATAGAGGGACTAATCAACCAGGACTGCTGATCAATCCAGAGCATCAATCACAGGACAGCAACAATTCTACCTTGTGACTTGCATGGGCCCTTCCCTCCATAAAAATTATATTAAAATTTTATTTTAAAATACTGTTCGTGAAAACACAAATAGATGAAAATATTATAACTTTTCTGTGACCTAAAAGTATATATATAGATTTTCTAATAACAAATATAAAAGATTTGATCGGTCTCTAAAAGTATCATAGGCCCTTAACACTGTGTCTACTCTGCCTGGTAGATAAATGGTCCCTGAACAGCACATCACCCCACTCACCCTCAGCCATTAGTATACATTTAGGTTAGATTATTACACAATTAGAGACTCTCTTAGGTAATGGGGGGCAAAGCTCTAGAGGAATGAAATGTAGGACAGGTAAGTTGAATAGAAAGATAAAGACAAGTAGAACAAATGTACACAAAATCTAAATCCGGATCCCAGTGATCTCCAAGGTTATCAACAGAATCATGTATGTAGGGAATTATTCCAGCCTTAATAGCCCTTACAGAAGAAATTGCTTTTGTTTATATAAGCCAGATAATTTGTGATAAAGTATCTCTATCCATTTGCTTCTTGCCTTATCTCAATGAAAGAAAATTACTCTCTATGCAATTGTACTTCTGAAGGAAAATTACTATTTTTGCCTTTTTCTGTTTGTCCCAGCATACCTTTTAAGTTAACTAACTTTCTAAACTTTTGGCTTGCACATCTTTTAATTGAAGGGAAGATCAAAGCCTAATGGGTCAGTGGAAACTCAGAAGCATGGTGCTCATTTCATTTGTAAAAAATTTAAAAGTCGTAGCCCTTATTAAAACTCCTTACCTTCATTTCTGCTGAAAACAATGCCATATGTTAGAGGGCTTCTTTATTTATATTGGGCTAAGATTGATGTACATGTGAATATATTATAGCTGAATACAATCAGAATTGTGTCACAGAATGAAGACTTTTTATTCTGTACTCTGATAAAAAAAACCCAAATTCCTATAATATAAAGCATGTCCTTTGCCTTAAAATGAAAATGATATCGACTCTCCATCTTTTGGGTTGTCATTAACAGGATGGTAAAATTTCATGGCATTATGATCATTTTCCGTGTTCATATATATGGGGTTTCGAAAACATGTGGCATCTCTTTCTGTGGGTTATAGAAAGAGATGGTTTGGGTGAATTACTTCTGTCTAGACAGATTCCTGCCTTTTGTTGTCTCATTCTTCAGGCAAGGAGAATAAGAAATCAAATGGAGATGAGGATTCAGATGTTGCTAATGTATATTGACCACAAACTGAGTTGAACAGTATTAACATGGTGCTTATTAACTCTAATAACCGGGTAGTTCCTTTGCAACCTCAGCAGATCGTATTTATATAGTGACAAAATGACCATGTGCATTTTAGGGATGATGGGTCCTCAAGAGGACTCTGAAACACTAGGGTGTGATAATGCTTGCAGTGATTATGGAGTGAGGCTGCAGTGTTCCCCAAACCCAGAAAACAAAGGTTCAACTGACACTTTGAGCGAAGTGCTTTGAACCAGCTTATCAAGGGCACACAGAAGCCCATGTAGCAAAATCTCTAAGGGAATGCATCCTTAGGAAAGAGAGGGACAGAGAGCACACAGTCCACAGTGGTCAGTGTTGTCTGAGCGAGTTAGGCGGTCGCGTATAGCAGTTGCCAGTCTTTTTGTACAGTCGACCTGACTTTCATAAGAAGCAGTGAGTTTCATCTCGTAAACTTTTTCTCTCATTTTTCTTCCTGACTGATGCCTTGTTTGCATGATCCGCATCCCGACAACCTGAATGATAGAGATGGTTTCCTGCATATTGTCTGTGCTGGGAGGAAAGCATATAGAACCTTTGATTTTCTTAAATGAAATCTGCATGCAGAGATTTACTCTCCAAATAAACACTAAGTGATTTATGCACTAAGAGCACACAAGTTTCTTCTGATGCTGTTTTAGGGAATTTGGAAGGATTTATGACTTTCCTGTATCTTCTTCTTGCCAAATTAGACATACCTCAGGATTTTATCATCACTTTTGACAAAATACCTTGAGATGAAGGTTGTAGTAGAAAGTACTCTAAACACCAAATATTGGGCAGTATCTGAGGCTGTTCAGAATGCTACAGGAAATCCCAATTCAGCTGTCCTTCCCAAATTAAAAACCAGATCTTCAAAGCTTTCTGTTATTTTTAAATCCTGTATGTGCAAATAAGAGAAAATGTTGGACCATTTTCCATAATTTCACTAAATCACATTTTTTTACCAAATGAAGAATAAATTCCTCATTTACTGTATCATTTTACTTTTCATTCCATGACTCTTTTTTTCCAAGCAACCAGATTTTGCAATCAGATGCCTACTAGCTGGGTGTTCATGAGCTGTGATGGATTACTTTTAATAGGTGCTATTTTCCTACTTCATTAACTGCTCCTTATCTGGTGATGTTTCTTTGGACAAGTTAGGAAAGAAACAATGGCTGAACCATTTACCCAAGTGGGCAGCGGCACAAAGATTGTTTTTAAAGAGATGATTATGTACACACAAGGATGTGTTTATTTGGGGGGTCTATGTGAGGAAGAACTTGAGTGTGTGTGAGTGCGTGTGCTTCTTTCAACTTAAAACCCCTTCTCCCTCGGCCTGGCTGACTGCCATCTCCATGCCAGTCTCCATGGCAACTTTCTTAAGGATAAAATAGCAGAAATGTGAGGAGGTCGCCTGCCCACAAACAAAGCTGCCACAGCCCTGCCAGAGGCCTGACTAGACAGAATCCCAGAACATTCCACATTCCATGAGAGTTATGCAGGTTACTGCAGTTGGCTCCGTTTAAAGGTACAGTGCCTCCGGTCCTAGGAGGCAAGTTCAAGAATGTCTTCTGCCTGGTATTCTCACATATTGGAATGTAAGTGCACAACCCTCAAGTCTCAACAGTATTTTTCCCTTGCCATCCGCTTTGAATAATTGAAGTATTTTATATTTAGCACCTATTTTTGAGTGATATTTGGAACTTGGCTTCACAGAGATCATTACCTGATACAGTGCATTGAAAATTCAATCACTTACATTAAATATTGACTAAGTGATGCTTTTAATAGTTTGTCCCAACCTGCTTTCATGAAAAGAATATACTCGTTTGCTTTTTCATGAATCATAATGGATTTAGGAAAATGTTTCCAAAAATTATAAAATTATTTGTTAAAGGTATTGCTAGGATTGAATGTTTGTGTTCCTGAATTCATATACTGAAATCCTACCCCCCAGAGATGATATTAGTAGGTGAGGTCTTGGGGAGGTGCTCAGACATGAGTGTGGAATCCTCAGGAATGGGATCACGGCCTTATAAAAGAGACCCCAGAAAGATCCCGAGGGTCTTCAACTATGTGAAGACACAGCAAGAAAGTGCTGGCTAGGAACAGGGAAAGGAGCAGCACCAAAGAAGTTACCCTATTTTGCCATGTATAATGCACACCCATGGTTTGTACACATTATACACGGGATTTCTATACCCATTATCACACCCATGGTATGTAATCATTATACCCAGGTATAATGTGTATCCTTATTTTTCCCTCAAAAAATTGGGGGGAAAGTGTGCATTATACACAGCAAGGTACGGTACTGTGCTGGCACCTGATCTTGGACTCCTGGCCTCCAGAACCGAGAGAAATATATTTTGGTTGTTTATAAGCTATTCTGTCTGTGGTATTTAGTCCATGGACTAGGACAGGTATATCCATAGTGTATATCATTAGTTCTCAACCAGCGACAAGTTTTTCTCCCATGAGAGGCTTGCAATATCTGGAAACATTTTTGGTTGTCACAACTGGGACCATGCCACTGACATCTAGTGAGAAGGGTCCAGAGATGATCCTAAACATCCTGCAATGCACAGACCAGCTCCCATAACAAAGGTTGCCGGTCCCTTATGGCAGTAGGGCCAAGGCTGAGAACCCCTTGTAAATGTGCACAGATGTAATGTGTGTGCGCTGTGTGTATATGTGCATACACGTGCACCATCTTTAAAATAAAAATCCTAATGTGCAGCGTGCTCAGATAGCTATAAAATATGCTAAGACACCTTCTATCTAGGTTGCTTCTGCTCTGTCTGCTCAGAATGGAAACTGGTATTCTCATATAACAATTGTCAATCTTGGGTTCACTGTTTCGATTTATCTTTACAATTTGTTTAGCACTCCTCTAACTGCAGTTGTTCTTTCAAGACCACAAAAGATTACCTGAGAATGCCAGACCTACCCTGGGGATTGGAAACTGGCTGGCTTACTCGGTTTCTAAGAATGATTTCTATGCAATGAACTAAATAATATACATGGTGTTTTGACATTAACTACTAAGTCTTTTCCATTAGGAATTAGTAAAATGCTTAAGTACGGCTAAGAGAAATACTTCTGACTTGCAGTGAGATTGCTCATTTCATCACCAAAGTTCTGCCAATGCTCCCTAGAGTGTTCATCTTGTTTCCATCCAATGCTATTCAACACAGTTTCCTCATGGCATTTAAAAAAATACAATTATGGGAAATTCTGAATTTCTGGGGATGACAAATGCAAAGCTCACTTTTAAAGATAATCCAAGGAAGCTTTGTTGGGTTAAGCGGTGCTACTCAAGGTGTGGCTACCTGAACTGGTAAAGCACCACAAACATTTGATTACTGGTCTGCGAGGATTCAGTGATAAAAATGGAAAATAACCTTTTAGAAACATCTAAAGCAATTTGAGACTGCACATCGCAGCACACAGTCTGGATGTTGTCAAATTTACATGTGGAGTTGCAGGGAGTCCCTCATTGTGAACCGGTCAGTGGGATCACATGAACTCACGTGGTGAGATCACATACTGGTCTGTAATACATTGGAAGTTAAAAATTAACTGACTTTACCATTGATGATATGAGAAACAGCATCACGTCTACTATTTTTTATTGCTTGGAAATGCCTTCTTATTTTATGCATGCATGGGTCACTTCTGCTTGTATCTGCACATGTCTGCTTAAGTTATCCCTGTGTGTTATTGCAATGTTTAGATTAGTTGGTTACTCTTCACGGGTTCCATATGGATTTGGTGCAACCTACAAAAATCTATTTGCCTATCAGTAAATGAGTGGATCAAAAAGCTATGGTACATTTACATGATGCAATACTATGCAGCAGAAAGAAAAAGGAGCTCCTACCCTTTGTCACAGCATGGATAGAACTAGAGAGGATTATGCTAAGTGAAATAAGCCAGGCAATGAAAGACAAATACCATATGATCTCACCTATAAGTGGAACCTAATCAACAAAACAAACAAGCAAGCAAAATATAACCAGAGACATTGAAATAAAGAAAAAATTGACAGTAACCAGAGGGGAGGGAGGAAGGGATAATGGGGGGAAAGGGGGAAGGGTTTTCAGGAACATGTATAAAGGAATTATGGACAAAACCAAAGGTGGGTAGGATCAAGGGTGGGAAGTGGGGATGGCTAGGGCGGGGGGAATCATGGGGGAAAATTGAGACAACTGTACTTGAATAACAATAAAAATTTTTTTTTAAAAAAACCTATTTTCCTGCTATAGCATTCTGTGGTGCCACTCAGGTCTTTTGGAGAGAAGTAAACATCATAGGTGTCAGTAAGGATATACTAGATTACGCTGCTGTAATCCACACCATCCGACCTAAGAGGCTTACATTGGCAAAGGTTGATTTCTGGCTCATAGTACCTGCCTCTCATAGGTAGCAAGGTCTTTATCATTGCTTTCATTGTAGACACTCAGAAGCCCAGGGTGATGGTGTATCCACCAAGTTTAACATTGCTGACAACCGTCCGGGGACAGAGGAAGACTTCGGTTGCTCTTTCATCATGTAGTTAAACGCTGTGTCTTGGTGTTATTACTAAGCACACACCTTTGCCTATCGTGTCACTGGGTTTTACTCTTTAGAATGTCACATCCCTTTTTACACAGACTTTGGAGGAAGGATAGGGAGGCAAAAAGATAATAACCTTTGATTTCAGCTAGAATCTCAACTCTACAACTTGGTTGTGGCATAACCACACTAAATTATTTAATCATTTTAAGATGGGACAATAATACCCATTTTATGAGTTGTAATGAAGATTAAACAGAATAACTTTTTATTAAAAAGCCTTGCATATTGCTTTTTAAATGCAGGCAAATGAAAGTGTTTATTATTAGGCTATAATAGTTTCAGTTCAATTTCCAAAAAAGTCTTGTTTTTTATCTAGAAAAGTCTAAATAATATTGAAATCAATTTAGGTAGCTATTAAACCATGATAGATCCTTAAGCATCTTTGTAATGTTGTCTGTTGCTTTTGACCTAGCCAACACACCTTGAATTATTCTTTTTTTAAATATTTTCTTTTTTAATTTTATTTTTTTATTTTAGATTATTCAGTACAGTTTCTATCCTTTATTCCCATTCCAGCCCACCCACCCATTCCTCCCATTTCCAACCCCCCTAGTTTTGTCCATGTGTCCTCTATATTTGTTCCTATAAACCCTTCCCTTCTCCCCTGAAATTCCCTCCCCTCTCCCCTCTGGGCCCTGACAACCTGTCCTCTATTTCAGTGTCTTTTGTTATATTTTACTTGTTTCTTTGTTTTGTTATTTAGGTTCCTGTTAAAGGCGAGATCATATGGTATTTGTCTTTCAATGCCTGGCTTATTTCGCTTAGCATAATGCTTTCCAGCTCCATCCATGAATTATTCTTTTTTAAAAAGTTCTCTTTAAAAAAAGAAACATTTATTTTTTATTCCACTTATTTATGCATTCACTGATTACTTCTTATATGTACCCTGACAGTGAATCTAACTTGCAGCCTTGGCTTTTTGGGATGACACTCTAACTGACTGAGCTGCCTGGCCTGGGCTTGAATTATTCTTCATGAAATCATGCTGGGTAATGATGTTTCTGGCCTTCCACACATTTCACTGCTGTAGCATTCTGTGGTGCCACTCTGTCGTTATTGTTCTAGATTACTGTGAAATATCATTTCTAGAAAATGAAAAATGTGATAGGATGGGTACTATTTCAAATCCCTGTTCGAGTTCAGCTGACTTTCAAGCTAATTACTTATATATTTTTTCAATTTAAAAGTTGATTATGTAGGTTAATTCTTTTTTAAAAGAAAGATGACTTAATAGATTTAAACTAAAACCAGTACTTAAAATCAATATATCAGAAGAGTATTTCTGCAAATAGATACTTTATCAGAGAAATTTTGCATTCTTGATGTGGAAAAAGTTATCCCAATATAGTAAAACATTTGTCAGTAACTCATTCCCATGATTAGGGATAACAGTCAGATTTTGTAGTCTTTTTTTCTGGCTCTGCCACCAACGGATAGTTTAAATACCACTGATCAGTCTCTTGCTCTTTCTCTTTCTTCCTCTTTCTTTCTCCTCCTCTCTAGATTCTTGACCATACTGTTAGTTGAATGATTTCAAAAACTGATGTCTTGCAGGTATATCGGGGTTCTTGGGCCTAACTTCCAATTGAAGATTTATTATTATTGATTTTATCATGAACACTGTGGTATGTTGATGCCAAAATATTGCCACATTTTTTCACCCATCTTTGTAACCTACCTTTATGGGACTTTGCAGCTCCTCCCTTTAAGAGGTGGAGTCTATTTCCCCACCCCTTCAATCTGGGCGGGCTGTGAGACTTGCTTTTCTCAGCAGGTGATGGTATGTGAATTCAGAGCCTTGGCCTCAGGAGGCCTTGCATGCTCTGTTTCCTCTTCTGGAACCCAGCCACTGCCACGGGAACAAGCCAGGCTAGCCTGCTGGAGGATGAGATACTGTGTGGAACAAAGCCAAGTCATCCCAGCCGAGGTCATTCCAGACCAGCCAGAATGCCACAGATTTTAGCTGACTGCAGACCCAGGAGAGAGCCCGTCAGAACTTCCCAGGTGACCCTTAGAGTCAGGAGAAATGATCCATTGCAGTGTTTAAGTCTCCCAGTTTTGGGGGTTGTGTGCTGATGCTGCAGTTGTTGTGTGCACCTTAGATATTCACACTTTCCAGGCCTGAGAGGCAGAACGGAGCACTAATGGGGGGCTGTCGTGTATGACCCCGTGTCTCAGGGGCTCCCTCCCAAAATAAACATATTCTTTACTCACCAGGGGCTTCTCGTTTTACCACGGCATTACTTTCCTTTCTCTGAGGTAACAAATTGCTGCGTACTTAGTGACTGAAAGCAGCACAAATCTATCATCTTTAAGTTCTAGAGCTCAGAAGTCTTAAAATCACACATTTTATGACATCTGGATTGACTGAGAACTTTCAAAAATCATTAAGTCCTGATTTTTGTTTTGTTTTTTCACTTCAGAGGTTTTCACCCCTCAATTTTTTCTTTACTTTTATATTTTACTATAAACAACAAAAACTATGCCATAGCTTCAACACTTTGCTTGGAAAGCTCCACAGCTAACTGCTCTGTTATCACTTAGAAGTTCTGTTTTCATATATTTGCAGGACACATTTCACCTAAGCTTTCTGCCACTACAGAATACACATCCCCTTTCTTCAGTGTCTAATAATGATTTTGTTCTCATTTCCCTCTGAGCCCTGCTAACAATGCCTTTAAAGCCCACATTTCTACCAACAATCAATTTATGACAACTTGAATTTTCTGTAGGAAAACACAGGTTTTCTCCACTGTGCTCCTCCTTCCATCTCAGTCCTCACTGGCAGAGCTGTTGATGTCCATGTTTTTACGTACCGTCTGTTTAAGGCCATCTAGGTGCTCCCTCCGATAGTGCACATTTTTTCAGCCTTTGCCCGTTGCTGAATTCCAAAACCACTTCCACATTTTTAGTTGCTGTTGGTGGCAGCAGCCCACTTCCAGCGTCAAAGTCCGTGTTTGTTTTCTATTCCTGTTGTAACAAATTCAGTGGTTTTAAACGACATCCATTTCTTATCTTACATTACTGGAGGATAGAACTAGCACCGACACGTTGGCGGGGCTGTATGCCTTCTGGTGCCTCTAGAGGAGAATCAATTACTTTGCCTTTTCCGGTTTCTAGAGTCCGTGTGCTTTCTGGGACACGGGACCCTTTCCTCTGTCTTCAAAGCCAGCAGCTTAGTCTCCTCCCATCTCATTCTCTCTCCTTCCCTCTCTCCCACCTCTGCTTCTGTCATCCTATGTTCTTCTCTGACTCTGCTACCACTACCTCCCTCTTATAAGGACCCCTATGGTTACATCACTCTAACTCAGATAATCTAGACTGTTCTTCCCATCTCAAGATCCTTAATCAGATCTGCGAAGTCCTCTTTGCCACTGGCATTAGAACACGGACAAATTGGAGGGCAGGGATATTATTCTACCCATCACCACCACCTTTCTAGATTTTCTTTTAATATAAAAATCCAAATGTACGACAAATAATACTCTTTCATGGATATTAAAAATGGAATGTGTATATTGAAATTATGTTCTAAAAGAGGAAGGATAAACTTCTTATCAGAAATGTATACATAATGAAAAGTAAACAAGCCCCATGTATTTCCTTAAAGAATTCCCTTTGAATTCTAAGCTATTCCTAAACAATTCATGGTTTAAATAGCTTGAACTAGTATTAAGACTTTACAGGTAAGAAAATTGTTCTTCATAAAAACCTGTCAACAATAAGTGAAGAATATCTTCGGATTCGTGGGAAGACGGAACTGCTCCATGTCCTGCCATTTCTCTGATGCTGATGATACACTCTGCCAATGAAGTGAGGTGAGGCTGTGCTTGGCTTTGAATGCCCGCGGCCCAGTCAGGTTTCCAGTTCAGGAATGATGCGTAGACGCTAAACCAAACTTCCCAAGACCTCTGAGGTTATTTGTCCATCAGCTTGGCTTGGCATTTGATTATCCCTTGCTCAGCTACCCCATTGTCTCTGTTGCTGCTGATCTTAAAATATTCAGCTTCGTTTCAACGTCAGCCATAGTACTTGACACTCTGACCTTCGGAGACATTGACTGCCAGAAGCTGATTATATCCTGTGGAGAAGAAAATCTTTCTTTTGTATATTTTATTTACTCACCATTGCTTCCCTGTGACCCTAGTTATTGCTTTGTAAAACTGCATAAGAAGACTGAAAAAAATAGTACGGAAAACAGACTTTCTCTCTTCCTCCCCCCAGTTCATAACAGTATTAAAATAGTATTTCTCAGTGTCCTCTGTTAGCAAAAATAAAATATTAATTATTTTTGTCACCTCATAAAACCTTAATGGATGACCACATGTCCCACTTTACTTCTGTGAAGGCCCTTGGGTTTGGGTCCAAATATTGCTCTTTACATAGAAAAAGAGTATTTACTCTCGGTCTAGGGTGTTTCCCTTCTGATTCTAAGGCGCAGGCAGTGAAATCAAATGTAATTCTTCAGCATGGTGTTAGGTTAGGTTCTTTCCCTTCTCACATTGTGACAAGCATCCTGTTTGCTCTCTCAAAATTGGTTTTTCACGGTGAGGAACAGCATCAAAGTAACTCCAAAATAACTCCAAACTATTTTCTCCATAGAACATTTGGTCAGTTTAGAGCCCAGCTGTTGACAGCTGCACGTTACAAATGAAAAGTTATCACTCTGTGCTATTTACTCTCTTACATTCACATGTTAGACTTCTGTGACAGTGAAATACCATGAGCTGACTTTTTATACTAAGGTTAAGAAAAAACCCAGCATGCTGCACCTGAGACAAGGTTTGATGCTTTGTCGACACATTATTTCTCCCTTTCCAGAGTTAATTTTCACGTGCCATCAGTCTGCCTCCTCACCCAAAACGTTGGAGTCCATCTGGAGTTCCTTTAGGTTGTCTGCCTGTGGGTTTCCCTCTCCCCTCAAATCAGCGCCAGGTAGCATCACCAGAAACCTTCCTAGTTCCCATCTGCCACCTCACTTCAGATTTTGAGATGCATACATTTTTCCCTAGTCCTGAAACTAGTCATGGTTGCCTCACAGACTTTTTATGCTAAAATCTGGAGTATTATTATGTATTGATTTATTCTCTAGCATTTTATTTGCATGTGAATGTCTGTGCATGTGCATATAGTATGTATTTTAATGTGCATTGCTGTTGACCTTAAATAGGATTGGAGTTGCACACTGGGAAATTGTATTGAACACGATATGCCTTATTGATTCAATGTTGGACTTTGGGGTCACGACATATAGATGTAAACTATGACTCTTCCATTCACTAATTTTGCATCCTTAGGTAAGTTATGTTTCCTCTTCAAGGCTATTTCTCCTTTAAAATAGTGCTCATGATAGAACCCTATCTATTGAGTTTTAAAGAGGATTTGATGAAATCTAACAAATAGATGTCCCACTATTTTTTAATTTTCTATTCTTTATCTTGATAAAGAGGGTGACTGTTTAAGAAATTTCCAATTTGAATAGAGTTATGGTTATATTTTTAAAACAGAATTGACATCTATTTAGTCAATATATATTTATTAAACACTCATTACTTGTCTGCTACTGTGAATGTAAATTCAAGGTCACTGTTTTTAAGGGATCCAGAAGGAGAAAACAGTAAAACAGAATGATAACACAACACAACTCTGATGGGTGTTCTGGTAAAAGTGTGGCCAAGATGATATGAGAAAGAAGTGGTACCTACTGTGAGTGGTTAGAGCGAAGGTAGCAAGGAAAAGTTTCTTCAAAGGAGGCCTAGGTTGAGTCCCGAATTGTGGACAAATAGAAGTTTCTCAAATGAAAAGGAAGTTATTCTAGGCACAGAGGTAAGTAGAAGATATGATGTTTAAACAATAATCTAAAAAATTGGATTTTGGTAAAGGAACTGAACTTAATTTCTGGCATGAATTGGTATGATCTCAAAACCTGGTTAAGTCAGTAAATAATTTATTGGGCAGGTCTCATTTAGGCAGCTCTATAGATGCACAGCTTAACTTCTGTTTTCATGCAAAAATTAATAATAGTGGCTACCAATTATATAACATCTATTATATACCAAAGGCTGAACGTGAGGTTGGTTGCTTTATAACCATTATCCTCTCAAAATAGACCATATTTTATTGATTTAAAAGCTAAGTGCAGCCTTGGCCGGTGTGGCTCAGTTGGTTGGAGCATTGTCCTGTAACTGACAGGTTGCAGGTTTGATTCCCGGTCAGGGCACGGACAAGAGGGCAACTAATTGATGTTTCTCTCATATCAATGTCTCTCTCTCTTCTCCCTCCCCTTCCTCTCTCTCTTTAAAGCATTGAAAAAATGTCCTTGGCTAAGGATAAAAAAACAAAGGACTAAGTACAGTGAGGCATGCCATCATTGCTGGAAACTTTCAGTAGAAAATGTAAGGAATGATAAACAGAATTTGAATGCCAAACTCTCTTTACTCTGTCTCGGTTTTGTTTATTATGAGGATTAGAGCCGCATACCTAAAAGAATTCCCTCCCACCTGCTACTAGTTTTTTTTTTTAATGTAATAGTCAATAGCTTTATGATTCAAAATAAACTTACTAAGAGTTTATAACTTTCCTGGCTGTCAACAACCAAACTTGTAACTTATGAACAGCTAATGAATTTAAACTATGGTATTAGCAAGTTAGAAAATTTGAGATTTTACATACGTTCCCTCCACCATCCCCACCCCCAAGCTGTCATTCATTTCTTCCAGAGAATAATTAACCTTCCTTAGAAGTTTCTGGACATGGGTAAGGAAGCTCCAGAGGAAGCCACAAAGTGTTGTTGCCTATCTGCACGAAGGACTCTCTGAAGCATTAGAAAAAAAGGACAAGGCAGTGGAAGGCCTTTCCCTCCTTTTTACGGGACACAGTCATTTGGATTGTGCAAAGGCAGCAGCCTTGAAGCCGTGCTCTTTAATGAAAGTGTGGGCTCTGCAGGGAATGTAAAAAGTCCTGCTGACCATGCCTGACGCCTTGTTAGAGTCGCTTCGTTGAGATGTTAAAATGCCTATCAGGCTTGGAGATGGTTGCTGGATTCATTATCTAGAAAAGGGAAGTGTAGCTTCTTCGTGAGTATTGACCCCGTAAGGTGTACTCGCTTCCATTGATCACAGCGAGCTGACTAGAGCTAAGTATTTGTACCCTGTCGAAAAGATTTTATTGTGATAAATTGAGCTAATAAATATTTAACTGAATGAGTAGTCACAGATTGGATTGTCTTAATGGGGGGTGCCTGGTTTTCCACATCTCTCTACTTCTTCCCACTATGTATCCAGTGTACCCACAGACCCGACACCTGTCAATTTTTGTTTATTGCTGGTTTCTCTTTTGAGGTCCGTGGGGCCATGTCCCTTAAAACAGCCATGTCTAGAGAGAGATTAATTAAGATGGAGAACAAATATCTAGCTGCACCCCTTATCTGAGAGGGCATACGCAGTTGATTATGAGAGTTGGCCTCACAGTCCTTCTTAATTCTTTACTACAGCCAGACACTAACAACGGAAGACTGTTGGCAGGTGAGATGAACCCTGTTGCGTCATTGCCATATTTTGCATGCTTAAAATAGGGAGCAAGTGAAATTGGGACAGAAGGCTTACCTACTACCAAGGTTGTGAGAAGAAGCATGTCTATTTTATATGCATATATGTGTATATGTTTGTTCATATGTGTATCCACCTGTTAATATGCATTTGAAGGAGATATTAGTTAATCATACATACACATGGAGACAAAAAACTTTATACAATTTTCATAATCTATAATATAATCGTTCCACTAATAAACTGTAGAAAGTAATAGGTTTATAGTATTTTCTCCATTCATCACATTTATCATTTATAGCTGAGAAATGCTCTTTAAGATTGTCTTTCTTGTAAGGCAAAGGAGCAGTTTCTGTCTCCATGAAAAAAAATTAGCCTGCCAATACCTGCAGAGGTTTATGTTCAGGAGCTATAACATTTTTTATGGGATTTAAACACAGGGAATGGTTCACATAGATTTGGCTGTCACACAACACCTAGGCAATGCGTTGCACCTTTCATCACTCTGTAAGAAAAAAAGATGGGTTAAGAAGCTAGTCATTTCATCCCTGTACTTTGTAACTGATGGAAGTGGATGGTTCTCCCTTCTTTGCCTTTGTGCTCGATCTGAGGGTAGAGTAGAAAGCTTTCCCAGCTCTTTAGGTCATTTCAACTTGCTCAGCATCTAAAGAATGTGTCTCCACATAGTTCTAGGTGAGTGGAAAGTCTTATCTCTGGCAAAAATTTTCTATGGTTTCCATTAGATTTATTTACCAAGTAAACTCAGTTTTCAAAAAGGAGCACCTAAACTCTCAATATGAAAATTGAGTTAATTCAATCAACCTCTACCAGATGAGAAATGAAAAAGACTATTTTGTTTCTTATTCCTCATGGGGAGATAATTTTCTTGCTTTGAGAATAGGCTTAATATATTACTTTTATGTTTCTTTAAAAGTTTGAGTCATTTCCAGCAGCATCTACTTCCCTCTTGAAACCCTTTGAAAATAGAATTATTGAGAGGAGTGAAAGGGGTCATCCCCAGGAGAGAGATTTTTTATCTTTTGCTTTTTCTTTCATTGTTCAAACTGAATCATATTTACATATGACATTAGACAAAATATGACTTTTCCATAATGTTCACTAGGGAGATGACCGAATTTCAGTAGCTTTGTGGGAAACTACTTTGGAAGAACAGATCATCCTGGAAAAATGGCATTTGCAAGTATCTTGTATTGGGAAGTGATTTTCCATCTGACCTCTTGTATTCTATCAGTCAAAATTATAGCCATTTTGAAAAACATTTTGGTTTGGTTGGCTTCCTAGGCTTTTTGATTGAGTTGACTGTGATTCTATATAAATTTCTAAACATCAAAAATATTAGCTTGGAAGTTTAAGACTGAGAGGCAAGCATTAATGTTGCTTTGTCAGACTTTGAAAAGAAGTTCTTCAGAAAGTCAGTCTGAAGGTTATCGAACATCGAACCATGCCTATTCAGCCAGCACAAATGCAGGGTCCCTCTTTACCCTACAATGTCTGTAAAGCTGACAAGGACATTAATTTCAAAGAGAAAAATAAGGAGAAGGCATTGGAAAAACTTTTTTAGAATTATTTTATTTGTGATTACTTTTTAATTTTATTTTTAAATTTATTTTTATCCATTTAAAAATCCTTATTCTATTTTCCCCATTACCCTTTAGTCTCCTTATATGCTCTCTCTCCCTCAATCACCACATTGCTGTCCATCTCCATGTGGTTGGGAAAAAACAAACTGGGTGAAGACACGGGACTGTAAGAATCTTACCATAATGGATATGGAAGCATATGGAGCCAATCACAGACTCTGCCACAGGGACGAAAATTAGCATTTGCTGTCAGGTGCATGTGGGAAGTCCCTTTTTTTTAATATGATGAAGGATTTACATGCGATCTTTCCTGTCTTGTCATTGTTTTTAATCTATGAGAAGAGGGTTAGTGGCAAGATACTCCACATTCACCATTACTTTCCCTTTTTGACTCCTCCCCAAAAGTGAAGTTAGTGGTAGCCATGGCACTAATGATATCCATCCACACTGCTAAAATATCCCCGTAGAGAGCATCATATGGAATACTCGTGGGTAAAAGTTTTTATTCTAAGTACAGTAAAGTCAACCGGTATTTTAGAACACTTTGGAGGTAATACATTTCAGAGTGTGTTTTCACATTGGAATTAGGTCTTACATAAGCATCCTAAAGTCAGTGAATAAGTAAAAAAAAAATTTTCGTACCAGCAAATTTCCTCTTTAAAAAATCCTGAAAGTTTCAAGACTCTCATGCTCTGAATGGTACTTATACCCAATCATGAACTGAACCATGGAAAATTCATGTCTTTCATTTCCCATGATTTTTAGTCCTACATTCATTGACTGAATGATTGAAAAAATCAGCTGCTGCTAGTTTTTATGTTTTTTATCCCAGTATATAGAATTTCTATCAGTTAAATGTACATATGATGTCCCATCCATCTCTTTTTAATCGCAGAATTAATGGCACTAAAATAGTGTGTTCATATTTAGGGAGCAGGAATAATTTCTGCTGATTACTAATGTGATAGAGAGCATGCTGTTCTTCAACTATTCACATTTTTTGACCCATTTACTCAAGTTTATATATGACCTTCCAGTCCTTGGGAAGTTTTATCTGCCATTGTCACACTGGATCCAGTCTCAGCTATCTTTACTGAGCTGTTAGCTATCTGTAAGCATGAAACCCTAGGAAAGGAACCAGGTAAACCTGGGTTTGTATCTATTGACCAGTTAGGTAACACCACTTTGAGCCTCAGTTTCCTTACCTGTGAAATGTAAAATAAGGCTGCATACTTAAAAAGTGTATTTTGAATTGAGTTTTAGTATGAATAGTCACATAGAAATGTGATATTCATCATAAGAAGGTATGAGATTTAAGTACATTTGTTTGCAAGTACAGGTACACACTGGCTTCATTTCAGCTTGTCTTCCTAGTTAATTAGAGTCAAATGTCTCTGATAAACAAATTTGACTCTAGATCCTGAACTTGTTCTAAGTTTCTGTAAAAATAGTTTGGAGATGGAAAAACTAAAAAAATGGTTATTTTATCCCATTTGTGGGTAAATTTAGAAATTTGACATACAGCATGATGAGACTAGAGTTACCCTTGTGCACAATTTGGAATAATCAGTTATGGGACATGATAGAATCCCACAGCTCTGTCTCCTGATAAACTTTCTTTCAACATTGCCTAGATTTTGGCCAGTTGACATTACTAGACTTCTTTGACATTAGAGAAGCCAGATCACCAGTAGAATCCATGAGGATCTATGAGCCAAACAGCCCCTATCCTAATTTATATTACCAGAACCTTAGTAATCTTTTTATGAAGGGCGAAGCTGTATTAGTCAGGCTTTGCTCCAGTGGCAAATAAATACACATATATCAGTGACTTGACACAATATATGTTTTTTTTTTCTTTCTCACTCAAGTCAGTAGGCAAATCCACTGATTTTCCCAAGAAAGCTCTTATTTTCAGTTAGTGACTTAGGCTCCAGGCAACGTCCACCTTATGGCAGAACCACCTGAACATGTGACCGCCATAGATACAAGTAAACAGGTGATGAGAGTCAGAGGAAGCACATCCGTTTTTAAAGATCTTGGTCTGGAAGTGACACCTGTTATTTCTCATCAACACTTGTTATCTTAAATTGTCACAAAGCCCCTCATACTACTTATAAGATGGGCTGGAAAGTGTAGGAAAATTTGGATAGTTGCTGAGCACCAAATTCTGCCAGAGAGGAAACTGGTTTCTGAATAGTCATACCTTTGAGGTAAAAAGTAAGGTGATATTTGTAAAATACCTAGTAAAATATCTGGCTCCATGAGGGCTGAGACCTTATCTGTTTTATTCCCTTCTAAATGCCAGGCAGTGGGCAGAGTGTTTGGCAAGTAAGAGGGACTATAGAATGAATAAATGAAAGACAGGATGACTGCATGCTCTACTGAATGAGGAATAAACAGAGAAGTGCTAACTCTGTTTATTTCAACCATATTCAACCATCTTTGAGTATAGATAGGTAAACTGATCTTCACAGTTTAGCACAATGTTCAGCACATGGTATATACTAAATAAATATTTATTTATGTTGAGGTCGATGATAAACAAGACCAACAATTAGTAGTTTAACAGTGATTGCACTGCAGGTTTTTCTTTTCCTTCCACAACAAGGGTTAAAATTCTAAATAGGATGAATTGTATCTCCTTTTGGCAGTTTGATTTATGTATATTTTAGAAGTGGAATCTTAAAAAAACTTTGTTCAACTTTGAAATACCAGGACAAATGTTCACCATGTGCTGTACAAAGTTTAAGGCATTTAATATAACTGTACTGTCTATAGCACATTGCTTTTCTTTCTTAAAAAACATAAATTTGCTGAGCTGGGCCTTAGAGAACTATGATTTGTTGACATGAATTCAGCACGATCCCAACCTGCATAGTAAGAATGTTTTGATTCCTTTGCCAACTTGTATTTCTTTGCCAAGTTTTGTGGAACATGCTTTTGGTCTTGGCAGTCTTCTGCATATTAGCTATTCTGTTCCCTCTAATTTCCAGGGAGAGACATTAATTATATTTCTCTATGCTCCTGGGAGTCATACACATGATGTTACTAGACAACAGCAGTAGGTTGTCTCCCTGGGACATTTTAAGTTGGGTGGTATATTTCTGCAAGCTGGAGGCAGCCTAAGGGGTTTACTCTTAGCTAGTATTTGTCAAAAATTCATTGTTTCACCCAGTTTCAGCAAACAAGTAGATTGGAGTGCTTCCTTTGTCCATGAAGACATGAACTATGCCAGTTTGATTCAGAAAAAGTGCTTTCTTGATGGAAACTCTAGGTGGATGTGAAAACTTGCATTGTTGACTATAGGTAGAAAAAGTTTTGAAACTCAGAAACATGAACAAGAAAAAATCTTAGAATATAAGCATTTGGTCCTGATGCCACTGGCTGTCCATCTGGCAAGTGAAGAAACTATGTCAGTTGTATATAAACAGAGAACTCTCAGTTTTGCCACAAAATTTGGTTGGGAAGTTTGAGACTTGATAGTTGATTTTTATAAGTATATTCATTTACTTATGCAGTGGGTATTTGTTGAGTTCCTACTATAGGCCAGGCATTTTTCTAGGTGCTATGGATACAGCAATGACTAAAACATTAGAACAAAACAAAATAAACAAACAAAAACAATGCTACCCTTAAGAAGAGTTTAAGGAACTTGCCCAAAGTCACACAGCTTCTAAATAATAGAGCTACGATTCAAACTATGCAGTCTGACTTATTTATAACTCATGGTCTTCACTCCTAAGTTATAGTGCCTTTATATTTTAAAAAAATCAATAGACAATATTTTTGGAGCAGTTTTGGGTTTGAGAAAGACTGAGCAGAAAATGCAGAGGGTTTTAATATACTCCCCCCACCAAGACATTTGTTGATCTTTGATGCAGAAAGCAACAGAAAATGAAACAAACATTAATATGCCTAATGCATGACCCCTCCTTTTTCTGTAGTTGCATTACAATAGAGGGAACTGAAAAATTTCCTAGTCGTAAATTATTCACTCATTCATTTTTTTCTAAAAATAATTCTAGAGGCTCATCCATATATTAGGGTGCTCAAGTAGCAGTGACAAACATGGTCCTTGCTCTTACAAAATGAGTATAAAATTGCAAAATAGAAAGATTTCTAAGGATGAGGCGGCCCTCAAGTTAAGATTGGGGATTAATACAAGTCCTGTCTGAGCCAGTAATACTTAAATTACACTTGAAGAATGTATGAAGGTTTTCTTTGCAAAGAGAAGAGTAGAGGGCATTTAGGGGAAGAGGTTGGCATATACGAAGTTACTGAGAAGGCAAAGAATTTGGAGCTTTTGAAAATAAAAATCTGAATCAGTAAAGGAAATGGAAAATGACTGGCCTGAGAGATAGGAGAAAAGCCAGGAGAATTTTTTGTTACAATAGTCAAGAAAAAATATGGTCACATAAGGTCAAGTAAGTTTAAGATTAAAAAATAAAAGTCCATTGATTGCAGGGTGTTTGTGACCTTTCATTTTTTGATGCCAGCATTAACACAAGGATTGTATTAAATGGTTTTTATACAGATTTCAAGTGCATATTTTCTTACCAAGAGTAATGTCCTCAGGTTGATGGTAAAGAAATGTCTTTGAAGGGAGTTGATTAATTAATGGAAGGTGAGAAAATAGGCATAGTGAGCAAAGATAATGCTTATGAGCAGCTGTGTGTGCAGAGAAAGGGAGGTGGCATGGAAGAGTTTTCTTTAAGTTGACAACAATTGGAGCAAGTTAAAATGCTGCTTTTAGAAAGCTAAAAGCACCTGCTGGGGTTGGAGGAAATGAAAATGCAGGTGGGAGCAGATAACAAAGGTGGCAGAAGGATGAGAACCAGCCCTATAGAGTGATTGGCCTTCGCTGGGAGGAGCCTCACTTCCTCCAAGGATGTTGAAGGAAAAAAGGAAAAAATAAGTAAATATTTAGTTGAGTTAATAGATTTGATAGCAATAATTAATTATATGCTTTAAAAAATATGAAGCACGAAATTAGTGTGGAGCTAAGAGAGAAAGGGTGGGAGGTGGGGAAGAACGTGCAGGTATTTCAAGGCAGTAAATGGTAGTTGTGGAGAGTGAACTTACTAGAGAAATGATGGAAGAATGGCAAGCAGTGTTGAGTGGCCGTTTGAACAGTTGACCAAGAATTTATAGTGATAATAGAGAACTAGAATCGAATTCCACTGGACCTAGACACAAAATGGTGGTAGTTTACATAAAGTTTCTCTCTCAAAGTAATTGATGTTAAGTTCAGACTGGTACAATGCTTCTACTATTATGAGGGTTCCAGAGCCTCTGTGTTCAATACCCTGTTTTCTCCATTGTTTGACTTCCATGTCATGGTCCACAATGGTGTTCCATTTCCACCCAATAGGAAGGGAAAAGGGAACGAAAGATCATATCTATTCCCTGTTTATGTTGTCAAAGAGTGGGATGATTGGACTAATGATTTTAGAGACTGAACAGTTTCAAGTGTTGAAAAGCCAGGATCTTACTGTGGGAACGGGGTGGTTGAGGTGACACAAGGAAAGTATTATTGGAGAGAAGGAAGTCAAGGATCAAAGCAACCATATTAGATAAGACATTCACATGGACTGTGATACCTAGATGAGTGGCAGAATTTGAGGAGTAAGGAAAGAGAGCTCCAGATCCAAGTCTTTGATGAATGACAAGGAGAAACCACGGAGACAGTCGAAAAGCACAAGGGAATTGGGAGTGCTTATAGTAATGTAACAATCATCTGAGCGAAGTAAGAAGGTCAATAAAAAGGTAGGGGTGACCTAATAGTTGAGAAGAAGGCATGGTATCAATGAATTGAGGATATTGATGAGGTGAGGATACTAAAGCAAATAGTCTAGAAATTTGGAAGCTTTCATCTTTTATAAAATAATCTTAGTTTTTATTGTGAAGAAATAGCATATGATTGTTATCCAATAAAATAGTCCAGGATTACTTTCTTCTTATGTTAGTACAGCTTAAGCTTGTCAACTTTCATAATGTTTTTTCAAAGAAATGAATGGATAATGAAACATTATTTTGAGATTTGTTATTACATATGTTAGTATTTGTTGGCTGCCCAAACAAAAAAATAAAAACTTTTTGATTTATAATGTACATTCTAATCACATTATTTTTGATGATTTCTAAGATTTGGAGTATCTCAATATTTTTCTGGTTATCCTAACAAATATAGCCTTTATCTTATTTCAATGCTTTATTTAAATTTTAAAATATGCACACAGCATAAAAATATTCCAATGACACAAAGTTATAAAATTAACAGCCAAAAACTATTCCTGTCTGACTTTCCATTTCCAATGCCACTCCTTGGAAACAATTAAAATCTTTCCAGAGCATCCTTGGAGGTTAATTCTATAATTTAAAAGAATGCACTGATTAGTGTGTTTTTATTGATTTATCATCTTCCTATAATGTTTGTACTGAATGTATATTTTCTTCCAAAATTCATGTTGAAGCTCTAACCTCCAATGTGATGCTATTCAGAGGTGGATATATAGGAAGTTATCAGGTTTAGATGAGGTCATGAGGGTGGAGGTTCCATGATGGGATTCGTGCCCTTAGAAGAAGAATAACAGACACCAGAGCTTTCCCTCTGTCTGTCTTCTGAGGATTACAGTGAGAAGGGGACTGACTATCTATAAGCAAGGAAAAGGGCCTTCATCAGGATCTTGAACTTCTCAGCCTCTAGAACTGTGAAGAAGAAATACAGGGACACCTAGGAGATATTGTGAGTGCAGTTCCAGACCACCATGAGAAAGTGGCTGTCACAATAGAGCTAGTCACACAATTTGTTTTGCTTTCCCAGTGCATATAAAATTAGTGTTTGTGCTATACTGTAGTCTGTTAAGTGTGCAATAACATTATGTCTACAAAACCAATGTATATACCTTAGCTGAAAAATGCTAACAATCATCTGAGCATGTAGTGAGTCATGATCTTTTTGCTAGTGGAGGGACTTCCCTCATTGGTGATGAAAATGCAATAACTGTGAAACACAATAAAGGAAGAGCAATAAACTGAGGTAGGACTATATCTGCTGTTTAAGCCACCTGGTGTGCATATTTTGTTATGGCAACTTGAATTAAGACAGTTTCTATTAACTTTCTGATTTAAAAAATTAGAAATTTAGTGGTTATAATTATGATGTACACTTTCTACCTCCTGATTTGTTCATATTATTATTTTAACATTTTAATTAACATAATTAACCCTTAATTTCTTGATTCTAAACTTTGGACCATCTTAGCAGACCTTACTTCTCTCCTCCTCTTCCTACTCTTACCACTAGTCTTAACATGTCAAGCTGTGTCTTTTATATCTTATTCTATGAGATAATTAATTCTTCAAATCTTTATCCATAAACTGATACTCTACTTTGCAAAAATTAAATATAACCTATAATATTTTGATTATTTTTATTTCAGAATCAAAATGAAAAATAGAATGATTTCAAGAGAATGTGTTCAACATGTAGTCTTTATTCTTATGTTCCATCAGCTACTCAAAATAACACCTCATTTTTGTTTCATATTTAAAACTTGACTTGTATTTAAAGTTTTGGCCTAGTTTCTAGTGGTCTTGAGATTGCAGTTGATGGGTAACACATGCCTTCATTTTATTATCATGTGTTTGGGATGAAATCTATGTTCTTCTTCAAGATAGTCTTTACATAGCCCTCCAACATCCTGATTACCACTTCATTATTTATTTCATTCCTAAAGTCATTCCATTGCTTTGAAGAAACCATACATTTGTTTTCTCTTGGATTCCTCTCTTTTTGCTGCAATAGATTTCCAAGGTAGCTTTTCTGATGGTTTTGTTTTCTTTGAAAGAAAAGGTGGAAGGTAAATTTTCAGAATTCTTCCATGTCACCCTTAACTGATACCTGTTGTTGCTCCTTTTGAAATTTTGATGATGAGAAAAAATATGATGCTATTATTATCCTTATTCTCTTGAAGGTGACCTGGACTATATTCTAGAAGTTTTCCTTGAATTTATGTTTCCTATTATTAATATCTCTTGTATCTGTGTCCATTCTGTTAGTTTCTAGAGTTGACATTTATTTTGCAATTATTTTATTAATTTCCAAGATCTCATTTTTGCTGTGTAATCAATCCTTTCTCACGGTTGCTTGTTTGTTATGGATGACTATTGCCTCAAATTTCTCAGAGAAAAATAAATAGCATTTGAAGAAAACTATTCATATTTCGCAGTGAGGAACTACATTAATTAGTGTAGCAAGGTGGCCTGCATTTCTTTCATAGTTGTGGAGCCACTGTCCCAGAAAGCTTTTGCTCCGCAAGGGAAGGTCATTTCTGTATAAGGATAAGGGTTCTGTGTCTGTACAGATTTTCCTGTAGGGTATGTGGACAGACAGCATATAGGCAAGCCCAGGGTCAGCATTGTTACCAAGCACAGAACATTTTATTTTTGTGTTTTATTGGTTAGAATTCTTAGGTGCAGAACAAAGAATTTACAATTTATTGTAGTTAGTTTAATCAAGAATGGATTAATTAAAAAATATTTCATTACTCACCCAACTGTTGAGAGAGTTGAAAGATCAGTTTCTAGAAGAGACTGCCAGGAACGAGCAGTTGCCAGAAACTCACTGAAGAACTGCCTAATTAGGGAGCTGCTGCCCCTTGGGCCCTAGAGTCACCGCCTCTGCTGCTGCCCACCGCGGGAGAGCGGACGCCTTGGGCCCCATCTGCTTCTTCGGGTGGGTCAGGTACAAACAAAAGTCTGGTGTAGATACAACCGATTGGGGAAACTAGCCGTTTATCTGCACTCTAGTTGCAGTGGAAGTTAGAAAATAAGGGCTTTCACAATTGTACCTCAGGAAGCAGTATTCACAACGTGGGGGACCATCAAACATAGAGAATGCTCAGAAGATTCACAGCGGTATTAAATGTCCAATATCTTCTCCATGGGAAACATACTTGGAGTTTATTTCTATCTCATTGTCCAGCTGCTTTTTTTTTTTTTTACCCCACTGATCCAGTGACATTATACTTGTTTTATACCTCTCTCTGGTCCTAAAACACACACTAATGGACTCTTTGCAAATAAATTTTTCTCATTAGAAAGCCCTACCAGAGGCTTAAGATGGGATTCATTGCTGCAGCCAGCTGAACAGAGTTTGACATTGAAGGGGCTGACCAGCCCCAGCTGTGCACAGTAAGTCCTTTAACTAATAACCCTAATTCCCACCCCTGCCCCCCATGTACTTGTACTCTCTGTACCTGCTGGGCCTTTTGGGGGGCTTCACCAAAAAGTACTGTGCCCACCTCCACGGAAGCCTCTTCTATTTTCTCTGATCTGATTTACCCATTTATAAAACCCATCTGACTCCTATCTTGCAGAAATTTGTCAACTTTTTTTTTTGTTTGCTGTGTTCATACTTCCTTTTTCTGTGCCATTATGGATGGATTATTTTTACATGGCTTTACTATCATTTCATTGATACTTTGGAGAGAACTACAGATAAATGTGCCTGTTCAGATAACCATTTTGTTACAACGTATAGTCCGTATTTTAGAAAGTGGAAAAACAAAGAAAATCTCATAGCTAGTTACCCCTCTCTTCCCTATGCTCTATTCCTTTTCTATTGTCTATGTAGAGAATGGCAAACAGTTTCTTAAGGAGTCAAAAGTAAATCATTCAAGCTTTATTGGCATTTATAGTCCCTTTTGCAACTCCTCAAATTGGCCATTGGCATGCAAAAGCAATTATACATACTATATAAAAAAATTGCCCTGGCTGATGTGGCTCAGTGGATTGAGCGTGAGCCTGTGAACCAAAGGGTCGCTGGTTCGATTCCCAGTCAGGGCACATGCCTGGGTTGTGGGCCAAGTCCCTGGTGGGGGGAGTGTAAGAGACAACCACACGTTGATATTTCTCTCCCTCTCTTCCTCTTTCCCTTCCCTTCTCTCTAAAAATAAATAAATAAAATCTTTAAAAACAGAAAAGAAATAGGCATGGCTATGTCCCAATGAAATTATTTACAAGAACTGGTGGTAGGTCAGTTGTGGCTAACAGACAACAGGTTGTCCACCCCATTTTATCTCATTGGTCCTGAGGGAGAAAATCCTGATGATCTCAGTAGTGGATAGGAATGTGGATCTGAGGATTTGTCTGTCTTTCATATTGAGTGAATACGATTAACCCAATTTATTGTAGACCTCTCAATTTCTCACTGTCTACAGATAATACAGATATGCTAATTGGGAAAATGTAGGTTTAACAACACACCATCCTACCCACAAAATACTTGTTCCACTATTTCCTGGTGTCAATGAATGAAATAATTTCTAGTGGGATTCTTTGTGACTTTGTCCTTCATAATATGAAAGTAGCATTTGAAAAACACTTTCTGGTATAACACTTTGATAACAGAAATAATTTTCTTAGAAATTATCATGTTTACATGTAGAAGTGAAAAAAATAAAAGCTCTAAAATTAGAGAACCAGAATTGTAATATTGCATACATATCTGATAAATTACAAGAAAAAAGATTGCTCAAATCATTTTCACCTGAGTTTTCCCTTAAATGGGAAAACATTAAAATTTGTAGGCAGGGAAGGGCAGAAATGTGGAGAGTAGCTATAAGGTAAAGTATTTTGACATTTAAATGGATCCAGAAGTTACTCTGGAAATAACTTCTAGGAACAAAACATATTTCCCCACATATGTACGAAGGTGGATTTGTGACAGAGCAGATCATGGTCCCCTTTCATTTAATTCATGCACTACTTCAACACCAGGAAAAATCCCTTTGACTAATATGTTGAACTTGACATTTGTATATGCAAACTGGAGAAAAAGAACTCAGCTCTGATGTTGACATGCAAAGAGAACCTTACTGGGGAGAGTGTTAATGTTCCAACTGAGAGCACATGTTTACATTCACAAGGCTGGTCGAGCAGTCACACTTTGTCAGTTGTGTCTACTGCTATCAAGACCGATGGCTCTATTCTAGAAATTGAAGATTTAGTGTTCTTTCCTCATTCTATCATACAGCGATTCACTTCTAATTTTCCCAGTATAGATACCTTCTTGATTTGGATTAGATCTATGTTTATGTTATTTTGACAGCTGAGCCAATAATATGATTTCCTTTTTATGTACAACCATATATATTTTCCTGGAATTAATAATTGTGGGTTTTTTCCCATTTGGTTTGTAATTTAGGTGCTACCCATCCAGCTCTATGTTAATTTCTTAAGATATCTCTTTCAGAGTCTGTGTACTTCATCATTCTACACTGCTTGCTCTTTATTGAGAACTGTTACCCATTTAGGATCACCCATCGAGATCATTTTGAGGATTTCCCTTATGTCCCTCTAAAGATGGATCTCCTATTTCTGGGATCCTGGGCCTTTCCAGTTTTTGGTATACTTCCTTATTTTTGTAGAATACACCAAACTTCCAGTATCTTTGTGGTAAAGAGTTGATGTGAGGTAAACTTTTTGCAGTGATGCATATCTGAAAATATCTTTTTCTTCAGCATACTTGATTGATATTTGGATTGAATATAAAATTCGAGGTTGCAAATCACGTTTAGAATTTTTAAGGCATTGCTCCATTGTCTTCTGACTTTTGTACTTCTACTATGAAATTTGATTCTATTTTGATTCTCTACCATTTACAAGCTAACTTTGTTTTTCTTATGGAAGATTTTAGGATTCTGACCTTTTTTTTTTTTTTACCTCTACATTATTATTGTATGTGTCATCTGGAAAATTGGTGGCCCTTTAAATCTGGAAATTCTAACTTCTTCATTTCTGAAAATATTTTTTTATTTTTTGTGTTGATATTTTTCTCTCATTCATCTGTAACTCAGCTTTTCTTTCTGAAACTGCTTTTATTCACATGTTCAACCTTCTAGATTAGTTTCTAAACATCTTGTACTTACTTTTATATATTCATTTTTCCCATCCTTGTTCTATTTTTTGAGAGATATCCTTATCTTTGAGGTTTGAATTTCTATTAATATATCTTTTAATATTTTGTATATGAAATTTTATTTTAATATTTACATATATTTAATTTACTTCTAAAATGAAAATATACTTAAATTGTATAAACTCTGAATATATTATAGATTATTTTTTAATTCAGACCACTGAGAACAAATATAAGTCAAGGTCATCAAATATATAGAAAATACATAAGTGGAGCTCAGAAATAAAAAAAGCTGAAAGGGAAAGAAATAGAAAGTCTTCCGAAGAGGCACTCTGCTTACATTTTTAAAAATTGGAAACAATGAAAGCAAACAGACTTTTGTTGCAAATGACTGATGTAAGATTCTTGAATGAGAAACTACAAATTGCTTATTTAATAGAGATTTTATAACTGATTGATATCATAAGACCAGAAACAGAATTATTCTAATCAAATCTCTAGCTTGAACAGGTCAAATGAAATCTCTGCAATTTCACATTCTTTACTAATGAAGATTTAACAACTGACCAAAACAGTTAAAATTAACAGAGAATTATACATGAAGTCAGCAGGATGAATGAGCAAGAAAACCCTAAGGCTAATCAGTGTTTATTGAGTAATGATCCTGGACAGTGACCATCAATTTTTCTGCTTCAAATGAATGATTACATTTTTTCACTTCTTTTTTCACTTAGCCAAAAATTTGGTACTATATTTTTCCATGTATAATGCACATCCACATTTCTGTGTGCATTATACCCGGGATTATAATTATGGCCATTATTATACCCTTGGTATGTAATCATTATACCCATGTATAATGGGCATCCTTAGTGTTCCCTCAAAAATTTGGACAAAAAGTGGTGCATTATACATGGTAAAATATGGTAATTCATTTTACACCGAGATGCTTTTGAATGGAATAAAAAACTATAGAAATTGCATTTTATATTTTAAATTGAAAGGCTATGGCTTTTGTTAAACTGTTATATAGCTTACAACCAGTTTTCTAGGTCATCTTTGGCCAATGAAGACATTTGTGATATATCTTTTAATTTTTAAAGCTTATATTTACTCTTTGAACGTTCTTTCACATCTTGATTTCTTGATTCCTAAATAAAACATTTCCTACTCTCTCTCTGAGGATATTAACACTATTTTTGAATTTTTCCATGAACCATTTCTATTTCCCCCAGATTTCTTTTTTTTTTTTACTGTTTGTTTTGGGTTCTGTTTTGCACATTAGAGGTTTCTTTTCCCCCTCAAATATCTGTCTATCCTTCTTTATCTGTCCAAACTTAAGAGTGTGGTACCAGAGATGGTTGTAAGTTTTTATATGCAGATAAATTTTTAAGTGTGCTTTGCCATGGCTATTTTATTAGGAAATCTTCAAGATCATCTCTGTTCTTAGTACTGCCTCACTGCTCATAGACTTTATTCTTTCCTCTTTTTGGACACAAAACTTCCAGTCTTTTGTGGGTGTAGGGGGGTAGACGGCATTAGCAGTTGCCTGGTATTAGAGAAAGAAAGAATCTGGCATCAAAATTCCTGAGCAAAATTACTATATATTTTTCAGTTTTTCTTCACATCACTCCACCTTCTAGAATTTCTCATACTCCCAACTCCTAATCTGTGGAAGTCCTGTAGTGAAAAGTGGGTTATTTCTTAGCTTCCTAAGAACTGTGTCCAGATCTGCCTTCCCCAGGGATGAGTAAGCAAGCTTCCCCTAGACCTTCTGATTTCAAACTATCGAAGTTACGTAGCTGTGGTCCCCTCTGCACTTCTGTTGTCCTTGTGGGTTTGCTTCTTTTAAAACATCTATTTACCATCATTTTATTGGAGTTTTGGGAAGGAGTGTCTCTAAATGAACTTGTCCAATTCTCCTCCTGAGTTGTTTTCTTAAAACCTGAAATAGATACCTTTACTTTTCTTAAGCACTGTTTATGAAATAGTGGTTTTTCTGTATCGTTATGTTTTTCTTATACACAGAAAATAAACACACCTGTTTTTAAATTGTCCACATAATGCCCAAGGTTATTTTATGAACTTTGAATGTTAAGCATAACGTATTTTGAGATGTACTGTGTAGCATTGCCCAACATGAAATTGATAATCCATAGACATTTACTGACTTGGAGAATGAATGGTCCCTGGGCATTCTTTAGGATAATTGTTTTTAACCATGAATTTCATGCATATGTGCTTGTGTAAGTTGTGTGTGTGTTGTGTATGTAGCAGCTGATCATTCAGCCATTTAATGGAAACAACACTGCAGATTGTCTGTGTACCCCCAGGAATAATTCCCCACTGCTGAGTTACCATATCATTCAGCTAGGTTGAGACCCTGGCTGTGGCATAAGTATTATCATTATTTTCCAGAATATTACCATCTGCTCATTTGATCCATTAACCTCCTATTGTACCTCATAAACAAAATGTCCAGCTATAGAAGTAGAACTAATCAGAGAAAAATACATTTGACACACATTTTGCTTTGGGAACAGAGGTCAGTGTTTTTCTTATTTTCTTTCTCTCTCCTGCACAGTTCTTTCATTTTCCTGGTGGAAGAATGTAGGTTATCCACATAAATTAAATGATTCTGGCTGAGTGTGTTTATTTATTCTGGGTAACAGGTTAAAAAAATTCTATTAACATTCAAATTAGTCATTTCTTTGGGACCACCAAGGGCAGATAAAATAGATGAGCTCATAGCTGGTGAAATTTATATAGTTTCACCCCCTCCCGCAGACACACAAATTGGTTTTTTTAGCTAGTCATTGTAACATCTTGAAATGATGTAATTTTTATACTGGTCGTATTGACCTTTACATGGGGTTTTAGAGCCTGAAAAAAATATGTGATTTGGTGGTACACCTGGATCTCTTATGTGAGTACTTTTGTATTTCACATCACTTAATAATAATATTAGTACTCACAATACATGCTATGCTGCAGACATTGTTTTGAGAACTATATGTATTAACTCATTTATAATCACCATGACCTTTTAAAATATACGTTATTCCTCTTAACTAATAACCAGATGAGGCACTCAGAGAATTAAATAGCTTTCCTGGAGTCACATAGCTATTAAGTTGTGAATCAATGATCTGAAACTTTGCCCACTGGCACCAGAGTCAGCTATTTAGCATCACACTCCAACATTACCTTAACTTCTAAGATAATGCGCGTCTAGTTTGACTGTAGTAAACATATTTGATTGAAGAGTGAACCAAAATCTTTTTTCCTTGACCAGAGGTTATGTTAATGATACAGTTTTTACAGGAGTCCAAGGTCTGTCTACAAAAGATATACATTATAAGCTTGTTGATTTTTCTAGGTTAAATAATGGCTTCTCTTAGTTTATTTAATTTAAATATTATTTAAGGATTCTCTAAAATTAAAAAAAATAATGAATTCAATGTACCTCTAAACAAAAGAAATTATATTAAATTAACAAATAGAAATGAAACCACAAAACATTTGCTTGAATAGCCAAAGGAATCCTGAGAAAAAAAGAATGAAGCTGGAGGTATCACATTACCTGACTTCAAGTTATACCCTAGAGAAACAATAATCAAAGCAGTATGGTATTGGTAGAAAAACAGACACATAGTCCAATGCAACAGAATTGAGAGCCCAGAAAAAAATGTATATGGGCAAAAACATTTTGACAAAGGAGTCAAAACACACAATGGAGATAGAAAACCTCTTCTATAAATGGTGCTGGGAAAACTGAAAAGTCATATGCAAATATGCAATAGGTGAAACTAGACTATAGTTGGTCCCCATGTACAAAAGTTAATTCAAAATGAACCAAAGACATAAATATAAGACCTGAAACAATAAACTTCATAGAAGAAAACAGGTACTAAACTCATAGACCTCGGTCTTAGAGAAGATTTTATGAATTTGACCCCAAAGGCAAGAAAAGTAAAGGCAAAAATAAATGAATGGTACTATATCAAACTAAAAAAATCTCCTGCACAGCAAACAAAACCGCTAACAAAACAAAACAAAAAGGCAAGCAACCAAATGGGAGATGATATTTGCAAACAGCAGCTCCAACAAGGGCTTAATACACAAAATATATGAAGAACTCATACAATTCAACACCAAAGAAACAAACAATCCAACTAAAAAGTGGGCAGAAGACCTGAACAGATACTTTTCCCCAAAAGACATACAAATGGCCAAGAGATATATGAAAATATGCTCAACTTCACTAGCTGTTAGGAAAGTACAAATAAAAACTACATGAGATACCACCTCACACCTGTTAGAATGGCTGTTATCCATGACACAAGTAATAATGAGTGTTGGGGAGGTTGTGGAAAAAAAGGAACTCTCATTCATTGCTGGTGGGAAAGTAAACTAGTTCAGTCATTATGGAAAACAATATGGCAGGCCCTGGCTGGTATGGCTTAGTGGACTGAGCACCAGCCTGTGAACCAAAGGGTCGCAGGTTTGATTCCCAGTCAGGGCACATGCCTGGGTTGCAGGCCAGGTCCCCAGTGCGGTGGGTATCAGAGGCAACCCTACATTGATATTTCTCTCCCTCTCTGTATAAAAATAAATAAAATTTAAAAAAAAAAAGAAAGAAAACAATATGGCAGCTCCTCAAAAAATTAAGAATAGTGTTACCATATGCCCCAGCAATCCTCCTTCTGGATACCTACCCAAAAATGTGAAAGTATTTATTTGCAAAGATATATACACCCCTATGTTCACTGCAGCATTATTCACAGTGGCCAAGACACGGAAACAACCAAAGTGTCCTTTGATAGATGATTGGATGAAGAAGATGTGATACAGATATACTACTTAGCCTTAAGAAAAGATGAAATACCGCCATTTGCAACAACATGGATAGACCTTGAGAATATTATGCTAGATGAAATGTCAGACAGAAAAAGCTAAGAACCATATGATTTCATTCATATGTGGGATATAAAACTGAAACTCATAGACACAGACAACAGTATGGTGATTACCAGAGGAAAGGGAGGCGAGGGAATAGTAAAGGGTAAAGGGAGCCAAGTATATGGTGACAGAAGATGGTTTGACTTTGGGTGGTGGGCACATATGCAATGTACAGATGGTGTATCATGGAAATCTGCACTTAAAATCTATATAATCTTTTTAAACAATGTTACCCCAGTAAATTTAATAAATTTTTAAAAATCTTTATTTGATTAAAAAAATTAAAAATGCAGACAATTACAAAAATAAATGAATAAATAAAGATTCAAATAGTATTAATTTTAGGCTCTTAAATTTTTAAAAATCTTTTCAAAGCCAAATGAAATTTTCAAAAAACCTCTTACATGTAGACCCTCATTTTAAGGAGATTAAAAATGAAGCTTTGATAGAATATTTATCTTAAAAATCACAGCTAATATACATTATGGTGAGAAAGTTAAAGCTTTCCCATTGAGAACAGACACAAAGTAAGGGTGTCCCCTTCTCACCACTCATTTTCAACCTTGTACTGGACATTCTAGCCAAGGCAATAAGACAAAGGAAATAAAATGTGTGGAGATGGGGAAGGAAGAAATAAAACTGTCTTTGTTTTATAATCTATGTAGAAAATCTGAAATAATCAACCAAAAAGCCCAGGAACTAATAAGTGACTATCAACAAGGTTGCAGGAAGGTTAATATACAAAAGTCAATTGCTGTCCTATACACTAGAAATGAACAAGTAGAATATGAAATTTAAAACACAATACCATTTACACTAGCACTGAAAAAAATGAAATACTTAGGTACAGTTCCACTAAAATATGTACAAGACATAAATGAGAAAAATTACAAAACTCTGGGGAACAGAATCAAAGCATTAAATAAATGAAGTTATTCCATATTCATGGACGGGAAGAATCAATATTGTCAAGATAGCATTTCTTCCCAACTTGATCAATGCAATACTAGTCAAAATCCTGGAAGATCATTTTGTGGACATTGACGAACTAACTATAAAGTTTATATGGAGAAGAAAAAGACCCAGAATGGGCAACACAATAATGAAGGAGAAGAACAAAGTTGGAGGACTGACACTACCTGATTTCAAGATGTACTGTAAAGCTACATTAATCATGACAGTGTGTATCAGCAAAAGGGCAGACAAAGAGATCGATGGAATATGGAATGGAGAGCTCAGAAATAGATCTGCATGAATAGAGTCAACTGATCTTCAACAAAGAAGCAAAGTCAATATAATGGTAACAAAGATAGTCTTTTTAACTGATGGTCCTGGCACAACTGGATATCACATGCAAAAGGAAATTAAATTAGACATAGACATTATATTCTTCACAGATATTAACTCAAAGTGGATCACAGACCTACATATAAAATACGAAACTACTAAACTCATAGAAGATAATATAGGAGAAAATTCGGATGACCTTGGTTATGACAATGACTCTGAGAATGTACCACCAAAGGAACTATCTATAAAAGAAAGACTTGATAGACTGAACTTCATTAAAATTAAAAACTTCTGTGCTGTGAGGGTCAATGTCAGGAGGGTGAGAAGACAAGCCTCAGATTGGGAGAAGTATTGCAAAAGAGGCATCTGATAAAGGAATATTATATAAAATATACACAGAACTCTTAGAGTCAAGAATCAGAAAACCAACCCAATTAGACCAAAGATCTTGACACCTCACCAAAGAAGATACACAGATGACCAGCATATGTAAAAATGTTCGACATCATACATCATCAGGAAATGAAAATTAAAATAACTGAGATATCACTACAAACCTAGTTGAATGGGCAAAATCCAGAACACTGACAACACCAGATGTCAGCGAGGATGTAGCACTCATTTTGTGCTAGTAGAAATATACTATCATAAAGCTATTTTGGAAGATAGTTCAGCAGTTTCTTACAAAACAAGTAATACTCTTACCATACAAAGCAAGCACACTCCTTGGTATTTGCCTAAAGGAGTTGAAAATGTGTGTCTACATGAATACCTGCATATGGATGTTTATAGCATTTACTAATAATTGTCAAAACTTGGAAGCCATCAGTTGAAATGGATGAATCAACTGTGATACATAGAAACAATAGAGTATTATTCAGCAATAAAAAGAAATAAGCTATGAGTTCATGAAAAGACATTCAGTAATCTTAAATGCATATTACTAAGTGAAAGAAGACAGTCCAAAAAGGCTACCTAGTGTACAATTCCCACTATATGACATCCTGGAAAAGGCCAAACTGTGGAGACAGTAAAGAGATGGGTGGTTGTCACGGGTTGGTGGGGGTACTGTGGAGGGGTGTGGGCTGCAGGAATGAATAGGTAATGAATAGGAATTTTAGGGCAGTGAAAGTACTCTTTACAATGATGAATACAATGTCATTATACATTTGTTCAAACCCATAGAATGTACAATACCGAGAATTAATCCTAATGTAAACTATGGGCTTTGGATTAGTTATTATGATGTGTTGCTGTGGCTTCATCAATTGTAACCAATACACCACTGTGGGGGGAGGGGTTGGTAAAGCAAGAGACTATGCATGTGTTGCAGAAACAGGGATTATATGGGAAATCTCTGTACCTACCCCTCAGTTTTACTGTGAACTTAATATGGATCTAAAAAAATTGTCATAAAAATGGAGCTTTATATCCAATGCTCATAATTTAATTTCACATTATTAAATTTATTGTCTAAGTACTTTAAACCCATGTTGGTTTTCAAAAGTTATCAACCTAGTTAAAAATGTTAGTGCTTAAGTAAAAATTGAAAAGGTCACTGACCTTCACATATTCCCCTTGAAAGGCAAAAGACTTAGGCAGAAAATAAAAAGCAATTAAAAAATAAAATTGATGCATTTTTTTCTATCTACCTCCACTTCTTTGACAATTTTGTAAAATATTTTATTTTCTATGGTTTTGTAAGTTTATTACTAACTTGCTCCAAAAACTTCTCCCATTGTCTGAGTTAAATTAGTTCGGTTATTTTTATAGTTAGCTGATGAGGTAATCTTCCTTCTATTCTGACAAAGGCAATTTTCACATCTTCATTTGGCCTCAGAGATGAAACTATTCTCATAGAGAATTAAAAATTGGGGGTTGAATAGGAAGCTAAAATGGCTTGACATATATATTTGATGACTCAACATAGAAGTGTTGAAATAATCTTGTCTTCTAATTTTCTTTTAAATGCATGGATTTAGATTCACTGTAAAAAGGAGAAAGGCAAGTTAATATAAGCTTTTCCCTCATAGTTTAATATATTTTAAGGAAAGTTCATAAGAAAATTTACATGAATATAACTAATATAACTATTAAAAGAACAAGTACACACATATGCAAGTAATATGGATAAATACACATACTTAAACTATATACATACATGTGAACATGAATATACACATATTTAAACACATACACATATTATTTAGGTCCACATTTTAATAGACTTTACTAAATCTAGAATATATTTAGTGAGTCTGTGTTTCTCCAAAAGAGTAAATCACTATTCTTTAAGTTGTTTCTCTTCCTCTAAACCTAGCTGTTTGATACGAGATCAGACTGATGTTGAATATGAAACAAATATGCTTAACATGACAACAACGTATTCTCACATTATTTCAGACCAAAGGCGATGGTGAAAGAGGCTTACTGAAGCACATTGGAAGAACAAGGAGCTTACTGAATTAGTAAATATCTTGGTTTTCAGAGGCAGAAGGCAGCTGTATCAGTCAGTGTCCACAGAAACTACTGTCCTCAGACATTTTCCAGAACAGAAGATTAATACAGGGAATGATTATAAAAGCGGGGGAAAGAGGGGAGAGAGCAGAGACGGGAAGGCGAGTATCTTAGACTTTAATTACCATAACAACTGCTAAACACGCTTCTGTGTGGAAGAGGAAAAGGAAAACTGTGTCCCTAAAAAGCCATGATGGCCATGCAGTCAGTAATGGGCAAGCCATTGCTCCTTCTATTTTGCGAGAAGTCTGCACTCCCACTGCCTCGCCAGTTTGTATATCAATATATGTTTGCTGGAGTTTTGTTCCTAATTTTTTATCGCTAGTGTAGAGAAATGTAAGAAGAGTTGCTGATTTTTCAGTCTGTTCAGCTTTTTATTTCTTAGGGCAAACTGTTAACTTCCAAGTTTCTTGCATGTGGAAGTTGCTCTTTTTTAAAAAAAAATTATTCTGGATTTAAAAAAAAAATCCAGAATGAAATTTTTTTTTCTAGAAAGGAATTTTGCTTGTTCCTTCATTCACTTGGGAGCACTGACAGTTTCCAGCCAGTTTACCTTTATGAGTAAGGGCGTATATGTTCTTTAGGTCTCTAACTTTATATATTATCTCCAATTAGACCACTCACTTAGTTAAGGACCTAGATTTTGCCTTCTATAGGTGCTCAAATTTATAGTTTGGAGAATCTCACAAGGTACAACAACCTAGATGTCTTATCTTGGACTGCTATTATGAAAAAATACCATAAACTGGGTGGCTTAAACAATAGAAATGTATTTCTCACAGTTCTGGAGACTGGAAAGTTCCAAGATCAAGACCCTGACCCAATCAGTTTGTGGTGTATTCTCACATGGTACAGGGAGGGAGGAAGGGAAAATTTTCTGGTTTCGCTCTTTAGAAGGGCACTGCTCCCATCGTGAGAGCTGCACCACAGTCACCTAATTACCTTCCAAAGGCCTCATCTCCAAATACTGTCACAGTGGGGATTAGGGTTTCAAGATGTAAGTTCTGGGAGGACACAAACACGAAGTCCATGGTACCAGGCTGATCTTCATTTCTGGCCTCAGCGGTTATATCACCTACTTTACTGACAGATCATTAATGCATTCAGAGACACGTTAATAATGTTATCAAGTACTTTTAATTGTTTTTACAGGGATATACTTTGTATACCATGGAATGCATAATAAAAAGTAAGATGAAATGAAAAATAATAAATAAAATATTTCATAACAATTAAGTTAGAGAAATAAGCTATATTTCAATTAGTAGATGAATGTTAATAAGTAGATAAATACCAGGACAATACTGTGGGGCCCAGTATACTCAACAGCTTTTCAAAAAGAATATATTAGTGTATATGTATAAATCTAAAAAGATAATTTTTGAGACAAAAGCAGGTTATGGAACAATGTGAAAGAGATATATAGACATAGATGTATATGTGAAGTGATTCTGCAAGGATGCATTCTAGTTGTTACTAGAAATTATTTGAAGAGAGGACAGTGCAGTTAGTAGTGGAAATATGAGTTGAAAAGTAATTTTACATTTAAATTTACAGCCTTCCAAAATGTTTACATTTTAGGGAGTATATGTCCATGTACTAGATTTTAATAAAGTTTTCAGGAGTCTTAATAGAAGCTTGTCTAACTACTAATGAGCATACTGTTTATATGAACCAAGCATAGCCCTCTATAAGAGTTTATTTGTGATACTTATTGATGCCTTTGTTTATTAAGTTAATAAACAATTTTATGGAAGCAAAGCCTTCTTTAAAAATAAATTTTATGACTTATAATCTGAAAGCAAAAGGAAACTATTAAAGCAAAATAATACTATTTTGATATCATTCTTTAAAAAAT
This sequence comes from Trachops cirrhosus, assembly GCA_028533065.1. Taxonomy (NCBI): domain Eukaryota; kingdom Metazoa; phylum Chordata; class Mammalia; order Chiroptera; family Phyllostomidae; genus Trachops; species Trachops cirrhosus. The sequence goes on along the minus strand of CM052544.1, from coordinate 15,217,683 downwards.
CTAGTTCTTCACCTTGATTTGGCGTTGTTTGAATGATTAATACATTTTACATTTTCCATCTTTTCAACTGCTGGAATTTGTTTTCTATTAGAGTTAACTCTATTAAATCTTACATCCTAGATTTTTAAAAATAAGTTTAAATTGGTTTTAATTCAGACCAGAAACTTTCTTCTGTAGACACATGTATAAGATTTGTAAAAAATAAATTACCAAATAACACATTTCAGAAAAAATTTATCCCTGCGATAGTAGTTTGTGATAACTACTTTAGCAGCCTTAAAGATAATTTATTTTTTAATTAAATATTTGAGTGATTTTCTTTAAGGCAGTAATTGCATCCACAATGTTGAGGAGACTAAAATTTTGCTTTAACACCCTCTTTATTTTTCACAATGTATTTTTCACCATGTGAATTACTGGCCTGGAAGATAATTATGACAAGCTATTTATGAATTTTTGCTTAATCTGTTGTCATGAGGATTCCATGCCAAAATAATATATATAGAGATCTATGTCAGAATGATACATCTATAGTCTGTTTTTAGAAAATACATTCAAGAGCTGTTTTTATTCATGATTTGTTTTGCTTTCAAAAGCATTCCTCTCCTTATTGTCTGCAATGAATACAATCAATAACTTTTGTTTACGTTGCAGTACACATGGCCCTCACATCGCAATGGCCTGATGCACAGCTCTGACTGCACTGGCTTTCTTTAACCCCTCAGTGAGGAGCTGGGCAGAGAGAGAGGAGCAAACATGAGGGCTTCAAGTTCTGCAAGAGCAAGTACATTTGTGAAACAAATTATTCTGAATGCTACACATTAGGCTGCTTTATGTCTGGAGCCTGTCGTACGAGAAGCAGTAGAGAGTCACACACTTGAAAAGGTGGGCGGCAGAGACCAGGTTGCATCAGGTAGAAGCTTTGTGATTTATGAGAATTGTTGATAGAGACAGGGAAATGAATAGATAAATATAGAAATAAAGATTAAAAGACATGATTATGTGTTTTATAAAACATGAAATTATATGTGATGCTCCATATATTAGGTAAATTTAACATTTTTTAATATGTCTATATTCTGACATTTTATCACATTTATCTGTTTCCTTTGCTTGTTAGGTGTCTTACCTCTACACATTTGAAAATCCTTTAAAATAGCATAATGTTGTTTACTAGAACAAAATTAAAGTTCCACAAAATCCCTATCAATTTAGAAAACACTTGGGTGAATTTCTAATGAGGATTTAAGTTATTAATGAGGCACGTTCACTAACATTTACTGAGGAGAACTGATAACAGGACTCCCAGTTGAAATTTATCTTTCGGACCTCATCCTTCATTTATTCTTGCACAGACCCATTGTGGCCTGGCAAAATTAGTGTGATGGACTGTATCATTAAGTGTTAATTATGTGGCATGTATTATTATCAGTGATGTAGGAATTTAAGGGTGATAGAAGTATTGCTCTTGAGATGGTTTAGATGTTTTAAATGTGTGAAAAAAACCCTCTGTATTCTATCAACTACTTAATATGTATGTCAGAAAATTATTGCTAATGGGCAAATAAACTTATCAGAACACTCTTTGTTGATACTCAAGTATATGCCTTGGAATCTAAACAGGAAAAATCTGTAATATGTTTGCTACTGACAACTTCCCTGTGTATCATTTACATTGCCCCGTTGTTCCAAATGGATGTTCTTCCTTCTATAAATCCTGCGTGATATTGTTCAGGAACTGGTGCTTCTTTCTAGAAAATTAAAAAGGAGGTAAATATCTCTTTCATAGGAATTTTGCAAAAAAAATGCAGCAAATCTCTGTACCCTAAAGCACTTGATTAATTCTATTTTCATTGGCTCTTTCCAGGTCCAGGATTTACATTTGTATAGGTCAAGGTTGGGTGGAGAAAGTCTTTCCTCTCTTTCCAGCTTCTATTTTATGTGCCTTCAATGATATATAATTATACTTTGTTCAAGTCAAATATTTTTATGTTATTAGTAATTACCATTTGATTCCTTAGAGAGGACACCATTGTTGCTTTATTGGTCTATAAGAACAATGCCTGGAAATCAAGGTTTTGCTAACAGTAGATAAGGTATTCATTGGTAGCTTATCTATGGTGGATATATAATTTAATACTTAAAAATATATTAACATAGAGCATGTTATATATTAATATATAAACAATAATGTCAGAGAAATACACTGTTCTGAATAATTTAATAGTTAAACCTTAGTTTACTTTGGGAATTGCTGTATTTCACTGATTCTAAGGTACGTATTTTCCCATCCCAACATCTCTGAAATTGCAATGTGCCCTTCGAAGCATGACATCTTACACTTTTTTTCTTTTGCTCAGAAAGCAGTCTTAGCATAATGGCCATCACCTGCTCACAAGCAGACTTGGTTGAGATCGATCCATGGTGGCGCATCTAGGTGTCAACTATCAGTGTTTCACTTTACGCACTTGTCAGGGACTATTTGAGGGGGACTGTTTGAGGACCTGAGTTCCGCTTGTTGCCTTAAAACCTTCCAGTACACTTCCTGTGGAGATTTAGAAAGAGTCAGCCTCAAGACTGGCAGAATTAGTGTCAGAAGTTTGGAAGAAAAGCTCTCAGACCCACTACTGCTACATCCTCTTAAGAAAGGCTGCGTCACTAACCCTCTTGTTGGCTTGGAGAATGATATTTGTACAGTAAACTTGGGTACTGACATCTCTAAGTCCAAAATGATACGGAAAATTTAGACTCAGAATCTGATAGAATACTATGAGCACTTTTATTTCATGTATATTTTCCTTTTTATGATTGCACAGAAGTGATAGAGCTAAAATTAGATGTCTTAGTAAATCAAACAGAGCTCTTTCAATAAGTATAAAATAAAGATTCTAATTGATAATAAAACCTTATGTTATTTTTATTTGGCAGCTTTTAATTTTTTTCATGTTACACACATATATATATATAAAATAATGGTGTATTATGAAATTAATGGCACCTTAAAACTAATGGAAAACTGTAGTGGGCTTTTCTTCATAGTAAATACAGTGGATATTATTACAACAATTTTTTTTATTGAGGGTTTTATGTGATCATCCCTATAAAGGTTAATTCTGGCTGTGTATACTGCCTCTTAGGATATAAAAATTAGAGAAAGCAGGACTGAATATAAGCCAAAAATTATTTCTTTTTACATTCCTGATATAAGCATTGATTTTTTTGGCCTGACATTTAATTATAGAGGAAAATTCAACCTAACCAGTATACAAAACTTCATTTGTATTACTTTTATTTTTAATAAGAGATTTATTTTATTTTTCTAAATCCTAATGTTTCATAAACTAAGTTAGAGACTTACCGTAGAACATATTTGACCTAATGTTATTGTGATCTGCTGTAACAATTTACAGACACGGGTCCTTAGAAAAACAAGTTATTATAGATCAATAGGTGATGTCCAATACCTAAGTCTCATAATATTAACATTCTGTTCCCATAAACCATATTCATTATTTCAACGAGCATAAACACTCGTAATGGGACACAGCACTTTTTGATGATGGCCTTGGTATGATCATTTACTAAATACATCTTTAAAGTGTATTTCATCAAAACAGAGGAGAGAAAATGTAGCTATTATGCCCTAATACAATGCTGTCTAATTCTTTCTCTGTATAAAATTATTGATTTTAGTTTACCAGAGTATCCCTTTGCCTAGCTCATAAATTCAACAGCTGACTGAGACCTAACAAATATGATTTTTCGTTAGGCTATTAGAAATGTGGGAGGGAAAATGGCACTGTTTCCATCACCTAAATAATTAGGACACACTTTGTGCAAACAACTGTTACATTTATCTCACTTCAGAGTTATTATTCATATACAAGTGTGTTGACTGAAGCGAGGCATGTGCTTTTGGAGGCAGGGATTTTTTGTTCCATCTTTGCATCCATAATACTGCTGGTGCCTCGTCAAGCTCATGGCTGATTGTTAGTGCTCAAGACAGAAGAAGGACTGTAAGCTACCTGAGGTTTAGGACCTATCTCCGTGTGCTTTTTGCTCAACAGGTACCTAGTAAATATCTTTTTTAAAAAGACTTTCTTTATTTATTTTTAGAGAGAGGGGAAGAGAAAGAGAAAGAGACGGAGAGTAACATCAACGTGTGGTTGCCTGTCACGTGCCCCCAACTGGGAACCCGGCCCACAACGCAGGCATGTGCCCTGAGTGGGAATCAAACCAGCAACCCTTTGATTTGCAGGCCTGCACTCAATCCCCTGACCTATGCCAGCCAAGTCACCTAGTAAATATCTTAAATTAGGAAGCTCTTAAGGAAAAATAAGACTATTGAATTTTCTCCAAATTATGAGCATTTATGAAGCAAATGACAATGTAAAAGGAGAAAAGTTTTAGCTGCGTTTGTGCACCTGACCTTTGAGGAGCTGCCAAGTCACCCTTCCCTTCAAAGCCCCCCTGCCCTGCTCAGCTGCAGACAAAGCTGGCAAACAGGAAGGAGAGACTGCCTCCCTGACCCCGCTCACACAGACTCCAGGCCAGCTGCAGGCCTGGGACAGTCAGGATTTCAGCAGATCTGCCAGGCAGGTTCATTCCTCTTAAATGAATATTTATATACATATCATTAAAAGGCTCTAATTCAATCTTTAATAATATTTTCTCTCTGACTCCACTCTGAAGTTAGGATTCCAGAATATGATTATCTATAAATGAAAAGCAGTTTTTTTTTGGTTGGTATTCATATCCTTAGGGCTGACTGCACATTTTCATGTCCTACAATTACGATTTAGAACCATGTCTCTGGCTACAGATTAATATGGCTGGAATTCTACCTAGAATTATGAGTTCAATGTGCTGAATATAAATTGTGTCTCCATGATATCAGAGAGTCGGAGTTGAATAAAGGGACATGACTCTCTTCACATGGATTGGGATATTATTTTATAGAGGGTAAAATTTATTTTTAAAACTTCAGCCTCTGATCTACACTCTTGTACTTCTATAATTTTGCCTCTTTTGGATCAGGTTCCATGACCTACCCCCCACCTTTTGCACATGTTTTCCTCTCTCTTCAAGCTTGAAGATCTTTCTTTCATCCTCTGTGGCCCAACAGTGTGAAATTTTAAATGATTTATACTCTAAAGGTTTCAGGAGCTGATTATTTTAAGAAAGGAGGAACTTGGAAAATATAGCCATTTCGATGGAGTACAGCTATGTAAAATAACAAAGTTTAGGCTTCTGAAGAGAGTCTTTTTATTTTTTTGTAATCTCTGGGTGGGATCTCCTGTCCATAACATGCCTTGAGTCAGTTATCCTAACTGATGCTTCTATAGACAGTGGCCAGTGAAAAAGTATTCCATATTCTCAATGGATACCTTAGATAGCAACATAAGAGCAGAATAAACAGCATTTATCTTAAGTGACAATGGAAGAGACAGAATTAAAACAAAAGGAAAAATGAGAAAAACTCATTGCCAGCTAATTTGTGCAATTTTTCCCTCTCTCCCTTCCTTTTCCTCTTTAAAGATCCAAAAGAACTATAGAAAAAAAACACTAGACATTATTATATCTATTTTTTTAAGATGAGGAAACAGGCTCAGATTGTTAAGTAGCTCATCCAAGCTCTTACAGCTTGTAAGTAGCATTAATGAGCTAGGGACTCAAGACTGTTACTCCAAACAGAAGATGCTAAAGAGAGAGAATATGGGAAGCATTTGACAGCTTGAACTATCAAACAAGAAACATTACGATAATAATGATGGTGAAGATACTCACGTAAGAGTCCGGAATAGAGAAGGAGGGGTGACTAGACTGTGAGCTAGGAATTTGATTCCAGTAACAATAAGTGAGATATATGTGACCCTTGATATGTTTCTCATTTCAAATGTTTCCCACTATTGCACTGTAATGGGAAAGCTAGGCATTAAATTGGAAATGCGTCTATTTTTCCAACGTTCTGTGTAGGTCCCATCAAAGTGACCTATTGATTGGGAAGGAAGAAATCTAGGACCTAAGAGATGGAGGGCTGAGGTGGGAAGCTTCATTCATGAATGTCGGTATATCTGGATTCAGAGTTTAAGTCTGTCACTTACCCCTTGAGCTTTCAGGACCTCTGATTCCTCATTTACCATACAGGTAGTGGGACAAAATGGCTTTATTAATACAAAGCCAACATATTAATATCCTTAACTGCTTCATTTTTGCTAACAACCATGGATCTGTACTTTTGATGTTTTGTAAACTATGAAGTGCTTGTATGTTTCACATACAAATTATGTCCCTAAAGACAAAATAAGTACTATTTACAAAAATAATGCTCATAAGAGCCACCAAGGAGCTTGGTAACAACTTTGATTTCTTTGACCTATATACGCCACCCCATACGCTCGTAAGTTCTGATTCATTGGTGTATATATAATATGGTTCAACAGTCTCATTGTTAACTAGCACCCCAGGTACACCAAGTCGCACATTGGTTGCTATAATTAAAGAGCAATTTGTAACCTTAATTTTTTTCACACATAGCAGCTACTCAATAAATTCTCATAATCATAAATAAATAAATGTATCAACTAAATAATCATTGCACAAGTGAATGTCTACATCATCTTATCTGGGTGTTAAACTCTATCATCAGATCATAACTTATAAATATTCTTTTTTACTACTTGCAGTTACGGAAGTAGAGATCTGTTTATTTTCAAGGGACCATGATTGGGCTAATGGGGGCCTATGGATCACATTGTGTTATTCCTGATTGTTATAGACCACAGTTCCTGATATTTAGCATCTTCTCTTTTAGGTGTAAATTAAATCCATAGCCCTTGACTATCACCTCTCTATATAGGAAGGCAGATATAAAATAATTCCAATTATCATATAATAACAATTTTCTTTTTCCCCATTATTTCCTCTTTCTAGCATTTGTGCTAGCAATTTTTGAAAATTCTAGCCATGTCCCCATCACCATTCCACGCAATTTAATCATCACATTAAGTTTTACTAGAGGAAATTTGTGACAACAAAGAATAAGCATAACTTACATTTATTTGTGTTATGTATTTCAAGCTCATGGAATTGGCTTGAAATGGCTTAATTGTATTGTATTAATTTTTCTATCAATAGTTAATAATGCAGTTATTAGCTAATAATGAGTGGATAAGTCTAATGTGAGTCAATGAAGGCCAGAATTAAATGATTAGACTATACATTAAAATGTAAGTAAACTGTTCAAAGGACTCAACGTCAAATTGTAAAAGGTAAACATTGGTTGAAAATAAAAGACCTGATTTGTCTTGTTAGATATAAACAAAAATCTACTTTGAGTTCTATTTTTAAAACTAGTTCATTTTCTTCTGATTCTAAGTAATATTTCTTTGTTGGAAAATTGTTATCCACAATCTCATCGCTTAGTTATAACAATGAATTTCTTGGTGTAATATCTCTAATTCTCAGCACCTTAAATGCATTAAAAGCACATGTTTTTAATATGCTCTTCTCACTAGTCTATTTTTTAGCAATTTTTTATTTCATTAAGCATTATTAGAAAACAGTCAAATTACTGTATATTACTCTGTTACACAAATGTATTGTTTAGTTGCCCCATACTATTACATACTTAGGTTATTTTTTCCCTAATACAAAGATAGATATACTCATACATGAATCATTGGGTGTACTTCTGATTATTTAATTAAAACAAGTTCTGGGAAGTGGAATTCCTGGGTCATTTTAGCTAATTGCTCTTCAGAAACCTCTTTTATCAATTTATATCCTTTCCAGTATTGTTTGAAAGTATTCATCTTCCCAAAACATCATCCACTTAGGACAAGTATACAGTAGTATCTCATTGATTCATTTTCTTTATTTCTTTTTGATTAGTAAGAAGGCTTGAGTAAATGAAGATTTAATTTCCCATTCAATATATTTTTTCTGGAGTTGGAAGGGCTGGAGGGGCAGTGTGGGGAAGTTTTAATAGAAAAATTTGTCCCAAGTAAGCTTTTCATGGAATAAAAGTGACCAGATTAATAGTGGGGTTTCTGAAAAACCTGAGACATTTAAATGCAATGAATCACTTGACCATTATAGTACTGACCAGAGAATACTGAGAAAAACAAACAAGAAATTGTAAAGAAAAGCAGGAGTCCATCTTAAAAGTTCAATCTATTTGAGATCACCAGAAAGGAGACCATAATGGTTAAGACCAAAGATTTTACAATTCTGAAGCTTTGAGTTAAAATCCCAGCTCTGCCATTTATTGAGCTCTGTGGTTTTGACCAAATTATGTTTCTTCACCATAAAGTGAGAATAAAAAGGCAATTTCACAGAGTTGTTGTGAACATGAAATAAGAATTTTAAAATTCATATCACAACGCTGAAGAGAAAAGACACTTAGTAAATGGTAGCATGAGTAATAGCAACACAAGTTGTTACTGATGCGCATGGCTGCTGGTATTCTCACAGAAGGCAGACCGACACAGAAATGAGGCTGGCTGGGATGTTTGTGAACCCGTATATGTGGGCTGGGAAAATTCCATGAGCGTATGCATTCCTTTAAAAACATAACCAGCTGCCTACCCGCCACCCCCAAAATGAACCACTTAACGTTATTGCCTAAAATTCTTCCTTAAGAGATTTGTCCACTTACCTTAAATATTTTCTATTTTAGGATAGAAAAATCTGGAAAGATGGGACCCATTCTTGAAAATTAAGCATATGTACTTTGATGTGAATTACTTGATCAGACGCTGAGTGCAAATTTTAATAAAGAGAAACTTGAGAGCTCTGGATGGCTTGAGGGGTCAGTGAAGAATTATATATTTTAGAGCATTCTTGATTTGGGAAAGTGACAAACCTTTGGTAGCCGAGGAGTATAAAAATGGTTAGGAAGGAAACTTCATGGGAATAGAGAATCTGTTGGTTAAGAGTGAAGTACAGTGAATGGATTCAGTAAAATGACTTACAGAGGAAAATGCATGCATTGTGGGCTCTTGACTGAATTCGGCAGAATGGAGATTGTGTGGAAGCAGACAATGGAACTGTGGTGAGGCAGGAATACAACTAGAGCTCAAGATAATGAAGCAGGGGTACTAGTTGCATCTAGATATGCTCAGTTCTTGTCATTGAGCCTAGGGCTTCCTCTTCTTGATGGTTATTTTGGTAATAAAACCATATGGAAGCATATATTATGTGACCAAGGAATATGTGGTCTGGGAAACACCAAAAGACAATTGTATTATAGACAAAGGGTAAGATCAGTAGTGTGTGAATTCAGATGGCAATAAAATACATTTTTATAAGATAGCAAGATCCAGAATTTCTTGGCGATGTTGCAGATAAGTCATCCCTCCCTCTTTCAACATGGAGTCAATGAAAATAAATTAGGCAGACCTATGGTGTCTCTCATTTCCTTTACCTGCTCTACTGGAGATACCAGGCAGAATCCCTGAAACAGGAGACACGGAGCTCCTCCTCCTGCTGGCTTGTGTGGATTGGCTTATGACACCAGGTTTGTGATTTTGGTCATGTGGCATCTTGTGTCAATACCTGTTTTCCATTTACTTGCAACCCCCATGGAAGTAGTGACATACCCAATAGGTGTGTGAATATTCAGAAGTGGGGCCCACAGGAAGAGTATCTCCAGAAGGATGGTGGAAACTTTCTTTCACTTTAGTGAGCCACCCCTGGGCTCCAAGCTTATCATTTTACTGTCCCAGGGTACATTTTCCAGTCCTTGCTGAAGTTGAATTAGAAGATCGCAGTTGGTGACTATTCAAATACCTCATTAGACTCACTGCCTCTATTTATTGTAGGAGCCTGGGAACAGTAGAAATAGCAAGTGATAAATGGTGCTTTGAGGAATCAGGTCACAATTAGGTTTTCTATAAGGCTGATTTAAGTCTAGCCACTTTCTGTTACACAATGAATAATGATAACCTAATTCATCTAAATACTATTATTCAGATCACTTCCTCCAATAATACATTTTAAAAGTCTGATACTAAAGTCTCAAGATTTGTTATTAGTGAGAAAGCTCAGTCTTAAAAGGCAGCCACCTCTTGATTATCCAGGAACTCATTGCTTTCATAGTAGCTTTTCCAACCCTCTGTTTTTCCTCCTTGTCCTTCATACCTCTTGCCTCAAGCTATTTCATTCCTGATTTGCACTTTCACTAGCAGATGGATTGGTAGAGAAATTGAATTCAAATAATTCATTTTTATTGCTTATAGAGGAGAGTTGATAGGAAGAAAGTGGAAATGACAGAAATGAGATTTTAAATCTGTTCTCAAAATTTCATTTATTTCAACCATGTTTATTGATTGTTTACTGTGTAATAGGTGTGGTAGGGGATAAAGACAACATAAAACATGGCCCCTGCCCTCCAAGATATTTTAATCTCAAAAAAGAAAAAGTGCTATGTACAAACTGTGCTATATTAATGCCCCACTGAGTTAGGCTGGTATAATATAGACATGGACTTTACTAACAAGAAGCTGTAAGTGTCATATAGGTGGCATAGAAAATAAACAGTGGAAAGATTCATTTTAGAGAGTGACAAGTTTAGAGGATGTGTAATCAGGAAAAAATTACTGAAGAGCTAACATTTGTCATAAGTTAGATTTGTAAGAATGTAATACCTATGGTTACTTCAAATTCTGAGATGATTATATGTTGATTATATAAAATTGGAAAGTAAGAAAAGAATAAAGAGGAAAAAATCAAAATTACTCATATTTCCAACGAAGATACCCACTACTGGTTTTTTGCAAAATAGTCTTGTAAGCAATTTGTCCCTGTTATGAGTGAGTACATTTGTATTTGTATTGTTAGTCAAGGTCCTCAGAGGAAACAGATGTCATAGTCAAGTGATATGAGTGGTAAAAGATAAGGGGGCACAGGGGTGGCGCAGTACCCAGGGCCAGTAGTAGTAAAGGAGCTGAGGGATAACAGGAGAGTGTGATCATGAAAGCCTGGGAAGAGAGTGAGTGGAGAGAAAGTGAACTTCAGAGAAGCCGTGTCCTTCATTCAAGAGACTCCGGTAGCTCATGCAACTTGGGAGGGATCAAGAGAACAAATTCATGATCTTTTTCTCTCCCCTACATCTCAGATCTTATACTGAGGTTTCCCATTGGCTGCACCCAACTGCAAAACAGAGACTAGGAGGACTCATTGATTAATGCATGCACATCAGTTTTGGAAGGCATAAGGCAAGGTAGAGAAGTATCAAGGGTAAACCTGGGAGGGCTGATGAGCATATCTTCCGAAACTGAATCTGTACATATACAACTTTGTAACCTGTACATTGTGACTAGTATACATGTTATTAACTATTTACTTATTATGATGTTTTTAATCATTGCATGTTACTCCATAAAATAGATGGCTATATATTATTCAGTGAATGCTCTACCATATAATAATGAGGAAGCATCAAATTGTTTCACTATAAAAATGAATGATACAATATGTGTATGTATGTTTATTTATTTAGCTCCATTCATATATTTTATATTCTTAGGATTAATTCCAAGAAGTGGGGTTGTTGAGTGAAAGGGTATGCTTTTGTTTATGACTTTTCATGTGTGTTGCAAAATTATCTTCCAGAAGACTATACCAATGTATTAGACTTTATTTTTAATAGATTTTAGCTATTTACTTTTAGAGAGAGGGTAAGGGAGGGAGAAAGAAAGGGTGAGATATCAATGTGTGTGAGAAACATGGATCAGTTGCCTCTCACACGCCCCTAACTGGGAACCCACTCCACAACCCAGGCATGTGTCCTGCCTGGGAATCAAACAGGCAGCCTTTCAGTTCGAAGGCTGGTGCTCAACCCACTGAGCCACACCAGACAGGATTTGAGTAAACTTTTAATGAGTAAGATTTTGATCTTTAGAAATGGGTGGACTATTAATAGATGGAAATTTGGAGGGACTTCCCAGTGAGCATCATGAAAAAGGGAATGACACTGAAAAGACACATGTTGCATTCAACAATGGTGAACTCATCTAGTTTGACCTTAACAGTAACAGGTGTAATAGTTTATTCATACTCACGGTGTTGGAAAGCCCTATTAACAAGACTGACTGGAACTGTCACAAAAGGCAGCCTGGCACAGCAGAGCTTCAGGAAAAAATGCAATGGGTTATTGTAAGTAGGCTCAAGATTGAAACTGGTGAAATGGACAAGTATAAGCTCCAAGTAAAAAAGAACATATACCTGGTAGAATTATGCTCGATAAGCCCAAGGCAGCTTAGCACAAGACAAAAGAGCCTACGGGGCCATTTGACAAATAAGTTGTGGGTCCACCCTTTACCAACTATGTGACTTTGGGCAATGACAGAAAGTCTCATGGTTTGGGGTTTAGAGACTTTGTGTTATAAGTGCCGTTGACCCCCGAATGACATGGTTGTTAGCAGCACCGAACACCTGCACATTCAGAAATCTGCAAAAACTTTGGACTGTCCCCAAAACTTAATTATTAATAGCCTCCCGTTGACACAAAACCTTACTGATAATATAAACAGTCAATTAACACATACTTTGTATGCCATATGTGTTACATACTGTCTTCTTACAATAAAGTAAGCTAGAGAACACAGCATGTTAAGACAATCATAAGGAAAAGAAAATGTATCTATCATATCTATTGAAAAAATGCATGCACAATATAAGTAGACAAGCACATTCCAAACTCATGTTGTTCAAGAGTCAAATGCGTTCAGCACAGGGTCTGGTACCTGGTAGGGACTCAACAGCTGGTCACTACTAAGGATGCATCAGGGAGAGTAATTAGTCACTGTCTCTTGTCCTCTGTTGTATTGGACACTGACCCATTTGGTGGGTGCAAGGCAGCATGTTGACAAACTAGTATTGCAGGTGTTAAGTACATTCTTCTTAATGGTTAACAAACCAAAATAAAAGGTGTTCAGATAAGAAAATAAAATAAAAGCAGATCACCTTAATAAAAGTCTATGGGAAAAAATTTCAGCTTTTAAAAACACTTTGGAGCCTGTTAGCTTTTGCCTGTAGGCACTGGTAGAAGAATGACAGTCATAAGTTAGCAGGAAACCTCTGAAATATTGTACTACACTTTAGTATATGTCTTCTGTGTTGCCTGCCCACATTTCATTTACCCTTCTTTGGGCAAAATGACTACAGTTTCCCTCTAAAAAAAAAACCTCTAGTTTTCTGTTCATGAGATTTGTGTGCCCCTCAAAGATGGAAGCTTGTAATTCAGGCCTGCCTGTTCAGAGCTCAGGACCTCCCTAACCTCAGTAATTGGTTCAGGGTTGATGCAGCCGAAGCCAATCCAATCAGAGTGAAACCTGGGATTTTATGGGGCTTTTGCTAAGTACTCGCTTTTTTTTTCCCCATTGGATTTAGGCTTGTAAGGGTGAAAACCCAAAGCTGCTGGTAGCTGTCTTGCCGTCATGAGGTGGCTAAATAGAGAAGCCAGTGCGGAGACGGGTGCAGTGAACAGATAGAAAGCGTGCAACCAGCTCTTGGCACTCCCTTGTATGCAGGATCCAGCTATAGCTGAAATGAATCTCTTGGACTTTACAGTTCCAGGAGACAATAATTTCTTTTTTTTTAGTTTCAGTTGGTTTGATTTAGGGTTTTTTGTCATTTGTAACTAAAATAGAGCAGGTTAATACATACACTTAGTTCAGTAGTTTATTTTTCTGTGCAATGGGAGGTCATGAGTAGGATTTAGTTCTTCCCAGTTCTCATGATTGGACTAACACTTTAATTTCATGCTGTTCAACAGGGTTTGAGAACTAATAGGCTCAAACATGCTGGAGGTCAACACACTGCATCTTTGGAGTTGAAAAAAATTATATATTTTATGCAATTGAAACTTCAGCTGAAAATCCTCTCATCACTAAATATTGAACTTTTAAAATAAGTAAATATTGCCCTGGCTGGTGTGGCTCAGTGGTTGAATCCTGGCCTGTGAATTAAAGGGTTACCAGTTCGATTGCCAGTCAGGGCACATACCTGGGTTGTGGGCCAGGTCCCTGGTTGGGGGCATGTGAGAAGCAACCACACATTGATGTTTCTCTCCCTCTCTTTCTCCCTCCCTTCCTCTCTCTATAAAAATAAATAAATGAAATCTTTAAAAAATAATAAGATAAGTGAATATTGAAATAAAGTCAACATGTGAGAAATGTGGTGGAATCTCTCCATTTTATTATAATAGAATCTTCTAAATGTAGGAAACACATACTTGTTGACCTTTCTTTTATTTCCCCAAAGTTAGGGTTGTCTGGCTTGGTGTACAATAAATCATTTGTATCTTTCTCTGTAGTCTTCTCATTCAGGATAAAAGTGGCACATATAACTGCCAGACCCAGTCCACTCACTGATTTCCTCCCTGCTTTCATCTCAGCAGTTGCTAATGTCACAAATAGGCAGCCTTTGAAGCCAGAGGGAGGGGACAAGAGCAGCACAACTCCTTAACTGTACAGACACCAGAAAATGTCTTCAGAAACCACAATTTCAGCATCAAACTCGTTTCAGGAGCCCTTGCTTGAGGCAGGAGAGGTAATCCCTGACAAGTGATATGTAAGACTATTTCTTTCCTGTTTCTCTTAGTCCGGGTGTGAATAGAAACCTTGTCCGTGTGTATTCTTGGAGTGAAGTTGAAGAAAAAGAGGGACAGAGAATCTGGCCCCCTTGGAGACATCCTGTCCCCTGTGGCTGGTCTTATCTCTGCAGTCATTTGATGTAGCTTTAGGGAACAGGAAAGATGGAAACCAAATGGGACTTGATATTGAGAAGAAAGGAGGAAGGGTTGAGTTTTGCTTTTTTCCTTTATATACTCGCCTGTCCATCTGTGTCCTTCTTTAGAGATTGGGACATGACCAGACATTTGAGTGGTTTATGGACTGCTTGGAACTCTGGGTAAAGTGCATATACAAGTCTTCTGCATTTTTAAAAAATTTCCTCTGTGTTATGTAGCTGGGAATAAACCCTAAACCACATGCACTGTGGCTGGGGAGAAGGAAGCAGAGGTCTTAACAAATAAATTATCTCAGGCCTTTCTCCTTCCTCCTATTCCTCCCATTCTCCTTCCATGCATTAAAAGACTTGGGGCAGGAGGCGGTGTGGAGAATTTCTTCTGAAAAGTGCCATTGTCCATACACTCTAAGGACTCCAGTGCATGAAATCTAATTCCATACGTCATCATTTTCCTCCTTTGCTTTTCTCTTTCTTGGCTGTGTGTTTAAATTTTCCATCTTCTTCTTTTCATTCTGTTTCCCCCATTCTCTGTCCTTATTTTTCAGTAGCTTGTTCAAGCTTACCTCCAAAGAGCTTTATACAATTACTTTCTTTCTCTTCTCTCTCTCATCGTACCTTTACTTCTAGCTGCCCTCTTTAGAAACCTTCCTTTTCTGAAATTCTCCTGAGTCCTCAGGATCTGGGCAACGCTGCCCAGGGTGCCTGGAAAGCTGCTTGAGGGAAATGCCTTGGAAACTTTAATGGGACAGTAACATTCCAAGCACTGCGTGAATGGCCGACAATCTGCAATGCTCCTTGGCAAGAGATTTTTCCAGAGGCCCGTCCATAATACTTGCATACCAGAACTTGGGATTTCCAGATGTGATGTTAGGGCTATGGGCAGTCAGTTTGCCTCCAAGAGCAAATCGAAACTTCAGTTTCTCATAATTATTATAATTATTGAAAAAAAAGCCATTCCCATGACTTTTTCCTTTTCTTTCTTTCTTTCTTTTTTTTTTTTTTTAATTTCCAACGTGTGACTCACATTTAGACACAAATCATCAAGGTGCTAACTGTACAATTATTTCCCAATAGTAACGGTGGTGGGTTCCATGAACTTAATCTAGCATCCATTCATCCTCTGACAGAGGCTCACATGTCCTCTTCATTTCTGTTTTAAATATGTAGATGTCACTTAAAATGTATTTGTATGTGCACAAGGAAAGCTGTTTCTCTGCCTTTCTTCTAATTCCCAACACGGGTAGGTGTGATTTAACAATTACTCACAGTCCTGGCGAAGGGTCTGGTCAATTTCTAAGGTAAAAAGTATTCAGGAAAAAGAAACTATTAGGAGCATAAACTCTGATGTGGAGGATGTAGCCAGGCGGGCTTCTGAAATGGACCATGGGCAGCAGACCCTGGAGCTGGTGGAAGTGTGCCATAATACAGGAACGGGAGATGCCTATTCCAGCCCTGTGAACTCTCAGCTCCGCGAGCCTTAGAAAGATACTGATAGAATCTGAACCTCAATTTCTCATGTGTAAAATGTCATCTGGGAATAATGCTATCCTGCCGATCTGTTCATAGGATTAGATAAACATAATGTTTATAAAGTACCCAGCACAATTGTATTTAAACTTCCGTGAAACTTACTATCAATCCATGCCAGACCGGGTTCTGAGTACTTTGCAAATACTTATTGCTCCATTCCTCATAATAGTCCTGTGAGATGGCCCTGTTTTTATGATAGTTCCCATTTTCCAGAGGAGAAAAATGAGCTTCAGAGAGGTGAGCTCATTTGGTTAAGGTCACAGAACTGGTGACAGAATTGGGATCCCAACCCCAGCATTTATTCACCCAAGCCCTGCATGTAGCCACAGTATGGTGCATTCTGGGTAGCACGGTACTCCATGAATGTTGACATTTATTCCTGTTTGCTGCCCATAATGTGTTTCATGATTCCCTGTTACCTCTTCTAGTTTCATCACACAGACATTGCTATTTGACCTGTAATGTGACTGCCTTGACTTTGGGCTACTGTTAATGGTATCGTGTTCTTAACTATTTCCCTTCCCATTCATCCCTCCATCCATCCACACTTACATCTCTCAGTCCTCCAACAACCTTCCTCTCTCCTGGGCCAACACATATTTTACAGTACTATGTGGTTCATCTTTATAGTTCTTCCTGAATTAGATCTCAATAAATTGCTAGAGCATAAGTTGCAGCCCACAGTAAATATGGGTAAATTTGTATTTGGGTTTAAGTGACTTGTTTTCTACAGCTACACTCTCTGCTGGCACATACATAACCTGATTTACCGTAAAATCTTCCTTGTCTTGATCTTCAAGCTGATAACCGCACCCCACCAAATACCTGGCTAAATCCTAGTCTTCCTACTTACTCCTTTAACCCAGTGCCCATTTTGGAACAGAAAATGGTAGGTTCATTCGGCTGCCAGAATGTAGTGTTGGACCTGTTTTTGAAAATGGAGAGAGAATCTCTTTCTTTAGAGTTGGCCAGAGGCCCCACCACTCCCTGTTGTCACCCTCTCCACCACCACATCCCCAACTGCAGGTTACCAGCCTGGCCGTGTGTAATGAGTGCCTCAGCATTTGATTTCCAGATAGCCAGAGGTTACTGAGTTTCAGTCAGGTTCGTGTCCCTTCCCTTGGTTGCAGCTTTGCTTTTTCCTTGTCTTTCACTTGTTTTGACTTTACCATTAGTCCCAGTCCCAGGTCTAAATTGACTCTGTTTTTCCCCCTGCACTGCTTGTGTGATTCCCATCTGTCTTTGTTGTTCTGTTTCCACTGGGTCCTAGTTCCTCAATGGCTGTTGGACCCTCACTTGGACCTTATGCCTGCTGCATCCCTCTGACATTTCTGGGCTAGACCGACATGCAGCTGCATGTCTGCTTCTTCTTCGGGCCACTTGCTGATTCGTGGCCTTTGTATACACTCCCCATCTATACTCCTAGTGCCCAAAGGACTGTTCCTTCTTTTCAATGTCATCAACTTTTTGTGACACTTGAATTAACCTTTAGGAACTACACAAACAAAACCAATGAGAGTCCCTGCTAAATTTCTCTCTCTTTGTACTTTGGAATAAGTAATATGTATAGTTCCTCTTACCAAGCATTCACCGAATTCCTATTTTTCCAGAGTGCTGTTTAGAGTGTTGTGGTAGAAACACCATTATTTCCTTCTTATGTCAGTTTACTGCATATATGCAGAAGCTGGCCAAAAAACACCCTGCCTGGTCTTTTGGCTGAGCCCTAACACATGCAACTTGTATAAGAAAAGCTATTAGTCCAGCGCCAGACGTACATCCCCAAATCTCCCAGGGAATATATGTAAATTCCAAAAAGAAGCTGGAGCTTGTACACTAATGCTGAAATTTTGACTATTAATCCTGACAATAGTGGCCTGAAAGTCTCACTAATTCTAGTATCTATCTTGACATATGCTATGCAATTTCAAAAGACTAATCCCCAGTAAATAACAGGATGTTCTGTGTTGACTGTTTATTGAGGTTAGCAAAGATGTTTTACACCAGTGCCCAAAAGACAGGTCCTTAATGGGTGTCACTTCTGTGTTAAGCTGCAGACAGTGGGAGTAGGTAGACGTAGGCATCTGAAAGACAGCTGAAGGTTTTCCTCCAATGCCAGAGGCTTCGCTGCTGCAATGGAGTCAGATTGGAGATATCTAGACTTTGTGAGCCTGCTCCAGGCTCACATATTTATTATGAAGGAGGAAGACTTGCGTGGTGTTAGGTCAGCGATGTTTACCTTGCAGTGTTTTCCTGCCAAAAATTACAAGGGAATGCATTAAGTTTTCTGAGAAAACTACAGAGAAATCCACCTTTCTTCAAGGGCAAAGTCTTGATAATATCTTTGCAGATGGGGAAAACTGGCTTATTTGCTTATTACTCTGGTTTCATGAGATGAATGATGCATCTGAATAGATAAATACTGATGGGAGCGTTCTTTCTGTTTTGATTTTTTTTATTTTATGAGGATCAGGCTTTATTTATAAAGGATTATTTAGCCCGATTCTGTTGGTACAACACACAAATCTTTCGAGGTGGTTTTGAGAAAAACCCCAGACTTTTCATGTCTGAGAACAGATGGAGCTCTAAACTCACTGCATTTCACAACAGGGACACGTGCTACTATCTGCCAGTCTGTTTTCTCTTCATGTGAGATTCTCTATTCTCCAGTCAGCAGAGTTTTAAACTTCTGTGGGTATACAAGCTTTGAAGTGAATGCACTATGCAGTTCTAGAATTTAGGGAAATGCAGACCTAACTCTGCTCTTTAATAGTTCTTGGCAATTCTTAATTACCTTTGGGAAGTACAACCATTTAAATATGTCATATGAGACAGGCTCTGTAGAATTTTGGTCACAAGGTATTAACATGCATAAGTCTACAAGAATTTGAAGTCAGATGCTTTGAAAAAAACAAATAAAATAATTGATTTAAACACTGAAATTTTCCATTCCCATAGCTGGCTAAAATCCACCAAATGAGAACTAGTTGGTTGTATATGAGGGCGCTATAGATACTGTGTATGTTTGACAACCTTAGCGGGTGTTCATGAACTCCTCAGCATTTTGGTTGTGTAGTTATTTATGCTGAACCTTCACAGAGCAATCTCAGACTATGGAGTTTAAAATCACCTCCGTCCCTCTCTCTCTCTCTCCCCCTCCTTCTTTTTTCCTCTCTTCTTTTTTTTCTTGTTCTTTTCCCCCCTCAAGTGATATAAACAATAAGGGGCCAAATTTAATAAAAGTTAAGTGTTGCTTTTACCAAAGAGCATGAAATTTTTTGTCTGTTTTTCACAGGTCAGGTTAACTGCATGGAACCTAAAACTTCCTGATGTTAAATTGTTAAATTACTTAACTTAAAATTATTTAACTTAATGCAATGACTCATTGTGTGTTCACTTTAACTAGCCAAAATCCTTACTGTATGTAAAACAGTTCAACTTAGGTACATACAATTGACTCAAAATGTTTTTAGAACATATCTTTTCTATAAGAGAATGCTTCTTAGCTAGTCCTCAAATATTGACTGGTAAAGTCTTAGAGATGGTACTTTGTAGGGGTTTAACTACAATACTGTAAATTATTATTAACAGAGGATAAACTAAAGGATATCCGTCATTGACTGTATCTGAACCCCAGGCAAAATAGCATTTGAAATAGTTACATGTTGGCATAAATATTTTGGAATGTTCAAGGTGTTGAAGAGCTTCTTTCATTTCACAGTCCCAAGATTGTAGTCTCCAGATCAAGCCTCCTGATTGTGTCATTCCATCTCTGCTCCCCTTTATATTGCCTGCGGAAGGTTCTAGATGCCACCTGTGACCTAAAAAGCTTTATTTGCATATTTTTCATGGAATTTGTGGCACAATGGGTGGAAAGAGGAGACTCAGGTAGAATTTTAGCTTTTAGTTCTCAGCCAAATAAATAAATCTTCCTATTCTTTTGTTTCTCAGGACTTGGACAAACTGGTGTTGCGTGTGTATGTGTGTGTGTGTATGTGTGTTTAAACAGAATGAGCCATGACTAAACTTGATTGCACTGATTAGCTATATCTCAGAGAAATTACCAATTAAGCATTATGTAAAAATGTTCATGTTCAGGGGTTGAAGACCAGAAATTATGGTCTTTGGTGCCAACTAGAGTTGGGTCCTTGGTGCCTCCCTCTGTGCTGTATGAAAAGGAAAAAGAGAGGCTTTAGACCAGTGGTTCTCGCAATGTGGTCCTTGCATCAGAAGCAGGAGCATCATCTGGCAACTTGGTAGAAATGCAAATATCAGGGCCTTTCCCTGATTGATTCTAAAGGGAGAGGAATAAGAGCTTGAAGATGTCTTCCTGCAGGCGGGCCTCTGAGTATCCTTTAAGTGATAAGCACAGGCAGCCATCTGTTCTGCCTACTCAACAGGTTGTCTGGGATTTGGAAGAAATATTGTCAAGTTGTGTCTCTGCCTGTTACCTGGTTTGGAAGGACTCTATTCCCATATAGCCATCCTAATTGAAAATAATTACTCAAAAGTTAACAGCCCTCTCCGTCTGTAAATTTATCCCGTGGCTCAGTTAATGCAAACCAATCTCATCCTATTTTTAGAACTTAAAAAAATGGAACATAGCTTAGTATCCAGTCCCTTTCCTTTGGACATTTGAAGTGCATTTTTTAAAGAGACCATTGGCCTTTTACACTTCATGCATCCTCATGCAATTTTTTCCCCTACTAAAGTTCATTTTTAAAGGACATTTCCCAACACGTGTAACTCTATATGAATTAATCAATTTCTCCAATTGGAAGCATGTTGAAGCAAAGTCTCCCTTTTGCAGGAGGATAGAAAATGATAGTCCTTCGGGTACAAAATTAGTTCCTCTTAATCTTCCCCCAAGGTATACCATTTTGCACTCCAACTTGTATGGCCTGTAAACCTTAAGGAATTGTATTGTCTTTGAACATTATCTCACAAATCTCCTCTAATTAATTTAATCCCTATAGACATATACTTGTTGATCAGTATAAATCAAGGCCAAAAATACGAGTACTGCTTGGAAATCTCTGTTTTTGGCAAGAAGACTCTTGATCTGAGAGTTGTTTAAAAGTCATGCAACAAAGACACTTAAAGAGACTTTGTCCCCATACCACCCCCAGTTTATAGGGACAGCCAGCAGACACAATACTCTTTATGAATGTACTCATCCCTTCTAACTTCCTTCTCCCAACTGCTTATAAAAATGATTAACATATTTAGATTTGCAGAAATGGTGTTAGAATATTCAGAAGGCCAAGCGTCCTGACAGGTCACTTAATATAGCCTCAATATTTACCAACATTAATTTTCCCTAAAGGATAACATGGACAAATGTCTTCTTTGTTTTATCCAGGACTTCCAGACTTGAAGAAACAATTGTCATTCTAGATCACAGAGTTCCATGATTAACAACACATTTTGTCAGGAAAGTCTTCCTGATGTGGAAGCTCAGTGCCTTCGACTGTAGCTCAAGATTGTTGTCTCTGCTTTACCTGCCTCGTGTCTGAAAGTCTAGCAGTAAATCATCCCTTGGCTTTCCTCTCTCTTCACTAAATTATCCTGATTCCTTTCAACTTTGTCCATCTATCTTACTTTCTAGCTTTCTCTATTTCCCTTATTTCTTTTTAAATGTTTTCTAAACTCTTCATATAAACCAGTCAGTATTTCAGTAGGACCCAGTCACTGCTGACCTGAGTGGGTAGGTGGATTGTCTAATGATTCTTGGGTATATATTTGTTTTTACACTCAAAGTCACAAAATCATAAACCACTCTGATTCCTTTATTCTTTCTCCATGTACTTACATGACAACTTAGACACAGCATCGCTTTCCAGCCTATTCCATATGTTAGTGGATAGCTAGAAAACCTTACTGATTGTTTTGAGCAGTACAGAATTTGAAGTTATGGTGTCAACACATAATGCTTTTCTTAGGCCAATTGTATCTAAAGCTGGTAAACCCTTTCCTTGCAGGGCCAGATAGTAAATATTTTACGTTTTGTGGGCCGTGAGTTCTCTGTTGCCAGCTACTCTGCTCTGCTCTTATAGCACGAAAGCAGCCATAGACAGTGTGTAAACAGATGAGTGGGGCTGTGTTCCAATCCAACTTTATTTAGGAACACTGTGAAATTTGAATTCCTATCACTTTTACATCACAAAATATTATTACTCTTTTGACTTCCCCCTCAATCATTTAAAAACTGTTAAAAAAAAATCTTAGCTCATGGGCAGTATAAGAACAGAAAGCTGGCCAGATCTGGCTTTCAAGCTATGGTTTGCTGACCCTTGATGATATGACAAGGACAGTTTTATTTAAGTACTGAAAACACTTATCAAGATGCAGCATATCTCTTTATCCGGAAGTGGTTGTTTTGGTCTTTCTCCCCTGAATTTACTACTGCAGTCTTCTGTGAATCAGACCCATTTTCCCACTGTTTTCTGAAGTCTTTTCTGGCACAAATTTAATGCCGCTAACTACATTCCTCACAGTAAAATGCCTGGCAGGTGTTCAAACAATGCCAAGTGCGTGAGTGAATGAATGAATGAATGAGTCAGAAGGGAGATGGGGAGAAAGGAAAAGAGAGACTACCTAAAATGGACACAGTTGTGTAATTGGTAAGGAGGAAAAATAAAAACAAGTAAGCTTTTTGAAAGAAGGGCGCATCTATAATATTTTCTCTCATCTCTAGACTTTTATATTTTGAACAAAGAAAAAAACATTGAATATAATTCTGTTGTTCCTCTACTTTTCTTTTAGTATTGTCTCAGATTTGTGGGCAAGTTTTAATTTGAAAATCTGTATCCATATTAGGGTGTAAACACCTATGCTATTTTTCAATAGACGCCATCCAGTTAGTGAAGTTTTGTTCCTCTGTGTGGCTGATTTCTTCAGATGCAAATCTCACGTTAAATCAGATGAGGTTATTGGTGAAAATTTACCTGGGACCAACTGCTTTGGCAGCAATAGACCTAATAGCAACACATGAACGGTGGCCCAGCAAATGCTTCCTCTTTCTAAAAATTAAAAATAAATTTTTGATTACAGTGGACATACAATATTATATTAGTTTTAGGGGTACAAAATAGTAATTACACATTTATATAACTTATGAAGTGATCACCCCAATAATTCTAGTACCTATCTGGCACCATACACGATATTACAATATTATCACCTATATTCCCTGTGTTGTCCTTTACAGCCCATTGAATGGGATGTGGTACATATATATACAATGGAATATTACCCAGCCATAAAAAAAGAATAAAATCTTGCCATTTACGACAACACATGGATAGACCCAGAGCTTTTATGTTAAATAAAATAAGACGGAAAAATACAAATACCATTATGTTTTCACTTCAAAAAACAAAACAAACAAATATAACAGAAACAAACTCATAGATACTGAGAACACTTTGATGGTTTCCAGGTTGGGAGGGGGTAGGGGTGGTTGCTGGGGGAATGAGTGAAAACTGGGAAGAGATGTAGATGTACTAATTACAAATGGTTACTCTTGATAAGAAGATCTAGGGAAGAGAATAAGGGCAAACCTAAATAAATGCTTCTCTGTAACTGAAAACGTGCCTTCCAGCATATAATCCTTTGTACCATAAACACTATTGTCACATAAATAAACATTTAGAAAAATATGCGTGATTTAATCCATCAAATATGGGATATAAAAATCCATCCTAGTCCATGAAAATTACTTTTTTTAATGAATTAAGCCATTTAGAGCATTGCAAGTGTATATTAGTATTATTGTACCTAGTTTTCTGTTTGTGTAGGTATTTACATAAATCTCCCAGGGCATTTTAACATTGGAGAGACAATGCTGTTTTCAAAGACATAATAACATGTACTGTGGCTTCACTGCTTTAAGTCTATATTAAGCAATATGTTGGAAAAGTTTCTTTAAGTAAAATAGAAAATCTGCCAGATACCTAGGGTGTTTTGTATTCTATAGAATGCAACCAGCTGGCTCTGGAAGGGTTTAGACTCTTACAGAGTGAGAGAACAACCCAATTCATATCCATTAGAACGACTAATGTACCGCATTTGCACAGGCTTGACTTGGTCCAGTTAAATGAGGAACAAGGGAGCTAACAGATCCATCAGATAAGCTGGCTAAGGCCACTACTTCTATTCCACATAGAGGGAGATTTCACTGGGAAGAGGCCAGGTTCACCATTCCAGTGCTTTCCAGATTTGCTCTGCAGAAGTCAGATTCCATAAAATCCAGCTGAATAAAGGGTTTTGTAGTGAAAGGCATTTAGCAGACCCTATGAGATATGCTTCGCCATGGAGATTCCTAGGACATGCTAACACAGGAAGGGCTCTGAGCTGTCCTGCAGGAAACAGCTAACATGGGAAATACTTTTGCTAGTGTTCTGCTATCCACTGTGCATATGAGGCTAAAACGAAGTGGCCCTTTGTTACCTAATCCGTTACTTCAACCCCAGACGTTTGGTTGTGGAAATTCCTCAAGAAGATCAGATCAAAAGTTAAAGAATATTTTACCTTTAAAAAATTTTCTTCTTTGCTTAGAGGTGAAAACTATTTAATTTTTTCCTGATTTTAAGTGATTAGAGCTTGCATATTCTAAACTTCGAAGTTTT
Organism: Trachops cirrhosus; assembly: GCA_028533065.1. Lineage (NCBI taxonomy): Eukaryota > Metazoa > Chordata > Mammalia > Chiroptera > Phyllostomidae > Trachops > Trachops cirrhosus. The sequence goes on along the minus strand of CM052544.1, from coordinate 15,192,772 downwards.
TTCTTTTTTTAAAGGCTTTTGAGGAATTGGCAGTAGAATGAGAAATACAATACTACCTCTCCAAATTCTCTGAGAAATGCCAAAATGTCTCCATTTAACTGGGTCAGCTCTGAGTTAGGATTGTTAACCCACACTTTTAGTTATGCAACACCTCCTGGCCCCTCTGGGTATATTAAGGGATGTTGCAGAAATAATGGAAAGAATTCACTCTTGTTCACTTCCATTTATAGGATGAATACACAACACATGGCAAGAAGTGTGTTTGGAAAAGATAGGGTGTGGTAACGTCCAAAACATTCTGGATTGTGAGCTAGCACAGGGTTTTTCAGTCCTAACACTACTGACTGATATTTTAGGATAGACAGTTCTTTGTTGTGGGGGCTGTTCTGTGCGTAGTAGGAAGTTAGCAGCATCTCTGGCTCTTATCTACTAGATGCTGGTGGATTCCCCTACTCAGCAGTGGCAATTGCACATGTTTTCAGACATTGTCAAATGTGTCCTAGGAGGCGAATCATCCCGGTTGAGAACCTCTGGGCTGGCGGCGCTGCTGTGGGGCCCCTTGGTTAGCTTGTCACCTGGTCACCTGGCAGCTTTTCCATTCCCACAGGCTTTATGACCTGAGCTTTAGCCACTCCCCTAGCACCCGATCATTCATCTGGAAATGAACTCCAAAATATGACTTTGTAGTTATGAGCTTCCTGCTCATATTATTACTACATTCTTTTAAAATAAATTCCTATTCGGTAGAGACCTATTTCAGTATTATAACATCCAAATTGTATATAAGGCCTCAGTTTCTAGTGTTCCTGGAGCAGAGCTTGAAATAAAAATAATTTAGGTGCCATAACCTCTAATATAGTAATTCAATTATAGGATAATATCTTTTAGAATTTTAAACACATAAGACCAAGGGATGAAATATGGAAAATATTCTGATCTGAATAATTTCTTTAAATATGTGATTTTTATAAGTGAATATTTATTTGCATGAGAAAGGACATGAATATAGTTCACTTTTTTTCATAAAGCTAATTCTTTGTCAGATTAAAGAAAATCAGTTCCTAAGCACACTAACAACAGTGACAAATAAGGTCTTTTCAACAATGAACTTTTCACCCCGGATTCCTGGATCCACATCTTTATTTCTACTGAAAGGGATTTGGATGATTAAAAAAATTAAAAATGTGGACTAGCAGGAACAAGTTATAAAATTAATGCTGTGGATCTATGAACTCGGAGAGGTCATGTATGTGTACCTGAATTGCTTGCAATGCATTCCTTTAGAGTAATTTTTTAAAAGTGAATCAAATTCCTGTTATGTTCATAACAACCTATGTAATGTTTAAATTATCTTTGTTGATATTTTTTCATTCGACTCTTTTCCTCTCCTGGTTATTTCCACCTTTCAACTTTATTTCTTATTATTCAAATCAGAACACTAGGAGAAAGAAACCATTCAAAAAGAAATCCACTGAGCAAACTCTGATTTTGTTTTTCACACCAATGTGCATGTGCGCACAACAAGATAAAGAAAACAAAGAGAAAGGGGGAGGAAGGGAGAGAAAACACTAACGTGTCCTAAAAATATTTATAACTGAAAATGTGTGCCTCACAGTGTAGTCCTTGGTACTTATTCTATTAAAACAGATCTTTTTAATGAAAAGAGGACATTAGGCTTTATTTTAAAAAAATTATCTTCACCACATGCTTATTGATTTTAGAGAGGGGGGAAGGGAGGGACAGAAAGAGGGAGAGAAACGTGGATTGGTCCCTTCCTGCATGTGCCCCAAATAGGACTGAAGCCACAACCTCAGCATGTGCCCTGACTGGGAACTGAACGTGCCCTTTTGGGTCACAGGACAATGCTCCAACCAACTGAGCCACACTGGCCAAGGCGAGAACACTAACTTTTAAGTGAGAGTAGGTGTGAGAAGCTAAAGCCCACTGCACTGGCTGGGCTGGACCCTGGCATGACCGGCAGCAGGAGTTCTCGGTTGTCTGCGTGCTGGGTTGGCAGCAGCACGAGGCCCCTTTCTTCTACTTGCTGGGACAACTGAGCAAAACCAAGCTCAGCTGCTCTGTGGGTGTGAGCTGTCAGGTCTGTGGGCACATGGCACCCATCATTTGGGATTCGATTCCCCTTCTGAATCAGCAGGACTGGCCCCGAAGGTGATATAGTGAAAAAATTCACTATTCTTGACAAACAGACCCGTACTTTACCATTTGTTTCCTTTGGGACCTTGGGCACCGTCTCCTTCTGTTCACTAGACCTTGTGCAAGATGCTATGGGAAATACAGGGGTAATACACAGGCTCTGTGCCTTAGGAGCTTATAATCCATGAAGCCCTCTTTGGGTAAAAGGAGGATAAAAAAAGGATAAAAAAGTCAGAGCGCCATCTTTTCTTGAAAAAAGAAAAAGTCGGAGAGCCGTGTTCAGGAGGCGACACAGTATTTATTCCACTTTGTGTTTAGAGTCTTTGATCTTGCTAATAGTGTTCAGGCTGAGAACAAGGAATGATGAAATTCCTTGTTTAGACATTATTTTCATGTCTATCTTTAATTTTCATTTATTGTGCATGCCTGTTCCTAGTTTGGGAGCAAAATTAGTAAAAACCAGATTAGAATTTATAAACCTTTTCTGAAGTCTTAATAAATTATTGTGAAATGATCTGAGAAATACATTGGAATGGTCTATTGAACATATATTCAGTGTATTAGAATATCTCTTCTACTAAACTATTAACTTAGCAAGAGCAGGTGTATGTCTTATTCATCATTGGAATCGTAGTGTCCTAGCACAGTAGACATTCAGTAAATGCTGGCCTGAACCAGGCTTAGAAAAGTGATGTGTGAGCCTAAGATCAGTGGAATGCACATCTGTTTGAGTAAACAAAAGTGGGGTAAGGTTAAATAAAAAAGTCACATTCCCACTGTCCAAGAGATGACCAATGTGACTCATGTCAGGTTATCTTAGAGGTTAGCACTCCAAAGGTACAAAGAAACAAATATTTATTTTCCCTTCGAACACTTCTTTTTTGCCTGGAGAGAATGCGATTGGCTTGCCCTTTCATTCTTTCATTCTGTCAGGCAAGAGAAGACCCATATATACAGCACACCTCAGTGTTGCTATTTATTTATTTCCACCTGATCTTGTTTCCAGAAAGATCTGACTTGAAAAACTCCAGTAAGAATTATGTACCCAGTCACCATGCTGACCTGAGTCTTCTGGTCCGCTGGCCTGGTCTTACCTTAAGAAACTGTGTGCTGAGCTGGTTTCCAACTCTAGTTGCTAACAACACGTCAGGTAAATAATAAATGAAGTAACATATGTATTTCTTATGTGTCATGGAAGAGTTATTTTGAATAAATAATAAAGTGTTCAGATGACAGCGAGGGGTTAGAAAGGATTGTTTCCATCAAGCTTTCCAGTACATCTGGTACATAACAAACAGATTTAACTCAAGCAATTTCTTTTGTCACCAGGAATCATTCTTTCCTACCCACTTTGGGTGGAAGGAATCGAGAGTAAAAATACAGTTTCTACCCATAAGTTCAGAAAATGTTGACAAATCACCAGAAATTCAAGGAAATGGTACTGAAAACACTGTTACTCAGAAATGGTTGCATTGTAATACTCAAAAACCTTCCTTTTGTTTATGCCTTTCCAGATGAAGCAGACTAAAAAAATTCACTTCCCTGAATTCTGAATTCCCTTAAATCTTGCATCATCAGTTCCACCTTCCTAATACTGCATTATGTGTGTAGATGCATGCGTGTTTAATTAATACATTTAAGTACAGGGAAGGCACATGTGGCTTAGTTCAAGTAAAAATTTAAACTTTCTCTATAACATTGATATTTTCCGAAAGCAGGGACCAGCAAATTTTCTCTGCAAAGAGTCAAATAGTAAATAATTTTGGCTGTATGGGCCAGACCATTTTTGTTGCAACTACCCAATCACGTGCTCAATAGTATAAAACTAACAGACATGTTCCTATAACGCTTTTTTCATGAAAGCAGACAGCAGGCCGAGTGTGGCTTACAGACCTGCAGTTTACCCTCATCTAACGAAACATGAAGTGGATGACAAGGGAAAGAAATCACCTGTCTATACAGCAGCCAGTCATCTGGGCGTAAACACATTCATAAGCAAGTGCAACTTGAAGATATGTTTAAATTTCTTGAGTGCTAGATATAATCCCCCCAGGGGTGTCCAACATTTTGGCATCTCTGGACCACACTGGAAGAAGAAGAGTTGTCTTGGGCCACACATTATATACATTGCGACACATAATCACACACAAAAAAAATCTCATAATGTTTTAAGTAAATTTATGATTTTGTGTTGGGCCTCATTCACAGCCATCCTGAGCTGCATATGGCCCGTGGGCTGCAGGTTGCACACCCCTGCACCTCGACCACGTATGAATCAGTTGTTGTGACCAAATAAGAAAATAGTATCTTCGTCACCATGAAACATTGTCCTCCCCGCTCCACATCCTTCCCCTTAGCGTTCCTTCTCTTTTACTTAACTGCTTGGGGATAAGCCTTGCTGTTAAGAAGGGCTAGAGGTTTGCTGCCACAGTGACTTAGCATCCTCAAGCCCCTTCCTGCAGCTCTTGAAAAAGCTCCCAAGCTCAGCTGGCGACCTGGGCTGGCTCTCTGTTCCTGTGGGTTAGAGCGGATATCACATTTCTAATGGATTAGCTGACTACTGGGAATGCAGAAGGGTTTTAAACTCTCTTCACTTCTAAATGCAGCACATAAATGGAGTTCTATGAATATTTCATTTGAGTACAAGACCCTAAGTTCTTTGCAATTAGTTCAACTGTTGCTTTCAGGAGAGAGAGAGTATTTCCTTTGAGTGTTCTAGGACTCACGGTGTCCTCTGTTTTTCTCATTGTGGAACTTTCCATGAGCTGGGTCATGACCACTTTTATAAAATGTTCAGAACACATTCCTCTGTGGGTACATCGACCACATGTCTTCTCTCAGTCTTTCAGAAGGAGATGGAGTGTTCAGGTACATTATCTCTTACGTCTTCCATTAGCAGCCTTCCTGGTGGATCCCAGGACTCAGGTTTGCCTAATGCACTAGCAGCCTCTGTTGCAAAACTCACCTGCTTTCTTCTCTAGTCAAACAAGCAGGTAATTAGAGCTGCAATCTGGGCTGAACTTCTAGATGCTCTCCTTTGGTCTTCTAATACAAAAATACTAAAATAATGACCTGGTACATAGTAGGTTCTCAAAAATGCTTGACTGAATAAATTCAAGGTTCTAATCCTTATTCCTTCTCTAAAGGTGTAATCTTGAGTTAGACTGTTCATCTTTCCGAGTACGAGTTTCCTCATTTATGACACAAGAGATTTTATAAGGTAATGTTAGGTCCCTCATGGCTCTTAAATTTGATGTTTCTCTGGGCTCAACACTTTGCTAGGTACTGAAATGCCTATAAATTATTAGAACTCCATGACTTCTAGGAAGTAAAACATTAATTAGAAAGGTAATGGGAACATGTAAAATAGGTAGGGAAAATAAAATGCATCATATAATCAAGAATGCCTAGTCTTGTTTTCAGAAGAGACAGGTCATTGTGAATGTGAAAAGAACTGATAGAAAAGAAGAATTTTAAGTGAGTCACTAATATATAAATCAGGCTGCTAAAAAAATGAAAGAAGAAATTTCCAGGAGCCATTAAGGGAGGAAAAAAGCTATTGGAAGTACATAAGAATACTAGGAAACAGTGTGGTTTGTCCTAAGAAAAAAGTGGGAATTTGGTAATCATGAATTTAAATCCTTTATGGGCATTGCAACTATTATGCTGCAGACTGGTTCTTTTCCCTGTTTTTGGCCAATTTCCTCTTTCCTTCCCTCTCTTCTTCTCTCCTTTTATTTTTAATTTTAAAATAAACATGGTAGAAATAGCCTTCAGATTATTTTACTCACTACATATTTTTTGAGCACCTAATATACACATGAACTCAGGCCCTATTGGTCACTTGCTCTGACTGTTGCAACCAGTGTCTTAACTTTCTGTCTCCAGTTTGCCCCAATGCACCTCTAAGATTTCCAAAAGGCAAGTCTGGTCATGTCATTGCAGCTTCTTTCCAACACTGAGGACAAAAGACAAGCCCTTTGTATTAGCATACCCAACCCTTCACGCTGGTCTCCAGCCACTTACAGTTTCAGGACCCATCACATCTCCTTCTCTCTTGTGCATCAATAAAGCCTGATTTCTCAGTTCCCTAAACATGCCGATTGCTCCCCATATTCCCCACCCAAGTCTTTTCCCTCATTTCCTCCTTTCCCTAACCGAGTTAACTTTTTCCAATCGGGGCCACTTTCTCTACCTGGCTTAGTTAGTAATCTTCCACTCTTCATACACTGACATTGTTTGATTGCAACAACTGGATGGTTGTCTCGAGCGTATGTTCGTGATGTAGTGTGTCCTGTAAGTCAGCTGGGAAACTGCTCAGCTAGCTGCCTGCTGAGCGGCCCGGCACCAAGGAATAGATAAGAGTCACACACAGTAACACTATTCACTCAGTTTTTATCGAATGCAAGTTCACTCAGAGTAGAACATCACATACACTAATGTCCTACTCACACTCTAACAATCTAAGAGAAATGTAACACACACACACACACACACACCCCAATAAATGGGGAATAAGGAATCCGAGTCCCAGAATCTCAGTCTGCAGGTCCCGGAGGCAGCATGGTGAGCTAGGGAGCTGTCAGAGTCTTTCAAGGAAGGATCTCCCCAGCCAAGTGGCCAGCAGGGTAGTAGACGAAGTCCTTAGTCCAGCAGGGCAGAGCTTCCAGTGGCTGATGCCAAGGGAGATCAGCGTGGTGTGGAGCAGAACTCTGGTGTGTGGAACTCACCTGTCTCAGTAGCGGTCTGGAGCCTGCCTCAGTTATACCTTGAAAGTGGTGGGCTCCAGCCTTCTGGGTCTCTTGATACATGACTTAGCACCCTTGATAGCAAGTGGGGAATTTCCCCAGAAGCTTTTCAATGGGTGGTCCCAGTCTGCTGACATGCCTATTCTGACCATGTATGCAGATATCTTGGTGTGTCTTCTTGCCAGACATGTCTAGCATGACTTACGTAGTTTCTCTCTTGAACCAAAGTGTCATGGCTGACTGGCAGGCATCTTGGTTAACATGAGTGCCTCCACTTTGTTTTATATACTTTATACTATTGTGATTGGACTAATGCCATTTTATTGGTCCTGCTCTCCACATTGGTGATTCCATAAGAGGAAAAATTGGGCCTTTTAGTTTTGAATTCCAAGTTCTCAGCACCATCTGTGGTGCATAGCCATGCACAATAAATATTGAATAAATATCCAGTCCTCTGCACTGAGGTACAAAGTTTGAAAAAGAGCGCACATTCTTTCCTTTACAAATTTAAGTTTCTTATGTTTTCACAGAGTTATAGCCCTGGCTTTGCTGATGTAGCACACTAGTTGGATTTCTTTCTCATTTGAATCTCATTTTGAGCATATATTTTCCTCTGGTCTATCTGCTAATGTCTGCTTAGTTCCATTATTAATCTTGTAATGATTGTTCTAATGTATTCAACATAGGATGTCTTAACAATTTTCTGTAATTTGTACCATCACCATCTGCTGTCTCGTGGTGGTGGATTCTGGAAATTATTGTGGGTTTCCATTAGTGGGAGAGTCTTTTTGGATTAAAGCAATGCGGTACTTCTCTTTCATAACGTGCTTGCCACAACAACAGGACAACATAAGACCTTCCATGGCAACATCTGCAGAGAAATAAACCCTTTTGTGTGTGGAAGCATCTGTTTCCCATATATCTCTAAATTGTTAGGACACGCATTTCCTAGTATCTTTGTTTAGCGCAAATAAATATATTTTCCACAGGATAGTTAAAGAGATAGGAATAAACCATCTATATACACATATCCTCTACATGCTTTAAATATGAATAGATACTAAAAACACCTTGAACAAGTGATTTATTCCAAGTTTATAATCATGTAATGCATTTTGGTAAGACCTGGATATCAATCAAGTGCATACTTTGCCTCTTTATTATTTTTATTTTAAGTTATTTTCTCTCTCTTCACTTTTTTATTTATTTACTTTTACTTGTAAAAGACATCATTACAGTGACTAGATCTCCACTTGGACTTTGATCTTCAACTTAGTCCCCTACTCCAGGTACGTAGTTAGAGCTTTGGTATATATGTTTTCAGACCCCTTCCTGCGCATTTATATAGATACAAATATATAGGTATACACACATTCATAAGTATTTTCATAATACACACACATATATAATTTTACAGCTTGCTTTTAATAATAAGCAGTATATCAGTGAATTCAGATTTTTATGTCTCCCTTTAAAACCATCACATCATATTTTCAGTATGTATGGTGGAGACATCTGGCTGAGAGTTCCCAAACTCCTCTAACTGTAGCTTTAACAATATAGACATCTGTTATTTCACTTACAAGGAAACTGAAATTGGGTATTTCCAGGGCTAACTCAGCAGCTCAACAATATTGTCCAGGGACCCAAGTCTTTTTATCTTTCTTAAACATCCTCACACATCAGCTTTTGTCCCTCATGACTTGTTGTTGTTTTGTCTTGTTTTGTTTTATGACTACTTCAGGCTAGGCATCGGTTCATAATGCATTTAAAAGTAAGAGCAAGAAGGCCAGGATAAAATAGCTTTTCTTTCACCAGGAAGCCCAGCATCCTTCTGTATACTTCCCAATACATCTCACTCATGAGAACTGGGTCACTTCTACACCTGCTACACAGGAAGGTGGGAATGTGAATATTCAATGAGAGGGAACCGAGTAGTCATCACTGGCTTTGACCTACAATGATCTATCGCTGAGTGTTCGTATATTGTTGCAAACAAAACTTCCCTGGTTATAAAGAGGAAGAAAGGGATGCCGAGTGGATGGGCAGCAAACACTATCTGCCATAGAATGTAGTTATTGAATTTTCCATGTTCATTAACATTTAGGTGATATCTAATCTTTGTGATTAACAACAGTTCTACATTATTGCACATGCTCCCTTGTTTATTTGTCATTTTATTTCTCTTATGAAAATATAATAATAGGAATTGATGCTATAGGATATGAAAATTTTCATTTCACTTTAAACCGCCAAATTTTTAAAATAGTTGTACCATTCTATGCTCCTTCCAGTAGTATATGGAAATACGTGTCTCACATATGAAGCTGGACTTATACGTAACTGTCTATGCCTCCTTCTTTGTTCTTAGTGCTCCAACTGATGAGGGTGTGCCGAGCCCCACTTCGATGTGCTCAATTTCCAGGCATTTCTCAGACACTTACCTGGATGTCTCATTGCTGCTCTAGGATCTGAGAATTCCTCCTGCTTGTGGAGTTTCTTTCCTGCCAAATCCCCTCCATGCCTACAGAGACACCATCTGTTACACGTGCAGTGACTGAGGCATCCCTAAAACTACTCTGTCAGTTTTATTTCAACATCCAAACAATTGCTAGTTTATTTTCAGAGCAGTTTTCCATGCAGAAGATCCTCGTTTAAGCTCCAGTCATCCCTCACGTTAGTATCTGCAACCTGCATGCAGATGCTCTAGACGCAGCCTATCCTTATTCGCCTTTCATCGGCCATTAGTGTGTGAATGACCTCCGGGCCAGGTACTTCCTCATTATGTCAGTGGAAACTATAGATATTAGGATGGATAGCGGATCAGTGAGGGGGTCAGAGAACTAGAAAACAATGGCTCCTCAACACCGTAGCAACTGGCTTCTCACTGTCCAATCACAGGTAACAGCTTGTTCCCTCATTCAATAAATCTCCAAGTGGAGACAGGACTCTACAGGGCCCTTTTCCATAATGTTTCCTTTGATCTCTCTCTCACTCTCCCTCATTTGTGACAAGTTTTAGTTTGTTTGTTTATTTATTTATTTATTTATTTTTGGGCTTTTTGGGTTACCTCTCCTATTTCTGCTGCTAACATTTCTTTTTCCCACTGAGTAGAGGGCAGTGCAGCAAACAGGATGGATGGCATGTGTTCTGGGGTTGGGGATATTTATTTTTGAAACTTGGTTTCACCATGTGCTAGCTCTAGCCCAGAGTCCCCAGTAATGACCTCACAGATGGTTGTGAAGATAAATTGAGCAATGTACACAAAGTGCTGGGCAATGACGAGCATGCTATTGTTCTTGATCTCTCTTATTCACTCTGTACATACATATATGTGTTTATATATTTTATATGTGTGTGTATATATACATATATATGTATAAATGGAGAGAGAGAAACAGTGACAAAGAGAAAACTGTACTTTATTTGCAAGTTATTTGATTCTTGTTCTTATACTTTTCTAAGAGCCTGCTCGCTTCTCTCTCGTTCCCTGGAAGCTATATAGACTCCTGAGCAAACTCTCACTAGATTCCAGCTACAGGAAGAGCAGAGGTGAAGAAAACTCTCATGGATAGCTCTAGGTGGATCATGCCTATTTTCTAATTCCAAAAGTACAAGTATTTATGTCCAGTCATGTGTCACTTAACGATGGAGGTACATTCTGAGAAACACATCACTGGGCAACTTTGTCCTCGTGTGAACGTCACATCACAGGGCACACTCACACAAACCTGGATGTATGGCCTATCACACACCTGGGCTGTGTGGTGCAGGCTATAGGTATATTGCTCCTAGGCTGCAAGCCTGCACAGAATGTCCCTCTATGGATACTGTAGTCAATTATACTCCACTGATAGGTATTTGTATATCTAAGCATATGTAAACAGTAAAAATACTGTATAAAGGATAGAAAAGGGTATCCCTGTAGAGGGCATTTGTCATGAATGGAGCTTGTGGGACTGAAAGTTGCTTTCAGTGAGTCAGAGAGAGAGTGGTGAGTGAACGTGTGGTCCTAGGACATTGCTGTGCAGTGCTATGGACTTCATAAACGCTATACAGTTAGCTACACTAAATTTATTGAAACCATTATTTTCTCAATAATAAATTAACCAAGCTTACTGTAACATTTTTACATTATAAATATTTTCTTTTTTAACTTTTTAACTCATGTAATATTACTTAGCTTAAGATACAAACACATTGTACAGCTGTACAAAAATCTTTCTTCATACCCTTATACTATGTTTTTCTCTATTTAAAACTTTTGTTTTATATTTGTCTACTTTTACACTTTTTGTTAAATACCAATACACAAACACACACACACATTAGCCTAGGCCTACACAGGGTCACGATCATCAATTGCTGAGTCTTCCACCTCCACATCTTGTCCCACTGGAAGCTCCTCAGGTGTGAAAACACAGGGTGCTGTCATCCCCCATGACGACAATGCCTTCTGCTGGGACACCTCATGAAGGACCTGCCTGAGGCTGTCCTTCAGGAGGTGTCACTCCTTCCAGAAACACAATCGTGGTGGTTTGCTTAGTTTCTTTTTTCCATTATACATTTGCTTATAAGCACATAATGCACCAAGAACATTCCTCTCTATTAATGAAAACCTTTTGGTGTTGCGGGCTGTGTTTTCAAACTTTTGAAAGAGCTTTCTGAGGTCTGCAAAAGCTTTTACTAAACCCTTTACTGTGAATTTTTTTGAGGGTTCTTTTTCTTTCCCTAAAGTTTCCTTTTCTCACTTCCTCAGCTACTCATTCCCACTCCAGTTCCATCAATTACTGATTAGTCAACTAATTCCTCAGGATCCACCTCTAAGAGCTCCTCAATGTCATCCCCATACACACCCAGGTTAAAGTTGTTTGCTGTCTCAACCACAGCCTTATTGATTTTTGCAAACTGCATGCTAAAACATTACGAAGGTTACATCACTAGACAATAAGCATTTTTCAGCTCCATTATAATCTTATGGGACCACTGTCATAAATGTGATCCATCATTGACTGAAATATCATTATGAGGTGCATGACTATACACATAGACGGTATATTATGTATTCACACATGTATTTGAATTTACATGTCCTCAGCTAAACCCTTTAAACCACTTTTCCATATTTGAAATGTTATCTTCTATGGATTAATGTACAAGATAACAAGTGAACTGGATTAGTGACAAACACTGGAGAAAAAAGAAACCAAGAAATGTAGGAAGTTATTAGTTTAGGACTGTAGGATGAGACATAGTTGCGTAGCACTTGTAAAAATGATAATTACACTTAATTACCAAGGTTAACTTAAAGGTGAATGTAGTAGTTAGTATTGATTAACCAACTTTCTCCTTTGTATTAATATGCTACCATAACAAAATATCATTGATTGAATGGCTTAAACAACAGGACTTTATTTCTCACAATCTTGGAGGCTGGGAAGTCCAAGATCAACATGTAGGCCAATGTAGCTCCCGATGAGGGCTCTCTGCCTGGCTTGCAGATGGCTGCCTTCTTGCTGTGTCCTTATGTAGGAGGTGGTGCAGAGAGACAGGAGAAAGAGGAAGCTCTCTGTTATCTTGTCTTTGTTGGACACTAATCCCATCTTGAAGGTTCACCCTCAAGATCTTATCTAAACCCAATTACCGGGCAGAGGCCCCATCTCTAAAAACTATCACATTTGGGGGTTAGGGCTTCAAAATATAAATTGGGAGGGAACAATTCCAACCTATAGTCCCATACTTGAAAATTAACTTTTCCCTTTAGATAACCCCGGGTCTTTATTCTTAGCCTTCTGGTTATTTGTTTGTTTGTTTGTTTTGACTTGGTTCCTTAGGAATATCATCTTGAAAATTAATTTCAACTATCTGTTTTTTGTGTGTGTACATGATAAAAAATATGTTTCTCTAACCTACAATTTTCTAACTTTATTTTTAGATGTATCCTTCTGTGTTCTGTAGGGCATTTTCAATGGGATAATCTGTAGGTAGATCGAGCAAAGTAGTGATAGATATGTTACTTTTTGTACCCAAACACTATTTTCTTCTTCTCTATCGATCTCATCAATATCACTGTTTTATAGACCTGCCATCTTAGTGGTCTTTTCCTCCCTTTGACTTTCAAAATCAATTTGTTTTTGCTTTTGTTTTGTAATCACATGAAGAAATATAGTAATTGATCCAAAGCCTTTTCTTTCAGTGCCTTCTATTTTCACAGCCTTATGTAAGTTGTTGGAAAAAGTACAGAGATAAATACAAAAATTGACAGTCTAAAACAAGGTTTGTCAGACTATTGCAAACCAAATCCTGGCCACTGCCTATTTTTGAAAATAAAATTTCATTGGCACTCAGCCATGCCCATTCGCTTACTGGTTGTTAATGCTACTTTCACCCTATTATTGCAGAACTTAATAATTGCTACCAAGACTATATGGGCCACAAAGACTAAAATATTTACTATCTGACCCTTTACAGAAAAAACTTTGCCCAGCCACTAATCTAAAAGATGGTAGAATGTTTGTGTGAATGTGTGTGTGTGAGATAGTGTAAGATATAAATGCTTTGCACAAATACATATTCTAACACACTTTCTAACTTTGATGCACCTGCCACACATACAAAAAGATATGTCACAAAATTATGTGATAGTAAAGATGAAAGCGCCATTAATATCTTCTCAGGACTACAAATTGGATAGGACTTCACAGAATAGCTCACATCTTGGTAAAACATTGGACAAATTAGAATGATTTTGGTACCACAAGGCTTGTAGAAACATTTTTTAAATAAACACCTACTGAGTGTCCACTGACATAGTCACATAGATGGAACGTTTATTTAGGATGAGAATCTGTCAGTCCCCTGCCCCTTTAGCAGGACCTCATGCATAGTAATGTAACAATAATACCTGTTATTTAGTTAGCTGATGAAATAGTGTATAACACATACATGACAATGTTCTACAGCATACACTGTAACAATATGGAGAAGACGTAATTTCTGGCAGGATTTCCTGGAGAGAATGATATTGAAACTACATAGTGAGTAGAACAAATCTTGGGTGTTGATTACCATTTTTTTTCCCACTAAGATTCAATTGTTCCACTAGCCTTAATTCTCTGACACCCAGTTTAGTTTTTCAATCTGTAATGATTTTTCATGGCTGGTAGAGACTACATTGTTTGCTTTAGAATGAAAACTCCCTATGGTCTGTGTCCTTTGAAGTAGGAACTCAGTAAGTGGTACTAATATTAGAATAAGCTTGATGCCAAGGGCAAACCACTCCTGGTACTTGGCCACACTTTTGCAGCATGGAACAGTAACTTTATAGAATTTTCCACTAATAAGCCACTCTTATGTCTTTGGCCGATGGGAATTTAATTTTTTGGATACTGGACCTAATTGAATTAGCTCATCACCTTAAGCTTATACTAATATCCTTGGTGATAGCCTTAAGCTTTCCACCTTCTTAACTCAGTCCATTTGCATGGCTTTAGTTGATGAATTCTAAGTTTCTAGCCCAGAGTTTTCTGCTGAATGCCAAATGCACAGTCCTGCACAGAGTAGACACACAGACATCTCAGCTTCAACATGTTCACAACTGAATTTATTATCTTTTACACCATCGTACTTCGAAATGATAATTTTTTTGTGCTCCCTGGATTAATGAATGGTGATATCATCTATCCCCTGGGAATCATCTGTGATCCTTCACACCTTTCCTGCCACCTCTGATCCCCATGGGTCCTAAAGGAAGCCCCTCCTAAATATATCTCAAACCTGTCTACTTGCACTTGCATTGATTCAGGCCACCATCGCCTCTTGTCTGTGTCCCTGAATGCCTTTCCTAAAGTTAAATCCCCACCCTCTGGTCTGACCTTGCTCCACCCATTTTCCAGGGATTTCCAGAGTATCTGCTATTAAATGCAAATCCAGTCGCCCACCTGAGTAAAATATTTCACTGGTTACCCTTTCTTTGTTCCCTGGGTAAAAATTTAACTCCTAAAATCCTCTGGACATGTGCCCTCTCTACCCCTCCAGGTTTATTGCCACAGTGCCCTCCCCCCGCCACACACACACAGTTCCTTGAGCCTTTTCCCCTGTGGAACAGCCCTTGGGGCTCTGCTCTTTCCCTTAACTCTTGATACACACAGTGAATTTCCCACAAGGACCTGCTCCCTGCACTTTCACATAATCAGGGCCATTCTTTCAGTATGTCCATCATCTCTTCACCTGGAGCACTTTTCTCTGTCTTTCAACTTTCATTTTAAATATCACTTCTTCCTATTTACATCCAGCTGTATCCACACCTTCCTTCGCATCTTTCTTCCCTGAAGCCACATTATGGTCTGGACCCCTGCTGTATATTCTCATTTACTATGGATTTCCATATTAAAACAATTATGTCACTATTTATGTGCATATTCAAATGCATGTCTCCCTTGCTAATTATTAATCTGTATTAATTTTTTCCCATGGTTGTAGTCCCAGCCCCTACACAATACCTGGCCCGTTGTAGGCTCTCATTAAATAAGTGTTTAATGAATGAATGGATGGATGATTCGTTTGGAACATCGACTCTGTGTTAGGTATGTTTCCAGCTTCAGAGATAAGAAGATTATTAACTCCTGCCCTGGCATCGCTCATGGTCTAGCATTGAAATCCCTCTTAAAAGAGATAAACTAGCCTACCTCTTGATGTTAAGCTATTAAACAACATGTAAGTATCATTTTCCATTTATCTTATTGTCATTTTTATAGGCTAATTTCATCTCAGGGAATCAGCCCATTCCAGTCTCAGTCACTCTGGCACTGTGGGAGTGTCCTCCAGGAGTGTTCTGGATGACTTTAACTTCCAGCACACTCAAGCAGGAGCGATAGTGTGCTTGGGCTCATTGAATGTGCACCGAGCCAGCAATTGGCTGTAAAGTGACTTTTAGTGTGGAAAAGAAAAATAAGTGTTAGAACCAATTACTCAAATATAAAGAAATTAGCCTCTGCTAGGCTGATAATTTTTTTTCTCATTTCAAAGGAGAGGAAGGATGAAAGGAAAGGAGGAAGAGAAAGGGAAGGAAAAAGGAAAAGGGAGGAAAGAAGAGTTTCAGATTTTGGTCCCAAAGTTATATGTTCATATTGTTTTTTAAACAATAGCATTTTATTTCAATAATTATTAGTACCACCTAATGAGTATGAGACACTCCATTAAATGTTTTACTTAATAAATTTACTTAATCCTTATGTCAGTCTTATGAGGTAGATGCTGTCATTAGTCCAACTTTATAGAAAAGGAAACTGAGACACAGGAAGCTTGAGTCAGAAAACACACTTGTCCTGTGTGTCTCTCCTTCGTAGTCACACAAAACACTTCACTTCTGACACTCCAGGTCATCAAACGTGTGGAGGTTTTTCCCACACCAAGCAATTTGGTGACACCAGCTGGGTGTCCTACAATTTGACTCAATTCTGACACTGTCTACCTAGAGACAGCATTAGATCCCACAGGTTGCCCCTTATCCTCTCCCCTCCTTGCCACCCCCCACCCACACACACACACTTCAGATGCCAATCTCAAGTCCAGGGTGTCACCTGGGCTTCTGACAGGATAGCTATAAGTTAGAGGTTCCCTCAGCCCCCTGCTTGCATTCAATTAATTTGCTAGAGCAGCTCACAGAACTCAGGAAAACAGTTTACTTACTAGATTACTGGTTTATTCCAAATTTAAGGATATAATAAAGGACAAAGATGAACATCCAGATGGAAAAGACGTGTAGGACGAGGTATATGGGAAAGAGTGTGGAGGCTCCATGCTCTCTCTCTGGGCACTTCTATGGGTTCACAACCAGGAAGATCCCCTACCCAGTGCTCCTACTTCTGAGATTTTAATGGAGACCTCATCAGGTAGGCATGATCGATTATTAGCCAACTCTATTTCTAGCCCCTCTCCCCTCTGTAGAGAATGGAGAGTGGTGCTGAAATTTCCAAACTTCTAATCATGGCTTGGTCTTCCTGGTGACCAGCCCTATCCAGGAGGCCACCACGGGTCACCTCATTAGAACAAAAGGCACTCCTAACACCCAGGAGATTCCAGGGGATTTAGGAGCTCTGTGCCAGCAACTAGGGACAGAAATACATACACACAGACACACACACACATATATATATGGGTAGTATGGGAAATATACATATTCTATTATTTCACAGCCCACCTTCTGGTCTCTGGCCATAGTTCCTTTACAGCAAAATTATATACAACTCAAAAGATGCTGGCACGTGATTTGAATCCCATCCAGTCATTAGTTATTAGTCCAGTCCACCATCATATCATGTACGAATGTCCCTGGGCAAGCCCACTCAGGTTTGCAGGCATTCATTTGATCTTGTCAGGTTCCCAAAAGCAGGAATGGTCTTGGCAAACACATGGCTTCACCTTCTCAAGCATGAGCTTCTTTTGTGTTATGTAATATTGGATTTCCCTCTTTACATAACCATTCATTCATTCTTTTGCCCTCAGCTATGATTTCATCGACTCTCCATTTATTCCCAAACTCTTCCACCTTTGGAAAGGATACTAGGTCCAGCCACTGTGCTGGTCCAGACTGTAGGCAGCATTTCTAGTCTGGCAACTAGTCTAGCAACAGCACACTGTCCTTAGCACGGGGTAAGGTTCCACAGGTGCAGAACTAGCGGGCAATTTTTACCACTAGACAATAGAGCTACACTCCTGTTAGCCCCAGTTATACCGGATAGCGCTAAGGCACATCCTGCTTCATCAGGCCCTTAGGATTTCTGACATAAGGGTTTAAAAACATAGTTATAGTTTCTTCCTTGGGAATCATCCCATTTCCAGCAGGTGCAGTTGTAGCCCTGGACTGGTGAATAGTGTTAAATAGGGGACAAATACAAATTGAGGTCATGTAGGAAAGAAATAGAAAAAGTATTTATAGTCATTGTATCAGCACTCTCTCCTCTTGGAAAGACTTGCATAGTGATACCAGCATCCTAAGGGTATGGGGCTTTACCAAAGTTACAGAGCTGGGAGAGAGCAGTACCCTGGGCTTGGAATTACCTGATCCTTTACCAGATACGTATACAAAAGCAACTGAGGAGAGGTGAAGTTTTCTCTCCAATCACATTCATGACAGAAACCCTCTGTCCAACCTCCAGAATACTATGAGTCATTATAATAATTAGTACTTAACTGGGGACAGAGCTTCTTTTTGCTCTTCCCTAATAGAAGTTTACTACTCACTAAGTGGCAGTTACCAGTGTCTAGGAGGGAGCATATGATCAATCAGGGTGGGTCTGGTGACTACCCAGTCCAATCAGATACTAGTGCATGGGGGAGGGCGCTGGGAGAACCTGGCTGGTCTAGAGTCGGTCTTTGGTTGGAACTGGGAAAGCACCAGAGTGCGTGGCTAGCGCCCTAAGCCCTGTCTGCAGAGCATACAGAATGTTTCACCTCATTCCATTTTTGAAGGTTTGAAGCTAGATAGTCACAACAGACTTCAGTGCCAAAAAGCACCTTGTTTTATGATGATTTCATAAGAAGAACCACTGACACATACGTAAAGCACACTTGGATGCTTTACATTTACAAGTCAAGAGAAAAGCAATGCTGAATAAACGAGACAGTCCCCACCTTGGGAGAGCAACAATAACCATACCAAAAAAGCCTCCTTTTCCTCAGAGAAGCAGATCTGCAGGGACCAAAGGAGACACCCATCTCTGAGGAGTGTCTCAAAAGGTAACAGGTCGGTCAGGAGAGAGAACATGTGTTCCTGTTCCCCGGGGGTGATGGGTGTATTAAGAACTTAGAGGTTCTTCCCCATTTTCTTACACAGCCTCCTTCGTTGTGAGTGTCATGATTTAGATCCGTGTGAAAGGATTTACTTGACAGAAGCTTCGTATTCCATAGGGTCAGTTTCTCTCCCTCTCTCTCCTCTCTCAGGCCTTTGTAAATGAACAAAGTGGCCACTTGTCCTGCACAGGGTGCAAAGAGAGGTTTGGTGTGGGTTTGACGGTCCATTCAGGCTCTGTTTTCAGCTGGTTCTAAGTGAAATCTTTAGAAACCACACAGTGGGAATCCTTTGCTTGGGGCACAGGGTGGGCAGCGAACTTTGAAAAAGCTATTGAAACCCTGAGAGCTGTCGGGTAGAAACTGTTCTTTTCAGACTTCCTCATGGGCAGTACGGGAAATAAACACACAGAGGAAGTCATTTAGCCTCTCTGTGAACTTTGTGTTGACATTTGCTTACCAAAAAGTTCATTGTCGGTACCTAAGAAATACATATGTGTACATGTATGTGTGTGCATGTGTGTGTGTATGCCTGGCTATGCACATGCATGTGTGTATATAAACACTTTCTAATTCTCCCATATCACAATGCTTGCAATGTGATGCTAAAAATAAAGTTAACAATGGGAAAAAGGATAATAACAAACATATAGACTCGGACACCTTTTACAACACTGTTTTTAAGAATAGAAACTGGATTTGTTATATTTCTAACAGAATCTTTAACAATCTGCAGCCCTTTCTCATGTGTGCTTTGCAGTGTTTTACACAAACTGCTTGACCCAGGACATCGTAATTTATGAGTAATGTTTGGTTTACGCTTTTCATCTTTACTTACATGATTCCTGCCTTAGAACTGAAACAACTTTAAAACCTTCAATGATGGGTCAGTGAATCTCTGATGTCAAGTGGAAATGCTGATTTAAAAAGCCGAGGGAGAAGAATAGTAAATACATGTTACAGGTGAAAAATGAAGGTACATGGACCAAGAGAAACCATCTGGTTGTTAGGAAGAAAAATCCACTCAGACGAGTGAAGGCAAAGGAGAAATCACTAGAATGGTTCGCGGGATTCCTGTGACATGTGACAAGTCTTTTGGGAACCAGAAAGCCCTTGGCTTGTCTCTTCATCTGTACCACAGGGTCTCTCAACTCTGCTGCTGCCTGCATGTCTGCTCCTTTCCCTTTGCATCGTCAGTGATCATTTCATTCCAATTTATACTCAAGATCACCTAAGCAGGAAAAAAGGATTTAGTATCTGGATACAGGATATCTTACAGAACTCAGGATCAGGAGTACAGCCAGCTGTTGCAAGAGACTGGAGCCAAAAACTATAACAGTCACCCAGCACTGAATTGTTCCTTCTCTCTCCTCCCAGCCAGAGTGTCTCTTGTCTCTGTTACTGTCTGTACTTTCTTTTTCTCCCTCCCCTCTCGCTCCCATTTTTTCCACCCTCGCCTCTTCCTAGATGCGCTTTGTTTGTTTCTACATTCACGCCACCAAACTGCAGTTCTTCCTTTATATCCCTTCTTAGTTTAAATGCCCCATGGACATTTCTGTGTCATTGTATCGCAATTCCGTATTTCCAGGGGAAGTCATCTGATTGGCCCAGACTGGGTCAGGTGACTACCTGGTTCAATCAGACTTAGCTCGTAGGTTTCTATAGGCATATGCTGTGTTCAGCAGGAGCTGTGGGAAGGCTAGCTGGACCGCTTAACCATGTTTCCCACAGTAGTTACTACAGGAGCCTCTGTTAGTACATCAGTATATTCCATATATTGTAATAGTATTTCTTATAAAGGATATACAATCTCCTTAAGACTAACTTTAGAAGTATTTTTAGGTTACCATTGGAATATAGTTAAACTAATTTCAGTATAAATTTATTGACTGTATTTCTAAAATCATCTTGCAATGTCTTCCTGTGGAGGAGGATTCATTGATGGAGATTGGGCAGCTTTTAAAGGAGACCAATGTGGGCAGTTTGAGTTGGCTATGGTGTCGTCACTAATAACTGAACTTGAGTTAACTTGAGTGCATTATCATGTGATGATGATACTACCAACAGGGAAAGAGGGCATCACTCCTCAGCAGTGGGTGGTGCTTATGCCTGCCTCTCACAACAGTTTGTGCTGTTTTGGATTGTGGACGCTACACATTTATATTAATGTATCCCTATAATGCTTTCTCTCCGAATCTCTTTCAGAGTGGAGTATGTGGTTCATTCCTAAGCCTTGTTTTTGGGAGATGATACATTGTTAATCACATAATCAACCCGACTTCTGGTGCATTGAATGTTTAATTCTTAGCTCTGTATCTTTACTAGCTCTGTATTCTTAGGAGAATTGACTAAACTCTATGTATCCCTATTTCTTCAGTAAAATGTGGATAACAACATTGGCTTGTTCTGGGGATTCAGAGACAGTGCATGAAAGTCACATTCCAGCCAGAGGTAGAGAGGTAGTTGTAGAAGCTGCTTCTAATTAACACATCACCTTCACCCAACGCCATCTCTGGCTCAGCTAATCTCAGCTGCAGCTCTCATGGACAGTTCATCTTCACCAAGCACTTACAGCACCCTACCTGAGTTTCCCTACATCAATTTCTGCTTTCCTCCCAGTGCCTCCTCTGATGCCACAAGGGCTCATTCTCCCATGTCCACACATAGCTTGTAAGTGCTGCCTGTGATCATTTCCTAGAGGGCAACCCTTACCCACTGTGAGACAGAAGCCCATCCACAAATGCTCCAGCCTCCCATCTTCCAGTGGACAATTCTGGGTGACATTTTGAACACTTCTCAGAAGCCTCAGCAGAATCTGCTGCTCTTTACCTTATACCATAGATCCCAATGATACACATTAATATTGATTTTTTCCAGTCTTCCTGTTCCTATCCTCCTTAATTTTGTAATTATTCCTGCCCACTTCTCCTCTTAGTACCCAAACCAGCCTTTTTCTTAGAATCTGTTTTACAGAGATTCCCAAGTCAGACAGTGTAGTTGAGAGTGTGGACTACAGAGCTCCCTGCTTGGACTTGAACCAACTCACCTCCTTAGTAGTTCTATGTCCTTACATGTTGTTACCTCATTTTATTCTCCCTCAGTTTCCTCACCTATGAAATTCAGATAACAATAGTAACTTTCTTATAAAATTGTTAGGAGCAATACATGTGTCATCACAGTGTAAATATAAACATATTTAGAACACCCAGCGTCTGATAGCTAGTAAGCTGTATGTGTTATGTCTCAATATCCCCTTGTAGACTTATTCAATTGTGTCTCATCTTAACATGATGAGTTATTCCTTTCTTTGTCATTGCACTTTTTTCTTAATGTAGCTTTCTTCTGCCCCTCTCTTTATCTTCCTTTTGTTTTCTAATGCTGACTAAGTAGAGAGAACCACAAGTATTCCCGGGAGCTTTGTAATTTCTGGACGCATGTAACAGGGCCCTTGTTATGTGCTGTGCTCCATTTTTTCTTGCTCCAGCAGCCCTGGCCCCCTGATCTGTTGGCACACATCAGACGACGCTGCCAGCTCTTGCTTATTCAGAGGCTCTTTATCCCGACTCTGCTCTTCTCTCTGGCTGCCTGCCTTTGGTTGTTAGACGCTTCCTTACATTGCTCTCTGAAGGTGTGCCAAGGAGGGAAAACATAGTGGGCCTCAGATTAGCCAATTATGGGGTCTAAAAAATTAGGACTTTTGGGTCACTGGGATTCAGTTTTCTGCGGCATCTCTGTCTTCTCTTACCATGAAAAATTCGGAGTCAGCCTTGTGTAGTGGCAATATATTTTTCTTTGACTGAGATACAATTAAGACATAAAGACATAATAAAACACACATATCAAGCATTCAGTTTGGCAAATGTATGCATTCATGTAATGACCACCGAAAATAAGGTGATTTGCATCACCCTAGAAAATTACCTTATTTTCCTTTCTCATCAATTCCCCTCAACTCCCTCAGCAAACACATTTTGATTTCTATTACTATATATACTTTCCTCATCTTGAACTTCATATAAATGAAATCACCCATATCTATTTTTCTGTTCCTGATACCCTTCTATTTAGGGCAATCTTGGGATACATCCATGAATTGTATATATTAGAAGTGTGTTCTATTTTTATTGCAGAGTAGTATTCCATTAACTAAATGTACTCTAATATCTTTTAATCATTATTTTGTTGATAGACATTTGAGTAAATTCTGGTTTGGGACTGTTATGAATAAGGCTGCTGAGCACGTTCTAAAAATGTATTTTTGTAGAAATATATTTTCTGTTAGGTAAGTGGCTGCAGGTAGAATTGCTGTGTCATAGGTAGAAGTATGTGTAATTTTAAAGAAACCACCAAGCAGGGCCCATACCCTTTTACCCTGCCACTGATAATACATGTATATTCCATGTCTTCAATAACCTCATCAGCATTTAGTATTATCAGTTCTTTTAGTGTTAGCCATTCTAATGGGTATGAACTGGTGCCTTATTGTAGCTTTATTTTTTATGTTTTCCTGGTGACTAGTGATTTTTAGCACCTTTTCAACTATCCAACTATCTTACCAACTGCACTTACCAACTTTCTCAATATCTTCTTCTGTCTTTTCAAGTCCTTAATGGTAGTGAAGTGAAGTCCATTTGGCCAATATTTTTGAGTTCCTTCTCTCAATTATGCAAGAGGAAAATGCAAATGTCTAGGGTTCTGTGGCAGGTACAAAGAAGTTCCGGAGCCATCCACTTAGTAGCGTATGCTATTAATGCTCTACCCATACCTCTTGGCCTTTACTCGCCCAGAGCATGCCATAGGACTCCTGGGACTCTCTAAGTGAGAACTTCCTTTTTGCTTGTGGTGAGTTCGGCAAGAAATGCCCAGGAATTAATGCTCCCAGAAGCAGCTCTCTGCCAATGGTGAATGGGAATCAGAGGTTAAATACCCCCCCTTTCTTGCACTTTGCATAGAATAACTCCAAAGCATGGTTTACCCTGACTCCAAGTCCCCCAAAGGAATTGAACCTTAGTTCTCCACAGTAATCATTTATTCTATCAGGCAAGCTTATTGGCTCCCCCTTTCTATCACATTTTCCATTCTCCTACTGATTTCCTCTAAGATCACTTCCAAAGTGAGCTACTTGTACTTAAGTTCTTATGTTGTGATCTCCTTCTGAAAAATACAACTGAGGTGCCTGTCCCCAAAGATGTGTGTTGGGATATAATAATTGCTGTGCAAGAAACTAATTAAGACACTGATGAGGTATGCTGATGAAGTTATGGCATTGATTTCCTGGGTAACCACACAAATGATGCAAGGCCAGATGAATGTGGCAGAAAATCGGTAGTCAGTGGCTAGTAAAGGCAGAAATACTTATGGGCTGGTGGGTGAGGGTTTGACGGGGATTTCTAAAAAAGTTAGAGATACTGAAGTGTGAAGTGAGAGGAGGCGAGGACATTGTAGGAAATAGATGGGCTGTGACAATAGCATGGACATCACGTCATTTTTGAAGTAGCAATCTTCCTGAAGCTTGAGATTATGTGGAAAGGACCAAAAATAAGCCTTTCAAGGTTAGTTAGCATCATATTAAAAAGATTCAAATGAAAGACTAGGAAGTTTGGACTTTTTCTCTCAGGTAGAGGAGAATGCTTAAACCTTCTTCGGCAGCGAGCAACCCAACAAAAGCAGGTTTCTAGAAGAACTAACGTAGTGTCATTTTGGAAGATTAATCATGGCTTAAGGTCGAAAGTAGTTTTAGTGACTGATAGAAACTGATAAAGTCCTGAAAATGGATAGTGGTAATGGGAATGGAAAGGACAGCATCCTTTCAAAAACCACTGGAATAGAATTCAGTACATTCAATAGAATTTGGTGACACGGGTAATGGAAAACTGGACAGATACATGAGGCCAAGTAGTTTTAAAGTTACAAGGCAGTTGGTGTCAAACTATTGCCCTAACATTATCTTCGGACATAAAGAAATTAAGGGGAAATAAAATTCCAGAGTAAAGCAATTAATTTATTTAATTTTATGCACAGTAATTTAACTGATATCCATATCAAGCAGATGTTTTAAGATTTGGGACTGGAAATTAGGAGAGAGGTAATACATGCTCTTCATTAGGCTCTCAGCCTGGTTGGAGAGCTGAAATTTACATACATAGGGAAGAACACAACCACATAATCACATGCTCAAATGTTTGAGCTGTGCTGTGAGAGCAGGAAGGCGAGGGTCAGCATAAGCTAGAGGCATCAGGAATGAGGCCGAGTGAGAGGTGTAACTTGTATATAAGCTTAGCAAGAAAGGGAGAAAAAAGAATTTGTATGAAGACCACCATGAATGAAATTATTGAAGAGAGACTGAAGCTATTTGGGAAAATAATTAAACTAGAGAGGAGGGTCTTTACAAACTTACTTATGCTTACACTGCCTCCTTCTCCAAAAATATTAAGGTCCCCAGGCTAATCGAAATATACAGGGCCTCACTGCGCTAGTCTTGAAGGAGCTGTCTATAGAATCACTGAGCTAGTGAGACTGATAAGTGACCACAGATGCAGAGCAGAAACCAAGACACTTCCAGAGCCAAAAGCAGTTCTGTGGATAGATTTATTAATATGTAGTCTTTGAAGTGACTGTGTATATGGTACAAATAATAGGTTTTAAAAAAATACAAATACTGAACTTCTATACTTAGAACCAAGCACAGATATCCTAGTGTTGTAAAAGTCCACTATTGCTTCTCCAGCACCGGTTTGAAGTGGGCCGGTATGCAGTGGTATATAATTTTGTATCACTCTGCCTGACTGCCTCATTGAACTATCGAACACTTGGAAAGCACGCATAGTTGGGTGATGATGGAGATGAGAGTAGAGACAGATATCAAATAAATTTATTGATCTTAACAAAGCTGTGTTCCCCCGTTGTGGGTGTAAATATTTTAAATTGTTTGTCAGTCGATTACTGATTTATGTTTTCTTTTCTTTTTCCAAATATTTTGAGAATATCATGAGAAAAATTGCCTTGCTTAGTGCCTTTGAATTGCCAAGGCCCTTACTTCTTTTAGTTACCGCAAGATACCCAAATCTGTCTTCATAAAAGTTGTTCTTCTAAGTATCTAATGGTATCAGAATCTAGCCCAATAAGAAACACAATCTCGGATAAAAGTTTCTTCCCCACTAGGTTTCCTGAATATAATGGCAATGAGATTAGCACATTTTCCCAGTGATTGAGTTGGCCTGTGTCCATAGATTTATAAATAGAATTTATTGTGAAAGTTACTGTGCTACTTGGGTAAGTAGCTATTGCAATTTGAGGATAGAAAATGTTCTCTGAAAAGAAACTATTATATGCCTTATACGCCATGGCCATCTGAGGACAAAAAAAGACAGAAGGCACAAGTGAGTTTTGTTTTCAGTTCATTCTACTCTCTATATAATTATGAACATGCGGATAGAGTTAACATTTGGCAAATGGGTTGATATTCCTATTCCTCTATTTTTAATTGCATTAGTAGGGTCAGTGGAGGGTAAATGACAATTTCAAACCCTTCATCATTTTGCTGTCTTTAGGTAGTGGAAGGGTGACATGTGGGAGGATGTCCAGATTTCTGCTGACCTCTTCCCAGGAGAGTGATAGTCTCACGGAACCTGAAGACCATTTAGTGTAAGGAACCAATCTGTGCCTCCATCCAACCATCATAAGCTGATCTTTGTTTACTGCATTCAGATGAGGCTGACGGTGAATTTCTAAGGTGAACACTGCGATGAAAGGAAATTTATGTAACTGAAAACACCACTGTTGCTGTCACCACTACAACGTATCTCCTTTCTGAAGGATGGAGTTGCAAGTCACAACTAGAAAAAAAAAAACTGTTTTCAGTGAGATCCATTTCAATGAGCCTTTGTGCTTTGCCATCCAGTCAAAATTCTAATAGTGAGAAAACACTTTTATCCTAGCCAGAACAGCATTTAACATCTCCTCTTAAGAAATCAGCCATTTCTTTTAACCAGCTGAGTTCTGTGCCATGGTCATACATGAGTGACCAAGAATGCATGCTGATGCAGCTGCCGTGTGTATGTCTGTGTGTATCTGACTTGGGTTTTATGCATAGCTGCTTTTACATTGCATTTCTTTCTTCTTGATAGTCTAGCTCCACAGTGAGAGCCTATCAAACTAGTAAGTCAAGGGTGACCATGAGCCCTGGCTTCAGTGCCCAGTGGAACAGCAGCCAACCAGCCTGGAATACATACTCCTTTCCAAGAGCGAGCTTGCACTACCAGTCCCACGCCAGCTACACCTACTGTACTGGACACCCTGCTGTAAGTACCCTGTTTTTCTGTGTTTAGAAAATTGGATGCTTCGTCCCGGTACATTTTGAATCCAGAATTGGCGTCTCTCTATTAATTGGGCAACTTTTCCAATGTTATAATTCTTCTCAGGCAAGTCTGTGCTGCTCTTGAATAACACAGGTGAGCAATGGAGAGCATCTTACGTGTTTAAATAACATATGTTTGGATGGTCTGCGATGTAAATGTAAATTGATGTTACATTTAAAGTTATCTCTAGGTGAAAGAGATTGGCAGAATTTTCAGAATGATGGCATGGAGGCTGAATGTATGTATGGTCTGGTTTTATTTTCTGGTGTCCTTTTGGCTGTTGCTTATGAATTCAGTTGTTGCTTTTGCACTGAGAGTAGGTGTCTTTCAAAATGGAACAGAGGAATCTATGGAGCCTGTATGTCCCCAAATTCATCAATGGCTTTGTTGCTATAGTTAAACAGATATTGACATATACAGATAAATTCATCAGTATGGTATTTTCGAGTTCCTGCTACACAAAAGTCTGGGTTTGTTGGTGTAGATGACTCAGAGGGCAAGGGGAATCAACTTTTAGTGGGGAGAAATAAACTCATGGAATTTGAGGACCTTTTAGAACAGGGTACCTGTACCTACCATCAGGGGTTTTTTTTGGCATCTTAGTAAGATTACTAAGATTTTTGTTACTGTAAATCACACTGGCATACTTGAAAAGGGTCGTAATGAATATTGGTTAGGAAGACCTCTGTTTACTGCAAAAAATCCAAACACAAGACATCTGGGTAATGAGAGCCCTTTGAAAGTAAGTCACACATGCTTGTCATAGTACCTCCTCCCTCTGTCAGTAATTGTAGACATGGGTTCATCAGCCATGTACCAGGCCGTCTGGACTTCTGTATTTTGGTTAACCTGTTTGCACCTCAAGGTAATGAGATTACAAAGTGTCCAAAGCTTCTAAATCGAGAAAATGTGTTTCCGATATCATGTCATAAAAAAACTCAAAAGAAGACTCAAGGAATCCACTCAAAATGTAAATTGGTATCACTCTGTTAAAAGGTGATTTGAAAATAACTGTCAAAATTTAAATTGTACATACCTTTGACTCGATAATTAAACTTTTGGCACTTAATTGGACATGTGCGAGGATGTATGCAAAAGGACGATGTGAACAATGTTTTGAAATTACTGGGAAAAAAGAACCTAAATAACCCTTATTTATTTTTATTCATCCATCCTTTCAACAATAATTTATTAAGCATGATTAGGCATTTTTATAGTCCCCATTTTTCTTGGCAGAAGAGGCATAGGAGTGAGCAAGACCAGGTCTTGCTCTCATGGAGCTCCTATTCTAGGAAACAGAAAGCTGACAATTACCTAAATAAACATAGGAATACACTAAGTGCAAACAAATCAGAAAAGTATGCAGTCGTATTAAATGCTGTGCAAAGTCTCAAAATAGGTTGAAATGGTAGAGAATGACTGGGTAAGTATTTAAGGTACATGGTCGGTCCAGTCCTCACTCAGGAGGCCAGGTTTTATCTGAGACCCGAATAAGAAGGAGAAACAAAGCAGAGTTCAGGAGGAAGAGCATTCCAAGCAGAGGAAACAATGTGAAGGACCTGAGGCGGGAGTGAGCCCCAAAGGTCGTCCCACAGAGAGAAAGCCAGTTTGCCTGGAGCTTCTCTGGGAGAGAACAGAGGGAGGGAAGGTCAGAGAGAAAGGCCGAGCCAGACTCTGTAGCACTTTGTAATCTGGAATAGGAAGTTTGTATTTTATTTCAGTGTGGTGGGAAACCATTGGAATGTTTTAAGCAAGGACATTATAGAACATAATTTAATTCTTTTAGGACTCTCTTGAGCTGCTTGAAGGATTTCTGGTAGAGGAACAAGAGGAAATCAAGGAGTCAAATTAGGAGAGCATCACACACATACTCATACACATGCATGCATACGCACACGCGTGTGGGGGTACTTCCTCTTGTATATCCCTTGGTCTCTTTGATGTTCAAACCATATGCAACTTTTTTCAAAATAATCAAATACCAAGTTGCATATATTTTGAATAAAATTTCCTGTAGTAACTAGTTCCATATCTAAAATGGCTCATTGGCTTTTTCCTTTTCCTTCAGTCATTGATTATCAAGCTAGTTATGACAAAAACAATTAAGGGAAATATTTCAGTTCCTATCCTTACTGCTTCAAGGTCATCTAGAAATAGCTGGCATTTATTGAGCACATTTTGCAAGCCCTGTACTAAACATATTTATGTGTATTATATATGTTATTTTCTCTCTCAGGTTGGGAATCCATGTATGCAGAGGGCCAACTTAAATTGTACACAGACTTTCCTCTGTGTGGGTGGTGGGTGCCCCTAACCCATGAATAGTTCAAGGGTTAACTATATATTCAGCATAGCTCTTGGATGTAGATACTATTATTATCATCATTTGAAAGATCAGTGAGATGAACCTCAGACAAATTACATATCTTGCCCAAAGTTATAGCTAGTGGTGGGGCCTGAGATTCAAATGTTGGTGCTCTGGCCTCCAACCAGTATTCGTATCCATTGTATTATATGGCTCCTTGGCACTGAGTCCCTCTGTTGTTATTTACATGCTGAGGACAATGATTGCACCCAAGATGGAACTATTTGTAATCATTTAACTCAAATGTACATGTTACTCTAGAGAAGTACTTCTATTTATGATACTCAATTTAGATCTGGGGCTGGGAATGAAGAACAGATCCTATCCTGTCCTGAAAGCCACTGAAATAATTACATGATATATAGCCACTTTTTGTGCTTTAAAATCTAGAAACTGTCACTGGGAATGAATTGAGTCAAGTGTGAAAGAAGCAAAAGAGTACAAAATCTATAAGAAATAGTCATGGGTGTTGCACTTTTGATTTCAAGGATACTCTAGCTCTGGATAGCTCAAGGATCCTCAAGGGGTGTCCAACCTTTTGGTGTCTCGGGGCCACACTGGAAGAAGGAGAGTTGTCTTGGGCAACACATTAAATACATTGCAGCACGTAATCAAAAATCGCATAGTGTTTTAAGTAAATTCATGATTTTGTGTTGGGCCCCATTCACAGCCACCCTGGGCTGCATGTGGCCTGTGGGCCACGGGTTGGACGTCCCTGCTCTAAGGATTAACTTTAAGCCTATTCGACACTTCCGTTATTTCAACATTTAAACAGTTCTTTCAGATTTCCCTCCTATGCCTGCTCAGATGGCACTCAACTCTTGACTCCAAGATCTGTGCTCATTTAAGTTTCCTACCACCTTGTAAGAGAAATGATACTATCTGGTGAGGTTCAGTATAAGGGGACTTTGAAAGCTGGATTATGGTGACAACATCTCAAGAGGGTGACTACCTTATAATTTTGACTTGGATCCACATTGCAAGCCAATTATTAGAAAAATATTTGGGGCTCCAAAATGTGAAAGTAGATTCCACAGTTGTCATGCAGTGTGAGATCCACAGAGGTTTTGTGGTTGAAACCACAGAAACGGAATTCCTGTCTGAACAGATTGCCAGTGATTTTCTTGAGTCATATAATTTAGTAGCCTTTAATGAAACTATAAATGCTCTGCCAGCCTTTTGAGATTCTGGCCCTTTTCTCAGAGTTACTCGTTTGATTGAAGATTTCCAGCTCTTTAACTGTAATTTCCTGGGGTTACAAGGGTGTCAGCCAATGCGATGTTTGTGTAGTCAGCATGTGTGATGCAAAGGGCTTCCTTTTGCTTCTGTTCCCCTGCTTCTGAGGAATCCAGATACCCCGCGAGAGTCTGGCGATTTAGCTTGAAATTGGTGGTTTATAGAAGTCTCAGAATACAGGTATGCCTCTCGCTGACCAAGTAAGGATTTCTTAGAACCCTCTCGGACAACACTGTGTTAGTTTCTTACGGCTGCTGTAACAAATTACCACGAGCCCGGGAGCTTCAAACAACACACATTCATTCTCTCACTGTTTTGGAGGTTAGTCTGAAATCGAGGTGTTGGCAAGGCAGCACTCCATCAAGATCCTCAAGGGAGAAATCTCTTCCTTGATTTTTCCAGCCTCTAGAGCTACATTCCTTGCAAACCTTGGCTCCTGTGCCATTCTTTTGTCTTCAAGGCCAGCTGCATAGCATCTTCAGATCCATTTCTTCCCACCTTTATGCTGTCTCCTAAGGCTGTAGTCAAATCACTCTCTGACTCTTTCTTATGGAGACACTTACATGTCTTTTCATGTAATCAAAGTTTACATGTATTATTTTGGCTCACCACCTAATAAGCCAGGGTAGCCTTCCCAACTTGAAGATATCAGCGAAGTTCCTTTTGACATACGAAGTAACTTGGGCAGGTTCCGGAGATTAGGTCGTGCACGTCTGGGAGGACTACTGATCAGACCACCACGATCATAATATCAAGTGACTCAGTGGCTAACTTCTGAGCCATTGGATAACTATTTAGGGCTTCTTGAAAATGATAAGACTTCTCCCTGAGGGAGGTAATGTGAGAGGGGTTTTTTGGGTGATAGAAGACTGAAATGGATACCCAGAGGTGGTGGTTTTCAACATTTTACGGGTTGTTTCAATCTCATGGCTCATATACACCAATTACTAAAATTCTGTGGCACACCAAAAAACATTTTTTGCCAATCTGACAAAAAATTAGGTATAATTTTGACTCATTCACACTGGCCAGCTATTGTTGTGTTGGATGTTGTCATTGTTTTTTTAAACTTGGCAATCTAAAGGAAAAGAGGTCAGTGCCCCCGACTAAATAGTCAGGTGTTGCATGTTTTAAAAATTCTGGGCACGCCAGTTGAAAATGGCTGCCCAATGGCAATTCAAAATTATTGACATTCATGAACATAAGTTTGATTTTTCTGAAACACATCATGTTTTACTTCTCAAATGTACTGATGACTATCACTTTGATAACTACTCCAATACATATCTTAAAAGAGAATATAAGGACAAAGTTTTAAAAACTCTTCTGATGTTTGACTCAATAAACTAGTAAATGAAGGAACCATAAAAATAAAGAATCCACGTCTGAGCGTCTAAGATAGCCTCTTTAACTTGGTATATTAAATGGCAAAAAGTAATATTCAAAATATTCAAGTAGTGTAGTAATATAATGTAAGTCAAATATTAAATATACCATACTCTTTTTATTGTCTATGAAAGTTAATATAATGCAAATTTCTTACCTAGTCATTTTTGTAACACATTTCACTCACAAAATCATTGTAATAATTTCCAAATATTGTATTGACTGGTGTGCTGGTTTTGATCTTTCATTCGATACTTTTGTCAGCAGATGAACGATAAACCTTCTGGCTTCATGACTTGACATGGGGAACGACGTCACATTTCCAGCTACTTCCTGTGAACTGATAGTTGTTTAGTGACTGGGGATCATGTCAATTGTCAAGGAAGGGGAATCACTGGGTGGCCCTGCCTACCTTCTCTGCTCTCCCTGCACCAGTTCCTCACTGGTGCCTTTTTCTCCTCACACCTAAAAGGATGTTATCATTCGGGTGCTCCTAGAGAGATGGGTGGAGGGAGAGGGGAACTGGGGAGGCATGAAAAGTACTTGGGGATTACCCGACGCTTGTTGCTGAAGCCAGGGCCCCGTGTGTTATTTTCTTGTTCTCCAGTGAGGAAGCATGACATTCCTCTGTGCCCCGTTGGGGCTTACTGGGAGACAGCCGGTGCCAATCACAGGCGGGGACCAAAGAAAGCCCAGGTTGTAATAGAGACAAAATAGAAATGGCTAAAGAATGGAAGAGATAAAGAAAATAAAAAAGTACTGGGAGTATACTCAGAGGTTGGTGCTCCCTGGAGGTAGTGGACGTTATTGCTAAGGCCCTGTCTCTCCTTCAAGAGACGAGCTGGCAGGTAGGGGAGGAAGAGTGGGCAGCCAGGGGCTAGCTTCTCTTTCTAAAAAATAAACCTTCAGCCCTGGCTGGTGTAGCTTAGTGGATTAAGCACGGGCCTGTGAACCAAGAGATCATGGTTCGATTCCCAGTCAGGGCACATGCCTGGGTTGCAGGCCAGTTCCCAGCAGGGAATGCACAGGAAGCAACCATACATTGATATTTCTCTCCCTCTCTCCTTCCCTTCCCCTCTGAAGATAAATAAATAAAAATCTTTAAAAAAAAAAACCAAAAAAAAACAATTCTTTAAAAAATAAATAAATAAATAAATAAACCTTCAGTGGGGAGAGCAGAGGCAATGCAAGCACTCTCTGGCTGGAGGAATGTCTCTTTTAGTCATTGAACAGGTATCCAGGAGTTTCCCTCTCTAGAAACTTGTTTACAAGGCACAGGGACAACTCCCTTCCATCAGGAGTTAAGTTGTCGAATGAAACAAATGTTCCACAACCTATTGGAGGGGATGTTGTTTCACAATGAAGGCATTTGCTGTTCTTGTCTATGGCAACTGGCTATATCCATGGCACCCGGTAACTTACTAGCTGCTTCCTAAACCCAGACCTACTTCTCCCCATGCATAGGACAAGCATTTCTTTTGGAGGTGTATATAGGAATATTGGGGCCCCAGCTGGGTAGCACAGTTGTTGAGAGCATCCCAATACATGAGGATTGCGGGTTCCATCCTCAGTCAGATCACAGACAAGAATCAGCCAATAAGTGCATAAATATGTAGAACCACAAATCTCTCTCTCTCTCCCTGTCTCTCTCTCTCCCCCTCCCTCCCTCTCTCCCTCAGCAGTGCGATTTTTAAAAAGAGAGAGAGAGATTGGGAGAGATTACAACTCTCCTTTCTCTTAAATAAGGACTTTCATGCTTTAAGACTACTATCCACTAACTTTAGAAATAAATAGCAAATCCTCTGTAACAGATTCCCTAGCACTGTGCTCCAATACCCATATCACAAACGTCTTTGAATAACAGCTTGCTTGTTGGTGATTTCTGAAATGAAACACAAATGCTGACATTTAGATTATTGATTATTTTTAATGTTTAGCCCAGTTACTGTTATTCTGTTTACTAACACAGTGATAGTGGTTTTTTATGCATTTTTAGAGAGAAGGGAAGGGAGGGAGAAAGAGAGAGAAACATCAATGTGTGGTTGCCTCTCATGCGTCCCCCACTGGGGGCCTGGCCTGAAACCCAGGCATGTGCCCTTGTGGGGAATTGAACCAGTGACTATTTGATTCATGGGCCCACACTCAATCCACTGAGCTACAACAGCCAGGGCGCACAGTGATAATGTTTTAATACTTTAACAACTGCTATGGCCAAACACTTGCTTAATAACAGATCTGCACAAACTCTTGGGGCTATTGAAAACTTTTCAAGGAGTACTGAAAAAGCATAGCTTTCAGTGAAATAATGATCAGATCTTCAGCATCCATGAACTCTCTTTTATAAACTGATTCGTCTTATAACTTACTAGTATTCCAATAGCTAAAGTCATCATATATCTCAGTTTCCCTGGCTTATGCTTATTTCCTAGAGCAGTTATTAATAGTGTCCCCTTTTATTCTAAAAAATGTTCACATTTGGAAAATATATTATATGGTCTCTCTACCATAGTCCTTTATAAAAAAAAAAAAGCATATTCCTTGAATATAAATCTTATTTTGGCCTATTGCCTTGGAGTATAAAAACCTCCCAGGGGGACACCAACAAAGGAGATGCTTCATGTAATGATTAATCAGGTACCATAAACCAATGGGGCTCCAGTCTTACCCAGCTGTGTGTGTATGTTAAGGAACAAGAGTAGTGTATCATAGTCTGAAACTTACATCCTTTGCAATTATTTAAATTCATAATGAAAATTTTAGGCAGTTTAATAATGGGAAAGAAAGTATATAATTTTTCAAAATTCTTTTTTTTTATTGTTGTTCAGTTGTCTCCATTTCCCCCCGACCCTTTCCTGCTCTCCAGCAATCCCCACCTCCCACCCTGAATCCTACCCCTCTTTGGCTTTGTCCATGGGTCTTTTATACATGTTCCTTGACAACCCTTCCCCATTTTTCTCCCCATTATACCCCCCCACTTCCCCTCTGGTTACTGTCAATTTGTTCTTAATTTCAATGTCTCTGGTTATATTTTGCTTGCTTTGTTTTGTTGATTATGTTCCACTTATAGGTGAGATCATATGGTATTTGTGTTTTACTACCTGGCTTATTTCACTTAGCATAATGCTCCCCAGATCCATGTAAGCTGTTGCAAAGGGTAGGAGCTCCTCTTTTTTTTCTGCTGCGTAGTATTCCATCGTGTAAATGTACCATAGTTTTTTGATCCATTCATTCACTAATGGGCACTTAGGTTGCTTCCAGCACTCAGGTATTGTAAATAATGCTGCTATGAACATTGGGGTGCATAGGTTCTTTTGCATTGGTGTTTCAGGATTCTTAGTGTATAGTCCCAACAATGGAATTGCCGGGTGAAAAGACAGTTCCATTTTTAATTTTCTGAGGAAATTCCATACTGGTTTCCACAGTGGCTTCACCAGTCTGCACTCCCACCAACAGTGTACTAGGGTTCCCTTTTTCTCTACAACCTTGTCAGCATTTGTTGTTTGCTGATTTGGTTATAATGGTCAGAAGCAAAATACACAATCTTTTCAAATGCACCTGGAACATTTTCAAAGATAGACCACATGATAGGACACAAAACAAGACTCAATAAATTCATGAAAATTGAAATCATATCAAGTGTCTTCTCAGACCACAAGGGCCTGAAACTAGAAATCAATCTCAAAGAAAAACCTGAAAACCGCTCAAATTCATGGAGATTGAATAGCATGCTATTAAAAATGAATGGGTTAAGAATGACATCAAGGAAGAAATAAAAAAGTTTTTGGAAACAGATGAAAATGGACTCACAATAGCCCAAAACTTGTGGGACACAGAGAAGGCAGTCCTGAGAGGGAAGTTCATAGTGATACGGGCCTACCTAAAAAAGATAGAAACATTTCAAATAACCTAACCCTACATCTACAAGAACTGGATGAACAACAAAACACAAAGCCCAGAACAAGTAGAAGCAAGGAAGGAAATGACCAAGATCAGAGCAGAATTAAACGACAGACACTAAAAGAACAATTCTGTGGATCAATAAATCCAGGAGCTGGTTCTTTGAAAAGATAAACAAAATTGACAAGCCTTTAAGCAGACTCATGAAGGAGAAAAGAGAGAGGACCCAAATAAACAAAATCAGACATGAATGGAAATTACAATTGATACCACAGAAATACAAAGGATTGTTAGAAATTATGAAGAACTATATACCAAGAAATCTAAAAACTTAGGTGAAATGGACAGATTTCTAGAAAAATATAATCTTCCAAAACTGAATGAAGAAGAAGCAGAAAGACTGAACAGACTGAAAACAGCTGATGAAATCAAAGCAGGAATCAAAAACTCCTGACACACAAAAGCCCTGGACCCAATGGTTTCACAGGAGAACTTTACAAAACATTTTAGGAAGAGATAACACCCATCCTTCACAGACTATTCCAAAAAACCCAAGAAGAGGGAAGACTCCAAAACTTTTTTTAAGGAGTCAGAATCATCCAGTCCCAAGGGGATTTACCTAATCCTTAGATAAATACACAAAAGAGAAAGAAAACTACAGGCCAATATCACTGATGAGCATAGATGCTAAAATCCTCAATGAAATAGTGGAAAACCACATCTAGCAATACATTAAAAAGATTATACACCATGATCAAGTGGGATTCATCCCAGGGATGCAAGGATGGTACATTATTTGCAAACCAATAAACATAATACATCATATAAACAAAAGGAAACACAAAAATCACATGATCATATCAATAGATGCAGAATAAGCATTTGATAAGGTACAACACCCATTTATGATAAAAACACTCAGCAAAGTGGGAATAGAGAGAGCATACCTCAACATAATAAAGGCCATATAAAAGAAACCTACAGCCAACATCATACTCAGTGGGTGAAAACGAAAAGCTTTCCCACTAAGATCAGGAATAAGACAAGGATGAACACTTCTATCACTTCTGTTCAACATAGTATTAGAAGTTCTAGCCACAGCAATCAGACAAGAAAAGAAATAAAAG
>CM052544.1:14812835-15155212 GCA_028533065.1 Trachops cirrhosus | reverse complement strand
GCCAGCCTTTGCGACTATGGAATATGGCTGAGGTGGAGCTGTGTAATTTCCAGGTCAGCGTTAGAAAAGGCCATGCTGCTCCTATTTAGCACCCTTGAAAAGCTTAGTTTCTGAATATTCTCTCTCAGGACACTTTTTTCTGAACCAGTCATCATTCTGTGAGGAAACCCAAACCACATGGAGAGACCATGTATAGGTGCTCTCAGGTCAAAAGTTTCAGCTGAGCCCAGCTTTTGCCTCCCAAGCCTACATGTCTGACATGTGGCTGAAGATACCGCCAAGATGACTCCATTTTCTAGCTGTTTGAGCCACTTCTGGGTATTTGAGCCTTCCTATCTGAAACCCCAGACAGGAGAGAGCAGAGACAAATCATTCCCACTGTGTCCTGTCTCAACTTCTGACCCTCAGAACTGTGAGTGTAATAAAATGGTTGTGGTTTTAAGTCACTAAACTTGGGGTAGCTCCTTTCTCAGCAATAGTAGAAGGAACCGTAGCTATTTCCAAGGCTGGTGCAGCAGTTAATCAGCATCATCCAAGAAAGGCTCCTTTTGTCTTTCCTCTCACATCTTCCGCGTGCTGTGATGCCACCTTTCTTTGGCACAAATGAAGCCCACAACTCCAAGCATTTCATTTACATAAAACAGTCTCCCCAAAAGGAAGGAAGGGAGCAGGGATTTTATTTGCATCATTGTTTTATCAAGGAGGAGAATGTTCCTCAGAATTCCTATAGTAGACTTCCCTTTATATCTCGTTGACCAGAACTGGTTTTTTTATTCATTTGTAGACCAGTAAGAGGCAAAAGAATATAGACATTCTAATATGTCTCTAAGACACGCACATTTAAATAACCTGGGATTTTAATTTAATTTTATTTATTTATTATTATTATTTTTTACTAATTCCAAGCTTAACTCCAACCAATGAAAGCAGAACCTACCCATGTGATTCTACCATGCAATTATATCTGAATCATTGGTTTAAAACCTTGGACTTAAAGTGTTACCTATGGACTAATAATATCAATATCACCTGGGACCTTGTTAGAAATACTTCAGTCTAGTCATGCTAAATATGAACCTCCATTTTATCAAGATCCCATTTATTTGTATGCACGTGAATGTTTGCAAAGCACTGGTTTAAACAAACAATAATTTATTCCCTGAGGCTACTCATATTATTACCTAAACAAATTCAGGGTTCTATTAGGACAGAAAAAGGAAGTGAGGATTGGGAAACAAGAACAGTGTCTGCTATTTTGCCTCCCCCAGCATGCCCGGAGGCATCTCCCTAGAGGATTAAGTCTCCTTGGAACACAGTTTTACAAATCACACACACTGAATGCCAATTCCTATTTTTGTTACAGTGTTATAATACCAAGGTTGAATCAGCTGTGATAGATACTTCTACTTCACTGTGTGACTGGTTTGTCACTTATTTGTACATGGCCCAAGGAGGAAAAATATTCTTGGTCCTACTGTCCTAAAGTCCCCTCCTTTATTTGCATAATTTTTCAATGGTTAAGGCTTGTGTCACGAAAGTATGCTTGCCTCTTGACTATACTTTTTTGGTTGTCTAGTGCTCACATGGGCTAGAATAGCTGAGTCCTGGCCATGATCCCTCAACTCACTTAAAGTTTGAGTGAGGTCATGTCTTCATTCAATGAACACTCAATACATGCCATAAACTGGATGTTGTAGGGGTGAGCTAATTGATAGGAAAGTAGGGTAGAAGAGGAAGGGAAATGACAAATAATATAAAGTGTCCGTATTTTCAAGTTGCTTAAAAGCTGGTGGAGAAGAGCTGAGGAAACACGAATAGCAGGTGTTGGTAGCAAGGTTTTAAACCAATGGTTCTTAAATACTAAAATGCAGGCCCTTGAAACCTGGTGGCTGAGAAAGCTGCAGACATGTAAGAGCTGAGCATTTGGACTCTGGACTCAGACTGACTGGGGTTCATATCCCAGCTGTATCACTTAGTGGCTGGATGAACCAGGGCCAAGACATTGAACCTGTCACAGTTGACTTCCTTCTCTATGAAAATGAGAATTATAAGCTACTTCTCCAGGTTACTATGAGAATTTAATGAGATAATATATGCAAGCTGTTTAACACAGGCTTACCCTTATAAATCACTTAATGGATAGAAGTTAAACTAAAATAATGAAGAAATCAATTTCAATTTGGATGATCAGAGAAGGCTTACAGACTCCCAGGTTGTATTATTTTGGTAGCATCCTCTTTAAGACCCTGGGACTCCGCATTTGAATGATTGAGAGCCCCTCAGGCACATGATGCCTACTCTGTGTCTACATGAAAACTTCAACCTTTCCCCTTAGTTTGCTGTTGAACATCATGCTTTAGGAGACCCAGACCAGGAAAGCATTATAACTTTGCCCAGAGTTGGTCATTTCTAGTGAGACCTGAAGTCTAAATGCTGTTAGTTTTATGTGGTTTTTCTCCCCAAAGGCAATGTTTTCCAGATAACATTGAGCATCCTGTTCTGCTTCTCCCTCCTGACCTATATTTTTCCCACAGGGTTTGAAAAGCTGAGGTTTTTGTCTGGTGCATTTTATGCCCTGTGCTCAGTTCCCCAACATGAGAGTTATGTTCCTTGCTTTTAATAGTTCTGTACCCCATCTCCATAATGCATGGCTTGGTGCTACTTAATTCTGAGTATCCAAAACAGATGTTCTGGGGAATGGATTCAGCCATCCATCTGGGCTTGGTCCATACCTCCTATGACAGAAGCTTGGATTTCATTAGACACTGTTGGAATTCCAGGCAGGATCTCATGCTGCTCAAACCTAACTCCAGCAGCTTTCATTTTTGTATGTTTGTTTTTTAAAAAATCCCCTGCCTTGATATTTATTAAAAATTAACCTTACAATTGATTACGTGCAATGTGGGATCATATAAAATAGTAAATTTTAAAATCATCAGTAATGACTTTGGGTAGTGAGCATACAATGCAATATATGATCATGTGTCATAGAAATGTACACTTGAAACCTATATGATCTTATTAGCCAGTGTCACCCCAATAAATTTAATTAAAACATTATTAATACACAATTTGGTTATGACCACTGGGGTGAGATTAAACTCTCCTCATAACAAGGACTCTGATACATGGAAAGAATTGAAAAATGATAAGAAAAAAGAGTGTGTTGTTGTTACAAAAAGGCACAAGAGATGGAAAGGTTTTGATGTGTGATCAGCATGTTCTAAGTGCTAGGGCTGACATAAGTTACTGGATATGTCTGCTATCTGTTATCTTTGTCAATGAAACCTCCTAAACATGAACTTGTTCAGCTGAGACTTTACATTTCCATGGTAGTGAATCCATTTGAAAAATTAAAAAATGTAATAGTAAGCTTAGAAACAAAAAATGTTTCTGATTAGCTCCCGAAAATGCTTCTGATTATTAGCTCAGAAGCATTAGAGTGTTTCTGAAGGTGAATTTTAGCCATCACTTTTTATGAAGGGACTTGCAATACAGTCTCTTGTGGTGCAGCTTTGCAGTCATCGAAGGCCGTGAACTTGAATGACATCAACGTATCAGCTCAGCTTGCTGGAGCAGCTCCCTAATTGTCTGTGTACGAAGACCCATTAACGCTGGGTCTTTTCAATGACAAAATTAGCACAGATTCTTTTGGGACAAACAATCAAGCTTTTTGATTATACCTTTAAGTGAGAGTGAAAATTCCAATTTCCTCCTTTCCTTGCCATGAAGGATAGCTGTTCATTGTTCAGATCCTTTTTGGTTGTGGATGCTTTTTCTTCTTGAATAGCTCCTCAAACTTAGGTGTGTATTTAAATACTAACAGAGAAATAGTAACAAAAATATGACAAAATGTGCACCTCTAAACCCATCAGAACCTCTAAACACAACAGAACCTTGAAACCCTTCAGAAACAAAACCATACAATGCTTTCGCTGCTTCCACATTCCCCTTTAATGCAACTCCTTCCTAGAGCCCGGAAGGTATGCTTTACCACACTCTGTCCTATGTTGAACATTATCAGTCAATTAAACTTTTGTTAATCAGGGTGAAAATGGTAAGCTATTATTTTAATTTGCATTTCTCCTATCATTGGAGAGGCCAACCATCTTTTCATTGTGTCAACCATTTATAATTTTGTAAGAATTTAGCTCCTTCATGGAATAAAAATAGAATGATAATATAAAGCAGTGTAACTGAAGAGATGTTTGCCCTTTTATTGCATTGTAATTTATTATAAAAGCAATAGAATTATATTCATATCACCTGCAAATGGGTATTTTTGTGATATTTGAACTTAAACCTAAAAAAAAAAAAATCACAAACCTGACCGTGCTAAAAACGAATGATTTGCCTTCATTTGCTGCCTGAGATCTTTCAGTTTTGATGTTTTAAAATAAGAGGAGATTTTCAAAATACATTGAGCAATGTTATCTTGCCTGATCCATTACATGTTGAATATTTTTAAATCAACAGATATAAATTAAGCCCAACAAGATGCTTATTAATTTATTACTGCAAAAGTTCTTTTAGCAGGTGTTATATATTTGCCATTCTAATCCCTGTTATAAGCTTTTAGTGAAAATATTTTAATGATGGAATGTAATCAAAGTACACATAAAACCCAGGGAAATTAGAACATTCAGACTAAGAAGGAATATTTGCAAGGGTACATGGACACCTCAACTCTCTGGTCAATGTTCTATTTTTAAAGCTGGATGGTACAGATACAGGTATTTACATATATGATTTATACTTTCATACATTTGTAAGTTATTTCTTCAAAGTTAAAGCCTCAGCATTTGCCTTTCTCCAAATCCACAGTGGCACATGAAAAAGGATTACCACTCTAAAGCTTAATGATCACATCTGAGGGGTTTCAATGCCAGTATACTTGGCAGCCATTCAGTATGGGGATTGTGGAGCCAATTCACCAATTCTGAATGGCCTGGATGCCTGTACTGAATCTGGCAGAGACAAACACTCCAATGATAGCAATTACTAGAATTCTTTAGTTCATCTGTACCCCAAGTGATAAAAGTTCTTAAAAGCATCTGCAGAAGAGGAAAAAAATAAGGATGGCACATGACTCAACAAAGCTACTTGAAACCACTCTTATAAAATATTTAAAAAAAATGATCGAACTGCTCTCCTTGATTTATATAGTTTGCATATCTTATAACAAAAACCTGATGTTCACGACCTTCTACTTCTTAAATCGTGACAATAATTTTGCTAAATCTCCCAAATGCATTTGTTATCAAGGCCTAAGGGTAAGAGCGATGGGCTTTGCGTAGCCCCGTATTCGGATGGCTGGCTTATTTTGAAAGATCAAAGATTGAAGGCTAGTAATTGTCAGCTTTGGATTTGATGATTAAAGTGCATAGTAATATTTGTGAAGCAGTCTTTTCAGGATGGGAGCTCTATCCTATTTAAACACACAGAACTTTTGTTGGCACAGATTTTTACTGGCAGACATGAATAAAAATGTAACATCAGGTAGGGGGCATGCATATGTAATGGTATACATTTGGACTTGACATTGGCTTTGCTTTCACTCTCAGCTCTCATAGCGGAGATTTACCGTGCAGCAGGAGCATTGCCTTGGAGTGGTGTTCAACATTGCTATCAGTGGCAGTTAACATTTATGGCACAATTCATTTAGGTTTTTATGGGTCCTTCGTATTCTCTTTATGATCCCAAACAGGAAATGTCGGTGCAGGGAATGAGTAACACTGTACACCAAAATCTCTTTAATTTTCTTTTTTATGTTAATATCCACTACAATTCTAAATTCAAAAAGAGTGCTTTCCTCACCCCCTAACATTGTGTACACCTGGGACATCTTTGAGCATCATCTGGATGAAATTTCTTACCACAGCGTTATTTCTTCTTCGACCTACTTTGAGACAACATAGTTTAGGGATAGGGACATGATGTCCTATGGCACATATGACCATCAATTTAATTATTTTCCTTATTCAACCAATACTTGTTATATGTATATTAAATACCTGCTGTCTTAGCTAGCTTGGGCTGCTGTAACAAAATACCATAGACAGGGTAGTTTAACAATAGACATGTATTTCTCACAGTTCTGGACACTAGAAGGCTGAGATCAGGGTGCCAGCATGGTTAGGTTGGTTTGAGAGCTCTCTTTCTCTTGCAGATGGCCAGCTTTTTCTGTGTGATCGCACAGGCTTTCCTTATTGCCTGCTTGGAAAGGCAGAGAGAGAGATTATCTTCCCCTTATAAGGCCATGAGTCCCACCATGAGGGTTCCAGCCTCATGACCTAATGTCCTGATTATTTGCATAATTCTCATCTTCAATTACATCACAGTGGGTGGGGAATAGGGATTCAATATATGAATTTTGAGCGGACACATACATTTCGCCTATACACTTACTATGTGCCTGGGAGTTTTCTGGGCCCCTCAGTATGTTTGTTCAGGTATTCATATGGCTTGTTGCTTTACCAAAAAAATTCCCAGGGCAGAATTGTTATACCTTCCAATTTTGCAATCCCCTAGAGCAGGGATGTCAAACTCATTTTCACCGGGGCCCACGTCAGCCTTGTGGTTGCCATCAAACAGCTGAATGTAATTTCAACTCCTTAACAGTTAAGGAGTAGTTACATTTATACAGTCCTAAAATTATTTTGGCCCTTTGAAGGCAACCGCGAGGCTGATGTGGCCCCTGGTGAAAATGAGTTTGACACCCTTGGAGTCATCCCCAGGACCCTCTTCATCCAACCTGGAAAGAAGGGAGGAGAGAATAGAAAAGTATAACTGGGAAGACTTTGTGGATTTGGCCTTGAAGGGGCATATATATCATGGTTACCAAATGGCATTTGCTGGGACTCAGCCACATGGTCATGCTGGTTGTGAGGAAACCTGGAAAGTGTCGCCATGGTTCCTGGAAAGGAGAAAATATGTTTGGTGGGCATGAAGCCAGTCTCTACCAAATGTATTGCAGTATTAGTCAAGACAGATGAGGTTCTTACCTGTATGGAGCATCCATTCTGGTATAGCACGCTGGACAAAAGACATGTAAACGGATACATAAATAATGATCCAGCCAGTGATGAATGCAACAGAGAAAACAACAAAAACAAAAGGATTCAGATGAACAACAGAGGAAGGAGGCTCCTCTGTGTAGCAGGATGAGAAAGAACATCTCTTGAGATGAAATTCCATCTGAGACCTGAATGAAGAAGGGAAAGTGTCAGCTCTGCAAAGACCTAGAGGAAAACTTTTCAGATGCACGGCAAAGGGTCAGAGACAGGGCTCAGTGTGTTCGTAGTTCAGAGAGAGGCCAAGTCTGGCCCAAGCTTATTGACGGAGTGGGAGTGGCATGGGTAAGCCGAGGGGAGCCACTGGAGCACC
Source organism: Trachops cirrhosus (assembly GCA_028533065.1). Classification (NCBI taxonomy): domain Eukaryota; kingdom Metazoa; phylum Chordata; class Mammalia; order Chiroptera; family Phyllostomidae; genus Trachops; species Trachops cirrhosus. Next base: position 15,147,826 of record CM052544.1, on the reverse strand, counting down.
ATGTGCAGGTCCTAGAGCTCTTTGTTCATTCTACCTGCAGAGATTTTCCTAAGTATTTTGGGTACATTATGTCATTTAATCTTTTCAGCAAACCTGGGGAGTTGATATCATCCCTCCTTTTAGAAACAATGAAATGGAATCTCGTGGAGTTCACATAACTTCTGCAGGATCGCACAGCCAACGAAGACGTAGTCACATTTACACCTGAGTCTGACTCTAAAGTCATGACCCTAACCACGACGCAGCCGTGGTCACAGCCAGTGCTAAGAACTTGTTCTCTTTGCCGTGCATGAGATGCTGTGAAAGAATGTGCTCTGCTGTCTTAAAATTTCTGACAACTCCAAACCCCTGAGGCTCTTCCAAGAGCCTCATGTATATTTAATGAGACATTTAGAATATTTTCATTCATTTTTTTCTACTGTAAATATGCTTTGTCCTTATAGTAAGTATTTTAGCCATGTTTATTACTTCCAATTATGACATTATTGTGATGCAAGGAAAATTGTGAAAGTTGATGCAGATCATTTCATTTGGAGATACTGCTCTCAAATACTCCCCTCTCCTAAAATGTGTAATAACCTATTCCAAATTTAAGTAATACGATTATCCAATATACCCTTTGATAACCTGGGCCTTCTTTTTATTACCAGCTAGCCTGCTGTTCTTGGAGTTTATATTATAGTCATCCAAAATGCTCCTACCTTCATTCCCATCTCTATTTTCTTGACATCTAAATTTCCTTTAGTTTAGGTATTTAATTTGGAACTTGTTCTGAGGCATAGATTAATAGGTTATATCACTGTCAGTCTATTTTCCCTCAAACCTAGGCAGACCACTAGAAATCTTCAACCAATTAAGGATAAAAGATAGCAGGGAGTCCTATTCCAACCCTATCACTCAATTTTTCCTTCACAGTCTTCCCTTTCCTTTCATTTTATTTTTTGCTCATGGCATCTTTTGTGCACCTAAGGAGGACAGATACAAGCTCACTCTTGAACCCTGGGAGACAAAGGTGCTCCAACATGAAACATGGATGCGGCAGAGCTGTCCACTGATTTATTTTCCATGAACGATGTGGGATTACCCGAGAATAAGGAGCCCCGCCGTGTGTGGCTATGTGTGGAAAGTTTCTACTCCGGAAACCTAGTTAGTAAAACTTTGAAATTGTCAGAAATACAGACACCTCAGGATAAAAAGTCTCCTTTTTTTCCTTCCTCATTCTACTGGTGCATGAAAAATTCAAAAATATTTTTAAAACAATGACTTATTTTAAGGATAGGGAGAAGTCTCTAGTTGTTTTTGGGAAAATTCAACTGATATAAATACTTTTTATGGACCAAAAGAAGAAGTTGAGAAGAAATCTAAAGACATTCAGACCAAGTAATCTCTACTGATTTGCAACGGCCTCCTCTTTACCCCCTCCTTTCCCATTGTCTTTGTAAGGCTGACACTGCACAGTAAGTGGGTATTACACTGTCAGAAGACCCACATTGTGTCCAGACTCTGCCCTTTATTCATTTTCTGACTTTGGGCAAAATCATTTGTAAATTTTGACTTGGTATTCTTCTCTACAAAGTATGATAACAGAAGTAAAAACACTTAGTAATATTTAATATTGTATTAAAGGGAAATATTAACATTATTAGAATCATTCTTTTCTGATTCAATTCAGCATCCTGGCTATTAAGTTTATCTCTTCCTTTTTGTAAAATTCCTGTTTATTTTGAGCTCTCCATCATTCCTAGAACATCTTAAATTCTAAACTTTCTCTTATTTTGCTTCAGGCATAGCGTTCCCTTTACTTCTTCTAGGATCAAGGAGGCATTTTTTAAAGTGTGGACAGAATCATAGATTCATTCATTGGTGCATTCCTGCAACATGCTTCTTGTCCTCCCCTCCCCCTTCCCTGTCCTTGCTCCTTCATTCTGCCTGGCTCCATTTGTTTCCACTGTTCTTTTTTTCCGAGCACATATGTTCTTATTATTTCCTTGGACTCGATGCACTTTAAGACTCTGTGAATCAAATGATGCATTTCTTCTATGAACAAAGGGGTCATTTAAAAGTTCTCTTAATATTGAACTCAGTGGAAGTATCACTTTCTCCAGTCAGTACTTCCTGACTTTATCCTCTTCTGTAACAAAAAATTGCTACAGCCCTGGCTGGTGTGTTTCAGTTGATTGGGCGTCATCCCCTGAAGGGAAGGGTTGCTGGTCTGATTCCTGGTCAGGGCACACGCCTGGGTTGCAGGTTCGGTCCCCAGTCAGGGCATGGGCACGTATAAGAGGCAACCAATTGATGTTACTCTATCCCATCGATGTTTCCTCTTTTTCTCCTTCTCTTCCCCTCTCTGCAAAAATAAATAACGTATTTAAAGAAAAACATTGTAACAGGCTTGTGCTTATACAATATGCTACTATAATGTTATTTAAATTTGTTTTGGGGGGAAATGAGTTTTGAATTACAAACTACTGACACCATTTTTTTTAAAACACAAGTTTCTAATTGAAAATGGCTTATATATTTATGCATTCTTTTTACAAATATTTATTGAGGGCCTACTATGTGTGCTATGTGCCACATATTGGTCCAGATGTTTGGGGTGCACAGATGAATAAGAAGTAATTGCTAAAGGAGTTTGAATGGAACAGGCAACACCTATAGATCATTAAAATTATAAGGTATGAGTAAAACAACGTCTGTGGAAATTGCCATGAAATCACCGAATACGATTTGTTGTTTTTGCTTTGTAATTAGGGATGACTTGACAGAAGAAAGTCTATGCTAGTAGAATCTTGGGAAGTTAAGAGTTAGCCATGTGTATGCAAGGTCATGTGGACAGACAAAGCAGCATGGCGGCAGACCCCTATTTCTTCACGCGCCATCAGTCTCTCTGAGTCCTCCGGAACATGAAAGAGTCGGAGTGAATGGATTATCGTGTCTCTCTGTAGGTTCCATGCTCCTAGGATTTCTACTGCGTTTTGAATATCTGCTACATGCAAAGCAATGTGCTGGCCTCTACGGAGAAAATGTTAGCTATGTTCTCAAGGAACTCACTCTCAGTAAGCCTGGGTGAAGAGGTTGCATTTCCTCAGCCAGCCAATTGATAGCCGTGCTTGGAGGGTTGTGTGAGCAGATTGTAACATCACATCCAGATTCATTATCACAGGTGCTGTGATCAATTATGGATGTCTGTTCTGACAAGGAGAAAGGAGGAGAAGTACGAGCATCATTTTATTTTAGTCTTACAGGTCCAGTTTAACAAGTTACTCAAAACCTTATTTTAAAAAACATTAAAGAAATGATACAACAGGGAAAACACCATGAAAACTAGAGTATCATTTTACAGGTATCCACGTCATGAAAGATGAAATCTTCAGTGATCGTGGTTTGTTCTTTTAACAAGTAGTCTGATGTCTCATTGAACAATGAAAGTGACTTTACATTTGGGGATGCAAAGGGGACATTCAATTTAAGCTGCCGTGGACAAATTAGATTCCATTTGCGCTCCTAATGGCCTACCTTCCATTACAACACCCCTTGGAGGTCTGTCCCCCATTATGTGTATACACTCAAAGGGCGGGAGCCACTGGGATGGTATATTGAGCACCATATCCTCAGCAGCTAGCAGTATAGGAGGTATTTAATAGGTAACTGCTCCACAGAAAGTATTCAATATGTAACTGTTGCTTGAGTGTTGAGTGAAAAATGAAAATTCCCCTGGGATAGTTTGTGTCACTCTTTCAGCTGTCAAGGTGGGTACAGAAAGTTCACATCTGCACATCATGGACAAAAAATGTGAGAGAATGTCAGATATTCAACCGAAGCCAACAGTGCATGAGGAAGAGAAGTTTAGAACTGCTGTTATTTTAGAAATAAAACTTTATGAATCTTGCAAATAACCAAATGACAAGCTGCCTTTTCATTTACACAGTGGAAATGAATATTAAAGTATTCATAAAACTAGTAGAGAAATATAAAGTTATTCTGATGGAATGAATTTTTAAATGCAGAGAATGAATGTATTTCGGAGACTTATCTCAGCATGTAACAGTTTTTGATGAATGCATTGTAGACCACGGATATAGAATTCATTCATGCAGATTCTTATGGTGCAGGCCATTAGAGTTCTTGAAATACATTTGGCCCGTGTTTAATAAAAACTCCAAAAATTTGTAATTTTCTTTTGTGCCTCTTTCTTTCCATTTTTTTCTTAACCTATTTATACAAGACAGACTATTTCTATTGTTTGGGTGTAACTTCAAGAAAAATTTTGTTATTCAGTACAATTATTTGAGAAATGTTTCAATTCTAGGAAGTGCTTCCTGCCAGCTCAACCTCATAATCTTTTAAAGCTAGAGACCCATTTTTGCCCTCACTAAGGCAGCATAACTTCTATTTAAGCTAACACCGTCAATTAAAATATTGCTTATAAAAATTTCTGTGACTGTGGAAACTTCAATTTGTGTGCTTATTAATTATAAAGTCATTCATTCTCTTCTTTAAGCTATAGCAAAATGTTTGAATCCTATTGCAATTGCTTTTCAGGAAGTCTCCTGTTATTTTCCTTTTCAATCACAAGTTTCGTATTTCACAATTTGTGACTTTGTAAGAAAGCTGTCCTTGGGCCTCCTGCTAAAGGAGAGAGTTATAATAAGGGCCCTTTATCATTTTCCTGCAAAGATACCTTTGGATGGGTTCAAGACCAACATCATCTTAACTCAAATATGGAATTCTTCTGTTGTTTGAGTATTGCTCAGATACCCAGACCTATCTATTAAAACAAAATTATATTAGTAGCCTGATTTAAGAAACAAGAATTACACCTTCTAAATACATTCTTACTTCTGTGTTTTGTGTATTTTCCCTTAGTTAGTCTAGTGTCAGACCTTTGAAAATATGGAGGCAGAATCAATTCATGTACAAAAATACTAATGTGAAAGATGTATAGAAAAAAAGAATTAACACAAACAGATGCAAATACCCAAATAATTCACTTTCTCATATTTCCTTTCAGAATTTAAATCCTGAACATTATTGGCTAGAGATAAGAAGGTTCTTGAGCTTGGCTCTATTTGAGAAGTTTAGCTGAAAATTTGAAGCCTTTTTTTAAAACATAGAAATGGTCTAGGAGTCTACTTACCCATGAAATTCACATGATTAAATGTAACGAGGATTTTTCCTACACAAAGTAAATAACCTCCTTCCCATGTGCATATTGATATAAACTCTCAGTGCATTTGTTTTATGATTTAGCACAGATGGCTTCTCCCTTGTTTGAGGCTAAAAAATAGATTTCCTTTTGGCTCCTCTAGAGTTCTTTTTCTTTGATGGTTAGAGAGTACTATTTCTAAGCCTTTAAAATGTTTTTTATTTGTATATATTTCAAAAAAAATGCACAATAGTAGTATTTGTTGTTAGCACACATTAGAATTTATGTTCTCGTGACAAGAACAATTTCCAAAGAGCCATAGAAAGCCAGATGATATTTTTGAAATCACATGAAAATCCATTGTATTTAAACAGGTGCTTGGCATTTATTGTACTGTTTATTTCATACATTACATTAGTGTCAGTATAAGATTCAAGAGTATATTATTTTATCTGTTTATCACATTTAGATAGAGACAATAAAATTAATCAAAATAAGTAGGCTACAATCTGAAAATCTTTAGCAGGATGGTGAAGATTTAAATAATTCTCCACTTTATCTAAGCTATGTATAATTGCTACCATGTTTCTAGGTCAACAATATCTTTTGAGTCTGGCATAAGTACTTTGTATTTCCTAGACCATTTAGAATCATTAGTTCATAATTATCCAAAACATTAAAAAATACCGTGAAGTACACAGTGTTAGGTTCTCCAATGTGATCGATACAAAGAAACAAGAAGCTTAAGTAGTTTACTTTAGATGAGTCAGGATTTGGAGGAAAGGAATCAAATAAATGTCAGTTTATTTTTTTTTTTGATAGGGAAACAATTCTGTCTTCAGAATTGAGCATTTGAACAGGTATCCTCATTCCTATGCTGTGTATTTCCAAACGGAAACATTTTTCTCCTTGGACATACCATGTCCGAGATGAAGTTTGTGACTGTAGCAGTGGTAACAGCTAACGTTTTTCAAGGGCCAATTATGTTTGGCCCTGAAAAACGTTCTTTCATACTTCATTTAATTCTACTAATTACCCATGAGATAGAGGCTGTCATTATCAGCATTTTATAGACAAGGAAACCTGGATTAAAAAGCTAGAAACTGAGGCACTACCAGGAAATGGACAGATATTAAAGGGTAACACCAGGTGTTACGCTTTTCACCAATATGTGGTGCCATGAGAAAAATTCACCCGAACAGGCAACACAGAACAAACCCCTCATTAATCAGGATATTGTAAAAGCCTTGTTCTAATTCTTTAAATTACTGTTGGACAAATATAATTAAGCTTTACAGTTAACTCTCATCAGATTAAGATCCTACATTATAATTAATCCTTTTGGGTTTTGGTACTTCTATAAGCACAGAGCTGTTAAAAAAAAAGACTTCACAAAGTGAATCAGTAGTGGTATATCTACCAACATAAGCTAAGCAAACAAAGAATGCAACTTCTGTAAATGAATCTCAGCCAAACTCATTTCTTTCTGATGCTTCTCATTTGCAGAGGTCCTTTTACCATTACAGGGGGTGTTCTCCTGCATGCCTCCACACCTTGTTCTTCCAGCCTGGTTCTGTCGTCTCTCATGCCCTAGTTGCCATTAGTTCTACTCCTGTTTGCAAACCTTTAATGATTTCCAAACTGATGTGTGATTGGGGCTGGGTCTGTGGAGTCAATAATAATTCTGAAGCCCAATTTAGAGGTGCTGTTCCAAAGAATATATGTGCCCCTATGTTCATTTCAGCACTATTTACGATAGCCAAGAAATGGAAATAACCCAAGTGCCCATCAACAAATGAGTGGATAAAAAAGCTGTGGTATATACACTCAATAGACTATTACTTGGCCATAAAAAAAGAATGCAATCTTACCATTTGTGACAGCATGGATGGACCTAGAGGGTGTTATGGTATGAAATAAGTCAGACAGAGAAAGACAAATACCATATGATTTTAATTATATGTGGAATCTAAAGAGCGAAATAAAAAAAACAACAAAATATAAAGAGACTCAGAGACACAGAGATCAGAATGGTAGTTTCCAAAAGGGAGGGAGAGTGGGAGGCAGGGTAAAAAAGGAGAAGGAATTAAGAAATACAAGTTGATAGTCATGAAATGGTCATGGGGATGTAAAGTACAGCATAAAGAACATAGTCAATAATATTGTAATAACTACACACAATGTCAGGTGGGTACTAAAATAACAGGGGGAACCCTTTGTAAAGTATGTGATTGTCTGACCACTGTGCTGTATGCCTGCAATTAATATAAACGAATATCGAATGTAAACTGTAATTGAAAAATTTTAAGAAGTGCTGTATTCCAGTGCTCAGTGAGGCGTTATACAACAAATGGAAAGCTGTGCTACAGGGTAGAATTAAATCAACATGGATTAAATGATTGGATGTCTGTATTCTTCACACAGCCTTGTCAACCTTCATTGTCCTTTGTGCCTTTCCTAAATCATCCGTACACTGGTTGTGCATACATCTAAGTCTCCTTCTCCATCACCTTAACATTTTGGATTTGCAGTACCTCTGTTCATTTTATTAAACAGCAAATCAGCTTGGCAAAGAAATGCCATCCATCAATAGAAAGTAATGAGATTTTTCTGCGCCTAATACACTGGGACTTTCTTTTTCACCATAAGTTGCTCATAAGCCACACGTGCTGTCCCTTCCACGTTGCATTGAATTTTGTTTGCATTTACTCTGCCATAGATGGACTAAAATCAAAAGCCCCAAATGGACTCCCTGTGTAAAGTATATTAAAACTCAAAAAATAAAATATAATACTTCAAAAGGAGAATAAAGGAAAAAAATCATATGTAATGCATTTGATAATTATTGAATTAGCAGTCTCCATTGGCTCCGTTTGGAACTGGCAAGGACAGGGGCTCAGCAAGTCAAAAGAAACCCGGCTGCATTCACAGAAGCGCTCGCAGGCCTAGAATTTTGCTTTACGCTTTCATTGTTTTTTTTCTTGTGAACCTTCCCACCAACCACATGCAGACTAACATATTAATTAATATGCAGCATGTTGTTATACATCACAGTTATAGTCAGAAACCCAAAATGTTAACTAAACTCCAATCTCTTAAAATATTCCAATTCCTCGAAATGAGGGCACACAGTGTAATCATTGCTGAAGGACTGTTGTTCTCAGTAACTATGCATCCTTTAATTGTTGCCCACAAATGTCTCCTACCACTTTCCCCACTCCCAGGTGACTGATGTGTTCTTGTAGTTTTTTTTTAAAAGCAAGATTTCTACTGATCTTAAAAACTGAATAAACAAAAAGAACACAGAAAGCTTATGGAAGTAGAAAGATCATGAACTTTATAGGGGTAATATAGTATAAAAACTAAAGATTTCCCCCATTTGGGGTTCTAAGATATTACCTTGTCTCTGTTGATCAGTGCAATAAAAGATGCTACTATAACTACATAAATACTATATGTTTTGCATAAATTCTGTGCCCTTCTCACTATGGTATGCTCACCTCTTAAAAAGGGATTTGTCATTGGCAATTTTGATGGACAGAATATGACATGTAGATGGTCATCACAAGAAGCACATAATGGAATAGTTTCAGATGCTGTTTTCATTATCATCCTTATCCTTGATGTCCGTAGCCACCATCCTTTTTACTTTATTCATGAATACGAGTAGAAAGTGAACATCAAAGCATTATTTTGTCTTATTCATTCAGTAAGCACTTACAATAATAACAAGCAAGATATTAGGGTACAGACATAAATACAGCATAATCAGTACCACTAGGAATTCACATTGCAGTTGGGAAAAAGTATATTAAGAAACAAATGACAACACTCAGTACAGCATAATAGCTGGTAGAAAAGAGGTCAGTTCATGGTACAGTGGAAACTGCAGGGAGAATGTGGTCAACCTCCCTGGGATGGGAATGAGGGGAAGGGAGAGACATCTGTCAAGCACAGATTCACCTCAACTTGTGATTTCCTTGGTCCAAGAAATGAGAGGACCTGAAGACTTATCCTAGAATTTTTTAAAAAACAAGTTTTTAAGATTGTACATTCTATGCTCCTGCTTAAACAGGTTCTATTCAGTTCCATATCAACTAGAAACAGAAACTCAGCTTCATCATCAATTTCCTAAAAAATATTCCATATCATTGTTTCTTTGACCTTGAGTAAGTCTGCTGAGTATTTTGTGACCCAAGAGAAGGGATGACAGATATTGCAGTCTTCCACCATCTTCCTAGATGGTGTCTCCCCTTCCTCCTTCCCTCCCTCCCTCCCTCCCTTCTTTCCTTCCTTCCTTCCTTCCTTCCTTCCTTCCTTCCTTCCTTCCTTCCTTCCTTCCTTCCTTCCTCCCCTCCCCTCTGTCATCAAAGAAATGTTTCTCCTAGCTGTCTTCAGAGACATCATATCTCCTTTTAGAAATGTTGGCATCAGCCTCCATTCATTCCAGCCAAACAGACTCACCTCACCCAACTGGGCTTATCAGAAATTTTTCTAAGCAAAGGTAATTTTCCCTCAAGCAGGAATTGTTATACCAGCTGCTAAGAGAATGAAACTTGTATGACACAAAGAAAGCTTCATTGAGATGATGAAAACTTGACTGAATGAATAGCTAGCCTTGGGCCATTTCTAAATAGATTGGTAATGCTTACTGAGTGCCATGTTCTGTTCTAAGCATACTAAATTCTCGCTGTACTTAGTAGCACATATGAGCAGTGGCACTAGTACTGTTCTGATTTTGCTGAAAGCATGAAGAAATAAAGCACAGAGAAGTAAAGTCACTTGGTCGAAGTTCCACAGCTAATATATGGTTCAAATCTAGAGATTGACTCACACCTGAGGACTTAAAGATTCTACTGTATTATGTAAGAAATAGTAATCACTGTGCCATACTTAGTCTGTCAAAACATGCTAGATGTGTTGGATGAGTTTGAAAATTATAAGAGACACCCCAAATAACAGCAATTTATGAATACATTTTATCACATATGAAAGTATAAAAATAACTCAGAAGTTGAAACATCACATCTCATACCCATTGGCTATAACTTCATCACATGGCAACACTTCCTTACAAAGAGAGGTTGAGAAGTCAAGTTTTCATCTTGATGACCATGTACCAACAAAATTCCATTACTGTGTAAGCAGAGAATAGATATCAGGGACAACCAGGAACCAGGGCTGAACTGCATTAACTCTGCATTTTTATCCCCAAATTCTTTCAAGGTCCATTCCTTCTCTGAATAGTTTCACATTACTTGAGTTACAAAAGAACTTTGACAGTCTTCAGATGTAACAGATGCATCCTTGTTTTGTCTCTGCAGAACGTGGACACGTGGAATCATTAGGGTGGAATCATTAATGATGTGTGAGCATCTTTTGTGTTGGAAACATCACAAGAAAACAGATGTACCCACAATGCCTACAGGTGCAACCTCACTCTGTGACAAAGACAAGCCTGTGATGTTGATCATGCCAGTAATAGAAGTGCAGGGTGCAATATGTTTTCTGAGGGAGGTAAATATACAGACCAGAGACTTGACAACCTGATAAAGCTGAGGGGGAGTCTATGGCCTTTCAATATTCACAGGACACCAATTGTTCATTCATTTCCATTGGGTCCTGACCCAAGAGTTAGTAAGTAAATAGTGACTCTGAAAAGGGCAAACAAATAATCAGGGGTTAAATTTGGCCCTGTGGGAGAAGCATTGCCTTTATAAAGTTGCAAGTTTATCACTAATTAAATGATTAATTCAGAGCTGTACTTGATATTGTATTCATTCACCAAGGTCAAATATAGCAAGGGGCTGAACATATGACATTAGTGAATCCTTTGTAAGCTTCAAAAGGGAGCTTAGGGTCGGTAGGTGGTGATAGATAAAAAGATGCCCTGGTTGTGGTGTTGTACACCAGACATCATATTAGGCAGTGGGGATACAGCCATAATCAAAAATAACATCTTTGCCTCTGTCAACCTTTCATTCCGGATCGGGGAGAAGGACAATTAATAAATAATGATAACCATTATTATTGTCCAAATAATTATAACCAAATAAATACTATTATTAATATGGCAATATATTTAATTACATATGTTTTAAAATAAAATATTTTAAAATATTAATAATACCTACATATATAATATAGATTGGTCTGTCATGTGGTAGTAGTATGTGCTAAGAGGAAAAATATAGTAGAGGAAGGGTTACAGGGAAATGACCTGGGTTGTTTAGAGTGAGTGGTTGGGAAAAGCCCTCCTGTGAGAGGACATTTACATAGACACCACGCTGAAATGGAAGAGTGAGCCAAGAAGAGGTCACAGCACTGCGCTGGTCCTGAGCTGGGATAGCCCTCGGACAGGGGATAGCCTGGGATAGCCAGGACCGTTGAGACCAGTCTCAGGGCAGCTGAGCATGAGGGAGAGTGGTAAGGGGTGAGCTCTGCACTGTTTCCGGGGGACAGATCTTGTGGGGGCTGGGAAGTCACGGTATGGGATGTGTAGGGATGTGTACTTTGAGTAAGGCTATTGTTGATATATAACTTTCTCCTTCTGTTACCCATTCATATTTTTTATTCCATCATCTGGCCCTTTATCTCAACAGAATTTGTAACCTGGAGGATTCAATTAGGCTTTCATCCCTGAAAGGCAGGAAGGGCTTGAATTCTCAATTCCTGTGCCTTTATATTTTTTTGTAGCTTTCCAATTAGTAATACTATTGGACATAAAATTATTAAGAGGTGTATCAGAAAATCTCCGGGGTTCTTGGTGTATTTCTCTCTGCCCCCCACTGTATAACATCGACTCAATTTCCTCTTAGTAAGTGACATTGATTACCCAGCCAATATTTTAATCACATTTACCTATTAACTTCAGTGACACCAAGGGCCCTGATGACCAGATGATCATGTCAATTTCTAATTCAGTGAAGCTCTTGTTGCGTGACCTTGTCAAACCATTCTTCCCTTGAGAACTAAGGCAGCTAAATTAGCAGAGTCCAAATTTGGAGCAATATAAAGCAAATATTTAATGAAGGGGTATTAGTTGCAATAGAGAAAAGAACTGTTCTTACTGTCACCGTAAGAAGTCTGGCTGTGAGGGAAACAACACTGTACATTGGTCCCTGGTTCTAAAGATGTACTTGTAGGGTAAATTCTCCACACTTTTGGAGGGTTGCTTCCCAAAACATGCCATGTCTGAGTCTTCAATAGAGCATTCTATTCACCTGTCAAGTTAGCTGCTTCTAGATAATGGTATATGTCTTAATACCAGTGAATTCCATGGGCAGGGGCCCATTGCTAGGCTTGTTAATGTGAAGTGAGTTTCTTACTCACAAACAATGGTTTGGGAGTTGTTTAGGGTGTCAGAAGCCTTGTGGAGAGGAAAGGCAAATCAGCATCTACAAGTGTTTATACCTGTGAAGATAAACCACTGCTCCCATTGCGATAGAAGGATCCAGTATAATCAACTTGCGGCTGGTGGCTGTTAGGTCTCCCTGGCATTGGTGTTCTGTAGGGAGCCCCGTGTTTGTTGGTCTCTGATGCTTGCAGGCTAGTTGCTCACAAATGGTGAGAGCCTAATCAGCCTTGGTGCGGGATGCCCGTGCTTTTGAACACATGCTAACTTGGTTAATTTTTAAATGAATACATTAGCAAGAGCTGGAACAGCTAGGGAAAGAGACTGATCGACATCCATTGAATATATCTTCATTATTTTATTGCCATCTAATTACTAAGTGCCTCCTCTGTAGTACATGACATTTGGTTATAATTTACATAGCACAAAATATCTGTATATGTGCCTTTCTCAGAGAGCTATTCACATACTTTTTCTCCAAATTTCCTTGTCATTAATTTTTCAATTCTGTTCAAGTCCCTGACCATTCAGTCAAACTATTAGCAACTATCCCCAAATCAGTATAGACACTTTTTGTAGCGATCTCAAAATCTAGAGAAAGGGACAACTGCTTAAATTCTGCTCAAATTCTCTCTGACAAAATGTTTCCCTTTCACTTCTGTCTTTAAGAACTACCCTAGATGGTGCAATGGTGTGGAAGCAGTCTATGTCCAGTTGTTTTTAGTATATCATGCTGCAAACCAAGCCCACATTTTTATCCTCCTACTGTTCTTAAGAACTTCCCACATCACCTTAAGTATAGATTGAGGCAGAGGAGGCAACATAGCAAGAGTAGGTGTTATAGGAACCACTTGATCACATAACTTGTTTCTTCCTTCAGGATCTGCTCCAAATCCATCTCTTACATCCCATTTCCACTTGGTGTCTCACTGGTGTATATGCCCAACTTTCTGGTTTAATAGGTCAGCTAGCACGGTGGGCAGCTCAGGATGCACGATCACTTGATGTTTCTCAGTCAACTGCATCCTATCCATGAGAGCCCAGTGGCTATCTAGGAGCTGTTTCTCAAAAAGAGAATAATTAATTATCTGTAGAGTAAGATAAGCCTTTGCTCTGAAACCTTAAAAGTCTGCTTTGTGAATGTTCCCTTAAATATTCGCAGCAGGTCCATGAAACACACGTATTTGCCACAAGCACTTTAAACGACAGTGGACCTGGTGGCTCATAAAGCTTAAATGGCAGAGCATTCGAATCTGCAGCAGAATCTTCTCTGGTTCTCCCTCAAAAGCAGAGGTCTTGAAGGAACCCTTTAAATGGTTTAGGGAAGCACACTGTAATGCGATGTATTGAGCCTGGAAAATCCAGACATACCAGACTAGCTTTATGCCTCTTTCTTAATTCCAGGTAGGACAAGTTGCCACAATTTGTCTTTCATGTTGGAGGAAGTATCCGATACCTGAACTCGCTCCAGACCACTGGAGTCCCAGAAGCTTCACAAAGGTAGTGGGCCTCTGCATTCATGTGTTTTTGCCTCCCCTCTGGCACTCATTTGTCTTATGAAGGCATCAAGCTTCACGCTGCGTTCTGTTATCTAGGCCCAGTCAGCCTGATGCCACATGTGGAGGACCAGTGTGGCGATCTGTAGACTTTCCAGACAAATTAGGTCCCTGTGGACTGCATTGTGGCAGGGGGAGGGGGAGCTGGCACGGCCCCGATTCCACACAGTGAAGGCATGCTGCTGTCCAGGCCAGGTGCAAACTAATAACCGGCGTCAGAGGTGGTCAGTTAATACAGATAACAATAGTACCTAGAATCACAAGCCTGGATTGGTTCACCTAGAAAGTGAGTGCAGAAAGAGAGAAGAGAGTTAAAAAGAGAAGAGGTGTGTGAATAAGCAGAGTCATTCTGATGTTAAGAGGTCAGAGAAACGAGGCTGGGCCAGTCCGAGGAACAAAAAAGTATCCGAGGAGCTAGGAAGACAACTATAACAGAGTGCTAACCCAGAAGTCAAGTGAAGAAAGTGGGATGAAGAGAAGGTATTGGTGGATGTTGATACATTTTGCTGAAAGGCTGAATAAATCAGCAGTAAAAACAATATAGAATTTAGGAGTGTGAGGGTCTTCAGTGACTTAAAAAGAGCAGTTTCAGTGGTGTGGGGAGCAGGGGGACCAAAAGCCCGATTGGAATGGATTCAAGAGAGAATGGAAGGGAGTAAGTGAAGAGGGCAAATACAGAAAGGTCTTTCAATGAGTGTTATTGTAAGTATAATGAAAGAAATTAGTGTACACTGGAAGGAGTTAATACAGTATACTTGTGTACTGATGGAAATGAGCTAAGAGAAATGGAAAAAATATATTTCAGGAAAGAGGTGAGGCAATTATATGAATGAAGACTGTGTGTGCAAGAATCAGAAGAGCGTGCTATAGTTAGGGTCCAAAGAACATTGTAGTCAGTGTTCATAAAAGGGAGAAAGGAGGGTAACAGTTTGAACTTAACATATTTGCTTGTTCTGCAAGAGGTGGGCTCAGAATGATTCTCCCTTTCTTCAACCTTTCCAATGCACGCACATACACGCACACATACCCCTCCGTGCAGATGCAAATACATTAGCATTGAAACATGGAAATCTTGAAGGCCAGGTGGAGGTGCTCATAAACATTCATCAGATCATCATGGTGGTGTTTCCTGGCATCTGTCCTCAAATATCACTGTTATGTTTCAGAGCCAAGTATTTTTACTAGTAGATTACAAATTATCTCAGCACCTGGAGAGGCCTCTGTGCGGTTTCAAAATAACAGTGTACATTTCATGATAACACACGCACACACAAAAATCATCTAAAAACACAGACACTTTGGAAGGCTTATAAGGACAGCTGCTGGACCATTTTTGAGTCAGGAAAATGACCATCTTGCTTCTCTGTATGAAAAGGCCAAATACTTTGACTTGGAGTCATAGATATAGTTTGCTTATGTTGTCAGCATAGCGATGGGCACTTTTTTTGTAGGACATACAGTAAATATTTTAGATGCACAGGCCATATGGTGTCTGCTACAACCACTCTATTCTGTTATTGAAGTGCAAAAGCAACCGTGGACAATGAATAAATGAATGGCTTTGTGTTCCTAATAAAACTTTATTTACAGAAATAGGTGGCGGGCCAGATTTGGCCTACAGGCTCTAGTTTGCCAAATGCAGTTTTACATAAATTTGAAAAAATTAAAAAATATTTTTATCAGTGGTTCTTAAATTTTAGCCTTTCCAATATTCAAGAGGAAAGGGATGTACAATCTAGTTTTCTGAAATGTTTTGGCATGTAATGTTTAGCCACCCAAAGACACCTATGCAGGCTTGTGAATTTTGACCTTTTGCACATTCTAAAGCTGCTTGGCTCATTAAAATATGGTTAGGAGGAAGGCAGCTCTTTAAAAAAATCTCATTATAAAGCAAGAGAGGTGCTACTCCCAAATGCACTGAGGGCTATGGTGTTTAGCTGGGGTACAGTATCCAGTATTATACATATACATTTTTCCCCTGCATTTCTATTTTTTGAGAAACATGAAGATAATTGTTTAGCCCTAAAATGCTTAGTTTGCTTAAATCTGGTCAAAATGAAGTACAGCATTTTCATATTATAAAATTCCACTTCTGTGAATCACACCGTTGCTAGTATTGAATTACCTAGTCTTCTGAGAAGTACCCCTCAGCATTGTCTTGGCCGAATTCTAAGGTCTAACAAATCAACATCCTTTCAACTTTACAGGAAGAACTTGACTAATTCCAGAGTGCCTCCCTTGTTTATTTATTTTATTTATGTTATGAATTATAATGAATGATAAATGTCTACTTAAGCTTTTAAGTCTTCAAAGCTCTTAACCTCTCTCCTCTCCTCTCTCCCAAAAGAGAATGTGGCCAGGCAGGTGTGACAAAGAAAGACCCTTCTTTTCCTCCATCATGTTCATCCTCTGCCACTTAATTGTTTTTGCCTCTAAAAAGCCCATCTATTCCCTGACAAGAGAACCTGCCAGAAACATAAGAAAATAAAAGCTGGATGCAAATATAAATAATGGAATTGAGTAACCTACAAATTACTGTATTTTAGTATCTATATCCATTTTATAGTTGGCCACATTAATGTGCCATTTTCTCATATGAAGAGGTAAATTCCTCCAGTTACTGATAAGGCAGCACAGCCTGGTGGATATAAGCCCATTTCCTGGGGGCAGGTTTCTTACACTTAAATCCCAGCTCTGTTGTTTACTAGCTTTGTGACCTTGGTGAAGTTATAGGACACTCTGTGTATCAGTTTTCTCATCTCCAAAATAGGGACAATATTATTACCTGCCTCATAAGGTTGTGCAAATTAAATCTTAACATGTGCAAAATGCTTAGAACTGGATCTGGCAGAAAATACTCTCTCAGATAGTATTGGCCATTATTATTATAATTATTGATAACTTTAGCAGAGTTGGCCACATGCTCTCAGAGCTGTCTGATTTGGGTTTATTTCTGTGGTCCTACAACCAGGATAGTTTTTACCTAACCTTTCACATGACTTGTCATCTGTGGTCCTGTTAGGTTAGCATCGAGATCTTACCCAGCCTGCTCGCTTACCTTCCTCCCTCCCTCCTTCCCGCTTTCCCTCCTTCCTCCTCCCATCTCTGCCTCTCTCCTTCCTCCTTTTCTGGCTCTCTTGGAGGGGGTTGGTTGATAAGGCTAGTATTCCGGGGAGTATTTATCAGACTGCACCAAATTGTGCTATAGTAACAAAATACCTCTGAAATCTCAGTGCCTCAGTCCAAAAATAAAAGATTTATTAATCACGCATCCTACTTCTCTGCATTGTCAGTGAGGGTGCTACAATCTCAACAAGTAGCGTCAGTGTTAGAGCAGTAGGAGAGGGCACTGGCGGTGCTTTTCTTCTGCCTTTAATATGTATACGTATCTGTAGTTGCCAAAATTAAACATTTTAGAAAATGTTTATCAGTGAAATAAAATAATCTTCTTTTAATAAAAAAAAATAAGCTTCAGCCCTGGCTGCTGTAGCTCAGTGGATTGAGTGCGGGCTGCAAACCAAGGGGTCACCAGTTCAATTCCCAGTCGGGGCACATGCCTGGGTGGCAGGCCGGGTCCCTGGTACAGGGCACTTAAGAGGCAACCACACATTGATAATCCTCTCCTTCTCATTCTCCTCCTCTTCACCTCTCTCTAAAAACGAATAAATAAAAATCTTTAAAAAATAAGCTTCAATTATAGTAAACTGTGATGTCAACCTAAATAAATAAATAACCCCCAAAACTCAAACCCCTCATACCATTTAAGGGAGAAAGGGAACTTTTAATGACATGTGTTAATTTAGAAGAAAAAAATATTTCTTTCTTTATAACTGTAGTCGTTTTAATTCATCATTGAGTACAAAGCCAAGAAATTTAGTGGTAATTTAAAAAATCAGATAGTACTATAATAGTGCAGTTAAAATCATGGTTCATTGATGCTTTAAATAAATCTGTTGATGATATAATGTTCTAATCACTAATGAGAAACAAAGAGATGAAATCATGGTGGTGTGGATTAGCAGTAAAATTAAAGTCTGGTAACACATAAAATGCCTGTGAACTGATGAAATTTTTGAGAATATCATTTTACTATGGAAAAACATGATGTAAAATAATGAGATTTTTATTTTATTTTTGGTAATGTTATTTGGTCATGAAAAATTATTTTTAATTCAGCAATAATCCCTTTCCACATTATTTTAACTAAGTACTTCCTGGCTTGTGGAAGAATAAATTATCCTTTACTTACACTCAAATAACTACCATTAATTTTAGTAAGAGTTTCTGTCTAAGAATGGAAAATGAATTGGAAAACAGCAATGGAGAATGAATAAACTCTTGATCTTTTCCCCTTAAGAATATTAATTGCACATCTTAGCAGATAGTTTATTACTTTTGTATCATTCTCAGAATGCCAAAGAAGTCTTTGAAGTGCTCCTTTTTCTCTAACTGTGATAGATAACTAATATTTTTAACATCAAGTTTAGATGTAAAGGAATTTTTTTCTTTCTTCTCTTCTTTAACTTTCAATTTTTATCATAGTTATTCATGTTCTTCATTCATCCAGTATTTCTTAAAGGAAAAAAGAAGAAATTAGCAGTTTTTTTGCTCTGTGCTTACTTTCTGCTTCCAGAGGCAACTACTTGGAAATCTTCCTGTGGTTTCTTTTATTATTTGTCTCTATAGTTTTCAATAATATACCTATACTTCTATTTGTTGATATTTCAATTTGGATATTATCTATTGTTTTCCCATTACAGGCATTAAAGCTTTAACTATTTCTCACATGTCTTCATATACATTTTCAGCGTACTTGTGCCAATACAGCTATATCTTCATGTTTAGTTAGATGATTATTCAGTGTTCATATTATTGAGCATCTGAGCTGTTTTTATATTAAAATTATATCTTTTTGCATAATTTTTATGTACCCTAATGTTTATAATCTCCCTTTTGTCACTGTTTTGGTGATTTTCCTGTTCTAATTTGGATTGTGGTTCTCTAGAACAGCTACAAAGCTGGCCTGCTGGGACCTCCTTCCACAACTCATCGGGAGAGTTCCCTTCTTCCTTAGATCTACTGCCTTCTGGCTCCAATGTCTTCCTTTTTCTTTGCTTACTCCCTCATTTTGGTGGTATAAAGCTTCCAATAGTTTCCCATACTGAGGTATGTGGGAGGTTAATTTTGCTTTGTGACTGATTCACATTTGACAGACAGATTAGTTGGATTTAGAATTCTAAGTTGGAAATCATTTTTCTTAGACTATTGAATGCATTTCTCTATTGCCTCCTAGATTTGAATTTTGATGTTCAGAAATCAGATGACGTCTAATTCCTAGTGCTGTCTACATGACCTGAAATTCCACAAATATGTGGTTTGTTATGGGTATTTTTCATCCATTTATCTAGGAAATCAGTAAGCTCTTATAATTGAGAAAAACATGTCCCATTCTAAGAAAACTTTTAAATATATTTTGATAAATTTCTCTCCATATAGAGCCTTGTAGACCTTGATAAAGAGTTTGATTTTATTTTTGTTACAGGAGGAAGCTGTTGGAAAAAATCACAAGGAGTGACAGGATAAAGCAAATACATAAATCAAACCATGATACAAGTAATTTTTTACATCATATCTAAATATTTATACTGATATATTCATTATAGTAAATCCATATAGAACAATTAAAATTTAATTTTTGAATAGCTATCACAATATCATGGTTCAGAAATCAAAAAGTATGTGAAAGTATACTGTGATAAGTCACACGCCTGTTTCTTTCTTCTATTGCCCACCAAAATGAGGTGATCGTTGTTGTTTGTGTGTGGGTATTTATGAAAAAAAAGTCAATAAGAATAGTCTTAATTTCCCTAATTTTATGTAAGTTATGCATAATAATTTACCTACTTTTTAAAATGTAATATATCTCTAAACTCTTTATTATCAGTAGTTAGAGAGCTTCTTTATTCTTTCATACACATATGTAGTATTCCACTTTATCCACATAGCATAATCTATTTGTCTAGTCCAGTCTGTTTATGAATATCATATTTATTTCCAAGTATTTGCTACGAATAAGGAAGAGCCTCATACACATGCCATTTTGAAGTATTTAAGCATATCTATAAGGCAAATAACCAAGATTGACATTGTCAGGTCATAAGTGTAATGCTTTTGTAATTTGGATCCATGTAGATTAATGTTTTCTATGTTGTATAATTTATTAGTCAAGATCTTGGGTTTTAGAATCAAACTGCCATAGGTTCAAATCCCAGTGTCACTACCACTACCTCTCTGTGAAATGAGTCATCTGTCTACACCATAATGCCCCCAGCTAAAGCTCTGTTCCTTTGGATGGGGTTAAAATTCAGTACCAAGTGAATTGAGACTGTGAATATCAAATGTGGAGTCAACTGCTTTGAGAAGTTTGTCTATGAAAAGAAAGAGAAAATGTCAAGAACATGGGATGATGAGTGAAGGAACTTTTTCTAAGTGGGAGAATATGAGCATGTTTAAATGGTAGTTGGCATGATGTGGTTGAGAAGAACAGCTTCAACATACAGGAGACAAGAAACATAAAAGTCACTGAGAAGGAAGAAGTTGATAGGAATGAAAGAGAAATAAAGAAGCTTATTGGGCTTAAATGATAGGAAAGGCACCCTTCTGTTCTCCTAATACCATGAGGGATCATAAAGGTTAAAGAAAAAGGAAACTGTAGCATTTATAGTTTCAGTAGCTGGTAGCTGAGAGCTTTTCCACCTAGTCATTTCAACTTTTTTTTCACTAAAGTAAAAGACAGAATAATCTTCTGAGATTAAGAGGGAAAAGCAGAGTGGAAGGCTTACAATTTGGATGTTTTAGAAGAGTAGAGAAGATTGAAGTTGTTGCAGACAATGAGAAGTTGAGTTAATCAAAGAAATGGACTGTGATTGCCAGCCAGCTCCTGTTTGAGACTGATGATCATAAATTCACAGTGAAGCCCAAGTGTCTTTCTGTGGGACTTCCATCAAACTCAGTCTCTCAGGTACAGGATATATATTATCCGCTTGATTTTCAGAGTAAGCAGCAAGGGGTGCTGTGACTCGCCAAGTGCCCTTTTAAAATAATGAACTATAAGATCTAAGACAAATAAAGAATGAAGTAAAGAAAGCAATGGATGGGGTAAAGGTAGAGGGTTCAGAAAGGTGAGAGACATTCAATAAGCAAATAGGAAGGAGAAGTAGTAATAATGGTTGTTTTCAGTATTAAACAAGATAATGAACACAAATCATTTAGCACCACCCCTAGTACAGAGTGCTCAGTAAATGTTAGCTGCTCTGATTGTCATGAACAGAACTCTGTTCTATATTTATCCAACCTAATACTTCTCTTTAAGTTCACAGAGTAAAGGCATCCTTAAACAGAGAACGTAGAAGAAAGAGCCTTCCAGCCAGCTCCTTATTTCAAAGGTATAAAATCAATCCATTTTTTTAATCTGACAAGCCGATGGAGCAGTTCATTTTTGTTTTTTCTTGTTGCTATTGCAAACACTTTGCACTGGCTTTGAGGGTGATAAAAGTAAGAAAAATGAAATTTGACCAGGTCAAATAGAGCATTTCTATGATAGCTTTCAGAAGCTGCCACAAATTGGGTATCTGATTTAAAGAAGACATAATTCCCTTCCTTTCACCTTCCCATCTTTGACAAGGTTTGGTTGTGGACCTGGACGTAGAAAAGGTGTAAGAGGGCGAACACATAAGGCCATTTGATGTTGCCAGAATCAGGATATGGATCGATGGCTTTGGTTACTTAATTCTCTTGCAATTCTGTTATTCCAATAAAATGAAACTTGAGTCTCTAAGAGAAAATTGTTTTGCTAGAGGTACTCTTGTTTATTAAAGAGCAGTAACAGAGAGTGGGAGAACAAATATACACAGCTGAATTCAAACAATGAAAATAACACAATGGAAATCCTCTAATTTGTTATCTCTACAAATGTGAAAGCATAGAATAGAGCAGAATTTTTAGTAGTCCTGGATGAAAGATGAAAATAATTCAGAGTGATTTGTTGCAAACTAGCGACAGGTCAGCACATTTGAATCTCATTGGAATTCAACAACAACCATAAGAAGAGGTGTAAACAGAATATCTTTGGTTAGCTGTGCATGTCTTTTCCTAGCAGTGGGAGAAAAATCAAGGGATACTCTTTGGCTGTGCATAAGTAGGGAACTGAAACTGGATTCCTGTGAAGCACTCCAAACCTCCCAGTGAATATATGTATTTTCCCTACTTACCCCTTTTTAACTTTGTTTGTTTTGTGTTGTTTATTGTCTCCCCTTTTAGAGGGCATGGCCTATGTTTGTTTTGCTCCAGTTCCTACAATAGTGTGTGGAATATATTGTTAGGTGCTCAGTAAATATTAGTTGCTTGAATTCATTAATGAATGGTGAACAAATGTCTACATTGTGCTTTCATACTAAAAATAAATTCTATTTTTACGAGAGAGCATTTGATTGAAACTCTGTATGAAAATTGAATATTTTTGAATCCGCTTATCAGAGTATCAATGTAAGAATTGGTGGGTCAACCCAGCGTGTGTCAGGCAGTGGACTTGCACTGCTGTTGGTGACGTAAAACGTCTGCCCCCTGAGCTGACCGCCAATACAGTGACATGTCCTGGAGGGAGTTACCTATTGCTTGACGTTGGTGTAGGTGGAACTTTGTTGGAGATAGCTTCAAGGAACATAATTTGGGAGAAAAATATTCCAACAGCTATACAGAGAATGTTTCTATTAATTGCATATGAGCTGGGGAACCACCAGGGTTTTTCTTTTAAACATAGAACTGATGGCAAGTTGTGCTTTCAGCCATCACAGTCACACCTTACACGAGCCTTTGTAACCGCACTATAAACAAAGTGGCTCAGAAAGAAGAGCCTCTTGACGTTTTTCCTCATGGTTCCTTTTCTCTTTCCAGTGAGTTCTTTACTATGTAAAATATTATACCTTGATTTCCTAATATAAAAAGCAAATATATTCTTGTATCTAGGGTTTTTTTGCTTATTTATGAGTAGTATTTATATTACACACAGAGTATAGTCCTTTCTGTAAGTATTCTTTTGAAAACTCTGAATAATTCATACTTATCTATGACTTGAAAAATCCAATAAAAATTGGAGAGGATTACCTGAGTGAGAATGGTTATCTTTAAGGCATAAAGATAAAGATTTTTGATTACATAGAGTTGCCTTTCTCTGTTTAAGAATACTTTGTTCTTAAGGTTAAAGATAAAGAGAGGCTCTTTAAAAGCAAGAGAAAAGAAGTTAGCTACCAGCAGGTTGCCCAATGGGAGGGGGTAGGGGAAGAATGGGTGGAGAGGTGAGGAGATTAAGAAGTACAAATAGGTAGTTACAGAACAGCCCTGGGGATGTAAGGTACACTATAAGAAGTGGAATAGCCAAAGAACTTACATACATGACCCAAGGACATGAACAATGGTGAGGGGATTGCCTGAGGGAGTAGGGGGCAAAGGGAGAAAAATCAGGACAACTGTAATAGCATAATCAGTAAAATATATATATTTTTAAAAGAATAGTATGTTCTTTATCCTTGCACTTCACCTGGATATAATGAGGTGTGGCATGCATGGGTAGTATAATAAAAGGGTTCACTCCCTTTTATTGCTGAGTAATATCCTATTGCATGGATATACCACTGGGTTTTGTTTTTTGTTTTGTTTTGCTTTGTTTTTTTAATTTACTTACAGTAGAAGGATATTTCGGCTGTTCTAGTTTTTTGTCTGTGTATTTGTTTTGCAGTTTTGGATAAGGCTGCCATAAACATGTTTGCACATGTTTTTATATAAACATATGTTTTTATTTCTCTTGTGTAAATGCTCAAGAATAGGATTTTTAAATTACATGATTAAGAGTATATTTAACTTTATAGAAACTACAAAACAGATTTTCAGAGTAGCTGTACTGTTCTTCATTTTCTTTTTTTAAAAAGATTTTATTTATTTATTTTTAGAGAGAGGAAGGGAGGGAGAGAGGGAGAGAAACACCAGTGTGTGGTTGCCTCTCAGTGGTCCCCACTGGGGACCTGGCCCATAATCCTGGCATGTGCCCTGACTGGGAATCGAACCAGCGACTCTTTGGTTCACAGCCCACACTCAATCCACTGAGCTACGCCAGCCAGGGGCTGTTCTTCATTTTCACCAACAACATCTGTAAAAGTTTCAGATGCACAGCTTTCTCACCAATAGTTGATATTGTTATTTGTCTTTTTGACTATTTTTTGGTTCCTCCAGCAGATGTGTAATTGTTTTTATATTGTGGAGATTTTTGAATTAATGTTACTCTAATGACTAATGATATTGATCAGCTCTTTATGTGCTTATTTGCCATCCATATATCTTCTTTGGTTAATTTTGTTTTCAAATAATTTGTCTATTATTTACTTAATTATCAAGCCTAGTATTTTTAATACATTCTGAATACAAGTCCTTTACAAAATATGTGACTTGTGAATATTTTTTCTCAATCTGTGATTGTTTTTTCATCCTTTTAACAATGTCTTTCAGAAAGTAGTTTTTAATTTTTATAAAAAATAAATAGTATTTTTTCTTTTATAGATCATGCTTTTGGTATTGTGGCTAAGAAATTGTCACAAGAAGTTTCTTTGTTTTTTCTTTTGCTTTTTGTGTTTTGGTGAGATATATTTGATGATTAAGAATTGTGAATAGTTAAGGTATACAGTTTATTTGATATACATATACTAACTTTATAAATTTGGGTTTTACATATGCAGTTAATTTTTGTACAGAGTCCAAGATAAAGGTGAAGGTTTATTTTCTGTAGTGTATACCCAACTGTTTCAGCATCATTTGTTAAAAAGATACCTTAGTCAAAAATCAATTGACCATACATGTGTGGGATTATTTTTGGACTTTCTGTTATATTCCATTCCTCCACATGTCTTTTCTTTACCCAATATCATGTCATCTCTACTACTGTAAATTTATAGTAAGTCTTGAACTTTGGAATACCAGTCATTCTACTTTCTCTTCATTTTCAAAATGGTTTTGCCTTAGCTTCTTTGCATTTCTATTTACATTTTATAATCAGCTTTTCAATTTCTACATTGAAATCTTCCTAGGATTTTAATTAACCTTATATTATACTACAGATCAGTTTGGGATAAAATGTCACCTTAATAATATTCAGTTTGGTAATTACAAACAGTATACCTTTCCACTTATCTCAGTCTTTTTTTTTTCAATGTTTTATGACTAATTACTTTTAAGTGTCTTATTGTGGCTTCATTTTTCTTGCCTCTACGTTAAACATTTGGAATATCAATGTCACAGAAATAAATACGGTTTTCTAGAATTAAATAACAGTAGATACGGATCACTTTGCTTTAGAATTTAGCAGACAGTGAGTTTTAGGAGGCTATTAATTGTGATTTTACCCTCTCACCACATGCTTGTATTTAATGCATGAAACAACATCGTTAAGCCTCTAGAAAATTTACTAATCAGTAGTATGCTCTGATATAGGAAGTGCTGTGGACGAATCGCATTTTACTTTCCAAGTACGTAGGAGCTAAGGCCTATGAAAAGTTGTGGTATAAAATCCTATGGATTCCTCTCACAAATTTTATTTCAGAGAATGACAATAATTCTTTTTATGAAAAAATGGAAGATTCCATTTTATTTCATGCAGCACAAGAAGTAAATATGCATATCTTCTTTAATAGCTATCCATCACATTGCAGAATAATGATTTACTCATTGACATGTGTCTTTTTCAAAAGAATGATTTTGGGATCAAAGAGGTAGACCTTCTTGCTTTTAAAAAATTACTTTTGATATCTATTATTCTGTGCATTTTTACCTCATTTAATTTAGCAGTGTCTTCAAAACCACAGAAGTTAGATTTCCAGGATACATTCCTACTTGTCATTAAATTCACTTCAAATGTCTATTCAAGCCTGTGTTTTGCTCATAGAAGGATTACCTGAAAATGATATAATTTATTAAAAACTTACCTGATATATTTTAAAAGTTCTAAAGCATGCACAGTGAGTCATTATACAGTTTACTTCTTTCCTCCACCTGAATGGCTAGAATTAGTCATCTGGTATCTCAGCCTACCTAGATCATCCTGTAGCACCAAACCCCAAATTTCCGTGGCTTAACTAACACATGAGATTTAACATGCCTTATAATAGCTTCTGTGTGGAGATTCAAACTCATGCTTTCTTATATTATTACATCATAACAGTTTATATCATAACAAATACTTACCAAAGGAACATGTGAAAAGACATTTAAAACTAATCTGAGACTTGTTACTGCCCCCTTATTTCACAGATGAAGAAATTAAAGCCTGGATTAAATAATTTACTCAAATCCCCACAGCTTGTTAGCAAAAACATAACTAATACTCATGTGTCTTGGTCCCAAGTTATTTATCTTAAATATTCCTTGCTTGTTAATATGGTGTATTTGAAAATTAAGTTTAATTTGCTGTTTAGAATGAAGTATAGACACAGTATGGTAATTACTAGAGACAAAGAGGGGGAGGGGCAGTTTGAAGAAGGTAAAGAGGGTGAGGACATGGTAATAGAAGGAAACTAGATTTGGGGTAGTGAGGACATAATGCAATATGCAGATGATGTATTTTAGAATTGTACACTTGAAACTTTTAATCAATATCACCCAAATAAATTTAATTAAACAATGGATTAAATGCATCTTGTAACAGATAGATATCAGCAATCTTTTGGCTTTTTCTTGCCTGCTACTTCTTGTCAATGATTCTGGTTTAACTGACTCTTTTGGGGATCATAAAATTTTGATATAAAACATAGATCATATAGGATATGCGATTGGAATCACTCAGAAAGGCCTACTGAGGTAAATTTGTGTGCAAAATCTTATTTGTTATATTCCCATTATGTGGCCTCCTGCAAACAATATAACATCAGAGATAGTTACTTGGTAGTTATATATGCAGCAATTTAAATTCTATCAAATTATATTCTAAGTGTTTTTGGCTGTTTCTTGAAAGCTGCCTACAAATCTTATGAATGCTTTTCCCGTATCCTCCACAACAGCCAGCAGCAAATTTCTTTCCTTGAAGCACTAATGTCATGAGATTTTAATGGGTGTTTTATGGGGAAAAATGGGTCCATGAGCAATAATTGAAAAATTTTAGATTAAGCAAAAAATACATAGCAACTTTATAGAGGACTTCTCGGAGCCTTTAATTATCTAATCATTTAACAGGTTGAATGCATTCTAGGGATTTAGGATATGGCAGTAACAAAACTTAGGACATAGCACTAACAAAACTATGATAGACTTCATGGTGGTTATACTCTAGCTGGGGAAGACAGGCATTAAAAAACAGGAAGTAAATATATGTTGAATTAGAATGTGATAAATACTTAGGGAAAAAATGTAGAGTAGGGAAGGGAGATCGGGCAGGGATGGAGGAGGGTAGGATGTAAAGTTGCACACCCCTAGTGAGAATAGGGCTCATTGAGAACATAACAGTTGATCAGGACACGGAGGAGGTCAGGACATTAGCCATAAGAATAGAAGAAAGAAATGTTTTTGGCAAAAATAAAATAATAACAAACAGTGCCAAGGCTTTGATGCAGGAGTGTGCCTGGAGTATCTGAAAAGCAACAGGAAGACCTCCTGCCTGAAAGATGTGAGGGTGGTGTAAAGAGGTGAGTGAGGCAAAGTGAGTAGCAACTGAGTTGGGCTTTATAGGCCATTGGGAGGACTTTGGCCTTACTCTGAACGAAATAGAAAAACAGTAAAGACTTGAAACAAAAACGTTCTATATAATCTGACTATTTTAGAAAGAACAGTGTGGCTACTCTATGGAGAATAGATTTTAGGGGAGCAGTGTCTTAAAATTTTAGATTTTTGTCCATGGGTCCTTTATACAAATTCCTTGACTTGACCGTTCTCCTTCTTTCACCCATTATCCCCCCATGCCCCGCCCTCCTCTCTGGTCACTGTCAGTTTGTTCTTTATTTCCAAGCCTCTGTTTCTATTTTGCTTGCTTGTTTTGTTGATTAGGTTCCACTTATAGGAGAGATCATATGGTATTTGTCTTTCATTGCCTGGCTTATTTCACTTAGCATAATGCTCTCCAGTTCCATCCATGTTGTCACGAAGGGTAAGAACTCCTTCTTTCTTTCTGCTGTGTAATATTCCATTGTGTAAATGTACCACAGTTTTTTGATCTGCTCATTTACTGATGAGCACTTAGGTTGCTTCCAGCACTTGGCTATTGTAAATTGTGCTGCTATGAACATTGGGATGCATAGGTTCTTTTGAACTGGTGTTTCAGGATTCTTAGGGTATAATCCCAGCAGTGGTTGTTGGGTCAAAAGGCAGTTCCATTTTTAGATTCTTGAGGAAATTCCATTCTGTTTTCCACACTGGCTGTACCAGTCTGCATTCCCACCAACAGTGCACTAGCATTCCCTTTTTCTCTATAAACTCACCAGCACTTGTTGTTTGTTGATTTTTTATGAATAATCTTTTAAACTTTTCTTTTTATAATCTCTTATTGGCAGCATATCATTAGTCTGAGAAAACTGTGTCCTTTTAGCAGGTAAAAGAATATTAAGCTTTAGTTTCATATCATTAAATATTAATATTAAAGCTTGATTTAAAAAACTTTTATAGCAGATTATTTTAACCTCATTCAGCTTGGTCACACATAAAATTATTTTCTCAAGATTCCTTTTTTTGTAAACTTCTACAACTGTTTTTAAACCAAACACATTCTACGTTTCTTGTATAAAGTTGTTTACCTTATTAGACATATAGGAATTCTTAACCCTTCAAAATTTAATTTCTTTTGAAAACTAAGAAGTAACCAATTATAAACTGTATGTCATACAAGAATCCTTTAGATTGATAAACTTATAAAAACATATAATTTTTAGAAATATGCTTCTTTACAGTATAATTTTGCAATGTTGTTTATTAATAGATCCAAATTTATCTTTTGGTTTATCTGTAATAAGAAGCCAAAAAATACATAAACCTATGTTCAATGATTAATGTTTCATTACTGTATCTTATTTGGATGTGATCTGAATATTCAATAATTTAACTTGATTCTTCATTTAACATAACTTAGCAAAATTCTAAGTGAAACCAAAAAGGTTTTGGGGAACTATATTTAAGTATGTATACTATAACATAATAGTTGCTAAGAATTTCACCTAATACCTTTTATTCTACTTGAATCTACTGAATGTATTATTTCTTTCCAATTATGTTTAAATTACCCTGAAAACTTCATTATGCATTAGACCATGTCAGTCATCTTAAGCTACTATTTCTAGCTGACAGATTTTGCAAGGGGTAACAAGAACTTATTGACTAATATAGCCAGGTAGAATGAAAGGATTATACTTAATTTGAATAACTCAAGACACATGTATTTCAATTAAAACAACAACCTTAATTTAGCTTTAATTTGGAATGTTTTCCTCAGTTCGTGTGAACCTGAAAGTCATTTGAATTGGTTTCTATTATACTTTGGGGAATTTTTATATAAGTTTGTGTTTGTTTAAGCCAATGAAACAGAGCTCTTCTACAAATTAGCAATGCCAATCACAAGTAGAAAATAACACACATATATGTAACATATTCATAAACATACAAAGACACAGACAAATGCAAGCAGAGAGCTTCAATAGTTTTGTTTTAAAATTTTAACCATGAAATGGGTATGATAATGTAAAATTCAGAAAAAGAACAGTTGGAATAAGTTAAGTTTATCTGTTTAGATGGCTAAAGCTTTTTCTTGTTAATATTTGCAGAGAAAAGATTTGTGTTTGTACTTGACAAGTAATCTTGTCACTGTAGAGCACCTTGAATATATTTTTTTTAAAAACCATTTTTATTCCTCTTCGGTCTTAATGATTGAGGATGGTGAAGATAGGTGGGCTTTGAGCTGCTTCTAGAGCTACATTTCTGGTTTGCTAAGCTTTGTAAGATAAAGACAGTCATTCTCAATTTCTCAAAGAATTGAACCGAAGCCTAAATGACATCATAGTTTGGTTTACTGGTCCTACAACATTATTACATTATTCCTAATTTGCTTCTTTCCCTCTAGGCTCTCTAAAAAATTTTTTATAAGAATCATTTGTGTTTCAAGGAATGGTTCCTAGGTCCTTGAGAAGGTGGGGGTAGAAACTCTACATCATGAGGACATAGAGGAAGTATCCAAAGTACAAGCCCTTAAAAAAAATCTCTTGCTATCAGCCTCTGAATATTAGCCTCCAGCTGCTAATTCATACTGTGTGGGCTCAGGCAACTTCATCATTTCTTTCTTTCTTTTATTTTTTTTTAGCATGCCTAATTAATATTGCTTGAAGGGTGGATTTATATGTCTTCGGTTTTACATTTTTAGGCAGGGGATATATTCTCTGGTGAAACACAATATCCATCACCATAATATAATCAGGTAAAAGAGATATAATCCCTTCACATAAAGCCTGTTTAAATATACTAATTTCCCAATAAAATTTTACCTTAACTCCATCAACTTTTACATTTGTTAAGAAACTATAGCCTTCATTAGGGCGTTTTCAATAGGTTTTGGCTTTGTAATACTGGGTAGAGGAAGTGTTCTCGGCCAGACATAATATCCATTCCCATAAAGGTGTCCAACCCTTGGCTGAAAGCTGCATCAGCCCAGGGTGGCTGTGAATGGGGCCCAACACGAAACTGTAACTTTACTTAAAACGCTGTGAGACTTTGTGTGATATGTGCTGCAATGTATTTAATGTGTGGCCCAAGACAATGCTGCTTCTTCTAGTGTGGCTCAAAGACGCCAAAAGTTTGGACACCCCTAAAGCACTTAGGTAAAGTTGATTTAACTTCTTTACATAAAGCCTGTTTAAACATTCTATGTTTTTATAATCTTATCAATCCTTACATTTTTATATCCTTTTAATCTAATTGTAACTGCAGTCAGAGCTTCCCCAATGGGTTTTGGTACAACTGTTTACAGGCTTCTTGTTATAATTCCTCCTTCCAGGATTTTGAAGCTTCCCCAAACTGGGGTACAGAGACCAAATTTATTCGGGGCCCTTTAATGTTAAATGATCACAAGAAGGTTGCCTTGGAACACCCAGCCTTAGGGAAAGCTGTATTAAAAATCTTTGTTTTAACTTCATCAATGTCTGTTTTATTTATTCCAGACATTTTTAAAGGAAATTCTTAAGGCCATTATACCTCTTTGTATCCACTTTTTAAAATTTAATCTTTTCATAGTCACTGATAAGACAGCTGCTTTGATGAGAGCTCTCTAAAATTTTTCTAATTTAGAAATGTTTCCAATTCAAAGGATTCGTTTTCTGGCCGTTGATGATAGGATCTATTAATCTCAATAGCAACTCACACCAATACGCCTTTTCTATGGTTTAACTCTGGACAAAGGAAGCATCCCCAAAGGAGACAGCAAAAAGATGCAGCCCTCAAAAGATCCAGAAAGTTTACTCCCAGAGTTGGATGCAACCATTCCAAAACACAGCGAATCATGTTTCTCCTTTTTTGAACAGAATAGGGTGACCCTCCAAGTTTATCTTTTATTTATTTATTTTTTGTAGATTTCCTAAGTTGGCATCCTCCAGCTGATAGAAAGCAAGAACTATGCGGGCCCTGGTTTTTGTTTTTTTTTTAAGCATGTCTACAAGGAAAAGAATGAATAAAAACCATGAGTACTCTTAACAAATATTTATGAGTGATTAAGCCCAAGGAACTAGTTACCCAAATATTTTCTCCTGCTAACCTAAATTTACAAAAAGAACCCACACTGTTCTCCTTCCTCCAAACTCTGTAGGTGGCGATCTGGCAGTCTAACTTGGCAAGAATCCCTATCGTTCTGCCAGCTGTAATTAAAGGTCCCAGGACCTTTCTACTACGTTAGCTTTGGTTGAGCAGCGCTGGGTCAGTGGAGTACGCTGCTGACTGCACCCACTTAGGTGGAGTAAGCCGATTTTCTCTACCCTTATAGGTTCCGTCAGCTGTTCTAATCAATCAATGTGGGGCGGATTAACAAGAGAAAATAACCAAATTTAATTACATACCTACATATGGGAAACCAACGTACGTGAGAGAGTCGAAGACCCCACAAACAGAAGCGTTTCAGAGACAGAAAGGAAAAATGTGGTATATGTGACTTTCCGAGATGAGGAATGAGGTAAGAACCCTAAGGCTTCAGAAAGGAAGGGGGTGATTTGCAGGACGATAAGGAGAGCACTTGTTCAGTAGTTTTATTATCTTTCATATAGATAGGTTATAAAAAGTTAGTTTTGGCAATAATTTTTATTATGAGCAAAGCCCCCAATTTCAAGTGTTCTAGGTTGTTAAGGGAGGAGGCAGAAGTTTTTCCTGAACCCACAGGGTCTCAATTGCCTTCAGCTCAAAATAATCCACATGCCAAAGGGGCACATCTTGGGGAGGACTATTTGGAATCACTAAATACTTTTAGCTGTTATTGTCATTGCCATTTGAATCAGGAATTGAAGGGACATGTCTGGGCTGTAGGTTAAAAATTTAGAAATTATCAGTTTATATATGTTCTTTAAAACCATAGGACTGAATCATATCACTAAGGGCACATGTATATATAGATATTATAAATAATATATGCTTCATTTTCCAAAGTTTCTTGGTCCAAGATTTTTCTCTTGGAGCCTCTTTTCCATCTAGTATTCTATAAGAGAATATCATGAAAATCTCTGAGTGGATGTTTAGCGAAAACCTTTAGAGTAAAAAATGATAACTTGACTCATTTACTGAAGGGCACTTAGGCTGTTTCTATTACTTGGCTATTATAAATTGTGCTCCTATGAACATAGGGGTGCATAGGTTCTTTCGAATTGGTGTTTCAGAGTTCTTAAGTTATAATCCCAGCAGTGGAATCACTGGATCAAAACTAACCCCTTTTTAGTTTTTTAGAGGAAATTCCATACTGTCTTCCACAGTGGCTGCACCAGTCTTTGCACCCACCAACAGTGCACTAGGGTTCCCTTTTCCCCACATCCTCACCAGCACTTTTTGTTTGTTGATTTGTTAATATGGCCATTCTGATTGGTGTGAGGTGCTATCTTATTGTGGTTTTAATTTGCATCTCTCTGATGGCTGGTGATGCTGAGCATCCTTTCATATGTGTCTGGGTCCTCTGTATGTCCTCCTTGGAGAAGTGTATGTTCAGATCCTTTGCCAATTTTTAATTGGATTGTTTGTCTTCCTGGGGTGGAGTTGTGTGAGTTCTTTATATATTTTGGAGAGGAAACCCTTGTCTGAGGTATCATTGGCAAATATGTTTTCCCATACAGTTGGATCCCTTTTCATTTCACTGATGTTTTCTTTAGCCATGCAGAAGCTTTTTAATTTGATGTTCTTCCATTTATTTACTTTTTCCTTTATTTCCCTTGCCCTAGGAAATATCAGCCAATATATTGCTGCATGGGGTATGTGAAATTTTACTGCCTATTGTGTATATATAAATATGTATATATTTACTGCCTTTTCCTCTAGGACTCTTATGGTGCCACAGCTTATATTTAAGTCTTTTATCTATCTTGAGTTTATTCTGGTGTATGGTGTAAGGAACTCCTACCTTTCAAGATAGCATGGATGGAACTGGATAAACCAGGTAGCGAAAGACAAATACCATAGGATCTCACCTATAAGAGTTACCTAATGAACAAAACAAACAAATGAGCAAAATAAAACCAGAGACATGGAAACAAGGAAAAGACTGACAGTGACCAGAGAGGAGGGAAGCAGAGCACGGGGTAGAAAGAGGAGGAAGGGACATGTATGAATGAGCCATGGACTTGGACAACAGGGTGGGGGTTGACTGTGGAAGCGGGGGGTGGGCAGGGCAGTGGAGAGCGAAGAGGGAAAATGGGGACAACTATAATAGAAAAACAATAAAGTATTCAAAAAATAAAACTTCAAATATGTTGAGAAAAATATTATGATTTTCCTTAGAAAAGTCCATTAAATTTACCTTGGAATAAAAACCAGAGTTCTATATGTCAGGGAGCAAAGACAGTGGATAGAAATAATGGGCTCACACTAGGGTATATATTCAGGAACTCAGTAGATACACCAATTTTCTCATTATTCCTGTCTGTCATAGATGCATGTAGTATAAAAAGCCATAGTAATAGTGTCTCCAACAGATGGGAAACTATCCAAACAAGTTTTGTATTATCATCAATTACAAGCAGCTCTCTTATTGGTCACTGGCCAAGATGCTTCAATTTTTTTTCGAGAGGTGGGAGAGAATGAAAAGCAGGAGCCCAGTTGTACGATCCAGATACCGTCCTGAGCTGTTTTTATTTATTTATTTTTTTGGTTAAACCTTTTTCACCAGCCATTTCTAGAGTCTCTTGAGTTTTCTCTGGACACAAGGAATTCTACTTTTTAGACATGATGATATAAACTAGCCATAGAGAGCAGGTTATAGCTTGAATCATTTCTCTGGTCTTGGTGGACAGATTTGCAGTGGTCCTTGCATAAGCTCACATCTGTTCTTAGTTGAGGCCAGATAATAGAGTTGACAGAGAGTTGGCTTACTCAAAGGGTTTGGCCACTGACCATGACCCACACTGAAATCCACTGACTCCTGTGAGGCTCCATCAAGCCCCATATTCTTGTCAGAACGATGTTCTAACCAGGATGGTGCAATGCCTGGGTTAACACTGATTCTTTGTGGAATCCTGGATTTTTCACAAGAGTGCTTATCAAATTGGTAAGAGATAATTAACCCTATAGTCCTTTCATAGAATTTGTACAGATGAAAGTTTTAGGGTATTACTACCTTTTCTTTTCTCTACTGACATTTTAATAAGCCCTTCCAAATATTATATCATAGAATTCTTAGAGAATGCTGTGATATTTTCCTGACTATTCCATTTTTCTAATGAGGCAGCCAAACACCACAGAGGTTAACATTTCATAGGATAGCATGGGTAGGCAGAGATATGGGACTGACGCACTACCTCAACACCCTTGCTCTTCTTTTCCAAGCTCATAAAAACTCCTCTAGTGTGACGTGTTAAGTCAGGGACCCAGAGATATCACACTCAGTCAAGTTGGCACATTTGATTACTGGTTTTGATGACCTTTAAGTCACTTGCAAACATGAGATGAAGCATCTGTGGACGGCATTCTCTCATCACTTGGACTTTCCCACCAGGTGGTGTCTCGCTGGCGTGTTCAGGTAGCTGCTATAAAACAGTCCCTGTTTCACAAGAGTCCCAGAGGCTTTTTCTTCCTATATCCACACTGTTTGATAGCCAGTCTATTCTGTCACACGAAGAGCAACTAGGAAGTTAAGAGGCTTCGGATTTAAGTTTGCGGGTCTTTCATCATTGAGCGCTTTCTTTGCAAAGCGATGTTTGGCTGTGACTTTTATACATGCACATTCATTCACACATATATCTGTACACATATAAATATATGTCTCTATTTCATTATTATGTGTTTGTATACACACATACACACATGCATACAACTGATGATTGTTTACAAGTGAACCCATGTTACCACCACCCACATCAAGATATTGAACATTTTTACAGCCCCCGGGAAGTTCCTTGATCCTTTTCTAGACCAAAGCAAACACCCCTTCAGCCCTCAGTCCCCACACATAAACACATACATTCTTAGAGGTAACCAAAACATAGACTAGTTTTCTCTGTTCTTAGACTTCACATAAGTGGAATCATAAGGAATGTATTCTTTGAAGTCTAACTTCTTTCACTCAACATGTTTTGAGGTTCATCCCATGTTCTTTCTCATTTAGTATTTGTTTGTTTTTCATGTTTATATCTTTGTAGTAAGTAGTTCATTGTCTGAATGTCTTTCAAATGGTTTATCCACTTTTCTGTTGACGGATACTTGGATTAAAGCAGCTAAGAGCATTTTGTCCTGATCTTTGAATGTACATAGGCACTTATTTTTCTTGAGTATGTGCCCATGAATGGAATTATTGAATCACAGGATCTGGCTTAGATTTTCAAAAAGTGATTTGGAATGCTGTTTTGAGTAAAGGATGGCGAATCAGATGATTTAAATGAAGTTAAATAGTACTTATTGGATCCAGAGGTATCAGGGTTACTCAGCCTGCAAGATAGGACTAAGAGGTGATTTCCTAATTCTCTTGAAGTATATAAAGAGTAATTTTAAGTAAGAAAGGAAGGCACTATCAATTTATACAAAGTGCAAAATGAAAGAAAATGGGATTACATTTTGACAAAAGAGTGCTTAGGCAGAGTATTATCATAATTAACATAGAAATGGGTTACTGTCCCCAGGGTGTCTTCAGACATAATAATGCTTTCCTTGTGTAAAGGTAGATAGTTATGGAAGCAAACTTTTCTTGCTATCTCATGAGTCCTTGATTTGCCTTCTCCTGGAAGGTGCAATTTTCTTTCTAATATATCTTATGTGTAGAGTGACTATGTATTTTTTTTTACTGTTGTAGCTAGAATACTTTAATCCAGCACAAATAATGCTACACTGGATGGTGCGCCATGACAAAGGCTTAAATCTGGACCCTCCAAGCAAAACAGCAGGTTATGACTGTGGATTTGTGATGAACATTTCTGGGGCAAACCAGTGACACCCAGACATGTTTGACAGAAGTAGAGCTGGTAGGGAGTTCTGCTCCCAGTATGAGAGAGTAGCTCATGTTAGACCAAACTTTCTACAGATAATAAATATAAACTCTGGGCAAAATATAAAGAACAACTAACCGAACACAGTAAAAAGTCCAAGAACAGGGAAATTGTAGAGGGGAGTCCATTCTTTGAGGAAGAAAATGGCTCTGGGGTGAATCATTTATTTTTATGCCTTCTTACCTGAGAAAAGGCTGTAGTAGGCACCGTGTTGAGTGCCTAAAACTTCCCAAATTATCTTCTGCTTCTCTTTGGGACAGAGACTTAATAGCCTTCGTCAGGTTAGTGAGAGACACTTGTACACCCAGGTCTTAGCCTCATTTTTTTAAAATTTTTTATTGTATCAGGCTAAAAAAACATAAAAAGCCAACTCATATTCCCATATCAGACTGAATCAGAGCCACTTAGTTAGCATATGTGACATCTTTGTGGGAAAGCCCCAAAGGTCTAAATTCAGGGTGGATTCTGAAGAACTGATGCATAGCCTTATTCGAATTCGTAAGAACTTTCATAACAGAAACTTACATACGCAGACAAAGCAGCTGCTCCCAGTGGTGGTTCGCTGGGGAGAAACCATACCGTGCCCTGGACAGGGTCTCTTTTCCACAGGGGGTTAATAGTAAAACCTATCTTAGGTGGTCACCTAGAACACCATCAAGAACAATGCATCAAGAACAATGCATTCCTAAATTAAGGGATCACATCAGGCAGTAATCACACTCTCTACATTCATTACCCTCCTTCCTTGGGGCATGATGTTTATCTATGGGTGGCATTCTGGTTTTCTGGGTAGTTAGCCAAGCCTGAGGCTACACAGAGTACAATAGAGAGTCCAACATTTCCCAGATGCCTTTGCTGCTGGAGTCATATTGCATCTGAAGTGAATTCCTCTACAGACACCTTTGCAAGAATTGGAAAACACCACAGTTTTGGGTGAAAAGAGCCTGTCTGGAGAATTCTTGGCAAACAAACTAAAGAAGATGTCTAGGGCCATGCTCAGCACAACCTCAGAAAATGCTGTTCTCACAGGATGCTTTGTGAAGGAAACCTGCTGGAGTTGCACCTGGCATACCCTGTTCAGCCTAGGGTGTTGTCATCAAGGACCCCCTCCTCTGAGAGGCCACTGCCCCATGCACAAGCACACGGCTTTGTGAGCAGAGTGTGGCCTGTGTTTCAGCCCCGACTTGCCCACTGCACAATGAGTGATCTACCTGGAGGTAAATGGCAGCTTTGTGTCTACTTGTTCTTTCATAACTAAGAAAACGTTTTATTTAGATTATGCCCTGTGCTTCCTTACCTTCACAATGCCATTTTCTCACCATCATTTGTGGTCCTTTTCTCATGTTCCCTGGACTGAGAGGAAGACTGTGACTTAAAAATGTCCCACATGTCAAAGTTAGTCTTCAAGGGCATACTGATTTGAAAACACATTCCAAAGGCTGCATTTGTATAACTTTTTTTTTTTTAATAGTACAAGCTTTAATAGCTTGAAATCCTAAGGTACTTATTTTGATGTTTTAATCAGCCATCACCATTCTAGAAAATGGTTTTATCTAAATTTCACTTCTGAATAACATTTTTGTTTTATCTGGAAATATAGCTGATTTTTAACCTACGTGTTTTATTGCAAGAAAATGTTGAGCTTGTACTCAGACGTGTAAGGATAAACATTTTCCTTTTGGTCATGGGAACCCATTACAGAGGTTCACTTGGGCAAATTTTTCAAGGATATGGTAGGTATTGTATTACTTTTCTACCGTTGCCATTGCAAACTGCCACAGACCTAATGGCTTAAAACAACACAAATTTATTATCTTCAGGTCTGTGGTTCAGAGGTCCAATAAGCATCTCACCAGGCTGAAAATCAAGAGACTGGCAGGGCCGCCTTCCTTCCTGAAGGCTGTTTCTTGCTCATTTGAGTTGCTGGCAGAATTCATTTCCTTGCAGTTGTAGGACCAAAGTCTACATTTTCTTGTTGACTGTCAGCTGAGAGCTGTGCACAGCTTCTAGAGACCTCTGCATTCCTAGGCTCGTGTCCACCTTCCTCCACTTCAAAGACAGCATTGGCAAATTGAGTCCTTAAATTCTATCTCTCTGACTTTTAAAGACTCCTGTTAATAGATTAGACCTACCTGGATAATCGACTATACATTCCTCAACTCCAGATGTGATTCCTTAACCTAAATCACATCTAAAAATTTGCCACTTTTGTCATGTAATGCCGTATATTCACAAGTTCCTGGAATTAGGATCTGGGCATCTTTGGAGCAGCCATTATTTTCCTGCCATAGCCTTGAGGCATTCTTCTGTAATCACATTCGGAGTTTAATTTATTTAGTAAACAGGTACTGAACCCTTAGTTTGCAGCAGAGATGAATGAACTATGACACTGCTTCTTAGGTGCCAATCACTACAGCAACGAAACTCATATTTACAGATGCAAGCTGAGTTCATTATAAATATCAAGTTACCTGGGTGGCTCCTTAAAAATAGAGATAATGGCTTTCATCACTGGATTCCCAATGTTAGACTCTCCATGTGGCACATAGTAAGCACTCAGATAGTATTGCTTAATTTATTAATTTTAAGAATATATTTTTTATTCTCACATGAGAACATGCTCACTCATTCTAGAGAGAGGGGAAGGGAGGGAGAAAAAGGGAGAAACATCAGTGTGAGAGCAGAACATCGATTAGTTGTCTCTTGCATATGCCCTGACTGGGGATTGAACCTGCAACCTAGACATGTGTGGGAATTGAAACTACAATTTGGTTTACAGGACGATGCTCCAACCAAATGAGCCACACCCAATGGGGCAATTTTAAGAATATTTGTTAAGCATCTGCCTAATGCCAAATGCCGTTCTAGATGTTTATTAAACATTAGTGAATAACATAAACAGGCTCTATACAGTTGTGGAACTTACATTCTAGTGGGGCACTTAATCTTTCAGTGTGGGCACTTTAATTCAGAGATTTTGAGTGCCATTTGAGGGTGTCTGAATCTTTTTTCATTGCCAGGGAGGAAATAGGTGAATTGACAAGACCTAGTTTTTTCGTAGCTAAACAAAGGTGCGGATCTAGTTTTTAGAAATCCCTGATGGTAGAGTAGAGGATGGATTGGAGGATTGGAGTTTAAGAATGGCTTACCAAAGCTTGAACCAAAACAATAACAATTGGAATGGGCTCAAGAGATATTTATGAGACAAAACTCTGGAGAAGGGAAAACTTAGAGAAACTGACCTGTGTATGGGAAGGTGGTAACAACAAGGGGCAGACATTTATAATCTATTTGAATATAGGTGATAGTTACCCTCTTTAAATTAGATACTTATTTAATGAGAAACACCCTGATAATATATTAAAATGTACCTTCACAGAAACAGCTTGAAATAAAATATTCTAGCATTTTGTATCATGCTACTAACATAACCTATAATGCATCAGGCATTTGTCAAACCTATAGTATCTGTCAACATTCAAACAGGGAATTTAAACAGTTATTCTTTTTGAAAGCAATAGAATTTATGTGCAGAGCCATCAGAACTGAAAGCTTGACATGGGAAATTTAGCAGTTGAAATGCAACTGAGAACACATCAGAGGTGACCTACATAAAGAAACTTAGTACGAATGATTCCTCCTTTGGGGGAATCTACTTTTGTTCTTTCTTGTTCAACTGGGGAGAGAAAAAGAATCTTGTCTGTAAAAATGCTGAGAAAGGAACTAGGATGGAGAATTGTTTTAGAGGGCCCATTTGCATTGTGTCTGTGAGAATTTCCAGTGGTTAGGTATTAGAATTTATTCATTACATCTGAATATGCTTCTTTCTTTAATGGCTTTTCAATGATGACTCCTTTGGGACTGGCTGGCCAGGGTCCTGCAGGTGTGAAACCATTGATCAGGAATATTTCTGCAGCAGAAAGAACCTGGACTCACCCAGAAAGGCCAATGGAATCTTTGAAACAGCAGTCTGCCTCCTGACCCCTCCACAGACAGTTGAAACTCTTTTCACACATAACACAGAACACATTGAAAGCCACAGACAGGGAGCAACTGACTTTGACTTTGTATGTGCTGAGATAAATACACATACACATATACAGACTTGGACATGCTGGTAAAATTTCAACACAGCCCAGGAAGTAGGGACCAAAAATTGAAAAGCATACAGTATTTGTTCATATTACAGAAAGCCTAATGAGATGCTTGGGGTGAAATCATTCAGTCAGCTACTGGAAGTATTAGGTTCCAAGAATTAATTGTCAATAGTCTTATATCCAAATTAACTTAATTGGAGGATATAAGAAGGTAAGAGTTTACTATGATCTATATAAAGGTATACACAAAG
This sequence comes from Trachops cirrhosus, assembly GCA_028533065.1. NCBI lineage: Eukaryota > Metazoa > Chordata > Mammalia > Chiroptera > Phyllostomidae > Trachops > Trachops cirrhosus. The sequence continues at coordinate 15,106,695 of CM052544.1, read as the reverse complement.
AGACACACAGACACATTAAGAAATGAGGATAAAAAAGAAAACTAACTTTGTTTTGAAAATTATTTATTTGTGTCAGGTCATCTTAAATTCTCCCTAGGTCATAGAGATACCTTATACTAGTACCTTGTACAATGGATTACTAGAAAGATTATTCAATTAACTTCCAGTCATGGAGTTGTGAAATCTTAGAGCTAGAGAGGGGTTAGCCCAATACTCTCATTTACAAAATCATGTAGAATACCTGAGAATTTTCCCAATTCATAGACCTGGATAATTTAAGAACAAATTAGATACCAAATATTCTCTTTTCTTGAAGAATGTCCATTCAGTATTCTTGCATTTAATGATTTATCAATGGGTATTAAGGCTTATAAGGGGATAGGAGGAGTGAAATTTCAATAACTTAAAGTCCAGAATGAAGGGAAATTCAGGAATTCATTTGTTTTTCTATCTTTGTCTCTTTCTTTCTCACTGCCATTATGTCTCTATGGGAAGTTTTATTCAAATATTCTGCATATCTAAGATTTATCCCTCCTGAACATCCAAACCCCTGGCCTTTTGCTTATCAAATAAAGATATTATGATTACTGGAAAGTCAATATTTTAAAGAATTAGAGATCCTTGAGGGAAAATGTCTGTACTTTACAATTAAATACTTAATATTTTATAAGCATTTTATCTTTCCACTGATCTTAATGCCTTAAGGAAGATAAAGTGTCAAAATAAGCAAAACCAAAGGACTGGCAAGTGAACAATTTCCTAAAATTGAAAGGTGAGGAAATTTAAGTATGACAGTCAATTTTTTTCTTTGCCTAAAGCTGGTTATTGTTGTTGCATTAATCATGAGTTTGTGATATTTCTGACTTGTTAGAAAGTGATATAAAAAATGGGCAAACAAACTAGTGGCACTGAGAATATATTCATCTTGTTTTTTATTATTTAAGGGTTCCATTTGCACTACTTGCTTTGAAAACATTTTTTAAGAGGCATCATGTCTGAGAAAGTTGAGGATGACTGAAAAAATTACATGACATAATAAGTAGAGGGAATTTTAAGTCCCAGCATAATGTGACTTTATGAAACTTTGTCGAAATATTTTTTTTTTGCTATTATTCTGAGATCAAAAAGCTAAGGTCTAAATAGATGATAAGCCACGTAAGGATAGGAGCCATGTCTTATTCAGTTTTGCTTCCTCTCGGGAATTTTATCACAGAACACTTAGCACCTGTTGTTACCCCAACTGTAACTGACCTACAGGAAATAATGTGTTTCTACTATTTCTTCCATTATTCCATTGTCCTCATTGTGTGGACAAATTGTCTATCACCATAAATCAGTCCATGTGTTTGGATTTAAATATACAATACTAAACCTTTAAATGGGCTTAATAATACCAACTGGCCATCAAGGAAAACTTCCATAAATTAAAAATTAGAGGACAGGGTATTACAGAGAAGACTATGAAAAGTTTTTCTAAAGGTGTACTTGCATTCATACATTACTCATTTTAAATTATATTGAAATTTAATCATAGTATTATATTTTTAATTCTCAGTAATTATTTATTATTTTCCAGAAAGTATTCTAGCTGAAAGGGAAAAGAAAGAAATATCTACTTCTTTTCCTACCTTTCCATGGGATGAGCTGAAAACAAAGTGTGTATTCTAATGCCCATTCCCCTTCATAATTGTAATCGAGAAAAAGAGTGATGACTCTAAAACTTGTCACTGAAGAGTATGTTCTGTGAAACTTCAAGGCATGGCTGGAAAGTATATGTATTTTTGAGTAACTCAGATGCAGATTCAAATGATAATTGGCACATATTGACTTTGAGAATTAATTTTGAGAATTAAATTTGAGATTCAAGCTATCAAGACCAAGAGAAACTTTCTGAGTCTCCATTACTTCATATGTAAAGTAAAGTTTTTTTCCCCCCCTGAGAATTAATGGTCAAAACAAAGGCAAGAATATCTGTCATATTGTCTGGCATTAATATTTGCATATGAGTTTCCTTTCCCAGAATTAGCTGGTGGCATTCTTTCCGAAAAAATGATTGACATCATGCATGAAAGAATCTATATTTTATGGTCATTTAAAAGTAGATCTGAACATCCTTTTCTTTCTTAATTTTTAATTGAATTTATTGAGGTTACATTAATTAATCAAACTGCACAAGTTTGAAGTATACGACTCAATAACACATCATCTGTATATGCATCATGCACTCACCATCCAAAGGCAAGCCTCCTTCCACCGTCACTTATCCCCTCTTCGTCCTCTTCCACCGCCCTCCACCACCTCTGCCCCTCCTTCCCTCTGGCATTCACCATAGTGTTGTCCCTGTCTATGTGTTTTTTTCCTTCTTCATCCCGTCACCTTTTTCACCCAGTGTCCCAATCTCCTCTCTGACAGCTCTCAGTCTATTCTTTCTGTCTATTGTTTGGTTTCTGTTTTGTTTGTTAGTTTATTTTGTACGTTAGATTCCACATATGAATGAAATCATATGGTGTTTGTTTTTCTCTGGCTTATTTCACTTAGCATAATAATCTCCAGGTCTATCCATGCAGTCACAAAAGGTAAGATTCCCGTCTTTTTTATGACCGAGTATTATTCCATTGTGTGGATGTACCACAGCTTTTTATTTTTTAAGCCACTCATCTACTGATGGGCACCTGAGCTGCTTCCAAATCTTGGCTATTGTAAATAATGCTGCGATGAACATAGGAGTGCCTATATTCTTTCAAATTAGCATTTCAGGTTTCTTTGATATATTCCCAGAAGTGGAATTGCTGGGTCATAAGGAAATTCCATTTTTAATTTTTTAAAGTAGTTCCATACTGCTTTCTACAATGGCTGCACCAATCTGCTCAGATATTTCTCATAGCAATATTTTTTCTAATATATTACCTTGGGCAAGGGAAACAAAAGAAAAAATAAACAGGAGGCTACATCAAACTAAAATGTTTTTGCACAGCAAAGAAAGCCACCAACAGAATTAAGACAACTCACTGAATGGGAGGAACATATTCACCAATGATACATCTGATAAGGAGTTCATGTTCAAAGTTTATGAAGAGCTTATAAAACAACACCCAAACCAGAAACAATCCAATTTAAAAAATGGGCACAAGACTTCTCCAGTGAGGACATACAGGTGGCCAACAGACATATGAAAAGATGCTCAACATTACCAATCATTGAAAGCAAATTAAAACCACAGTGAGATATCACCTCATACTTGTCAGAATGGCTATCATCAAAAAATCCACAAATGACAAGTGTTGGCAAAGCTGTGGAGAACAGGGAGCCCTGGTATGCATTTGGTGGGAATGCAGATTGGTGTAACTCTACTGATTTAAAATTTGAACTAATTCACCTGAAAAGATGTTTGGAGGTCAATGAAAATCATTGTTATAGCATTATTAAAACATGTAACTAATAGCCCTGCCTGGTGTGGCTCAGTGGATTGAGCGCTGGGCTTCGAATGAAAAGGTTGCTGGTTCTATTCCCAGTCAAGGCACATGCTTGGATTGCTGTCCAGGTCCCCAGTAGGGGACACTGGAGAGGCAACCACACATTGATGTTTCTCTCCCTCTCTTTCTCTCTCCCTTCCCCTCTCTAAAAATAAATAAATAAAATCTTTTTAAAAATGTGGCTAATATATTTTAAATCATCTCTTTCCTGACTGGGAGGATAGCCTGTATTGTTCTGGCCTGCACCTTTCCAAATTTTAAGTATGGTCACCATTAAAATGAAAATTATCTAATGGGGAACATGCTTAATCATGTATTATTCAAATTCAATTGAAATCTGGAATTTGTTTTCTTATAATTTTCAAAGACAAAAGTGAGCAATTCAAGGAGGCCATGTTGAGGCTGTTCATTTCCTGTCCTTGAAGCCATGGGCCCAACTGTGGACTGTGAAGGGATTAGTGACACAGACTGGGGACCCCCAGGTCCTACTGGTAGTTTCATACCTGCTCCCCTCTTCCCACCTTTCCTCTGCAGGCCTAGCTACCCATTTTTCCCACTGCTCCCTCCAGATGTCAGAAATAGAAGTGCAGGGCCCTATTACGTCCTCATGCCATCTTTTCCAGAAGCCATACTGTCCCTCACAGATACCTTACGTGAAAGGAAACACAAAACAGAAAACATGCCGGATAGCAGCTGTCCTGAGGGGAAAGTATACTTCCGCAAAATGAAAATAAACGCGTTTATATTTTGATATGCTTTGATGTTTTACAGAACAGACATAGATTCCACTTAGGGTTCCAGTGCCCCTAGGCTCATTAAATAAGGGAGGCAGGCAGTTAGAGGAGACACCATTAAAAGGGGACATTAATGTGCTTTTTAAGGCAATGGGTCAGACATATAAATTGTTGGAGGAATGTAGTACAAAATAGTGGATAAAATATTTATACATTCCATTGAAGCTTAGTGTCCGTTCCAGAGGGAGATGTCCTAGAGAGATGGATCTTCCCCTTTGTTCTGATCCTATTTCTCCAATTGCTCTGACACAGCTGTTGGCTTCACATCCATTCTGAAGTTGATTAGATCAGAAGGCAGAGGCTTGCCTGCCCGGCATGACCAATGACAGCCATCAAAGTTGTGGGTATTCTGGGCTCGTGGTTTGTCTATTGAAGTTGTTTGGGGTGTTCTGAGTGCTTCCAAGAGGGTCTCTAAATTTTGGTGCCGCCGTATTTATACATCATGTGTGTCCCAAACAGGGCAGCACATCGTGCAATGCGTACCGCTTGCATAAAATGTACTGATCGAGTCTGAAAATGGCTGTCAGATTTATGGAGCATAGCTGTAATTACATTCACATGAATGCTCTGCTAAAAGCAGAAACAGAGCCTTATTACCTTTGTTTTGCTTGTTTTAATAATAAAGAAAACACCCCACTGACTTTAAGGATATAAATTGTTACCTATTGAGGAATTCTTTTGACTTGTTGTCAGAATGATTTAAAGTTTCTAAAACATATGCTGTAGGTGAGCCTCAATGCAGATTCTTTTCTGTCTGAAGGTCAGACAGGTTTATAAAACAGCTAAAAATAATAAGATACTATGCTATGTGCTTTTTAACCACTGTTTTGTTTAGTTATCACAAAAACTGAAGGAAGGATGATTTTCAGTGTCCATTTTACCAACGTGGAGACTGAGGCTTAAGAAAGTCTTCCCCTGACCTGGGTCGGCCCTCAGCACATGTTCTGATCCCAGGTGAGTCTGAGCACATGCCATAAATAGGGTAGCTTTTGGTGGGCATTGCCTTCCTTCAAAGGGGACTCCCCTGGGTGAGTATTGGTCTCCAGCTGAGTGTGACTATGTGGATGGCCTGCACTGATTTGGGGCCTCTTTCCTAGAGAAACAGAAGTGGCTTCTTACCAGCAACAGCAATGCTTTCACGTGCTTTGTCAGGTCACATGGCCAGTCTGGCTCCTTGAAAGCTTTTTCTGTCCAGAAGTACCTGCTCTCCAAATATAGGGTCCAAAGCCAATGTCATTTAAACTATGTCATCAGAAGTAGTCAGCTGAATTATTGAGTCATAGCTTTTAGAGTTGGAAACGACCTTTTATAGAGTTGGAAAAAAAAAAGTTCATCTGATCCAAAGCCATCACTCCCTAGGTAAGGAGGCTGGCATCCGGGACTTGGAGGATTTGGCTAAGCCAAACAGGTGGGGAGGGGTAGTTTGGGTGAGAAGCCACATACATGCATGTCCGGTCCTGAACTCTTTGAACTATTCCCTCAGCAATGGATAGAGTGTCCTCTTTACACTGTATTGTACTACACTGAAATTATACTATAGACATACAGATTGGACAGCTGGGATATAATATATATGTTTGGGCAAAAGTAGGTTCACAGTTGTGAGTATGTGAAATACAGAGTTTATTCTTGTGTTATTATTTATTAATTAGTGTAATACTTTTCATACAAACAACTGTAAACCTACTTCTGTCCTGTATAAGATTTTATTTCTTAATCTTTACAGAAAAAAGCTATTTTTTAATTTGTGGTTTTAAAATTCATACTGGAAAGTTGTTTCTCATCTTTTATCAAAGAGGGAAACTGAGAATGGAGTTGTCTTAGAAAATGTAATGATAAAATTATGCTTAGAGGAGACCAAGACCTTATTTGGTTTTTTTTATTCATTCTCAATGCTACCTCTCTGTAGGATTTGTGGCTAAGAATCCAGAAGCCAAATCTAGATGCGCAGTTTCTTTAAACTGATCTAATTGCAACCCCTCCCCTGTAAAAATGGGGAGGAGGCACTGAGGAAAATATTATATCCTAGATATTGACATTTCAAATAACATTGTTTCATTTATAAGTGTAGACTCTACCCTTAATACATTCTGAGACTCTAACATTGGATTTCTTTTATAGCTCTGAAAACAACTTGATTTATAACAAAAAAAAATAACTTTAGAAAACATACCGTCTTTTATTCCTGAGGAGGCTCAGAGAGACTGCACCTTACACATGTTTTGTAGTTTCCAGAGGCATTCTGACCGAACATGATGATACGTAGGAGTCCTTTTCATGTGCCAGGGAAATAATCAGATTATGTAAATGCCTGGATGTATGTGGCTCTTGAATTATGTTTACTTTTGAAAAACTGGGTATTCAAATAGCTTTCTACATAGAAAAAGGTTGTTTCAGCTAAGTGATATACGTAAAGCACGTTTAAAAAATGATGCTGTTTCTGTGTTTGGAAACAGTTAAAGTGAGCTTTGGAAAGAACAATGAGTATTTCAAGGGACTGAATTATAAAGAAGAAGCCAGAATACAAGATACCATGCAAACGAAATTCAGGCTTCCAATACCAGTCTCTGGAGATTAGGCTGGGAGTAGTGAATGGGGAGAGAGTACGTGGAACATGTCCACCAATTTGTAATGTTGGATCAGGCCCAGTTTAAACTGTGCTAATTTATTCTTCATTAAACCATGGAGATTAATTAATCCTTTGTTTTTTGGGATTAATGAGTAATCAATACCCCAAAGGGGGAAAGAAAGGAATGATTTCTTCTCAAGGAACAAAGCATTCAGGTATCCAAGTTATTTTATCCTTTATGTTTACAATGCACACCACAACCAAGATAAAAATGCGTGGCATTGAAGGAGATCTGAGCTTTTTTTTTCTTTTTCCTTTTGGTGAACTAAGATATCGTGGGTTTGTGTGTTTCAGAAGGGTATATACCAGTGGGGACATGCACTAAAATAATCAATGCATTGTGTGTCTATTTTGGTGGCCTCTGCTCTTTCCACAAAATTTAAGTCAATGTTTACAGTTCTTTTGATCCCCTCCCCTGCGAGGCCCTCCCTAGCCACCCATCTAAATCTGACCATCCCCTTGCCACCAAACCAGTCCCTCTCAACCAACTTGTCTTAATTATTGTCCTCACAGTGCTTATGAGAATCTGAAATTGTGTAGTCTACGTATTTACCTGCTTTCTGCCTACTCCACTTACCCACCACCCAATATGAGTCGAGATTTTGCCAGTTTTGTTCACCGTTGTATTCATGGAGTCTATCTGGCAGCCTTGCACATAGCCACCAAGCAATAAATATCTGTTCAGTGAATGAATGAGTTTGCAATGGAGCGGACTTGATCTGAAACACCTTCTAGGAGAGAGACAGAGTTATGTGAGGGGACGGGTGGATGAACTCAGAGCTATTGGTTGTTCAAGCACAAAGTGAGATATACTGAGAATGTCACAGCACCTTAGGGACCTGCATTTGGTCTCCAGGATACCTTGGGTTGTCTACATTTCCAGCTGGATCAGCAGCTGTTCTGCTAAGAGTTACACAGAGGCATTGGTCTCTTCTTTGCCTATCAAGTCCAAGCACAGTTGCATGCGGGGTGGGATAGCTTGTTGGTGTTGTGGGGTGGATGGATGGAGGGCAGGTCTGGAAGGGGTGCTCCTCTTAACTGTGAGAATCACCCTGGTACTACTCGGAGTTTGCTGCCACCATATTAATTCTCATTTGGCAGATCAACAATAGCTATCAGGACATACACTGTGGAATAGCATATTATTAGCTTTGTAGGAATTTATCTGTAATCAGCAGCTCGGGGATATTCTTCTATTCTGTCATAATACAGTTATAATTCAGCAATCCAATTGACATTTATATTTCCAACCTGAAAGGTAAGATGCTAAAGTGTCATAAAGGGGTATCTGAAGTTTTGTGGCATGTGTAATATATTTCTAGTGTAAAAAGTGTTTAATTAAGATAGGTAATCCCCTTGCATCAAAACTGGCAAGTGATCCTGTACAACAAACATATATTTATGAATAATCATGATATTGGTCCCTTCAAATAAAACTGGAAATGCTCTCTTTATTTGCCTTTTTCTTAAACCATTCTACTTTACACTATGAAGTCCTAATTCCATCTTTTAAGTTTTCTTGAAACTATTAGATTTTCAAATTGAAGAGTCACAGTAGGTAGGGTCCTATGGTGGCAGACAACAGGGACTGTCTCTGGCTAACTGCAGAAAAAGCAATTTATTGAAATGGTGCGTAAATTGAAAAATCAAAGCCCTCTCCAAGATCTCAATTTGAGATATCAAGGAGTAAGAACTAAGGAGGACTCTCTTCAGGGCATTACTGTAGAGAGGAAGAAACACCAGTCATTTTCCACCCTGAGGTCGCTCAAGACAAACATTTTTGAGAAACAAATCTGATTGGTTCGATTGAGTCAGATACCCAATCCTCGTAGGGGTAGATACCATCTTTTAAAAAAAAATTCAGAAGTAACACAAGAGTGCTCCTCAGAGATAAAGTAACATTCTGTTGCCAAATAAATAAAAAATAAAAAGGATGCTGGGCAGGCAAAAACACAAATATCCACGGCAGTGAGTTAGTCCCATCAGTTTTTCTCATTTTGTTTTCGCAAGCACAAGAACTAGTCACTCCTGTTAATCATGTCACCTTGAGCAATGATAAAAGAATAGACTAAGATTAAATCTTAGTGTTCATTAAGGCCCAATACAGTCAGTGCATTAAAAAGCAATATTAATTGATGGTGACAAGGTAGGAGAGGGTAAGGAAATGGATATTTGGAGGGAGCCAAGCACAATGCTAATGGCTTTGTGGGAGTCTCTGATTTAATATTCATGACGATTATAGGAGGACAGCATTCGTAACTTTCCTGATAGGAAAACTGAGGATCAGAGAGCTTCAGCAAATTTTTCTCAAGGTCAAATACTTAATGGCATACAAATATGGTGCTACAAATGTTGTATTACTGCCAATGCAATTCCAAAGGAAAACAGCATGCAATGGTTAGTCTGTTTAGCTGATGTGATGTCGCCGTTGTCATGGATAATTACTGTGTAACTCCTCTCTGTTGGATCATCATGTTATCTTGAGACCTAATAAAATCTAAGCATCTCTTTTTTCTGCCAGTGTTGTTAGGATTATAAATATCGTCACTGAGTAGCGTTCTCTTTTCTTGGTAAAAAAATCTCAGCTCTCAGTTTTTATTTGGAACCAGCCATGTTGTTTTTAACTCATTTGTCTTAGGTCAGGTTCCCTAGAAGCAAATCTCAAGGCAGGGATTTGGGTTTAAGTGATTCATTGCCAGAGTGTTTTCCAGGAAACAAACAAAAACACTTTAAAAGAAGTGAGGGAAGCAGAACGGGGAAGGGGAAAGAGTCAAGGAAGTACATGTTCTCAGGTGAAAACTGACTTCTGTCCTTGTCATCCGGGGACCGTGACACCCTAGTAAAACTATAAAATACAGGGCAAAAGTAGGTTTATAGTTATTCATATGGAAAACAACACAATAATTAATAAATAATAACATAAGAATAAACTCTGTGTTTGGCATACTCACCACTGTAAGCCTACTTTTGCCCCACCCTGTATTTTTCCCTGGAAAGTGGGGCTGTGGGTAATTTTCCAGAGGCCAGCAATTGTGAGCCTTTAGCAGATGATATATATGCACAGGAGCTGGAGGATGGGCTTACCGGCTCCTTACAGGGGAACTGGGCCAATCATGAACAGCCTGCTCTCATTTGACATCCAGGAGTTGGATTGTTGCCAGGCACATCCCTGTGGTCAAAGGGAGAATAGGTCTCTGTATTTTTTCTTTTTTCCTCCTTGCATGAAGTTTCTACTCTTCAGCAAACCTCCTCTCTAACAGCAAGACAACTCACAGCTGAACCATCTCATTTTTGGCCGGAGGGCATGTGTCATTGGACAATTAAGACAATGCTGAGCTACTGGCTGGGTTTGGACATGCTTTCGTTACCGTGATGGTGCAGTGGCTTCGCCTAGAGGAGCGGTCGAGTAGCATCCATACCAGGCAGCTGTGAGCCATGGCTGTCCTTAGCACACCAGTAGTTTAATGATAAAATCTGGTAAAGGAAAAACAGTGCCTTTTTTGTTTGTTTTCTTAGTTCGCAGATCTAGGCTAAATGTTCCTATCTTGCTTTTACGGGTCAGGTAGATAGCTTTTGTTTATGTCACTATATCCCTTTTCCTTATCTGCCCTTCTTGAATTGAGTTTTGTGAATTGATACACTTGTGTGGTTTAACAAAGGTCAGGCTCTTTAATAGTATTTTAGTGTGTGCTAACACTGAGGCATTTCTAAGCAGGAGGATTTTTAAGGTGGTATAAATAGGTATTTTCTACTTTCTTCTGTCTTACTTGCAAAGGATAGCCAATTTGTAGTTATTTTATTTTTTATCAAATTGTTCAATGTTCTTCCCATCCTCCTGCCCTTTTTCTTCCCCTAGATTCTTGTCTTAGTTTAGACCCTTATTTCTTCTTTCCTGGTGTATTCCTTGTAATAGATTGCTATGTGTTTGTCAAAAGCATAATGGTGATTTACAGAAAAATCAAAGAATACATGTCCCTTTAATATAATGAAAAGGTATAAGAGATCTACTCAATGGGAATGACTTTAAGAGCTGGAGACCCTTCACAGAGGGCCCTACCACAGAAAACATGACCTGATGGATGAATGAGCTCATTATTGCCTTGAGAATTTACCCTTGTCTTGCTCTCAGAGATGTTGAAATGTAAATTTTGAAAGGGTGTGTGAAATTTGGACATTTATCCGTATTGATGGCCAAATGACAAGTAGGAAGAAGTTTATGTTTGGAATTTTATAATATTAGATTATTAATGAACTTCATCTCTTCGAAAGTAGTTCTGCAGTGGGTTATTTAAAATGATTATTACTAACTGTAAAATTCATATAGTACATACAAGGGTGCATAAGAATTACATGTAGTGCTAGTCAATCACGAGGATGGACTTCTCACAGAATCTTCACATGCTTTTAAAACTTACGTTTGGTCAAAGACAACTCTATGATGATCTCATACATGATCATTGTGCCTTGTATCTGAGAATTGCTAATTACATTTATCAGTAGTTACTCAATAACTACTGTGATTTTTGGAATGATATATACAATATTGGAAGTAGTGTTCTCTTGTGTATATATTTTTAAATCTTCAGCATAAAACATAAAACCAGTGAGTCTATTGATCATTTCAAAAGATTTTTAAATAGATAGGGCTGGTCATGTGTGGTTTTGTATTTCACACCGTCCTCAACCTCCACTCACTGCTTCCCTGGCACCTTTCAAGAGGTAAAAAAAAAAAAATCCCAAAACAAAAAACAACACCATTAATTTGATAAAAACAAGATTTTTGGTGGTGTAATGAGCCATTAGATTATAGATTGATGTTCTTCTAATTCACCAATATAAGTATGAACCTTATAAATATTAACAATACAACTTTTTAAAACAAATTCTTTGAACAGCCAAATGATACTCAACAGTCAGACTCGTTATGATTTTGTTCAGCCAGTTAATTGAAATATGAGAGATTTCTCTAAGTAATCTGTGTTAAAAGGGCTCCTTGCCTTAGCCAGCTTTTTGCTATTACCAAAATTAAGAACTATATAAATTATACAAAACTATACACAGAGGCTAGCATCAAAATGTCCCTACCTAGGCTGGTTGAATTTCCAGATACAAGATACCAGCAAGAGATAATTTTTTTCCTGGGCTATTATTAAAGGTTTATAGAAGGGTACCAAATCTCTACTGACCAGATTCATTTTCTCTGCTATGGTGGGTATGTTTTTGCTTGGTTTTTAGTTGTTTATTCCATAGAATATTGCTATAATATTAAGTAAAACTAAGAGTGATTAAGAAAACAATTCTAATTTATTGTTTTTGTATGTTGGCTTGGTTTTGTCTACTATTATTAGAGATTCAGTTGTGAAATATTTTAGAAATTATCAAAATTTTCCTTTGGCTTGTGCCTAAACTGATTTTTAAAAATACTTAAAAGCAGATTTAAAGATGGGTTCAAATACTTGAAATCATTAACATTTTTAGAACTGAAAGTCTAAATCTTCAGAACTGTTTCCCCCACCATGTGAGGGTAGGAAGGATTGGTAAGAGGAAGAAAGTTTTTACCACATAGTTTTGTCCTTAGATATAAACTTCAATTTTTCTACTGTCTAAGAAACAATATCTCAAAAGAAAGCCAAACAGATAACCTTTTAAGAGAATGTGAAAGCATTTCTCTGTTGGACTGTCTGCCTTGGCCCATGATGGAATTGTATCGTAGAGAAATTGAATAGCTTCAGATATTGTAAAATTGGGTCATCTTCCACCATCAGGATTGATCAGTAACTACACCAAAATCAGTGAGAGTGGGAAAACCCATGGAAATAACGGAAGAGATTGGATATGTTTTATTGGGAGTTTGATTCCACAAGAATTTAAACAGGTACTCTTCTTGATCTTTAGCTTGAGGTCAACAGAAATGTAGTTTTCAGGTTAAGAATAAGAGAAATACAGTGAGCAATGTTATGCATTTTCAATTTTTATAAATGTGTCTGGTTTTAATAAATAGTAGTGAAACAATAGATCATTTGTAAAATAAAATAAAAACCACTTTTTTATTTCTATCACCCTGTGATTCATTCATTCGTTAGCATGTACTATGCGCCAGGCATTGCTCTAGGAACTGAAGTCGAGCAGTGACTGAAATAGACATTTCGTGTGTGTATGTGTGTGTATGTGTCTCAGAAGGAAACTCCAAGTCATACAGTAACTTCTTAAGTTGGTGCTGAATAATCACAGAGTTGTCAGTATCATGGGTGAGATAGACAATAAAAAAACGTAAATAATACAGCATGTGATTTGGTGTTAAGAGGTATGAAAAAAGCGAGGTCTTCACATTGTGTGCAATTTTAGAGGGTATCATTCACAGTCTATTTTATAAGACTCATTCCCTGCAATAATTTGAGATTGCCACATGCCCCTAGAAGGAGGGTTTGAAAGTCTTGGTGAAAGTGGAGGAAAGAGGGGTGTGTTTTGGTGCAATAGTTGGGTTGCTCAAGGAGGTGACATTAAAGACTTGAGGATGCTGCTATTTAAAGGAAGAGTGTTCTAGACAGCGGGAACAGCCTGTGCAAAGCAAAGAGAATGCTTGGTAAGTCTGAGGGCTAAAAAGAAGGCCCGTGTGACTGGACCAGAGATGGTACAAGAACGGTAGTAGGAGATGAAGTCTGAAAAGTAATAGAGAGGCTTGTGAAATGGGTGTGATATGCAGCCAGTGGAGAGTTTTGAGCAGAGAAATCTGACTTACAATTTTTTAAAAGTTTATTCTAGCTGCTATGTAGAAAATAGACTATGGGCTACAGAGTGGGCAAAAGTGGAAGGCAGGAGGCCTGTTAGGAGGTTAACGCAGTAAGCTAGGTAAAAACTGACTGTGGTTCAGACCACGGTGGTAGCAGTGGCAGGTAATGTTTAGATTCTGTATATGTTTGGAATAAAGGGCCAATTAATTTTATTTTCCTATAAAATATAAAATACAAAGAAGAATAGAAATAGCAAAGTTGTTTGGTTCTGTTTTATTATGTTCATCAAATAATTTGAGATTCTGATCCTATAGTACCTACTAATGCATGCATCGGCACTTAATATACATATGACATGACATAAGAATAGTCTACATCCTTAAATATTAGGTGGGGATATGCTATTTAAAGCAAATGTTATATAGCATTTCACAAATGGCCTATGTTATCCAATACACAGAACAGGGACTTAGGTGCGTTCTATCCATGATGGGGTGATGGTTGCCTTCAGAAGAGAAGGGACCTGCTTGGGTTTGCTGTGCTTTCATCTTGCCCCTTTAGAGCTCCTTTGCCTGAAAGATTTGCTGAAGAGTTTATGCACTGAATTTTGTGAGGAAAACAAGAGTTAGCTGGTCAGAGCTGTGTTCTTTGCTAGGCAAAGGAACACTTGTTCTAACCTGGAAGGTATGCTGACCCCTGTCCCATACTCACTGGGCTCTGCTCATTTAAAATATGCGTAGACAGGCTGTTCATTGTGGTGTCCAGTATCTTCCCAGAGATCATCGGGGAATCCAGATATTCACCCACCTCTGCAGTCCCCACACAGTGGGTATTACCAGGTTCTGATGGCATCGCTTTCATATTGATCTCAGATAGTCTCTTCCCTTACCTGCCTGTCACCGTGCTCTGGTTGCCTTCCTTTCCATCTGGTGTATTTCTTCCACAACTAATAGAATTGTTCTTGTTTTCTGGTATACACGTATCATTCCTAGGGTCCTTTTCTGAGCTGTAACATAGGCTTTTTCATAGTTTCATGTTGGCAAATGTGTTCAAGTGTTCATTTCTCCATTTTGCCTGAGAGTCTCTGAAACAATTTGTGTGTGTGTGTGTGTGTGTGTGTGTGTGTGTGTGTGTGTGTCTGGGTGTTTCAGCTACAGCATCCAATGGAAATTACAAGTCATACAATAAGTTACTGTTGAATTTTTATATTACTTTATTTCCTCCCGGCTTTGAGACAGGTTTTCATGACCATTTAAGGCACGCAAAATAAATTTTCATCAGATTTGAAACATACTTATTAATTAGATAGTATTATAAGTTATATGATATGTCTCACTACTCTAAGTTGGGACTTGTCTTTTATTTGGTATTAGATAAATACTGTTTAGGTTTGAACATATACGACTCATCCTAGACAGGGCTTGCTTAGAGGAAAATAAGTAAGAGAAGGAAAATATTAACTTAATTGGACTTACTGGGGGTAATACTTGGTATCATAAAGGTATTTGCACAAGATTAGGTCCCACTGAAATTCTTCTGTGGTCCAGGTTAAGCAAGAGGAAAAGGACCATTTATGTTTCTCATTGCCAAAATATCCATCCAACCATCAATCCATCGTAAACACATTTCTGGGCTGCCTATGATGCATTAGGCACTTGTTCTAGGCCCAAAGAAACCAACAGAGAACAAAACGTGAACACGAGTTTCATAGAATTTACTGTCTGCTTAAGAGAAAAACAGTAAAAACATTTGTATCACATCAGGTGGCTGTAAGTGCCAGAAACATGCATACTGTGAGGTCACAGAATGAAGAATGAAATGAAGGTGCTCCGTTATATAAAATTATCAGGAAAAACTCTTTAATAAGACAGCTTATGTGTAGAGTCCTGTAGAAAGTGAGAAATTAAGTCACGTGGTTGTTTGAAGTTAGCTTTCTTAGGCAGGGGGAAGGAAAGTACCAAGGCTCCAAGGTGAAAGGGTGCTGGCCTGCTGGAGGCAGGACAGGGAGGCCTGTGCGGCTGGAGCAGAGTGGACGGGGCAGCGTGCTAGGGGATGAGGTCAGGAGATCGTAGGACCCTGGTCCGTCTTGAATCCATGACTGCTTTGCCTCTGGAGATCTTAAAGGTGACTTTACCTTCTAGAACTCCGTTTTAGAACAAACATATCCCCGGGGAGAGACAGGACCTCAAACTCATTATCATGGTAGTGTCAAGTTTTAGTTGTCTTCTTAGAGATTCGTGGAAGACCAGTGAAGATACGGTAAAAACATGTCTAGGTGGTGAATTAAGGAGGAAAAGAATATGATAACGTAGGAGAGAGGGTAACGAAACAGGTATATTTGATATTGGAGGTTGCTGTGTTTTGTCTACCCCAATTATTTTCCCTTTAATAGCCCCTTTCTTTTCCGAAGGGCTCCGATGTGGTCAGTAAAACACGCTTCATTCCTCAGCCTGTGCTGCCATTTGCTCTGAGAAAAGCATCTTTCCCCAGACTCAGAAGGGTGGTATGTCTTCAGGAGTCTAAGTCAGTCATGAAAGCTACATTTCTTTCATGAGTGAGTGACTTAGAAAATTTAATGTGACCAATTCTGCCCAGTAAAACTCGAGGGGAAAACTAACAGGGGCAGTAACTTCCAGTGACGGTTTCATACACTTTTTGAAGATACGGTAGGAAAGGCGTCTATTTCCAGGTGTTGGTGGGTGAGGATAATGTGGCTAAAACTGCTGCAGCCACCTGTGACCATGAGGGTGCATACTGGCACACTGAGGATGGCCAGCCACGATGACGTGATTGGCATTACCTGCTGATGGGTGTTCGCCTCGTGCTGCAGAAGGGAGTTGCAGAATCCACACCGAAAGGGGAGATATCCCAAGACTCATAAACATTATATATGTATAGTAAGTTATAGTTGCATTTGTAATAATGACCATGAGAAACAAGTTAAACACAGCATATCAAAAGAGAGTCATGAGATATTATTATATATTATGTTCTCATTCAATGGCATTTTCAAAGAAAAGGATCACAATATGTTGTCAGAAGAAAATACACAACAATATAAGTAAAAATTTTATTCAGATCTCAAATATATGGACAGAGAGACAGGCAGAAAAAATATTCATATACTATAGGAAAAAACAATCAGATACACTAAATATTAAGAGCCATTAACTCCGGGTGATAGGATCAGATGGGATCATGTGTATGAATTTTTGTTTTTTATACAATTTTGCATGTCAGCATTTCACAGTGAAAAAAATGGGGCTTTTGATAGTTAAATAAAAATTATTCATTTTACCAATATGAGAGAAGGATGATTCAGGTACCTTATGGGTCTTCTCTACTACAACATTTAAGGTGTTGGTGTCATTTCCACGCACTGGAGAGCTGCACGCCTCAGTCCACCTTTGCCCCGGCCCCACGGCTACATGAGGCTGGGCCTCCGTTTGAATGCCTTATGGAAGTCAGAGGTTGAAACGCCAGTGCCTGGAAGGACCAGGGAGAATCCCCTCTCCATCCCCTTGTGCACTGCCCTTCTCTACCTCTGGTGGCCAACAGGGGAGACCCACTGTGAGTAGGGGACTGTCAGCTCCAGGGCGGCCTGACCTTCTTCTGGGGCATCCTGCCCTCGATTTCATGAACTTGACTCTTCGAACAGATATTCATCAAGCGCTCCTGTTAGGCAGGGCACTGCCCATTGATGATCTACACAAAGCAAGGATGGCGGTGACAGGCCCTCCTCCATAAACATTTGTTTACACTCCAAGGGCCAGGGCAGCTTGAGACTCACGCATGCAGATGGCATCGCCAAGATTGCTGCATACGGCAAATTAGGATTCAAGTCAGCTTGAGTCGTACAGAGGCTTGGGAACTTTAAGTTAATTTATGGTGACCTGCAGAGGCTAAAATAAGGCAGAATCTGGACTTTTCCATTAGTTATGAGACTCTGGGAATGACTCTGGAGTCACTGGCAAGATAGAATAGAGCTAAAATGATATTTCAGAATACACATCAAGGCACAGCCTTAGCTTCCCCGTGCCCTGCCCCCACTTGGTGACATGACATATGATCACTCACTTATATGAAGGCCTGTCCAGAAAGTATCCAGGCATGCAATCTGAAAAATAGAGACATTTTATTGAAGAAGATACAAGATACAGGAAACATTGTACATAGGACAATGATACCTCAGTTCTCTTCAAAGTAAGCAATTTGGGACTTCACAAAGTTCTCTCAGTTGCTGTCAGCTGCCCCATCATATTTTTCTGAATCTCACTGGTGGTCTGAAATCTCATCCCTTTCAAAGGTGATTTTAGTTTTAGGAAAAGCCAGAAGTTACAGGGCACCAAATGTGGGCCATAGGGGGGCTGAGTCACCTGGGTGATTTGATATTTTGCAAAAAATTCTGCACAAGATGTGATGCATGAAGTGGGTAGAAGGGAGTAGTCATGGTGAAGCTGCCAATCACCAGATGCCCACATCTGTGGCTTTCTGAATCATCTGAATAATTTCTGCAAGGGCATGTTCAAGCATAATGAAAAATTTGATGCAGATTCATTGCTGTATTCACTTGGTCATTTTGAATGTGACAGCCACACAGTACACATGCTCATTCAATGGGGTCTACTGCCCCCACTGACTAGTACAGTGAAGTCATTATTCATGCATGTACATTCCAGTCCATCCTCCTTGGCTGCCAGTTTATACTGATGTCTCACAAACCATTCTCATTATATTAGTGGTGGCTGGATTCTTTGTGGACAGACCTCAGTCAGTGCACATGTATGTAAATATATATACACACCAGATGCATTGCTCATCTGTCCTGTGATAGGAAAATAAAATTAATGGTGGTGAATCGCTGTATGCTTATATGTGGATAGGCTGCTGGGGTGGCTGTCAGTGTGGTGGGTCCCCAAGTTGTCAGAGTTTGGGTTCCCTCAAATTCAGATTGAGGCAAAGTCTTGGTTGCAGAGAGTGTGTTTGTGCTGTGATTCCCTGAATTAAAAGAGAGGGGATGGGAGAGTTGAAGTTAGGAAGTTACATATAATGGCGTGTTACCAAGGACTCTGCTAAAGAGGTGGCAGAAAAATGAAAGAGCTGAAGTCCGTCACTGGGCTTCAGTGGCACAGAGACATCCTGAGAAGGTGCTGACGGCCTTTCAGAGTTGTCTGCTGGGATTCTGGGGGATGGGAACACTTACCTACTGGCTCCTGTCTTCCACTGCTTTAGTGTTGCCTTGGTGCAATCACCATGCACCTCCAGGCCCCACTTACACAGAGGGCCAGCAGCTCTTGAAGGCCCCTCTGGCGGATGGTATTGGGGCCTTTGCTTGAGGAGGGGCACCCTATGCAAGGTGAGTGGGTGCTGCGTGAAACTGTTCCTTGGAGTTGAGGTGGCCAAGTTGCATGTATCCAAGAAAAATGTATCTTCAATGGCAGCCCTCTGAAATCGCGTCTTTGGAGTCAGAGCTTAAAACTAACTAGGTTTGTCCTGCGTGTTTTAGTTCATTTGTTGAGTACCCATTCTGTTCTAGGTGTGCTGAGGAAACAGAAATGGATAGGGTACTTTTAAGATTGCAGTTTCGTGCAGGAAATAATCCCATCACAATTAAAAGTGTAACTCAGATGAGGTATGGGTAAGATGCCTACTATGGTTTCAGGGGGAAAGTTGCTTTTATTCCCGACTGAGGAAGACTCACTAGAGGGAGGTAATAATTGGGACACACACATGTACACACATGTGCAATGCACACATGTATGTGTGTAAAAACCTATTTCAGAAGGGGAATGGTTTCTGCTTTATGCGAATTATTTATCCTTATTGTCAGAATTCAAATCTAGAAGCTTGGTAAGATTCAGAGTGCAATGTGATCACACAATAGACTGCTTTTAGTGACAGTGTATTTATTTCCCTCCCAGTTCACATTTATATTTTGGATACGTTTATGGTTTTGGTTTCCTGGTAGTTACTTATGTTCTTTGAAAAAATAAAAAGCCTCCATGAAGCTTATTCCCAGCTTAGAATTTGTATTCGGCCAAAGAAAACCTTTGCACCTGCCGCTGAAATGCATCCACTTCTGGGCTGGAATGCACCAGCTGTTCCCCAGCCTCCAATGGCACACCAGGCCATTCAGGACTGAGAACGAGGCATCAGATCCCGGGCAGATGAAACTGGTGGGGAAATTTCAAGTCGACAGAATGCAATTACCCAAATTGAAATTAGGCCAGGGGCATATCGGGAGGCCCTTCCCATCTGTTGGGGAAAAGGATCACCAGATACTTAACAAGGGCGAGTGGTCAGGATCTCCGTTCTAGGAGTCATTTCAAAGGCAGGCACTTAAAAAAAAAATACTAAAGGAAAATTGCACCTGGAATAAAAATCATATCCCTTCAGTGGAAAATAAATAACATTAAAGGCTTGAGAAGCTCGGTCCTTTCCTGTTCTTGGAGGAAAGAAATGTTTATGGATGGGAGCTTAAATATTTCGACATCAGTCTCTCTTACAAGGACATAGTATAATGGACAATCGGTTATCTGGGAACTGGCAAAAAGAGATTTCCCAAACCAAACATACTGAATCTGATACATTTATCCTCGGTTATAATAGATAGACCCTTTCGTTACAAACTTGTGGAACAGTGCTGTCCGGTTTTTCTAGGGGCCTTGACACAAGTGTTATTTCTTTACAAAGAAACTAAATTAATCTTTAGAGTTTGCAGCAAAAATAAATAAGATGGGGCTGGGCAGTGGCCTTTAAGAGCTACTGCATGTGGGACCCACAGGTCCCTTCAGGCACAGAGATCCCTCGCCTGCGGTCCCTGTCCCTGGCAATGTGCACCTCTCTCTGAGGAGGGAATAGAAGAGTCTCAGGCTCCAAGCCAATATGCCAGGCCAATGTGAACCCAAACACCAGCACAAGCTCTCCACAGCCCTAGTCGGAGAGGGACGAAGAGTGAGGTGCCCTATACCAGATCACGGTTTGATGGGAGCCCATCACACTGACCAACAGACTGACTTCCCTCTGTTGCACTCAATAATTTCCCCCTTTTATAAACTGAAAACTCAGCATTTCCAGCCTAAGGGAGGAATAATGAGAGGCATCTCCAGAAAAGATGACTCCTTTTCCCGCTGCTGATGTCCCTGGGTTCCTTTGTGCCACCCCCCAAGGCAGGGTACCAGGGATGGGGAGTCCTCTCTGTGCCCTCCCTGCAAGGGGCTGTTTCCTGTCACGGTGCCAATCCTGAAAACCACCCACTTCCCTTCCCCTCGGAGTGTAGAAAGACAGGAAAAGAGATGAATTTGGTTAGGAGTCTTATGCAGCATTAAAAAAAATGTTCCTTTGCTGGGCTGGTTCATTTGAAATTTCTTTGCCTGCCAAGGCAGCATTCTGGGCACCCCCAGAGAAAGGCCTTGGCTGGAGGGGGTGAGACAAGGTCACATTTAATGTAGCTGCCCGCTGTGGGAGGAAAGAAGCCACAGGCAGGCCACCTACAGGCTGAATTATAGCATCTCTGTCCCTCTCCCTGCCCCACACAGATAATGTCACCATTTACCTGTCACTGTGGCAATATAATAGATCAAAAGTCCCAAAGTCCCAAGGGCTTCCCACTAGTTTCTCCACCTTGCAGTGCCCAACCGTCCCAGGGAGTCCCCTAAGATGAGTTTAGCCTGACCAATGGCCCACCCTAGCAAAAAATGGGCACTGCTCTGAACTCTCAAGAAGTGTATTTGGTTGCACTTGCTGAATTCTGGCCTGAGCTTTACCATTTTCTTTTTTTACTAAGTGGCTAGTACAGATTTCTTCTTTTTTTCCCCTTTCTTGATCATTCATAAGTAACAAAGTTTCTCACAGAGGAAAACAGAAAACATATTAGTCATGCTGATCTCAAGCTCTGCTAATGTTAAAAACTTGACATTCTTATTTAGAGGTTTGGCTTGTCCTAATTACCTTTTACTTTTACTAGCCCTATATAACAAGCTACCTTCTGCCCATTTATGTGAAAACTGGTTTTCCGAAAGGATGAAAATTGGCAGAGCAGGGAATGAAATAAGCACCAAGGTTTATTTCCTCCTAAATAATTCTCCTCAAGGTGGGTAAACTTTTAGTAGTTAAATTGCTAAAAACGAGGATTCTCCACTGCAAGAACAAATCTCCAAGTGACAATTATTTGTCTGTGTTCTTAGCATTTATGAGTCTCAGTAAACAGTCAGGGCATTTATGTTCCCCCCATTACCTTCGGCCGTAAACTTCCTTAAAGGAAAAGGAATAATTATGTTTTCTGGCTGCATAATGAACATAAACAAATGAACGTAAGCATACTGGGAGCCTGTGGGTGGGACGGATGGTGCATCTAGACTTCCAGGGATGTTTTGTTGAGAGAGAGAGAGACAGAGAGACAGAGAGAGAGAGAGAGAGAGAGAGAGAGAGAGAGAGAGAGAGAGAGAGGGAGAGAGGGAGAGCGGGAGAGAGGGAGAGAGGGAGAGAGGGGTTTGTTGTTCCATTTATTTAAGCATTCCTTTGGAGATCAAACCCACAACCTTGGTACACACTCCAACTGAGCTACCCAGCCAGGGTTGAATGGTTTTTGAGGCACCAGTAAAAGTGTCAGGCTACCTGTATGGCTGTGATTTAGTGCCATTCATGGAGATGCCACCTCTGGAAGACAAATTATAATTTGTGTGGCTGTTTTTGGAGTAGGGGCCCCCAGTACACAAGTGCTGGGAATGGCTGGAAATCACATGAAGACACTGGCCGAAGAATATCAGCCTTGTGCTGCTGGGGTGAGCCTCGCTGTATGCGCAGGGGCCCACCCCGGTATCTCTGTAGCTTAAAAGATGCAGTCTCAGATTACTTCGGCAAGTGCATCCTGGCGTTGTAAAGTATCAGAGTCAGAAATGGACCTTAAGGGACCTAATGGCAACCTGCATTTTGAATATGAGACAACTGAGGCCCCCTCTGGGGAATGGATCTTGCCAGGACCCGCCACTCACAGCCAAGAAGCCCCCACATCCTCCGCCCAGCTTTGAGTTTGGTACTCTTAAATATCTTCCCTGGGGTCAGGAGGTGGCACAGACAGATTAGAGGATAAGGAATACACACAGAAAACAGGGTGAGTTAGGAAAACAAGAAAGGTACATTTGCGGGAATTATGTTTTTCCTTTGTAGTGCATGTGGGTTTCATTTTCTTTGCCTTGCAATCAGAAAACACATCATTGCAATGTATTTACCACTAGTAATGTGCAAATAGAAATGAAAGGAAATGAGACTATTGTATATTTTCCGGATCAGGACTTTTCAAACTATCTGTCACGAAAGACTGGTTTTTGTTCTCTTCTAACTGACCCTACCTTTTTTTATTTTTTATTTTTACACTAGAAATTCCTTGAAAAACGAAATTCAAAAACAAATAAAAAATCCAAAAAACAAAAACAAAAAAAACCCCAGACTTTCAAAATAGAAGTCCAAACTTTTATTATTTAGAGACAAGAGACCTACAATTCTTCTGAAAAGTTCCTATAAAGTGGCTAGACACTTAATTTAGATCCCTGCACTTACTGGTCACGGCCAGGCGTGCTCCCCCACACTTTGGGGAGCACGCCCTTGATCTCCGTCTGTTCCTCTTGTCTTTTGCATGACTGCCTAGTTCTCTGAATTGGACCTTTGTGATATCGAGGGTGGGGATCAGGGCATCTGTCCTACTTGACAGGCGCTTTATTGTGGTGAATAACAGTTTTAGAAAAATGTTTTAAGTTTTCCTTCGTGCTAAAAATAATACAAAAACAAGCTTACGATGACTACAAAAACGGAGCTCCTGGAAAACTGTATGGATTCATATTGAGGCCAGGACTGTGGCTGAACCCTCTGAAGGGAGACTTAATTTGGGGACTTCTTGGTTTACCTGGTTTGAGTGTAAAAAGGATTAAAAATATTAAGCATGGCTAGTCGGCATTCAATTTGAATTCTCCCAATTCTTGTGTCCCCGGAAAAGCCTCTAAACTGTTTCAGTGCAGCCATGAGGAGTAGGCTTGCCAGACTTAGGACTAATAAACAGAACACCCAGCTAAATTTGAATCTCACACGAGCTAAAAAACACTTTGAATAAGTATGGCCCCAGTGTTTCATGACTCATGCCATGTGCAATATTTGGGACATACTTTATTAAAATTTGTCTGAACTTCACATTTAACTAAACTGGGTATCTTGCATTATCTCTGGTAATTCTAATTAGTAGCTTTCAGCTTGGACTTGTGCAAGTCCGGCTTTTTGTAGGGAAAAAAATCAGTTCAGCCGATCAAATCTGGTCCTATCGACCCAACTTGTGTAGCTATTGGCAGCTGGAAGTTGTATGGTCAATACAAAGTGATAATATTCCTTATAGAAAAATGTGTTTTCCATGTGACAAAGCCCCTATTTGCCTTTTCCTGCTTGGAGACCTTTACTGAGTTTTTCCAAAGCTCTGGTTCCCTGATGGTACAAGGCATGGCAGAAGGTGAGCTTGTGAGAAGGGCCATTAGAATTGTACAGCTACATCGGGACAGAATTGGCTCGGTGGGCTGCAAATAGTGGAATTCTTTGCGTGGAAATATATAGAGAGACAGATAAAAAAATAATCCCTGTTCCTACAACATACTGTAAGAAATGTTGACAGGGATACATCAATATTCTTTACAGATAAATTTATGAGAAATATAGAAATGCAAAGGCAGAATTAGTTTATGTTAAAAAAGAAAGCCTTGAATACTCATGCAGGTTTACTTTAATTCTTTCAAAGATATGTCATGGAAGTTGTTATTCTTTCATTCAATGAGAATGTTTGTTTTTCGGTCTTAAATGAGAGTTTTGACGGTTTTGATGTAGAATTAATGCTCCTAGATTTTAAAGAAAGATTTAAACCTTTCTTAAATTGATGTATGATCCAGGTAAGAAGGAAATGGCTACTTAAAATACACATGTAATTTATTTTGATACTGTCACCGCCGGGTGTTTCAGAATTTCCTATCAGCTAATAATAGAAACCATACCTAGAAATACACCTATTAAAATTTATTTAAAAATTGTGTTTGCTTTAAATAATAAAATATATGCTCTTTATAGGGCAAACTGGGAAATTTCAGTATTTATCCAAAAGAGAAATAAAATCGCTGATAACCTCATTGCACAGAAAAAGTTCTACTGTTGTTATTTTGATGTAGTTCTTATATTCCCTTGTCTATGTGTTTATATTTTATTATTGGAAGCATATACAATCTTGTGTTCTTATTTTTCCATTAGCTATTCAACTTAAGCATTTCCTAAATTGTTAAAATGTTTCTAAGTATCATTTTCATGGTTGAATCATATTCTCTAGTGAGTTTATTTAATGAACTAGAGTTGGACATTCGGGTTCCTCCAATTTCTTATTCTTAAAGTTCTAATGAGGATCTGTTTTAGATTCCTAGAATTAAAATTACTGGATTACAAGAATGATTTTTAAGGCTGCACATTTTGTTAAGCTGTAATAAAAAGCATTATAGCTATTTATTAGGGATGCATAGGAGTGCCCATTTCACTGACCTCCATTGCTACCATATTCCTCTTATTTTGTGGTTCTGTTGTATTAGGGTTCTCCAGAGAAACACAACTGGTAAGATGAGTGTGTACACATACACAGAGAGAGATTTATTTTAAGTAATTGGCTCATGTGCTTCTGGGATGAGCAAATCTCCCCCCGCCCCACCAAAAAAAGAATGAGGGTTTGGTTGGCCGGCTGGAGACTGGGAGCAGGGTGGGGAGTTGATACTGAGTCTTGAGTCCAAAGGCAGTCTGGAGACAGTAATTTTTTCTTCTTGAAGGACCTCATTCTTTGTTCTTAAATATTGATTGAATGAGGCCCACCCACATGATGGAGATTAATCTGCTTTACTCAAAGGCTGCTGATTTAAATGTTAATCATATCCGAAAAACACCTTACACCAGCGTCTGGACTAGTGTTCGATCAAACAACTGGGCACCGCAGCCCAGCCAAGCTGCCACATACAAGTCACCGTGACGCCGGCTGCACAAATAGAGTTTGTGCGATTTGACGGAAGGCCATCCATCCTCTTTCTTTCCAGTTGTCTGTTGTTCAACACCATTGGTTTCTATGAAGACACCCTGACTTATTTCAGACTCTTATGTAGACTGGAAGTTTTCCGTTTTAAATGCGAAGATTATCTCATCCAATTTCGGTATAAGAATTTATAATCTCTATCAAATGATGGTTAGAAAAAAGCCTGGGTTTGGGCTTTGTACAGACAAATATGAGTCACAAGTCACCCTCTACCATGTTAGAACTGGGTGTGAACTTGGATAGGGTAGTTAAAGCCTGTCCCTCTCAATTTTATCAGCAGTAAAGTCTGAAAAATCCTCCTATGTTCTAGGCGGTTGTGAATTTTAACTGAGAAAGCATTTATAAACTTCTTGTATTGTGTCAAGTATGTAGTAGGCCTTCTGTGATTTTAGGTGAACATTTTATTCACTTAACACACATTTTTAAATTATGTGTCATATCCCATGGACTGTTCTACGTGCTGAGGGTACAACAGTGACATGATAGATAAATTCCCCGCCCTTGTGGATCTTAGGTTTTAGTGGGAGAGACTCTCAAACATAGAAACCAACAAGTATAGACTCAAAGTACAAGCATTGTCTTATTACAAGTGGTAGGTTAGGTGGTGCTGTGGCTAAGTGACCAATTCTCAACAGCATGATACAATAAAGGTTTATTTCTTGCTTGCGACACATCAGTGGCTGGTCCAGGTGACTATTCCAGGTAGTAGTGCTCAGCCTTCCAAGATGCTTCCTCTATATCAGTAGGTCCTTCGATCAGAGAGGAGTGGGCTAGAGAATTAAATACAACAGTTTAAAGCTTTTAAACACGTCGTTTCCAGTTCATATTTCACTGGCTCTGGTAAGTCATGCGGTCTTGCCTACTTTCAATGAAGTGGAGAAGTGTGTCTTGGTAATCCTGGTGGTAAAGGAGAACCAGATGTGCCTACTTAGTATTAAGTACTATGAAAAGAAAATGTATATAGGAAGTGAGAGGATATTATATATATTTTTGCAAAGATAATAGAAATAAACATGAGTAAGTATATTATTGCTTAGAATTATAATCAAGTATGCAGTTCAGAAGAAAACTGAGTCAACGTAAATAAAATTATTTAATAACTCTTGCTACAAATTGGTACTCGGATATGAGAAAACACGTTAAATCATTTATGAATGGTTGATGTTTGATAGACTGAGTTGCTAAGTCTACTTGAGGACTAGGGTGAGAATATTTATATTAGTGTTCTCAATTATTTAGGCATATAACAGATGCTCAATAAAACTTTTTGAAGTTAATAATATTCATTGCTTTAAACTATTTTGCTTTTATACTTGATTAATCCTCTTGAATTATATGATTGTATTCTGAAGCTTGGTATTTTCTCCAAGGCCATTTTTTATTGTTTTTATCTACAGTGATGTTTTTGCATTCCATTATAATTTAAATTTGGACCACACATGTTGAATCACTAGTCTCTTTTTCCTAATTTGTCTCAGGTATTTTCTTAAACCATTAGTAACTATTGAGTAGGAGAAAAGAAAAGTTATACCATTAATGTTGGAATTGGCAATCCACCATCTTGTCTTCTTTTTAAGAATGAACTTTTATGTTTAATACTTCTTTGGAAATTGCTGTATTGAAAAGAAATTCACAAATTTGAATGAAGAAGGAAGAAAATGCCAAATTAAAAAAAAGTTATTGAAGGCCATGAATGTCTTCTTGAAGATAGAATAGTATACGTGCTTTCAAAGATAGTACAGTTATTTTTTCTTGTATCTTTTCTCTTCTTTTCTTTTGACTAAGTCTTTGTAATTTAAAAAATAAATCTTCCCCAAAAAGGACTCATGTTTTCTTTGAGCAGATAGGTCAAGGGCATATGAGAAGAGAAAGAGAATCTCCATTTCCACCCAGCGGACCCTCATTTCAGAGTCATCCCTTCTCCAAGCACTTTATTCCTGCCAGCCAAGAACTGGTTGAGATGACTACCTCTCCAGTTGGTGCTGAGGGACACATGGATCTGCAAGAGTCTGTGCCCTTTGCGACAGATTGCTACTCTTTAATTTGTACAGAATTTGGTGGACTGTTGGCAAATGGGACCCAGTTGGCTTCAGATTTAGGACGTGCCTTAAACCAGTTACCTCCTACCTTAACTTGATCATATAAATGGAAAGCAGCACTGCTTCAACAGAGCAGACATGATAAAAAAAAAACTATTTCCAACATGAGTATCTTCCTTCCCAAACTGCCATGGCTGCTGGTATCTGGGGAAAAAAATTTAAAAAAATATGAATAAAATCTGGGTTTTACAATTCCTACAAGTGCTAAACCATCTTTGCATTATTTAAGAAAAGCTTTAAATGTTCAACGAATGGTTTTCAGCTAATGACAGCTCGTGCACAGAACATAATAATCTAATGAAATAGAAGACATAGCCTTTTGAAAAGTGGCCATTTGTGGAGACATTGCTGACAGCACGCACACATGCTGGGAACTTTACAAGTAAGTGGGCTATGGCTTGGGTCGAGGAGTCATTTTGCCTTTTATTTGTAAGTAAGACAGCATTCTTTTTCCCTTCAGGAGTATCTAGATCAGTTATTAATAAAAGAATCCTGATGACTTTTGTCTCTGGTGGCAAACTTGGCAGAGATGATCCAGGATCCTGATGGTACAGGTCTCAGAATTGGGAGGAACCACAATAGGCCATTTAGGAGGACTGCGTTCTATAGTGGAAGCTGTCTAGATGTGGAGTCGGAATACTTGGATACAGTCCTGGCTGTAGACTGGCAGCTGTCCCTAATTTAAGCTTTCCATACCAAGTGTTCACCCGGGCTTTTCCAGTCTGGCTCCAAGGTACCTCTCTGGCATCATTTTTATCGTCTTTACTCCCCTCTTGCTTCATTCCAGCCCCGGTACCATTTCTCACACATTCCAGAGATACACTCTTATTGTCAGGCTTTCTGTACTTGCTGTTCCCTCTGCCTGGAATACTCTTTCCCCTGGTGCAGGCTGACATCTTCTGAGCATATCCCATATGTTCTATGCTATTATAACTACTGTACATGTTTATTAGGTGACTTCTCATGGTGACCATATGAAGTGGGTTGTGGGATTAAAAGGGGGCACAGTGATCCATCAGAGGCAGGACTGGAACTGAGGCAGTTTGGGTGGGAGCCAGAGCTTTTGCAATCTGCATTCTCCCAGGATACAACACCCAGGCAGGGTGACACCCGTCGTTTAACCCCAGAGCTCCCCCTCGGAGAGCAGTTCCCATTATCCTATTGAAGTTGGAATCCCTGTGATTCTGACTTTCTCTACTCAACTTTATGTTTTGTAGCAGCACTAATGTCACGTGATCTTATATTGCCCATTTATACCTTGCTCATCCCTTTGTTTATCTCCCTGACTAGAATATAGAATGTCCGAGGGAAGGGCCTTGCTCTGATCCACGTATCACCACATCTCCTGTGCCCAGAAATGTACTGTAATGGGCTGAAAGAGGGTCATGAATGGTGTTGGAATTACCATGTTTAAGATGTCTCATTCACCAAACCTTTACAGAGCATCCATTTATGCTGGACACTGTGCCAGTTTTGGAAATAGGAAGATAAACCAGCATAATGGGAACTCCTACAACCCTGTTTCTCCTGATGCTTTTAAAGTATCATAGAAGCAACTTGCAATTAATAGGAAGTTACATAGGATAAGCACAATCTTATCAATACAAATACAAGGTGAAGCAGGGTAGCAGGGGTTCAGGGAAAGCTACTAGAAGGGGCTGATATCCATGCTGAGGACTAAAGGCTGGGGTGAAGGGTAAGGGACAAGGAGGTGGCTTTGGGAGAACACTCTGATTAGAGGGAATGACAGAAGGCCCTGAGCGAGCAATTTTCAGTTCTAAAAGCAGTTCAGCATGACTCAGGTGTACAAGGTAAGGTGCAGAGTTTACCATCGGAAGGAGGAAGTGGGGTTTTCAAGTCTCTTGAAAACTATTCCAGGAGTCAGGCTCTATAGCCCGAGCAAGGAGATGCCACTGAAGGATTTTTAAATCGATGGGATGTTTATTTAGTATCTGATTTAGTCCACCACCTTCATTCAGGTAAGTTGGCAGTATTTTCATTTTCCAGATGGGATAACTGAGGCCCAGAATGACACATTTAAACATAGAGGGGTCGATTGCATTTCCTCAATTACAGGGCTCTCAGGGCTCCTAACTCCTACCCTCCCATCCTCTCTCCTTCCTTCCTTCTGATTGTTGTTCTTGTCAGCAGTCAAACATAAAACTATTTATTCACCACCCTTATCTTTCTCCAAAAAACAAGCGTGCACTCACACAGCTTCCAGAAACCAGACCCCCGGGCGGAAGCCCATGGCCTTAAGGCTTGTATGTGGATGAACACCATATTGTGCATTGCGCCCGAATGCTGCTCTTGACTAGCAACCTGGATTTGTACCAAGAACTTTTTCTCTAAAAGGGCGACTCTGGGCTGGGGAGAACAGAGCTGGCTTGACAAAGTAGAGAGCAGCTCAGTATTGGCCTGCCCACGCTTTGGGCATGCGTGAGCACTCACAGCAAAACACAGCTGGCGAGGCTAATTTTAGCCTTGCCAGCCTTGAAAAGAGACCCTTTAAGGAAATATATTTTCTTGGAAACAATTCATATTATAATGCAGCTGCTGATTGACGTTGGAATATCACTTACTATTGGTGGGGGAAAACTTTGCCAAATAATTATGATTTTTGTTCTGTGAGTATGTATGTGTGTGGGTGATATCAGTAAAGTGATTAGAGCATCTGCGATCAAAATAATCATAAAGAGATAGACAATGAGAGAGCCAGTGCTTTTATTTAAAAAGAAGTTTACAAGCCTGAGGGAACATCTCTTTTGATATTTACAAATAGGATGGAATGACTATTGAAGAATAACTATTTCTGCTATGATAAGTTGGTCACTGTGATCGGTGAAGCATGGTTTCTTAACAGTAGTCCTGGTGTAGAGTCAGAATTTCCTCAATACTTAGCATCCTCCACGTCCTCCAAGAAGTAAAACATTAGTTTCTAAACCAGGTCTTGATTCATCTGGCTTTAGTGTGTTAACAGGTTTTGAAAGCATCCAGGACATACTTTTTGCATTTTAACCAGCAAGGTTAGTCCCTCTTCCTTGATTTTCCCCCCCTTTCTCTTCCTTCCTCCCTTCCTCCTCTCCTCCCTCCCACGGTCTTCAGTGTTTTGTTTAGCAGTTTGGCTTACCTTGAAACTTGGCACGAAAAGGAAAGAAGGCAGCTCTTCTGTGGAGTAGATGGAGGGAAGGATAAGAAATA
Source organism: Trachops cirrhosus (assembly GCA_028533065.1). Lineage (NCBI taxonomy): Eukaryota > Metazoa > Chordata > Mammalia > Chiroptera > Phyllostomidae > Trachops > Trachops cirrhosus. The sequence continues at coordinate 15,075,677 of CM052544.1, read as the reverse complement.
ATCCAGCGCCCGCATCTGAGTTTCCCGGTTCAGTTCCAGCGGCAGCAGCTTCCCTGCAAAAATCGCTTTGCTATTCGAGATAGCCAGCAGAGGGAATCGGAACTTTGCTTGCAGCAGGGGTTGAAGCAGCCTTTTTTTTTTTTTCTTGGAGGAAATACTGCAGCCTTCTGGACTGCGTACGCTGCTCCCTGGAGAGGCTCTCTCGGTTCCACCCACCGGCTGGAAGGAGGGGAAGTGAATGAAAGGACAGGACAAGCCCCGATCACCATGTCACTCTGGGAGGGAGACAGCAGCAACTAAGCTGTGCAAGGTTTTTTTTTTCCCCTTTTTCTTTTCCCCTTTCTTTTTCTTTCTTTTTTCCCCTGTTTTCTTTTCCTTCTTTCTTTCTCTTTCTCTCTTTCTTTTTTTTCCTTTTATTTGCTTTTTCTTTAAGGTGAGGAAAGAGACAAACAGGAGACAGGAAGCTGATCTGCAAGGATTCGGAGTTATGCTGAAAGGACTTTGATTTTTTTTTCCCTTTACAAACGCTGGCAATTGACATCACTACAGACAGCCTGGTAGGGAACAAACTGCCTCATCCGAAGTGGACCCTGGCAGCTGGGGGAAGGCAGACAAGATCTGGGGAAGCTGTGTGGATTTTTTTCCCCTACCGATCCCCATCTCCTTTTTTTTTTTTTTTTTGGTGTGTTTCTTTTTTATATTCTGGCTGTGTTGGAACTAGCGAGTGGTGGAAGACAGGAATCTCGGAAGCCTCATCAGTCATCGGGACTGTCAGGAATAGTGGTTTAAGAGGAAGCTCGGCCTGGGGCACTATACCCTGTCATCCAGTTCCCTGCCTCGGAGATAAAGATTCCAGCTACATGGGCAAACGCCTGGATCAGCCACAAATGTACCCCCAGTACACTTACTACTATCCTCATTATCTCCAAACCAAGGTATGGCTCTACCCACAGTCTGGCATCAGTGTGGTATCCTCCTGCACTTGGGATGGGAAACAGGCATGTGAATTATTATTTAAGCCCCCGCCCCGTCACTTCTTCCTGCTTCTTTGAAATTAGTAACATACCAATAGAGGTAATGAGGCAGCGGAGACCAGAAGAAGAAAGGAATTGTGGCTTTCTCTTTAAGGAGAGATAATAGTTTCACTGGAGTTCCTTTGTTGTTATTTGGCAGCATAAATGTTCCTGGTATCTGTAAAGTCCTTTGCAGATGGGCAGGGTTGTTAGAAAGGAGATCCTAAGAGTGATAATCAGGCAAAAGAGTACAATTTTCGGGGCTTTTCCAGTGAGCTGTTCTTTGTTTGTGACTCTAAGAGGGTTTTTCCCACTGGATAGGACACACCAGGGTGGGGGTAACTCAAACTTTTAATCGCTGAGTATAGAATAAAAGAAGGTTATGGAAGGTATAAGACAGTTAAGTAAAGTCTCTTGGAGTTTGTTCGGGTGTATTTTTTTTAAATTTGCCTTATGTTTTTTATTGCATATAGTGGATGATCAGGATGCTAGAAACGGAATTGTGGAGGTTTACAATAGATGCTCTTGACTTTCAGGAGCTCTGTCTGTGTTGGTTGCCATCAGAAGGCCCGGGTCGTGAAACGGGATGAAATGTATCTGATGGTAATTGGACATGAATTGGTTAAATACTTCAGGCTTTAGTGTGTGCTCAGGTGATCGTTAGGGGGCCAGTGGCAAGCCCGTGGAACTGAGCAGTGGGCAGTGCCAGCTATGAACTTTATCCTGCAGTTCACACATGAAGGGCTCTCAGGTGTGATATCACTGCTCCAATTTGTCAGTTAAATTGGACTTGATTTTGGGGGGGGGAATGTCTGTAGAGTTCCCACCTTGAATGCATGGATTATATTTCTTTACGGATCATATTATTTTGTATTGCATTAGCCAGACTCCACAGTCTTCTTAGTAGATAAATATGCCGAGAGTGCACAAGGCGTGCCTGAGTGATCTGGGCTGTCACCAGGACTGGATGATGTGATTAGGCTTTAGTAATTCATGCTGTAGTTATCTCTCGTTTATTCTGTCTCATCAAACAATGCCTATTTGTGAACCAGACCAGGCTGCAGACTTTCAATATTATATTAAAGATGGTTGCTTTTTTTTCCTTTCTTTTTCCATCGCTCTATGATTTGCCCTGCCCCTCCAAGGTCGACTCACATTGCTTTTTGCCTTTGTGAGCATTTAGTTTGTGCTGCTGCTGCTTAAATAGACCAGCCCTTCTGCTCCAGTGCCTTGAGTTTTAACTCTTTGGGGATTGGGAGGAGAACGCTGCCTGCCTTCCTCGAGGAAATGGCAAAGCAAGGACAAGTTGAAAGGGGGAAATTTACGGTCATTTCTCATCCCCCAAAGAAACAAAAACAACAAAATCAAGGGTTGCATGAAAAATATCGGACATTCCATCCCTTTTACTCACTTGGCTAAATTTTTCCAAATGTTTCAAAATTCACACTCTTGCTTTGGTCCTTGTTTTCTCCTAGGCAGTATATTTAGAAAAGAAACTTTAGATCAAAATGAATGGAATAATTGCTTTTCTGCTTGAGATTTCTTTTAACCTATTTGTACCAGGATATAATGTCATGCACAATATATTAAAGACACAGAATGCTGGATGAGCCCCACTGGTGGAAAGTGTGTGTGTGATTGTAATAAAGGGGAAAGTGGAGTGGCGAGGAAGAGAAGAGAGACTCAAAAATACAGAGGGAGTTTTTTTAAAAGCTGTTTTGGGGTCCTGTGTAGTTTAGTGTTGTGTAGACAGGCGGCATCTGGATCTTGTTACTTTCAAGCTAGTCAAAGCCATCAACTTCTGGAACATTTTTAAAGAAGTTAGATCCATTAGGAGACCTAAGCTGATATTGGGGTAATCAGATCAGGGTGGTAGGGAATATAAGATCAGCTACTTCGGCTATCAGGGTAATTCCTATTGATTATCATGTTGTAAAATTTCGACAGTGCTGTGAAGTTGTCGAATATTGTTACGGCAGCTCTGAAATGACAGACGTTAATAACATTCCTGGAAGCTGAGGATGTGAACACGTGCCCTATTTTGAAACTCGGTCACACAAGAAATGGGAGGAAGGGTCAATGTGCAATTGTATTTTAAAAGGCGGAGACTTTCTGACAGCATGAATACTGTATAAAAAAAGTACTGTCATGCCCCAGTATATCGTGAAAACCACTGGGTGATTTCAATACCACTTTTTGGCCTTTTTACACTTTTATCTCAAAATATACCCTGTAATAATTTTGAAGGATCTACATTCTGCTTATATTTATTTGCAAGTTGAGGTGAATTCATAAAATCCACTGTGTTCTAGATTTAGCTTGTAGTTATAATCTTATTTTAAAGTCATAGCTATTTAAAATGATGCTGACATATAAAGAATACTTATGGTTGATATAATTAGAAATCTATGGTTGATAGTTATACTTTGGTGATTTCACATTCAACTGTCCTCTAAATTCAGGTGATTTCTTTTTTACTAACCCACAAAGGCTATTTGTTGACATTAGTTTTGGGTGGAAAATCTTCATGGGATTTTAAAGAACTGTAATGTCTATTGTATTCATTGAGAAAATGCAAAACTACTGGACCTTCTCATTCTACTTAAATATGTGTGTCAGGTACAGTTGCTATTTTGTTATGATAAAACAAAGTGAAAATGAGATTTTGAAATAAATGCAAATGTTTTTCAGGTGTAATTAAAGTTTTAAAAAAGCTTGGGACACTTCCCTGCCTTCTCTGCTCCTCTTATTTTCCATTACACTAAAGGCAATCTCTTAACTTTGTTGCTTAAACATTTTTAAAAATAGAAATAAGATATTTATGTTTTTGTCCCTGTGAATAATTTTTCCAGAGGCTTAAAATGTTTTATTAGAAAAATTCACTTGTAAGTTCTATAAAATGGAAACTCAGTGGCTGACTTGTAGCTATACCTTGTAGCAATATTGTCAAATATGCTTACTCTGCCAGACCTCACATTAAAAGCTGCCATTTGTTAATTTTCCTTTTGATCAATTTTTTTCCTACCAAGAGAAGCAATTTCAAAAAGTGAGTGTTGCTTTTGATTAAGAAGTAATGAAGATATCTTGGTGACATTTCATGATATTTAAATAAGAGACATAACTGGATTAAACAGCATGAATTTCATTTAAAGAAATTTGCTGTTGGGAATCCACCCAGAATAATCAGCAGGTTTTAGAGAAAGGGGATCAAAAAAATTGTTCATTAGCTTAGTGATAATTTACATAATGATATTTGATTGAGTTGTAACCTAATATTTCTCAAGAATTTTGTCACCGCCCATTCAAAGCAACCGACCTGTTGCTTTTGCATTTTGAGATCCAGGATGAATTTCAGGCTGATTTTGAGGGTTTTTTTGCAGGGAGGGCGGGGGCTTGGGGGATGTTCTTGGAGAAGCAAACTAGTTAAACTAGAAAAGCTAAAAGGGTAAAACATGGTCACAGCCTGGAGAATTGTTATTTTGCACATGAGAAATGGTATTTCTCTCCTATGTATGTGATATTTGGAAACTTTATCTTCATAAAAACTTTAAAATTTGTCAGAGCACACTCAGCAAACTCGTCTGTCTTCCTACCAGTTCACTATGTTTCTCCCAATCCCAGGACACAGTTTCTAATCAGATTGCTCTTAGATCAGTCTACTGCCTTCCCATCTGCTGCCCCAGAAGATCTTGAAGCAAAGGCTTCAGACTCTGGGACCCAGACAGAGTTTCTCTGGCTGGTGATACTCAGATTGTGTTCAGAGCCTGGTGCGAAGTTGGGGTCAGGTGTAAGGAGTGATTCATCAACAGCACACTGATTTCAGGCTGAATTTCCAACCATCTGCAGCCTGGACGGCCGCCTGTCTCTGAAAGTCTAGCTGGAGCCCAGTGGATTGTGCCCTGGAAAGAGCAAACACTTGAGAACAGTAGGGCTGAGGAGAAGCAAACGAAGACAGAGGCTCCTGGGGGGCAAAGGCTGTTCTTAAAGATGTGAATGTACAGATCCTTCAAAAACAAAACAACCCTTTAACACACTTCTTGCACATGAAAATGTAGAAAATCTTGCCGAGGGAGGGAATGAGTTTAGAATTTCCTTAGTACTTCCTGCCCAGATTTGCATTGATAGCCAGAGTTGGGAACTTGCCAGTTTTAGAACAGCCTTGAAAACTCCCAAATTCTGTTTTCCTTTGAAAGGCTGAAACATACAAAACTGGTTTTCTAAAAATCTTTCAGCAATTGAAATTTTAGGTGCAATTCCAAATATTTCTTTCGCTTCAGGGTGTAATACAATAGCATGAAACTATGATAAATCTTGTTTTTCTCATTTTAGAATGTATATAATTTTCATTGTCTTTGATTAGAAAAACAGAAACAAGGGGCTACCCTTCCTTTTCAGTTGTTTTTCTTCCTTCTTCCATCCCCCCAAATCTTTATCATCATTGGATTGCCTTATCATTTCTGTAATGTACTTATTGTTTTCACAGCACTGAGTTTAGTGCCTCCCGAAAAGTAGAAATGGAAAAGGTTCAGATTTTTTCTCCAGGATAATTCCAAACTTCAGCAAAAACACCACGTATATTTCTTTTAACAGTATCTTTCTAACACATTTTTCTTTCACTTTCTCTCAATTTGGAAAGAGAGAAACAGAATGATAACTTGAGATTATTTTCATGAAGTAATAAAATCTATCTGAGCGTTGGAGGTCCGGGCGGTTGCAGGAAAGGAGGCAAAAGAAGAGAAGGGAGGATGTTAAGTTCATTCCAGGTCTTTCTGGCTCCAAGAATTCTGGAATGCTTCATTTTTGCACTAATATGATTTTTACACAATTCTTTCTGACATTATCAGTCTTTTTGGCAGAGAGAGGGCTCCGTCACCATTATGCTTACGCCAAATTCTAAGAAAACCACTCTTTCCCTTTAAAAAAAATCTTTTTAGTGTTGGACTTCTTATTCAGAGTAAATGGTTGATGTTTATCCAAAATTGGCCTCGAGTACTACATTAAAATTGTGTTTTGTAACAGTCTCATAAGCCACAGCTGTATGTGATTAAATAGTGTAATATCAAAAGCATGTGAGAATAGACATTTCTATGCTATAGCTGTTGCACAGCAAGGCTGCAGATGGACCTGAAGGGAGACCAAGAGCAAAAATATATTCATGTGTGGCTGAGGATGTACTTTGCTACTTTTTTCAATAGTTGGAAAAATGCTGAACTATTTTGGGTAGGATTAAAAAATATACATTCTTACAATGAAAACAGAAGTGTAATACCAATTTTTATTTCATTTTGTTGTTTTCTAAAAATATATTTATTTATTTATTTTATAGTTATTCAAGTACAGTTGTCTCCATTTTCCCCCCACCCATCCCTGCCTCCCACCCTTGATCCTACCCCCTTTGCCTTTGTCTGTGTGTCCTTCCTACATGCTCCTTGATGACTGAAGTGCCATTTAATTAGAAAACACGTAGTTACTGAATGGGTCTGAAACCAATGCAAGTAGAAAGATTAGAATTATTCCCATGGAGCGCGCATTCAAAGAGCAAAAGCAAATTTGTCATTTCTCTTTTGAAATTATAGAAGTTTTTCTTCCCTGGTTTTTGTTACTTTCTGTGGAACTATTGTAAGAAAACATTCAGACCATGCGTCCCTAATGAAAAAAGTGATAGATAATGAAAATCAGGAACTTAGAGCAAAATAGGCAGCAGTATGATTCTTTTTGAGGATATTTGAAAATATGATTATCATTTTTTATGAATAGTGCTCTGTTTTGTTTTTTGGCCAGTGTTAAAAATTACGTAGTTACACAAGGAGACACAACTTTTGCTTCTATTTATTTGGCAAGGATGTCATAGTAAAGAGGTTTCTATTTCTTACGGGATGTTTTAATTATAATTTCTTAAAAAATTACATTTGTTCATGAAATCTATAATCTTTAGTTTTTTAGCTATTGTAAACCTGTAGGACTAATAAATGCAAATGATAAATACTAATAAAATTTTATCAATAAGTCATTGTTTTTAGTGTCTTGAAAAAGCCTATGGAATGGACTATTGATTTTCAGATTTTAGGCACTAAAAAGCAGTTTTTTGAAAAAAAGAGGGGTGGGCACAAGTAAATTGGAGCTTGTTTGTGTTTTCAGTTTTTCTTTTTCATGTTGATATTGACAGAAAATTCATTCATATTTAAAATGTTTGTTTTTCCATGCAGATTTATTAGTCAAGAAATGTTTACCATGTGGAATATCTGGATAAAGTTTTGTAATTCAGAACATCGATCTCTAGTAGACATCAAATTTCAAGAGTATGGATAATAAATGGCAAGACGTGGACTCTGTTTTCCTTTGGGGAAATTCTCTGATTTGTGTGTCGATGAAGTGGCTTCTAGTCAGGTTCTCTAAGCTCTCTTCCAGGCTTCACATTTCTGACTCTCACTTGAGACAGAGGAGCCGGCTTTGATATATTAGTGGTGTAGGGAGATGACCTTCATTTTGTGCCACTGATGAGTTTTTTTGGGGGTCCCCAATGCTTTTTACAGAGCAGATCAAATACTGCTTTGTCGACTCTGGTGATCTGACAAATTTTACAGTCTGTATCCTTCCCCCCATCTAAATCTGGTGCACCCAGAGAAACACATCCATCACCTGCGAGTGGGTGCCGAACAGTTCCCAGGGGCGGGACACAAAGACAGGCATCATTTAATCATTATCGTCCCTGACTGTGTTGTGGTGCTAAGTTTTCTCTTTGAGTCGGTAACTTTAGGGCCTCCCCAAAAATTTATAATGGCAGTGCGATGCTCACTTTTCCTCATTTAACTTTCTCTGTACAGATGGTATAATTGCTGAATATGCATATGTTTGGCTAAGCCAGTTGAGATAATAAAGGAAACAGGTTTGTATCATTAAGATCCTGACAACCCTAGTTTTATGAATGAATCTAGGACTTGCGTAAATATGGAAATACAGTTGATAGATGAGATACTGTTTTAACTGGAGTTTGCAAAACCTTCAAATTCCTGAATTTCTTTATAGTAGCCTTTGAAGCATGGGAAAGAAATGCTATAGTAATCATGGTATATGATATTGTAAGAAGAAAAATACTAACTTCTACAGGGCATACAACACAAGATTCCTCTTTTTCTTGCTAGGTTCTGGTTCTTCCCAGTACCCCTGTTAGCTGAATTAATGAAAGTAAACAGAACCTGGAATTTGACTGTTATAAATCGTAAACAAATAGAAAAAATAGGCTGTATACACAGTCAAAGCAACTATGATAATGCACTTTCCTGTTGTGTGAAAAGTAAAGTATAATGGAAAAAAAGGAATCTTAGGATATTCTAATTATTAGTAGTAATCATTTTAGTAACTGATTTTTAATTTGCTTTAGAATTAATTTTTGTATCATTATTTTGTAGGGTTAAGAAAGTAGACATGGCACTCAGTATGGTAGAAGCAAATGATCTTTTGGTTATCTGCTTCTTCGGATAGTTTTGAAGATGAATATGGATGATGCACAGCACTTAATGATGATTTTTGAGTAGTCGTCCTATTTTTATCTAGTGTAATGCTGTCTATTTATCTTAGTTAATTTGCTGATTGATGACAATTTAATGAAAAGGAAAATGGAAAACAGGATGCTAACTATCTGATTTTCTGGAACTGGTTAAGATAGCTTAAAAGCTTTTCGTATTTATGCAAGTTATATTTGAAGCTTTTACCGATGTCTGTTAACTCTCATGTTGCCCCTTTTAAAACATATCATTCACTCAAATTGAATGGTGGCACTCTGAAGATAATGCTAAGGTAGCCTAAAATTCAAGCAAATATACTTTTGAACTCCCCAATACTTTTGAGTGAATGAACTATTTGAAGAAGTGTGTACAAAGCTTGGAATAAAATTTCAGAGATTGTTTTCCAGGATACCACACACACACACACACACACACACACACACACAAACGTTATAATGGTATGTTTAATGTTTTTGTAAGAGATGAGAAAAATGCTCAGTTTTTGACTTGGTACTAGTCCCCTGGAGGACTGTGGCAGCTCTTGGATTCAACCTCGCTCTTGGCTTTCATCCCCTAGGTCTCTTGTCCTTTATCTGGCACATCACATCGTACTGTACTTTTAGACATGAAGATGTTGTGTTTTCATCTAAGGTTGGCAGGGAATTTTGAAAACAATAGAATTCGGATAGTTTTTCTCAGTTTATCATAAAAAGTTAACCAATGCCCTTGAACTTTATTATTTAACTGTTAAGAAAACTTGACTTCATGTTAGCGATGGGAAGTTTTCCCTTTCTGGCTTGTTCTTGTATTTAACTTCGTTGATAAGCTAAAAAATGATAAGAAAGGAGTCAGAAGGAGTAGATCAATACCCATGGAAGGGGTTCCCCCCAATTTTAGTGACTTCCTTTAACAATGGGAGAAGTGAACGGTCATTGTTGAAGCCTCCCTATTTTCTGGATACGCTTGGAGGCCCCCATCCTGCATTCCAACCAGCCTGTTCAAGTGCACTCAGATTTCACATATCAAATTAGATATTTTTTGCACTAAAATATTGAAAGATTTTTTATAATTTTGCTGCCAAACTCTCTGAGTGCAAGTAAATTCATTTATGTGTGCCTGTAAATTTGGGGCCGTCATCTTGCATATAGGTTCTTGCAAAGTGAAAAAATATACAATCTACAGGTCTTCTTGAGGTACAAAGAAAGGTTATCAGGGAACTAAGTATAACAATGAATAGAGTTGACAGTGCATTATGTTTTGTAGGTAGGCAAACACATGTTTATTACTTTATGTTTCACAGTTTTCATTTTAGTTTGGTGGCAATGTATTTTTCTCATCTCATCCCTGTTTTTGTGAAACCCTGAAGCAGCAGAGACCCTAAAAAGCTGGCCATCTCTCTACCTATTGTGGCCTTTTGGCCTTTGACATATCTCTGTATTTTAGTAATCCCAAATTTCCGGGGCAGAGCACGTGAAAGAACAGCAGAGCATATCGGAAAATGCCATTAACATTCTTTGGCTAAACTATGTCGAAAGCAGACACATTGGATTGACCTTTGGCAGCGAAAGCAACTGAGAGTTCCCGATCCGAGTGCCAGGTTCACAGAATTTTTTCATTGTGCAACTGTTGGAATTGTTTACCAATTGGAAAGAAAAAGAGGTTGAGTGTAACAGGTGTTTCCCTGGGCTCCCAGCTTGGGGGTGCAAGCAGCAGTGGCACAATATTTGTTTTATGGCCTAATCTTTCTAAATCCTTCTGTCTCTAAGTTGGGTCACGGGTTTATTGCATGGGTTAAAACTGCTACCTCCACTTGATCCTCAGTGTCCATGGTTATTCATCAGGGATAACTTCTCTTGGTATCCAGAGGTCCTCCTCAGCCCTACAGAATCCGTGTGCCTCTTCAAGAGCACATGTCTGCATATGTATGTACACTTGAACCAGACTCACCATTACTCTCGGAGTATTTGGGCATCTGGAGCATACTACTTTCCAGCCCTAAGCCAAGCATGATGGTTTTCTTCATTTTCATTGTTATCCCAGTTATTCAAGAAATTCAGGACCTGGGCCCAAAGCATGGTCATCTCCTCGGATCTTAATCAAGGAGTTTTCTCTGATTCTCTAGCTCCATGCCCAGCTCATATCTAAAAATTCACTGCCCCCCCCCCATTTTGGAGGGAGAATTCTCATAATCACCCCATATTTTGATTCTCCATCTAATTGCCCACTTTTCCTCCCAGCCCTCTAGCTGTATTTCACTGAATTTCATCTGTAGGTTCAATGCATCATCTTTGACTTCTCTCTCTCATACATAAAACATGCACACACTCACACACATGCACACTTCTGGAAATTTCAGTGGTTCTGATTTTCTCAAAGGCTAAAAGACCACAGAGATGTATGGAGGGGCAAAGTGGCCTTAAGGAGCCATATACCTGTTCTTTTCAGTTTTAATACAATTATTTTTCCTGGTAATTGATATCAAAAGAGAAGAGTCTTGCCAAAGTAAGGATGACTAATAATTTTTACTTATTTTCAAAAGTGTAGTAGCTTTCCATGATTGAAAGTATATTGATACTATATTATGCAAGTTAGATGTTTAGTCTTTTTCCTGTTATTCTTCATAACATCCTTTAGAAATATTGATAGATAGATTCTAATTTCCCCCCTTAAAATTTCACAATCATTGTTTATCCTGTTGAGATTCTAATGATCCCCAAACTTTTAGTGATGAGCTTATCAGTAGCATGGTGGGTAAAATAATACAGTTTTACAGTTTTAATTAGCAAGTGATTTGTGAGAAGCGCCCCAAAAGATAAAGCAAAGAGAAAAAGTAAAAAGTTTGTCAAGTCTTAATCTACTTTTGAAGGATGCTCAGGGTATCAGGCAGGTCTTAATCTACTTTTGAAAATTTCTGGAATTTGACTTTTTGTTTTTCTTTCCAATGCAAAGGTTAAGAGCTGTTTGGCAAGGAGTAGATAGTTTACAGGTTGAAGACCTGTCACTGGGAAAAAGTATAACGTGAATATAAAACTTGATATGGATGGAGGCATCATGTAGTTGAAGCTTTTGGTGTCTTGTAAAAATAAATCAGTGCTGATGAGGACAGGGTAGCGCTTTGTTTTGTTTAGTCACGTGCCAGAGCACTTGGTCACTCCAACACTTGCTTTCGTCGTTCTGGTTTACCCATCACTAGTTCCTAGGGAGCACCATGATGCTTTTCACTGGAAGTGGCAGTGTTTTTCAGAATGTCTTTGGAATAAAATTTTGATATGTATTTTGGAATTTCTGTATATGAAAGGTTCACATAAAATTCATATAAGCTCAAAAATATAACCCTAAGTGAATCTATATTATTCTGTGTAAAAAGGATACAACTGTGAAAAGGGAAACCAGTGGCATAAATTATAAAACTAGCAAAGCTGTATTGGCAGGAGAAGCACATGGTGCAAAGTGCAGCCTAGACTGCAGTGATGCCTGAGGGCCACTAATGTGCCTAGGGAGCCATGGAGCCATGGAATTGAGAATATGTGTGCAGTTGTCCTTAATGCTCTGGACTCTCAGCACATGCATATATTAGAGTGTGGGATATCATGAAAGAGAGTCTAGATTTCAACATGGTTATTGAGAAGTTTAAGTCAATAGAGGTCCAAGAAAGTGAGCTATTAATGTTGTTATTTATGGCCCACATGTTTTACCAGGTTCATGTTACACTCCATCCTTATTTCATTTAGAATGGCTGTTCGAAGTGACCTTGATTTTCCATTGCATCTTCTCTATCTCCCTGCCTTTCCCAGACTGTCCTTCCTGGGGAACTAATTCTTTTCTTTCTGTGTCACATCTTGTATATCCCTTCTTCTTTCTTGTTCATCCCCCTTTCTCCTGTCCTCAGGTTTTCTTCTATGGATTTTACTTCTTTTTCTCCTTGCCTTTGGCTCCTAAACCTCTGCTTCCTCTTTTTTGTTCTCTTAGCTTTCAGCCCCCTCTTAAAGTTACTGCTTTTTACTTTTTCATTTCTTTTCAAGGTAGCGAGAGATTGGGTTTCCACTTTCTTCTTTTTTTTTCTTCATTGTCATGTTTATTTTTTTGACTCTTTGAACATACTTTACTCATCAGGATCAGATTTATGTCAGGGTTATTCTGTAAATCCCCTGAAGGCCTGTACCTCAGGGTCTTCATTTTTAATGCCCTGCAGTATCCAGTAGAATGCCTGATGCAGACTGAGTGTGTAATGCAAGGTTTTCTGAATGCATAATCTCTTTTGTTCTGTGTACCTCATGCATTACTACATCGCTAAAGTCAATGGTTTTGAAACTAGAGTTGCTTAAGGTCACCTTCACCTCTGTGGTGCTTTATGTCAAAGGTCATTTGGTGTATCTTTCTTTACAGGTACAAATTGATGCAATATCTCTCTGTCTCACTTTCCCCCCGATCATCCCTGAAATAAGTGGACTACCGGGCTAGGTACCTTAGGACTGTTGGCTGGAGTTGGGTTACATCTCTAGCTAATGGGATACACTATGATGGCAGAAGGTGAGCCAAATCAGAAACTGCAATAGAATGAGGAGAGGAAAGGAAAGAACAGAAAAGAAAAACTGCCACAGTGTTGCATTCCAAGATACTGGCAAGAGCTCAGGAAAGCATGCCAACTCAGGGAGGGACAGAAGTGGATTTCAAAGACAGTCTAAGTAGCTAGTATTTGGAACTTGGGGATGAGAGTAAGCAAGTAGGTCAGGGCTGAATGGCAGTGGTGGTGGTTTGGAGGCCATTCCTGAGCAATTGCCAAGAATATCAGCTTGTATATGTGGCTTCCTTTCTTGGGTTGGCAGAGAGCTGGGCATATAAGGAAGTGAATTTAGTTTAAGGAGCTAGGAGATGGGTTGAGTGTTAGACCCACCTTTCTGTCTATTTTGCTTATTCAAGATCTAAGATCTTGAGTGGCATAGTGATATGTAATCTACCTCTGCCATGTAACGGTACACAGCAATACTGATATGGATTTTATTAACTCAAAATCTTGAAAGGCAACTTCAAGTTCATGTGAGAATGGCAAAATTTCTATTTCAGAAAGATAATTCTATATAGTTTCCCTGTACAATTAACTAAGCAGGTTTAAAGATATGTCTAAAGTAATTATAGATGATAAAAGACGGGATTCTGATGTTAACTTCCAAGTCTTTCTCACTAAGGAATGTATGAAAACAATAACCCAGTTGTGGCTAAGGAAACACACTGTGTTTTTGGTTTGGGTACCTCTTGATTTTTCCAAGTTGTACTGATTCTTTTATGTTCCCTTATGTTTGCATTGTTTTCTCTGTCATGTTCTTTTTTTTTTGCATCAAAGTTCTTATTACCATTTGTAGAAAATATAATTTATATATGTAATTCCACAACATTTAGTAGATTTTTCTATTGCCAAGTAATCCATACTTATTGTATGTAGAACAATTTAAGATATATAATGAATATATTGAAGATATATATTGAATACATATTGCATATGAAAATATTAGTAATCTTCTTGAGCTCACCACATCATTCTGTCAAGATCTTTCATAAATGCCAATATTAATAACAAAACCGTGTGCCCTGTTGCATTGTTTTATGCTCATGCAAACATACAATCAGATCTATGGCATATGAGATCATACTAAATAAGTTATTTTGCTCCTTTTTTCAACGAAAAGGATACTTTGTGAATTCTCACCAGGGCTTTAGACATATATGTTTTTTATTTTTATTGTCAGAGGAATTGTTTCTAGTGTGTTTGCACCATGTTTTATGCAGGCGTTGCCTGTGGATGGGCAGGGATTGTTTTTGCCATGGTTTTCCATTATAAATAACGCTATAATGTATGCACACGGTACTCATTTCAATATTGAAAATTGAATCAATGATATTCTAAGCAGGTTTGCTTCTTTTTAAATGCTGGAAAAAACACCTTGCTGAGTTTCTTATTTCACAAGGGTTGACATCTCTGCTTGGATTCCTAACTGGAAGGTACAGTGTCTGGCTGGATTCACTTGCCCCTTCGTGTTTTGGTTCTAAGGGCAATAGTCTTCTACGTTTGAGGTCTGAGCTGAAAGGGAGCACCTCACATTTGGCGGAAGCAGAAAAGTCTCACTTCCTTTGTGACTGCATCTGTGGGATCCCAATAGATGTGTGGGGTCTGTGCTGCTCCCCTGTCATTGCTTCTCACCCATTTCACGGGGGTGCACTGACGTTCCAGTGGATTTCCTTTGTCACTTCATTTTCCAAGTTGAAAGAGCAGCAACAGGCAAGGACAGCTTCACGATGCCCAAATCTTCCTGATTGCTTGGAATCCCACTGAGGTATTTTTGTCCTACATTAAAAATTTTATCCCAAGGGTTTGGACATTCAAATTTTTCTTTTTCCACGATTATCTTGAAAATACTGAAAACTTGTATTTTGTGAAAACTCTCGTCTGTTGAACTTGTTTGGTACTACCTGACCATAGGGGCAAACATTAATTGAGCTGAAATAAGTGACTCTCTAAAAACCAATGGACCTAGGTAAAATCTGATTTTATTTCTTTTCTCCTCCATGCTTATCCTGTTTCTCACTGTCCATATCAGTTTTAATTAAAGTCAAAACATGGAAGTGAAAAGAATAAAACAAAAGTTTACCCACAGAAGGTGTTAGGCTGCACAGCTACAGAAACATTTGCTAGCTAAGATCTGTCTAGAAGACAGTAGATCATCAAGGCTCAACAGTTTGCTCTTTCTATAAGAAAAACTGGACCAAGCTCATGTAATTCTAACAACAATTATCTTTTATATATTCACATTTTGTAGAACTTACATTTTTCAAAGTTTGATGGCTGTGTTCCATGTCATTCTTTGGTAATGTAGGGAGTTTTCCTAAACGTGAACTTGAGAGGATATTTTTTTTACTTTGATGTGTGTGAAATGGGATAGGGGTCCCAGCTCAACTCACCAGCACCAACTTAGCATTTTCTCTTTTCACAACCACACTACTCACCATTTCCCCCATGCTTAAACATCAACAGTGTATTACACATCATATATATTTAGTAGAAGTAGAATCACTTAATTGATTACTTAATTAATTTTAAAAATATTTTACTGTTTATGCTATCACAGTGGTCCCACTTTTCCTCCCTTTGCCCCCCTCCACACAGCACCCCCCACAGGCAATCCCCACACCGTTGTCCATGTCCATGGACCATGCCTATGTGTTCTTTGAGTAAAAGAAAGTAAGTAGAATTATATTAACAAAGTCAGGAAAAGGAATTCAATAATCAGAAAAGAAAACAGCACTTTGGCTAGGTAAAAGGACTCTGAGTGCGCTAAGATTGGTGGTCAGAGACACAATTTTTTTTATCGTAGAAATTGCTTTGATACCATTTCCCCAGGCTTTTCTCACCTTTTTATATTTCAGTTTCCTGCCATTTCTTCCCAGCCCAAGAATATTTAGTTATTTGATCAGAATATCTTGACAATCAATATTAGTCAAATCCTAATGTTCTACAAAGAATGCTGATATACTAACATATTATGATGATAAAATATAAATAAGAACCATCAACTCCAGGAGATTGTTTTTAGTGGTAATGGTAAGGAGACGGTGACTGAAGGGCCAGCCATTGACTTAGTGCATGAATATGATAGAGCGCCAATCATTGTGATAACGTAGATCAATGCTATTCATTGAAACATTTTTCTGAGCTTCCATTATGTTTCCCTGGCATCCATCTCTGCAATCAGCTGGGCTGAAGTTATGTACAGCACTTTGCTCTCAATATTTCTTGTACTCCTACATGAATTTTTTTATCGTTTTGTTTTGGAAAGCAATGCAAGTCGATCTCAGCATTCCGTAGAACTCTCACCTTGCAGGCCAATAGAAATCTATTGGGAAATTGTCTGGGTTACATTGTTATATTTCACTGTACTTGCACTTTCCTCATTTAAGTTCCCAGGATGCCTTTTGCCCCCTAAAGTAACCAAATTGGAGGAGGTAAGAAGTGTCACCCTTGCAGCCAGTTTATCGAGTATCAGCTCTCGCTTTCCTAGAGCTAATTCTCACAGTTAACACTGTTTTACGTGAGGCCACTGGCTCTGGGTGTGGTGTTGGGTTTTAACTAAATAATTTTCTAGACCGTTCATTGGGGGAATGAAGGAATTAAGTTTTGTTTTGTTTTCTCCAGCTTACATTGAGCTCTCAAATATCCTTCAAACTTGCTCACATGTGGCATTGTTAAACTTTAATGTTACCCTTTAGTTAAACTTCTATCAGCTGCAGCAGGTACCCTCACCAAACCCTTCATCTTCAAAACACGAGTCATCTCGAAGGTCTTCGAGCTGCGTGAACCTCAGTACGTACCCAGCATAGAGTCGGTACTTAATAAATATCAACTGGTTATAGGAAGCTGCTGTTTTCTATCCTCAGCTTTAATAACACTTCTGATGAATACCCTCTAGATAATGAACCAGTATTTCTTCCCTTTGTTACCTGCCATTAGCTCTAAGGAAAAGAATCCTCACCTCCTTCTTTGTACGGTTCTCAGTCCTTACAGCAATGACTTGAACGTAGTTAGTGCTAATCAGTATCTCCTGAGTGAAGGATTCATAGCTTGCTCTCTAAACATCCTTTAGTTGACTTTATACACTTCAGAAAAATTTAACAAAACCTATTTCACACTTCCCTTTGTTCATTTCATCGTTTTATTTATATCCTTTTAACTTCAGGATAGTATTTCACTTTCAGTTTCAAAGATACAAGTAAGTAGGAGAAATACAAAGGCAAAATTCCCTCAAGGTGTTTGCCTTTTTTTTCCTGTAATGCAATTGCTTTCTTCTTGCTTATGCACATGTTTACTGTGAAGCCAACATTGACTTAACAACAAAACAAGTATCAGAGAGCATTGCCTTTTCCCATAGAGTTGTATGTGTTTGGAGACATTTTGGGAAATAAGAAATAAGGTTTTTCAGTGTTTGTGCACTATTGCCTTATCATATCTTTTAGGCCAGTATGTTCTCATTTATATCCTATTTTGTAGTAATTAAGAAGAAATCTGGAACTTGGAATTTTAAAATGTATCAATCAATGCATGTTTGGGGGGTCTCCTTGAGGTCAGCACTGAGTGGTAT
This sequence comes from Trachops cirrhosus, assembly GCA_028533065.1. Taxonomy (NCBI): domain Eukaryota; kingdom Metazoa; phylum Chordata; class Mammalia; order Chiroptera; family Phyllostomidae; genus Trachops; species Trachops cirrhosus. The sequence goes on along the minus strand of CM052544.1, from coordinate 15,058,031 downwards.
GGATAAGACTGAAGGAGGTTATTATGTGATTCTTGGTCTTCAGAAGTGGGTAATTTATTTGAGGAAGCAGAGATGACACATGGAACAAAGCGGGACAATTAAATGCTATGTTGTGTGACATTGACTTGAAGGGAGGAGAAGGGCCGAGGCTGTTTGGGCAAGAAGAAAAGAGCCTTTGGTCATTGTGGAGGCAGACGAAAGGACTGGACCTACCGGTTAAGTTGGGGAAAATGGGAGGATATTCCTGCTGCAGTAAGAGTAGAAACATACCACAGGCCTGAAGATGGAATTATGCCGAGACAGGATCGTGAGAAGACAGACTTAGCTGAACCAGAGAACCAGAGGGAATAGGTTAGCTGAACCAGAGAACCAGCGCGCAGCAACTGCTGAAAGGCCGTAAGAGGTCAGGAAAGAAAAAAGTGAGTAATTGTTTAATCTTTGTGCAGGGAGTGGTTTTCTAAGCTTCATTCCAAAGGCATAAACTATAAACGAGGAAAATGATTGAAAATGTTTCATTGTTCTTATGAAATACTCACATTTTGACTAAAGGATTATTTATAAATCTTCATCTAGCAAAACTCAACCATGATGTAAACTAAAAACCAAATAAATTCTTATTAAAAGAAGGATTTTCAGCATAACATTACAAAGGTTTGAAACTCTAGATATAAAAATATGCTCCTAGTACAAATAGGAAAAGAAAAAAAGGAAGCCTCTCCAATAATAGGGACAAAAATTTAAAATGTAGAAGTAGCACTAGCTAACAAACACTTGAGTGCATATCACTAATAATCAAAGAAAGGACAACGAGACAGTATTTTCATCTGCTAGACTTTTAAAATAAACATTTCCTGATGACTAGATGAGATTGAAGTAGACAGAAACAGCCGCTTCCACACGATGTTCATGTGCAGAAAGCTAGCAGACAGGGAGAGTTTGTATTCAGTTTGAAAGAAGGTTATGAAACTTTACAAATATCTATGCCTTTTATACATCAAGTTCAATGCTAGAGATATCTGCTAAGGGGTTGATGTATGTATGCACAAGGGTGCTGATTACAGCATTGCTTTTTAATAGAGAAGATTGTAAGTAATCTGAAGTTCCATCAATAGGGAGTAGATCCAATAAAGGGTTTCATATCTTTACAACGAACTACTACAGCCATGAAATCAATGAATGCAAATGTATTGACTAGGGAAACTGACATATTGTAAAGTTATAAAAAGCTATAAAGCAGTGCTATAATATGATTCCTAATTTGTCTTTTAAAATCTGTGCATGTGTGTGTATGCTTATGTTCATGTTTCTAGAAAATCATAGGAAAGTTTTTGTCTGGGTTTTTGGAATCATAGATATTTTGAGATGCTTTTGAGTATGAACTGATGATCATTGCAAATAATTAACACTGGAAGTGAAGTTCTTTCCAAAAAATAATAATAATAGGTTAAGAGGAAGCAAGCAAACACATAAGGATCTTGATGCAATTAGTAGAAGAATATACACAAGAAAGGAGCACCTTGCATTGATTACTTGTATTCTACAAGATGCAGTGGAGCAGAAAGGTAGGATTTAGGAAGTCAAGCTAAACTCGGGTGAGCGATAGGGAAACACGGAACATCTGGGGCCAGAGGTGGGCCAGTGTGCTGTAGCACACCAAGACAGGACATAGGCGCCTGAGAATGACATGAAGATGACGGTTCATTTTCAAATATGACTTTGAGGTGACAATGGGACACCATATGATGTGGTTTAAGGCAAAACGGAAGAGCAGAAACAAGGTCTGAGTCCAATGGCAGAAACAGGAACTTAGATATCATCTCCATCCGGGTGACAACTGAGTGCTAAGTGTGAACAAGATTGTCTAAATTTAGGACAAAAGAATGACTGTAGAGGAGGATGGTTAAGACAGCTTTATTCTTCTCCCCTCCTATCTGTGCCATGTGTTTCTTAACCTATGGTTTGAGGTTGTGCTTAACACGATGAGGTTCTTTTAACTGTTAAGAAAAGAATTTGTTAGTAGCAAGAGTATTTAAGTGATACGTTTCACTCAACACTTGGCTAGCAGAAACTTAACCCATCTTAACATCTGAAATTTTGTTTTCCAGGTTTAAATTGTACCCTCTGAAGTTGTCCTCTGCCGTTCCCTTCCTATTTGTTTGTAATGAATCTTGTATTGCAGTGGCTCTTTTGTGTGGCACGAGTTTTGAAGTTTTATTTAGAAAGAATGAGACAGATGGATATGTTTCATTTGTTGGTGAGCTTGTTTAAGTGATTGCATTATTAAGTGATATGTATTATTTGTTTGATTGACCAGTTATTTTATGTGGGCTTTTTTTTTCTCAAGTTGTATTTTAGGGCACTAGTTTTCAAACTTGAGCACAGTAAAGAATTCTCTAGAGAACTCTCTGTGCTAAGACATTGATATACTTGTTTGTTTTTTGAGATTCTGACTCAATAGGTCTGGGGTGGGGCCCGAGGCATATTTCTCATGTTCTCTGAAGTGATGCTGTTGCTGCTGGTCTGCACACTGGGGCATGAATAATTCTGTTCTAGGAAACATTACATGGGAGCCGCTTGCATTTTCATGGAGCCTCTATAAACAAAGACATGTCCAGCTGCATCACCAGAGACTCTTGGAAAGTTATTGATGATGGCTCTTTCTGATTATCGTCATGTACTATTTAGCCTTTTATCCGGATTTTAATTTGGCTATAATTTAAATAATTGAAATTGTTTTTGTGGCTTTATGCTCCTTGATGTCAGTGTCTTCAGACTTTCACGATACGGTTGGAAAGGGACTTCAAGGGGAGCACAGTGAGTTGTGCCCAGGATCTTGGCAAAAAAGAAAAATTAGTTTGCCTTCTGAAACTTAGAATTAACTGACTTTGTTACTCCATGCCAACAAATAGTATTTTCCAGAAACATATGACTATCTAGTTCAATCAGTGATTTGTCAAGCTATCTAAGGGAAGAGTATATCAGGTGTGGTACCAAGGGAAAGGACCTTTGAATGCTGAATGAAAGTCAAACATTCTTGCCAACAGAAAAGGCGTAACTGCTATGCGATGAGGGTGCTTTGTCATGACTCAGCCTGGTCGGGGGGATAACAATTCCTCTTCTCTGTCTATTACCCTGTTCTATTTTTTAAATTGCACCTTATTATCAAGCTCCCTATGTTTTCATTTCTGCAAAACTTGAACAATTGACCACAAGGCTATCTGTTGTCTTTCGATAAATCAGCCATCTTATTTGCACGTTAGTGTCATGTGAATTGACTTAGGTTGAATCTGTCTCCAGGATTCTGATCATCTCAGTGTGTGCTGAATAAGTCCAGCTCGTGAATCTGCAGAGTTAGGGAAACAACACGGACCACCAAGACAGCCATCAGCCATGCCTGAATGCAGACTCATCTGTTTTTCTGAGTACTTTACCTGCTGTTCGCTTATTCACTCCCTAGGAAACAGAACTAGAAAATTTTATAAAACTGAAAGGAATTTTGAAATCATCAGGGCCAGACCTTTCACTGTGAAGCTGAGCCATACCCTTCCGTTGGAATCTGACTATCTCTTGAACCTGGCAATTGACATGACTCAAAAGGCTAAGTTCACTGTTCAGAAATATCCCACAGCCTGCTGGGGGTGTTTCTACTTTGTGATATCTTCCTCTGAAGTGTAGTGCTTGACCCTGGCTTCAGATGCTAATGCCAGAGTGAGAATCCATCAACCGTAACCCCTACGCCCCTTCTTTGGTTTAATTTAAGAAGTCCATATCTGCATTATAAAACTTGTCTGTTTTGTTTAACTTTAAAAATGAACTTCTCTTTCATTGAATTTCTCTTTTTAACCTTTTAGCACAGGGCAACACTTCTTGATAAAAACCTCAAAGAATAAATCCTATTGACACGAACATACTCTTAACAACATATCAGAGGGAAAATATGCATCAGAAAACCAAATACGGTTGAATGGATTTTGGACTTATTGTACTAGGACCATACATTTGAAAACATGCATTCAAATACTCATTACTTTATAAAGGGCAATACAATTTTTTTAAATAAAGAACTCTTAATATTTATTTGTTTTTAAATATTATCTGTTATAATGGGAAAAAGTGATCATAAAATTTTGATTCTAATCATTTCCTATTATTTTGAGTTTCACTTTTTCTGTTCTAAAAGAGGTGGCTGCCAGGATGAGGGATAATACGTGCAGCTTACCTGATATGTGGTCCTTGGAACCTACCTGAGTATTGATAGTTATTCTTCAGAAGAATATTTAGAAAGGGTGGCAAGACTAAACAAAGATGGATTTAAACACATGCTGAGAATATATCTGGATTCCCTACTTTTTAGCCCTTCCTCTGCCTTCTTCAGCTTGTTCACTGTTGGATCCGCTGAGATCACTACCCTGCAGACAGAGACCTGCCCCAATCTTGACTCATGTAAACAGGCTGTTATGGCTCTAACCTTACTGCCTGGAAGATCTCAGAAATAAATCACCCACCCAACCATGAGAGGTGGTAATGTCATCGCAAGTGCTGGCGGTGCCCTTCACTGCCCACAAGGCCACCTCTAGGTATCCACGTTGCTCTTCGGTTTTGTAGAATATACTTCTGCCTTAACCCCTGCTCACTATCTAGTCAGTTGCCCCACCTGATTTACTGTCCTCCTGGTGTTCTATGCTATTTTATGGTAAAGCCCTGGATCCTAGTAATGGTCATATCCATCTTCTTCCTCCTAATTGAAATCTAATCTATTGCTACAACCCAGTGACCTGAGCCTTACCTTGCCCCACTCCCCAAATACCCACATAGAGCTCTTCACCGACTGAACTTTTTGGCCTTGCCACCAAATTAATGTACAGCATCAGTGACTGCTTCTTGAGCCATTATCTAAGTCTGCCCTTTAGGAACCGCCCTCTCTGCCAACCACATATATGGCTCCTGCCCAACTCTATGAGCTCATCTCCTACCATGCTCTTCCTCACCCTCTCACATTCCAGCTGCAATGGGCTTCTTTTTATTGTTCTGACATGTCAGGACCTTGGCAAGAGCTGTTTCCTTTTCCTTGATTCCCCTCCTCACCCTGCTCAGTCTTAGCATAAATAGTTTCTTCTTGTCTTTTAGATCCCAGTTTAAATGCTTTTGCTGATCACCCAGTTTAAAAGCAGTCCCCAATCAAGCTTCATTGCTGACCATATTTTAACACCCTCTAATGCATGCAGCTCTTACGATTACTGGATTTTTTCTTGTTTATTTTCTTGTTTGCTTACTAAATGTCTTCCCCTTTAAATATAACCCTACAAGAACAGAGATCTGGTCTATCTCATTCACTGCTGTAACCCAAGAGTCTAAACAATGGTTGGCACATAGTAGTTGCTCAATAAAGATTTGTTAAGTACCCAGCTACCTCTCAGGTTTATTTTTGTATCTGGAAATTCTCCCAATTTCTGTTCCAGATTATATGCCAAGATCATGCTTCCTTTGTCTTTGGCTACAACAGTGAACCTACTTACCTCAGATACATTAGCCAGATTCACCCACCTCTGCTAGCTTAGAAGACATTGATAATGGCTAGCCATGCCTGCCAGAGCCTTAGAATCCTCCTAGTGTTTTAGGAGACACCACCAGTTTACCTGGGCATAAAATCAAAATGGAATGTTCATTTTTATCTGTAAAGGCGTTTCTGAATTTCCATCCTACTGAGATTGGATTGATGGGAGCTGCCATGAATTATCCACATTCTCTTTTCAAATAAAGTAGTTTTTCAGAAGATTGTTTAGGGAAATTTTGTTTTTCATTTTAAAAACACTCGAAGGAAGTTACCAAAATAGTAGTGGTATTATAGATCCAGAGTTTGGAGCCCACTACAGCTCAGCAGTCAGAACAGTCAGAATGGATATGAACCTCCGTGGGCCAGGGAGCATTCCTCAGCTGTTCTAAAAGCACGTGAAAAAGCAATTGCACACACCCATGTGGGCACACTTTCATGCCCATGTGTTACTTGACACTTCTTTTCTCTTAGACTTTTACAAAACTTCTATTTTAAAATTTTCATGGTGTGGACATCTAATTTCACTAGTCTAGCATCCATTCTCCCTTGTTTTCACAAATGCAGGCCAGTTTCCTTATTGGGAGACTAAACTTTGGTTGGATATGGTTTTAGTTCAACTTGTTATCAAAGGGCAAAGAGCATGGACAAAAGGTAGACTCTTAACCCAAGCTGAGAAAAGCAAGTGTTCTTTCTTAAGAAGGTATATCTTGGTTTATTCATGTTAACTTTAGCGTTGAAAAGACACTGCCTATTAACTCCCTCAGCTTAGATTCCCACAGCTTCTCTGATTCCCATCAAACACCTGCTTCTTCAGATTTGCCTTTCTGTAGTTGGTTAGACTTTTTTGCTTTGGTTTATAAGAGTCAATTACTATTATTTGCAGCCATGAAACCCTAACACATATGGAGTCTTTAATAAATGTTGAATAATAATAAGATGAAAATTGTTTTAGTGTTATGAAGAAATACAGTAGAACCTTAAATTTCCCCCTTCCTTCGTTCTCTATTTCAGGTGTAACCAGACCTGTGTGATGTGGGTGTTTACATGAGGAGGAAGCAGTGGTTACTTCCAAACAATGTAGACTTCCTTACCAGAGGGTCCCCTTCAGTTGATCAAGTTGAGGGTCTATATCCTTGGCTTTGCTTATTATGTATTCTTTGGAACCTTGCTCAGTTCTTCCTGCCCCATCTCCATCTTTATTGTCCTGCTACTATCTTATCTGCTCTAATTTTACCTTTAGAGATTAAAAATGAATCTTTTTTTTCTCTTGTTCTGTCATTATGTCCTCTGTCCCATTGAGTTTTACTCATTTGGTAGCTTCTACAGTGCATAGCAAGGTCGTTGTGTCTTTCTGCTAGACAGAAAGCCACATTTTAATTTAGTCTGTTAATGTAAGAAAAAACACACATTTAAGAAGGAACTTGGTATTCTAAAAAATATATTTTCTGCTGCATTTGCCAATCTTATTTAAAATAGCTATGACTTCTGCCACTATTTCCATTTCATTCATCGAACTCAGGTAGCCTTAAAACGTCCTCTCCTCTCCATCTTTCCTCCATCCTCTTACCAAATGTCCCCACCTGCGTTAGTGTCCATTCCACAGCCTATCAGAGAGCTAACCAATGCATCGTGGTTTATCTAAAGAAATCACATTGGAGAATTGGAAGAAAGTTGAACTCTCTGCTGCACAAATGTTTTGCATTGCTCATAAGCAATTATGTGTGTATGTTAGTCCTATTTTGAGGAATTCATTTATAGTTGGTGCTGCAGTGAGTAGGCATATGATTCTCTATTTATAAAGTGGCTTCTACTCCCTTCCCATGCTTATCTGGCTAGAAGTGGTGGTCTATATTGGGAGAGGGGATTTTCTGTAGGGCCGGATTTTGGTGGGAACCAGCAGGGAGACCCAGGAGGATTTAGGTGACTCATCTCAGTGCACTGCTTGTGTTTCCTTGGGATGTGTTGTTGTTCAGTGCAAAGTTGAAGCCTGAGCAGACCAGATGGGAAAGTCCATGTACAGTGCTAAACAGGTAGACAGTGGCTGCTCTTGGTGGTGGCACTTCAAGAGAAAAGAAGGGGAACATGCCTTCTGTGGGGCAGGCGTTCATTATAGTAATCCCAAAGCAGTTTCATTCTGCCAGTGTACAGAATAGAAGCCTTTGTAAATTAATTGCTTGTCTATGATTTGAGGGGGTGCAGAAGAAGAGTATAAATCAATTATTGGTTGATGGACAATGTTGTTATTCATATAAGAGGTTTAATATTACATATGATACATGTTAAATGAATAAATATTAGGAAATGAATAAATCATTAGGTGAATACATATGTAAATTTTATGAATCAAAATATTACAACTTGCTTTTTGCCTTAGAGTTAAATTTACTGAAAATATGCCAGATTCCTTGCTGCTTAAAAAATATAAGGCTATATATAGCAATTTGTGTAATAGCATTTTTGTAAACCTGTAAAGTAGTATCAACATTTTTAAAATAGCTGTGGGATGGTATGTTCTGGCAACTGAGATGAATATTTAAAACTGATAAAGGTTGAGTTTAACTCATCATCGAGTTCTAGCTTGTCATAGATATTTGGAAAAGTGTTTGAATTCATGGTGCTTTTATTTCATCTGTGAGTTAAGGGAAAATTTTATTCTGCAAATATTTATTTAGCACTTGCCTTGTATGAGGCACTCTGCTAGGTTGGAAGCATTGGCTTATTGGAGGAGACAGAGTTATTTTCATATTGCATTTTCAGAGTCTGTCGGTGTCTAGGATGTAGAAAGTACTCAGTCAACACTGGGTGAATAAGGTAGATAAATTACTAAATAAGAATCAGTATATAATTTAAGAAGGGATTTCAGACAATAGCATGCATGCCTAGTATGTGATATATTATAAAATATGTTTAGTCCTATAGTAGGTAGAGAAACCTGCCAGGGCCAGAGTTTAGTGATAATGTCAGTGTAGAATCTCTGGTGAAAACTTCGTGGAAGGTATGTTGTTTGAGATGTAATCTGAAGATCGTGTAGAATTTTGTAGCAGTGTCTGAAGGGATGGTCTGACCAAAAATCTGGAGTTGGAAAGTATACACTTAAGAGATATAGAGAATAGTGATTGAAAACATGGAGGAAAAACTGGAAAAGAAAGTTTGGTTAGAAATCAGGACAATCTTGCATGTCATGGTAGGGATGCTATATCCTTTCACTGAGATCATGAACTCTAATTTTTTTCAGTGTGGGATGTTATTATCAGACAATAGTTTTGAACACTTATGCTAGTATTGTGTAAGATGGGGATCCTAAAGACAGAACTTGGAAGCAAGAGGTAAGGTTAGAAATTTTGAAAATAACCCAAGGAAGAGATCATGAACGTCTGGCTGTGGAAAGTCCCTTTGAAAGTGAAGAAGAATTGTAGAGGGAGCGAGCATTTGTAGATGTGGGGCAGTAGTCTGATGAGTGAGGGACAGAGAGGTTTCAAAGGTGAGTCAGATGCTTCATCCTGGAATGACCCTAAAGATGGAACATTGTCACCTGTGAGACGAAGTGTAGGTTGAAAGAACCAGATGTGAGGACAAACAATGAGTTAAGTTTTGGATATGCAAATTTGGAAGTGTTTGTCTTCTTGTCAGCCTAGAAAATGGTAGAAATTTGTACTGAGGGTTATAATAAAGATCTGGAATAAAAAATCTGATTTAATCACATTAAGAAGAGCAATAATAGCAACAACTAACACTTGGAAGGTTTGCATTGTACTGACTCATTAAATTGCTGCAGTAACCTATGAGGTAGGTGCTATAGTTGTCGTCATTTTACTGATATTTAGAAGTAGTCAGCATAGCTGTTATAACAAACGAGATTAAAATGGAAATTGTGGAAATAGAGAAAAAATGCAGGACACAGTCCCGTAGAGTGTTAAGGAGCCAGTCAATGAAGACACAAGCATTAGAGAAATAGAAGCAACAGAAATGAGTATTATGATAGCAAAGAGAATATGAAATATCATAATAAGAGAGGCATTTGGTGATTTCATGTAGCGGAAAGAGTTTAAGATATTTGAGCATATTTGTGGTCTCAGTCGAAGGACAAGGTGGCAGTGAAGGGTTGGAGATGTGAAGTGATGGGTCAGATGCCATTGAACATGTATCCTGCACTGGGGGTGAGAGTAGCAGGTAGTGATAGATTAAGGGCACAGATGGGAAAATTGGCCTTAGAAAACTTAAACCATAATCACTTTTTTTTCTCTAAGAAGGGAGGAAAGAAGGGTTGGCTGAGGACAAAGATAAATTTTATGTCGGGATGAAGTAGAAATAGATCATGTCTGAAACCTCTAAGCTCAATAAAGTAGGTCATCTTCTGAGAGAGAGCTGGGGGCCTGGGAGAGGTCAGATCTAGGGAGGCAAAGGCAGAATTTTCTTCCTCGTAGAGCTTCGTGCTTTGTAGTTCCAGTAATTAAGGAATTTGAAATAGAGGAAACTATTACTAAATGCGCAGGAAACACATGCAGTAGAATTGGGTCCTTTCCACAGAAATTCTGAAGTGCTTTGAATCCAAGATTTTAAGCTTTTTTTAAAAATAAAGTCTTGATTTTTAGTGAAATTCCACAACCGTGGTTAAGAATGAGAGGCTTATATACCATATTTGTGTGTGAGCATGTCAATACTTGGCTGTATTTGTGGGAAGGTTTTTTTTCTTCCTGAGGAACATGAAGCAAAGAAAAGTCACAGAAGTTACCTCCTCCATCCTCTCCTTTCCTTTTTGTTATTTGGCTAAAGCTGGAGGGGAAAATCATTCAAAATGAACCTTTGGGGTAATCTGATGTGATAAAAATTTACTGTCAGGTGGCACTTCGGGGAGCAGCAGTTGGCATATTTGTTTATTTTTATGGCTCTGATGGTCATTTGTTAGTCTATTTTTATTACACAGATTAACAAGTGTTTTATCTCCACTGAGCTTTTCTGTTATTAAACAAGAGTGAAGGAAAGCAAGGCAAAGCAAAACAAAACATAAAACCTTTTAGTTTGCACAGTGCAACTCCCAGTGTGTCCAAATCTATGTCCGATGTTATATATCAACATTGCCACTGGGTTATCACTCCTGAGTGCTGCCTTTTCTGTGGTCTAAGCCATAGGCATTTCTTCTCCATTCATATCCCTGATTGTGTAGGTTAATGGTGTTGCTGAGCATGGTACTGGTTGATAAACAGAGCTAATAAGCAAAGCTCAAACATTATCTTTTATGTGCAAACAGATCTGAGGTCCATTTGGTAGGGTCTCTTTTTATCTCCAGAGAGCCCTGGCAGGACAATATCATTCTCCAGTTCTCTAATATGGCTCTTCTGTTAATTGAAATTGAGATGTCTGATCAGTCTAGGTTTGGAAGAATCTAATACGTTTCTATAGACTTCTTTATACTTCATAGCCAGGCCGCAAGGAAAGAACAGGTGAGGTGCATGTGATGGGCACTGCCTGCCAGACTGATTGAGGAATAAATACTTAAGATTCTAAATGTGTGTCTCCTGTTATGATGTATAACCCCTCAAAGGAAGATGGTATTGTTACAGGAGATATATGAAGCCACAGAAGAAATATGGCATATGTTCCTAGGGTACCCATTTTATTGAGGCATTTGGAGAAAGTTTGACATTTTCTGTTGTAGGCAACTGGAAGCCACCATGGAGTAATAAGCATGGGAAAAATACAATGAAATTTGCATGTAGGAAGATTTGCTTGATTGTGGCATATATACTTGGCTAGCAGAAGGTTAGAATAGGGAAATGAGAGGGCTTGAATTGGATCAGAAATTCCTAACGTATACTTCCCAATACATTTGTTCTGTGAGGAGCACATTAAAAGAAAGGACTCTCAAACAAGTGTGGGAAAGCCTGCATAGTTCATCTATTCATGGAGAACCCAATGCTGATTGGGTGTATATGAAAGGCTTTGAGAAGATCTGAAGGTAAAAAACCTGTTTAAATTGGGTGAACCCAACATATCCCAAGTTTTGTGACCACATAGTCTGTGCAGAATAGCACCTCCAGTGTTATACTCAAAATTCTAAGACAATTATCAGGTAGTTCCCATCTAAAACAACCAGTTATTGTTTCTGGTTGTTTTATTTTATTTTATTTTATTTTATTTTATTTTATTTTATTTTATTTTGTTTTATTTTATTTTATTTCTTAGGTTGAACATTAGATAACGTAATTAAGTTGTATTGGGAGGCCATGTTTTTTGAGGACTATATGCTCTATTGTTAAAACTTGAACTGCCCTCAACTTGGCTTGATGTTCACTTACATACAAACAGAAGAGAATCAAGAACAACTGAGGAGAAGACAAAGCAGTATTTCAGCACTTGAGTTCACCCTCTGTTATAAATTCATTAGCGGAATGGTGGTGGCCATAGTAAGTGACCAAAAATTTAAATCACCAATTTGTTTTTATTGTTTCTGTTTTCTTTCTCTTTGTCTGCATTTATGTCTGTGTGTCTTTTCTCTCTCCCTATATATCTGCAAGTCTCTGTCTATTACTCTTCCTTAATCTCTGCCACTCTACCCCTCCCTCTCCTTTCTTTTCCCTTCCCTCTCCTTTAATTTTCTCCCAGCCAGTATATCTATGAACACAGAGTTCAATTCGTAAATTAAATGTACATGTGCTGTGACTCCCTTTATTGACCTTTTGCCGAACTGCTTTTCCCGGGAAACTGTAGACACTTTATATGATCCCAAGATCCCTTTCTTGCCTTTGATCTGCACACTCCCCTCTCCTGGATCCTGTGGGTTGAGTTCTGCTTTTCCCCCTAACATCACTACCCCCACAGTGTTTCCGTCGGTTCAGGACAGAGGCATGAGAAGGATAAGGGCTCGCTCTTACACAAACCCCTTAGCAAGTCCTTTCTGCATTTCTTAGTGCCGACCTGGAAGGCATTTTCTTATCATCTGTGGATCACATAATTAATTACTTTTTTAAAGGAATGTTCACATTTCTTATCTTGCTTGTTATGCACGTCATTTTTCAAACTTTGGAATGATGAACTGGCATTTCAAGTAAGGGTGGTCCCACAAATCAAACTCAGTGTGACTTTGGTTTCATTTCTTTGTTGAAACATCTGGTCTTGTTTAGTGCACAGCAAGAAAGAGGTGGGAAACACGCAAAACCCTCATTGCCCTGTCTTTATCTGCCATTATGTTGTGAAACTTACTGCCTCCAGTAGAGAAATGAAGTTAATTCTGCAATAGCCACATTTTCCAAGGCTCATTTTCATGTCCATGGGCATGAAAACTATGCATATGACCAGCTTTTCTAAATTCCAGACTGGGATTCCTGTCTTGAACAAGGAAGGTTGAGATGCAGGTCACCGGTGTCTGCGGTGACAGAATTTCCTTGCACGCTGTCACGTTAAATGTCATGGCATTAGTAAGGGTGCTGTGAACCACCACTACCTCTCAGATTTGCCAGCCACAAAAGAGGACTTCTTCCTCTCAGGAATCCTAAAACCTCCTCCTAGGGATAATGTTCTACAGCTTAAGGGTGGCAAAACTTTGTTAAAACAGCATGATGACCACAGAAAAGACAGCTTTCACCTCCAATGTGGCAGTGTGTACCAAGCAGGTGACGGCGCATAGACGAACAGAACGTTTATAAGTCCAATATCTTTTATAGAGATTCTCTCTTGAATGACAGCCTCAAGTCTTGGCTCTCTTCCCACCCAGGGTCTTTTTGTTGACAGCTCTTGGCAAAAAGAATCCTAGGTGAGTAGAGAGTAGTCAGTATAACCTAAAGGGATAAGCCTTGAACAAATATGTGAAAATCTCCTTGTTTCTACTTTTTATCGTCTTCCTGCCTGGTCATGGGTAGGTGCTCTTCCTTTGGTTGTGTATGTGGTGATGATGCAGGGGTGGGTGTGTTGAGGGCATGGTAGTGACAGAAGCAGTCATAATGACAATAGCTAGGATTATATATGCCACCTACTTCATGCCAGGCCCCAGTCGAGGTATTTTATATATTAACTCAGTCCTCGTAGTAACCTTATTGTAAAGCTGCGTGATGCTGTCTCCCACGGATTTGGATATACTGTAATTGGCAGTTGTCTTCAGGGTCCTTGGAACTCTCAGCTGGCTAGCTAACTCTGGTCATTTCATTAATCACACAGTAATCCCTTCTCATTATTTGATGGGATTGAATCTTTAGGTTCTGTTTCAAAAATATGACATGGGCTTACGATCCTACTAGTGTCCTCATTTTACAAAGGAAGAGATTGAGGTACAGAGTGTTTAAATAGATTTTCCAAGATCACAAAGCTAGAAGGCTTATTAAGTTAGCATGGCCCCAGAGTCCATGACTTCTGCTACTACTGTACAGGCTGAGGTTTATAAGATAAAGTTGCTGCTTTAGAGTCAGAAGACCATGGTCCTGATTTGGGTTTAGTTACAGATGCCGTTACCCCACAGAGGCATAGGGGTGGAGGGAACCAGGCATGGTATGCATAAAGCCTGCTGGGGAACTGGCTTGTCAAGGGGCCTCAACTTTGAATTCAAGTCTCAAGTTTTATCTCAAAATGAGTTATGAACTGGAGGAATTATTTTAAAAACTAGCTTCTTGTATCAAACATGAGTGATGTCCTGTATTGTATTTTTTTTTCTTACATAGAGGTGTTATTTCCTAAAGTGCCACAAAAAGCCAGGTGCTTCTGCATAGTAAAATGATTCTAGTAGCTGGCATGTGAGATCAGTAAGAAATATGCCAAAGGAACATTGGATCTTCTATCTGGATTTGACTTTGGGGAATCTGGGATTGGGAAAAATTCTAAATGCCTGCAGTCAGAAATATGGAGCTTGAATGCTTGTAATCTGAAGCTTTTAGGCATAGGAACATGGCCATCTCTGGTCTAATCACAGCCTTGGCTAAAATCTAACTTGAAATTTAACCCGAAAAATAAAACATATAAATTAAATTCTATTGACACCATTGAAAAGCAATTGATGATATTTATCAATAACCTTGAAAGATTAATCAACTTTCATCTAATTGTCTTATACTTAGAGAAGTGGGAAAGTTTAATATTTAGGGATTTCTTCATTGTTCTATCTGTCTGTCTATCTATCTATCTATCTATCTATCTATCTATCTATCTATCTATCTATCTATCTGGAGGACAATATTCTAGTTGAAAAGATAACAAACAGAAATATATGAAGTGTCAAAATGCTCCTTATTCCAATTCCACTACCCAAAGTTCCATCACTTTTTCCCAGCATCACTGAGATATAATTGACAAAAGTATTTATAGTGTACATGTTTTGATATACACATACATTATAAAATGATTATCACAGACAAGAAATTTAACATATCCACCCATTCACAAAGTTATAATTTTTTGTGTGCTTGGTAAGAACATTTAAGATCTATTCTCATAGTATATTTCAAGTATACAGTACAATATTATTATAGTCGCCATGCTGTACATGAAATCTACAGAACTTACTCACCTTGCATAATTAAAACTTTATAGATTTTGACCAACATTTTCTTATTTCCTTTACCCTCAAGCTCCTAAAACCACCATTCTACTCTCTGCTTCCAAGTTCAACATTTTTAGAATTCCAAATTCCACATATAAGTGAATTCATGCAGTATTTGTCTTTCTGTGCCTGGCTCTTTTCACTTAGCATAGTGTCCTCTAGGTTCACCCATATCATTACAAAGGACAGGATTTCCTTCTTTTTTAAGTCTGAATTATATTTCACTGTGTGTGTACATACACATATCTCACAATGTCTTTCTTCATTGGTCTGTGGACACTTAAGGTTGTTTCTATGTCTTGGTTGTGAATACTGCTGCAGTGAACATGGAAGTATCATCAAGATACTGAATTAATTTTTTATATACAGTCCCAGAAATGGGATTGCTGAGTCATATTGTACTTCTATTTTTTTTTTTTTGAGGAATCTCCATAGTGTTTTCCATAGTGGCTGTACCAATTTGCATTCCCACCAGTAGTGCACAAGGGTTCCTTTTTCAGCATCCTTGCCAACACTTTTTTCTCTTTTCTTTTTGATAACAGCCATCATTAAATGTAAGGTGATATCTCACTGATTGGCATTTATCTGATGATTATTAATTGATTTTGTATACCTATTGTTTGCTCATTTACATGTCTTCATTTTAGAAATGTCTATTCAGATCTGTTGTCTATTTTTAAATCAGCTTATTAGTTTTCTTGCTATTGAGTGGTTTGAGTTTCTTATGTATTTTGAATATTAACCCCTTATTTTTCATATTGTTTGCAAAGTTTTCTTCCATTCTGTAGGTTGTCTCTTCACTCTGTTGATTTCTTTTCTTTGCTGAAGCTTTTTTAGTGGGATGCAGTCCTGTATCTTTGTTTTGCTTCTGCTGCCTGTGCTTTTGGGAGCATATCCAGAAATCACTGTTCATACCAAGGTCAAACAACTTTCCCTTTATATTTTCTTTTAGTAGCTTTACCGTTTTCAGGTCTTAAGTTTTTAATCCACTTTGAGAAGATTTGAATATATGTTGTGTGGTAAGGGTCCAATTTCATTCTTGTGCATGTGGAAATCCACTTTTCCCAGCATCAATTTATTTAAAGAGACGGTTCTTTTTCCATTATGTGTTCTTGGCAACTTCACTGAAGAAAAACTCACTATGAATGAGTAGATTTATTTCTGGCCTCTTGATTCTGTTCCATTGGTCTATATGTCTGTTTTTATGTCAAAAGCATACTGTTTGGATTATTATAGCCTTGTAATATATTTTAAATTCAAGTGTTATAATGCCTCCAGCATTGTTCTTTTGGCTGAAAACTGCTTTGTTCATTCTGGGTTGCTCGTGGCCAGTCATTTTTAACAGGATGGCATGTCCTTCTAAACCTCATTCTCATTATGTTTATTTCTCCCTTTGTCATACACACACATGTGCATACATGCATTCATGAACACACACACATTTAGTGAGATGCATATACAGAACTACAATTTTTTAAAAAATGTGGTAAGACTAGAGATACTGCTCAATAACTTACCTCTTTGGTTTGCAGGCTGGCGCTCAATCCACTGAGCTACACCAGCCAGTGGGTCAGTAACTGATTTCTTTAATGAAATTATCAGTATATTTTTTGTGAGACCATGTAGATCTACATAATTCTTTTCTCAACTTTATAGTGGATTAGAATCATGATGTTCTATTAGGCATTAAATTTAGTGAACATTAAGAATGCTTCCAATTTTGATGATAAAAGCATGCTGAAGTAACACACAGGTCACTATATTTTGCCACATGTATAGAAGCATGCCCATGAAATCGAATCTTAGAAGTAGAATTGCTGAGTCAAAAGGTCATTTAAATTTTTATAGACTCTTCTGCTCTGCCACCATCATTGATGAATCACCAATTTACTTTCCCACAATGTGTGACCGTACTTTAGGTTTAGTTTTATGTTCTTTTTTCTAGATTTCTGACATAAATGCTGTATCTTTCATCTTATTATAAATTTATTTTAGGCTATAATATTTTTTTTGAGTACTCTGTTGGCTGCATCTCAGGTTTGGATATATACTACTAACAATGGTATTCAGAAGGATTAGGAACTGGGAACAACCTATCAAAAAAGGTGCCGTGGCCACCGAACAACTGGTATGGCTGGCCATACTGGTGTGAATCAGCAGGATACCAGATAGATGTGGCTTTCACTAGGATTTGCTTCCTGAAGCCCATCTTCTAACCAAAATGTACAACTTGATGTTTTCTGAATATGTCAAATGTATTTTATCCACATGCCTCACATCAGTGACTCTGGTGGTCAAAGTTCTCACCCATTAATCGAGGCGCATCTCAAAATGATATCTCCCTAGTAAAGAAGAAGTTCGTCTTCTATGAACTATCTTTTCATTTTCTCTGAACTTGTACCGGGATTTGTTATCTTCACCAGGGGTCAGCAAACTTTCCTGTAAAGGACTAAATAATAGGCATTTTGAGTTTGATGGACAAAGACTCTCCATTGTATTCACCTCTGCTCTTGTAACATAAAAGCATCCATAGAAAATACTTAAACAAATGGGTATGGCTGTGTTCTCATAAACTGCATTTACAAAAATAGTTGGCTAGCCTCTGGGCCATATTTTACTGACCCGTGTATTTTGAGCTACACTATTTAATAGTTATTGTTACTTTTAAAATCTTCTCTTCTGCACTAATTAATTCTTGGAAATGAGGCTAAGTTATGCTGTGGCTTAAAATTTAATTCCTGTGCACTCAAGAAGCATTTGTTGGATGAGTAAAAAATGCTAAAACCATTGTTACTCACCTGTAGGAATTTTAGCAGTTCTAATATGAACCATGAATACTGGATATATTTAAATACCAAAATAAAATTTGTCCAACACTTTAATTTGGTGTACAATTTATACTTCTATTGCTCCCTTGTCCGATTTAGTTTATTCTTTGAGATTTTCTCTTTTTTTTTCAAAATGTTTTTAGAGATAAAAGGAGTCTAGAAAACAATCAGTCTGACATGAAAAAGGTCCTAAATCAAAATGTGATAGGTCTATGCTCTTGAGCCCTGTGATGGTTGTTCTTGTCTAAAAAGGTTTATGTAAGTTGCTAATTTGTTTTTGGCTTAGGGAACCTAAGCTATGATATAGCTGAGCAATGATATATTCAGAAAGCAAACATGATATGGTACATGAAGTATGTTATTTTTTTCACCCTTATATTTCATTCTATGTCCTGATTGGGATATTCTTTAGGAGATCTACAGTAGCATACTGAGTTTTGTTCAGTCTCCCTCTCCCTGGGTTTAGGCTTTAACTGAACCTAAAAGCTTTAAATAACCTATAGTGGAAAATCTCACTTATTCTGTTTGTAGTGTGACGGGCTCATGAATGTAAAATGAAGTTGAAACCATTCCGAGGCCACAGAGGAAAAGCACGTATAAGCTATTATTAATTGGATTGAAAAGACAAGAAGGAAGTAATACCTATAATATATATATCATACAAATGAATAAAAATAAAGTAGACATTTCTTATTTTTAAATAAGAAATTTAAGAAATTATAAAATATGAGATTATATATTTACATATTAAAGATTTGACAAGGACTGCTTCTCCTTACTGACTATAAAAAATCAAAGGATACAGTGACGTCATATCACTTGAACTATATAGTTCACCTTTCGGAAGTAGCGAGATGATGTTTTACTCACCTTCAGTTTTCTTCTTACAAGACTACACTTGTTTTTCTTCTCACAAGATCCACTCATGGAAAGAACAGCTTGTCTTATTACCCTCCAGTGGAAATGAGTTATGAGCCTTTTATCTGGAGTTTACAGGGCAGCTTTAACCTCTTTACAGTTGAATTTCAGTGATGAATGCAATATCTTATTTCATCTTAGTTAATTTTTTTCAAGAATTCCTTTCCTGTTCTGATTTGTAGGTACATAGAAGATAATAATGGGAAAGCTCAAATTACCCCACTTGGGATCCTGTTAAACACTTTTCTATTGTCCTGCAAGTCTTCAGTATTAATTTCCTGTTTTTGCTTCTGCTTATGTGAATCCAACTAGAAAAACCAGGCATTTGTGACATTCATAACAATTGCTCTATTTCAAAGGAAAGCTTGCCTTTTATGTAATACTCATCATAAAATAATCCTTCATGTCTTAATTTGGCTAACTTTTTCTTGGATTTATAAAATGGGCAGTTGGGAATCTTGTAAACTAATGTAGAGACGGAGGGCACATGGGCATCAGTTGCATGCGGAGATGATGATTTATAAAGATGCGGAAGGGTCTAACTTAGGTGCCGTAAGCAAGAGTCACAGGGGGAGGGACACACACTGCATAAGAAAGCTGGATGGCCTTATGTGTCACCTGGCCAATATCTTGCATTTTTTAAAAAAACTCCTTGAAAATATGGTATAAAGTCCTCGTTGTTTGAACTCATCCACTACAAGAGCCCCTCCCCAGGACATATGTCATCCCTTAGCCCTGATTAACAGTTGCTTCTGAGTGATTACCTTTGGATGATCCCACAGAATTTGTGTTTTGCCCCAAGTTGCAACCAATGTAGGTACTCATAAAATACCTCCTTTCTTGGACATTGCGTTAATTCATTCACATACTCATTATTTATTGAGTGCCAACTATAGGCCAGGTATGTACTGCATGCCAGAAACACTAAGTTGAGTAAGATAGTATCTCAAACTTCCAGAGGTTTATGGTAGGTAATAAATATACAAATCAGTGATGATGTTTTTATCAGTGCTACAGTAGAGGCATGAACAGAATGCTAGGCAAGTGTAAGGGCATCCAAACCGGTTTCAGGTATAATAAAATAATGTGGAGGAGCCTGTATTTAAACTGAATTTGAAGAACAATAGGGAATGCTAGCGAAAGAAGCAATGAAGCGGCATGGTGTCCTGTAAAAAGTCAAGGAGACGTGAAACAGCACCAGGTATTTGAGTAATGTCAAATACTTCATCATGTTTGAGCAATGGGGGCTGAGGGCTAGGTGGCTAGGTATGGAAGATGAGGATCAAGCCAGAGGCCACGTGCTGAAAGGCTGTGATGCTAAGCTAGGAAATGTGACACCACCACGTGGAACAGGTCACTGCAGGTTAAGGGAAGAATTCACCCTGCCCATTCCACAGCATTCCAGCATCATGCCAACTCCAGGACCCATTGTGGCCCCATTCAGGCCATTTCCTTAAGGTTTAGGCTATGCCCTTCAAAGTAAAGACAGGCCTCCTATCCCTAAATGAAATCCACGTATTGACTGATGAGATAATATCTTCTTCTATACCTCATTTTATTTGTATTTCCCATGTTAAGTTCTGGGGGCCTGCTCAGCCTGCCTAGTTCTTGTGAACGATTTTTCCTTGATTTATATGAGTTCGACTGTACATAAAAAGTAGCAGAGATGTCGTCAGGGGAGGTTTGTCAGCATTTGCTCCCCATTAAACCCTGTCTTCTTAAACCTCTGGCACTACTATTCTGCCAGGGACATACATGGTAGAGAAAATGGGTTTTGAGATTCAGGAGACTCAGGTTTTAAACCTCGTGCCAACTCTCACACTGAGATTGCATTCAAGTCAGTTAGTTAACCTCTCTGGACTTCAGTCCCTGCTGTGAGAAAAGAGGCAACTGATTTTATTGGTCAAGTTCTTTTTCTCTAAGTCCATGAGTTTTGTTTTCTCAAGTGAGACATCCAGTTGTTTCTCTAGATTACTGATAGACAGCAAGGACTTAATTTCAGTCTGTAGCCAGAGCGCAGGTGACTGTGGGAAGGGACAGCGGTTCTACAAAATGAGAGGACATCATACGTTCGGTGTTTCAGAATGCCTGGTTTTGTTTTTCACTCTCAAATATCAAACTTCTTGAAAACTTTCTCAAGGAATTTTCTGAAAAATGTTCCCTCCAAAGGTGAAAGGGGCCATTCATTTTTTTAATAAACTGAATTATCTTTCCTCTTGGAAGCATTCTGTGGAATAAAAAAAAGAGACATTTATACTATCACAGAGCAAATTTTATACACATGCCATACATAAGGTGGAGATGCTTAATTCCCGGAAATAATAATCAAAGAGAGCTTTATTCACTTACAGAGGAATATTTTTAAGAGAAACATTTGCCAAAAGGTTGCTTTTCTATCTTATGTTAGCTACTTATTAACAATATCATGGCTTTGTTACTGAGGCAACTTGAGGTCATCGGAAATGCGTTGGGGGCAGGATGGTATACTTAGTTATGAATTAAGAGTTTGAATAAATAGCTCTAGCTATGGTTTTTTAAGTAGGCTCTTTATAGACAGTGAAATGGTAGGTAAAATACCCCTTTAGTTAATAAAGGTGGGGTAAGTAGAATGTTACATATAGAAAAAGGTAGGCATTGAAGTTGAAGAGTGTAGAATATGAACCATGGCTCCGATGCTTTGTATTTCTAAGACCTTGAGAAAGCCTTTGCGCTTTGTCCTGCCCCCAAATGCCAGCGTGTTTTGAGGAATGGACTGAGGCAAGACAGAAAATACTTGGCCAGTGCAGGTATTGTATGGTTTCTGGATTTCCTACTCACGTCATAGGGCAGGAATCTGAAGACAGAACTCCTTAGAGTGTTTCCTTCATTCACAGCTTGAATAGCCTCCAAACAGTCACTTTGCATTGTGTTTTATTAAACCAGGTACCTGTGTCCCAAATCGTATTATATATTAGCCATTTTTCATTGAAAGGTATGACCCTAGGAACTTCTTTAGGTACTAAACTAACCAATTTGACATTATCTAGTGTGTAATAAAGTCAAAGGACAAGACAAATAATTTTTCTTTCCCATTTAAAAACTGATGTACCCTGTTCAATGACCTCAGAGTTAAGTTGTTAAGAAAAATATGAAAATATAATTTGGTGAAAAGATCTCAAATTACCATGTTTTGTATGGCTAAGTTTTATAATTTTTTTGGTGTTTCAGTGTGATGAGATAAAAAGCAGTTTGTGAGTTTCCTTACTTGTTAACTTGCCGGCATGTATATTTCTTTATTCCTCACAAATGACCCCAAATGGGAAATGTGCCAACATGTATTTTGTTCTTACGGTTGACCATGAAATACTAGCGTCATCTTGACGTACTGCGTAAGATGAACTCCAACTGGATCTCAACATCCGTGTTCTGTATGTCTTGTGCCTTTTAACTAGAGCTCCATTGTGGAAACAAGTAATTAGTTCCATAACTATAAACACAAGCAATTTATACATCTATAAAGGTAAAAGACACCAAGCTGGTTAGAGGTGTTTAACTTAGGACCACAACTACTTGAGCCCAAGTCATGGGCACATTTGTCCCCGTCTTCTAACTGCTGTGACCCTTTACTCAGCGCCAAGTGACTCTACATGGTTTCCTTTTAAGAAGAAATACTGTGTAATAATTATTTATTGATTTTTTTTTTAAAAAACTAGATATTATAATGGATTCCAATAACGGCTTTAATGACAAGAATACCCAGAACACATGAAAAATAATTAACAGTGATTTTGCCAGGCACTATGGCTATTGTTTTATAGATTATTCTACATGATACGCCCTCTGTGAGTTCTTCTTTCTTTTCTTTTTTCTTTCTTCCTTTCCATCTTGCCTGCCTCTTTTTTTGTTTTAGTCAACCAATGTTTTAGTGCATTCCCTCCAAGAGCCAAATGAGGAATGAGAGTATGAGAAGAGTTTCCAATTGAGCAAAAATGTTTTCTGTTTCTTTGCTTTTAATTCTCCCGGAGGTTGTATTTATTTATATATAAATATATGAATTTTAATTAAGCTGTAATCACTTTGGATGCTTTAAAATACAGTAATATTCTGGAACTTTTATCACCTAATATAAGCCTCCACATGCCATAGACACAATTAAAAAGTTCATTCTTTCATATTTAAATAGATCTGGTGACTGTAAAGAGTGCATTTTATAAATAGAAAATCTTAGTCTTTGCTACTCCTGGCTACAGTTCTCTTAAACAGCCTAGTCCAGATTAAGTCTGTTGGCATGCTAATAATTTTTCATATGTAGAGAAAGAAATGGCCACACTCCAGCTACTGGTCTTTCCATTTCAGGAAGTGTGTCATATAAGAAAACCCACCATAAGCAAAGGATTTGTAGATGGTCTTGGAGTTAATTTTCATGTGCATTAGAAGGTACTTAAACCCCAAACCACAGAAAGGGATTATAAATGATTGTCATAAACTCTTTAGCTATTTAAGATAGAGTAGCACCCCTTTGCCACTGAATGGATAGTGTGGAGACTTTGTAGGGCTGCCTAGAACTGTGGAGCAGCCCATTGTTGGAAAATTATGTGTTTGATGTTTCTTGCTAGAAGTCATTCGTTTACCTAGTGATATTTAAGGGCCTACGGTGTGCTAGCAACTTGTCTTGTCATCTTCATGGAGTCAATCAAATTTTAGCGTTAGCCTTCAGGACCAAGAAAAAGCTGGTGCTATTAATGTCAAGAACAAGTCAAGAAAGACTAAGGCTCAGATAGCTTGTCACTCACGAAATCTCCATTTTGAAGTTGCTGCTCTGATATTAAGTATCTAATGTATATCAATGATGATCATGATATCATACAGTTTATATACAAATTGCTTTCTAAATGCAAATAAACATACTTTATTTTTCCACACAAAGTAGGTATTTTTTGTAATAGACATGAACAAAATAATAGAATTTATGATAATTGCAGAATTATCTACTATTACCATACGTAAAAAAAAGGTGTACAGTAGCTCATATTATTTTTTAAGTATTTTATTTATTTTTTTAGAGAGAGGAGACAGGAGAGAGAAAGAGAGGGTGAGAAAGATCAGTGTGTGGTTGCCCCTCATGTGACCCCTATTGGGGACCTGGCCTGCAACCCAGGCATGTGCCCTGACTGGGGATCAAATAGGCAATCCTTTGCTTTGCAGTTCTGCTCTCAATCCACTGAGCCACACCAGCCAGGGCCTTATATTATTTTTTTGATCTTTTGAGTTTTTGGACAGAGCAAAACTTGTGACTGGGTAACTAGACATTGGAAAATGCTGAGATTCCAATCTTCTATATCATTTACATTATTTTGATCTTTACATGACTGAACATACAAGTTTAACTCCAGCATGTGGAGTAAAATTAACCATAGAAATAAGCAAACGACAGAGGTTATATGTAACATATCTATTTCCTTTATTGCCTTCCTTTTCTTCCAAAATGTAAGCCTCTACCCAGGTGGATGAGTTCTGGGTTAAATTTTAAAAATCAACTATTTAGTATCTCTTAATATCATTCACACTCCCTTTGCTCTCATCATTTCCCCCATGACTTCCATTTAAGCATAGCATCAACTTCAGGCATGAAATAAGCTTTATAAGGCATTATGCTGTTGTAGGCATTTTTGGAAAACGCTAATGAAGCCAATAAAACAGCACACCCAATCAGATATTACCCTCATTCAAACAGGGTTCAGACATGGGCCTGTTTTCTTGGATGTGCCCACTCTGCGTGGAAATAAATTCACTGCAAGATAAATCACTATCTTTAACAATACCGAGAGATTCTTCAAAATTTTGTTTTTATTTTTAACTCTGGACTTTATTAAGAGGACAAAGAAGCTCATCGGAGTGAGCATAACGTAGATTTTTCCATGCGATGAACTTAAATGCATTTCTACAAAGCAAGTCATGAACACTGACTTCAACCTTTTATTTTCCTCAGGAGGAACCCAGCTGGAACCGTCAGTCACTGTGGCTGAGCGGAGAGGCACCGTATTTTGGTCTGGTCTGGGTTCTTTCCTTCTTCGATCCCTCCTCTGTTCCTTTCAATTTGCACTGCTCTTGTGAACTTCTTGGAGCTAAGGCCTCATAACTATTTATAGATTATGCACAGTGTTGACTAATATGATTAACATTTGCTCCAAAAGCCAGGTCTTTATATGTAGTTCGTTCTTTTTCTTCTTTTTTAAAATGTATTTAATATAAAGTATATATATATTTACTTTCAATATTATCAATATTTTAGTTATAGGTGTAGTATTTTAGTTTAGTTTAGTTTAGTAGGTATAGAGCATAATGGGGGGGCACTCATATACTTTACAAAGTATGCCTCCTGATATTTCCGGTACCCACCTGGCACCATACATAGTCACTATAATATTATGGACTATATACCCTAATGCTGTACTTTACATCCCTGTGGGTATTTTGTAACTTACCAATCAGTGCTTCTCCATCCCTTCTTCCTTTTCATCCAGTCCCAAAACCTCCTTCCCCTCTGGCAACCATCCCGTTGGATGTCTTTTTCAAAACATATGGCTTCTGTCTGGCTGGTTCACATGCTAGACAATCTGGGATGGCCGTGTCCTGGGCTCTGATCAGAGAAGTGTGTCTCTCTGTTATGTATTTTTAGTCTCGGAACTCTTTTCTCCTACGGTGCTGTAGGGGGTAGTATTGTTTGAACAGGAAGAATACTTCCTTGTTATGTTCTCCCAGCATTGTAGAGCTCTCGATGTTTCCCATGAGACCTTCCATCAGGACTCCCACCCTCCTGCACTACATTTTAATCAATTCCTCCATAAGATCTTGCAGAAGTCAAATGCTTTCCCCACTCTTCATTCTTTTCTTCTCTTATATTTCCCCTTTCTCATTGCTTTCTTCTTTTTGTTTTTCTTACCCTTCCCTCCTTCCTTCCTCTCATTAGTTCCTTTCTTTTCTATTTTCTCTGTTATTATCTTTCTTCTTCTTTTTTTTTTATTGTTACAAAAACTAGATCCTAACTTAATGGTGATCTTCTACCATGGATCTATTTGCCCACAGGGGAAATAATACATGCTGATGATTACTAGTTGCAGCAGAGTTTGTAATAAGAAAATATAGTAGGCAGCTCAAATACTCACCGATAAAGAACATACTGCATAAAGAATGGTGTTTCCATATAGTGGAATACTATGTAACTCTAGGAAAGCATCAGAAAGCATTTTGTGTGTTAATTTGGAAAAATCTCCAAGGCATTTTGTTAAATGAAAAGAGCAAAGTGTAGAAATATTTGTATTTTTATTTCCTTTATTGAACAATGTGATGGTGAAGATAAGATTCTATTTTTGCTTCTTTACTGTAACTAGTAAACACAAAAAGATGTATATAGAAAACATAGGACGCTACTCATGGGTGTCAAGGGAGGGGTGGGGTGATGAAGAGCGGCAGGAGATCTTTCCTTGTTATACCTTATAGTATGTATTAATTTTTAAAAACATGTTAATATATTATTTATTCTAAAATTAAATATAATAAGGTAAGCTTTGAGAGCCAAAGTAAGATTCAGTTGAAAGAAAACTATGGACATTAAATGCTAAAAAATTATAAAGAATTGGAATGATGCATACATTTACCCAAACTCATGGGTGCCCTTGTAGCATATTAGCTGTTCATGGTTGGAACCATGTAAAATTGTCTTTTTCAGAGGCAAAATAAAAACTTCCAAATATTGGCAATTTTATGTATTTCAATGAAATGTTTATCTTAGTCAATACATCAGATTTCCATCACCAGTTTGCCTGAGGTCTTGATATTATGCCCTTTAAGTTTATTTCATTTCTCTTCTGTGCCATAAAAAAACTTGGATTCTTATTCCATACATTTTCTGGGGCCACCTGGGTAGTACTGTGAGGTGTGGCCATTCTCCTGAATTATCTTTCCACCCAAGCTTTATTAATTTTGCACATAGCTGTAGATTAAACCCTCGTATTTTACCACTGGGACTATTATGTCCTGAGAATTCACTATGAATCCCCATCATTCCTTGTAGGTAATAGAGCTTCACGGTCACCAAATTTATCTTTTATAAGACAGTTTGGATCATGGTGCTCCTGAATACATTTGTCCTGTATCTGTCAGATCTCTCCAGAGAAACAGAACTAATCATATATGTATTTATGATAAGGGTTAGTGTTAGTACAGGAATTCGCTCAAGCAATTTTGGAGGCGTAGCGGAGGCCATGATCTGCCTTTTGTAAGCTGGAGAACCAAGAAAGCTGATGGTACAACGCAGTTGTCAACGGAAGGTCTGAGAGCCAGGAGGCCTGATGGTGTAAGGCTCACTCTGAGGCCCGAAGGCTTGTGAACTGGTATGGAGGTGGGGCACAGTGTGAGGCCAGGTCAAGCAGAAATAGAGAATTCACCTATTTTGGTCTTTTTTTTGTTGAGTCTCTCATAGGATGAAATGATGTTCACCGGTATTGGTGAGGACAGGTTTTCGTTCCTCAGTCTACTGTAGCAAATGCTAATTGATCTCTTTCAGAAACACATTACAGACAGACACACCCAGAAATAATGTTTCACCAGCTAGGTGGGCATCCCTTAGTCTAGTCAGGGTGACATAAAACTAGCCGTCGCACACCCCATCTCTCTTCACCACTTTCAGAATAAACATGCGCTGAAGTCCTTGGCAAGATATGCAGTTCGACCCCTTTCTTACCTCCAGCCACTGATTCTTTTTGCAAACACTCCATAACTGTTCATTCCCCAAATTGCACTCCTCAGTAGGTGTTTATGGCTTTTCTAATGACTTTCTATGTACCAAGAAGGACCTTCTCTACTTTCTGTGTCTTTCAAACAAGTGTTCCTCTGTAGCTCCGTCCCCAACCTCCCAAAATTAATTTTCTCGTTAGTGTGTTTCTGGGGTCCCACGTGCCTGCCCTTACTGTAGGTGTTACTAACTACTGAGTGTTTGGCCTCAGAAACAAGGGTCTTGGTTACCTTGTATCCCCTATGCTTAGCCCAGTGTTTGGTATGTAGTTTTGTGCTTAGTAAATATTGGTATATGGGTAATGCTTCAATGTTACATTGGGACTCCTTTTCTGAAAGAAAGAAGTTTTAAAAAATCTCTTTTGATAATAGATGGGACACTAATGTTAAAGATGATCTTGGGGGTGGAGAGGTAATAAGTACTTATATATTATGACGTGAAAGTTGGAAGTCTAATGCAAGCTTCCTAGTTTCTTCACTATTTGCAATAAGGATACAATTTAGTTTTTAATGTATTCCACCAGGTTTTAAACAATTGTCTCATTTGTTTCATATTTTTGTTTATTCTGATTATGATGAAGGCAGTGTACTAGTATGAATGGTATTAAGTCATTTGTTAATTATACCTTAAAAAGTTTTGATCCTTCCTGTGGCTATAGAGTCCTATGTTCATATTTAATTGTAAAAGTTCAGGCTATCTTTATACCATAGACAGAGTTCTCAAATAAAATAAATCTGGCGATTCTGATTGTATTATAAATGAGAGGTTTACTCTTCCTACTTCACCCCTCCTCTTTTCCCTTTTCCTCCTATTGCTTAATATTATTACTATTACTATTTTCCCTAGTCTGGAAAAACTAATAGCTTGTTCATCTAGAGTATCTAAGTTGTTGAAAAATATTAAAATATCACCTTGGAGTAAACCTTATCTTAGAATGTGAATTCTTCATTATTATGTGGGTACTGTTTGCATGGACACATTACTAAGTGGTACTCGGTGCTGGAGGGTTATACTACATGGGGGTATTTTAGTCATCGTATCTTTATCTCATCCAAAAACGAGGCTCCCCATTTTGTAGCTCATAATAAAATTTAGTATTTATGTGTAACTCACTCTTGCCTTTCAGTTTATCAAAATTTGCACCCAGGAATTATTATTAATCACTTTGGTGTACATTTTAGAGGATGAGAGAAAAGAATACTAGTCTCAGCATCTTAATTTTGGGGTACTTTGTTTCTTCTTTGATCAATAAATTCAGGACCAAAGAAAGACAAGAAAATGGCCTCATTTAGCACTGTGCTCACTCAGCGAGACATGCTCTGGTCTAGTCTATTATAACACGAGCTTGTCTTGTTAATGGTGCATCCACCCTTCAAGTATTTTCAGAGCATCTCACTATTTAAACAATGTTGGACATTCAATGGCTTAGTAGTACTAGCAAGTCTTTAGCACACATGAGATTTTTAAAATGAACAAATTTTATATTGAATCCAGGAGTATTTGATAGTAGACATGACTTGAATGTTGAAATAAAAAGTCTAAGAGAGCTGAGATGGTGATTATTTGTTAGAAACAGATGACGGATAGGCTTTCTGTAAACATGAGTGATCTGCGGTGAAATTTTAAGGTCTGTGAGGGTGAACAAAAAATGGGTAATCAGTATTATACAATTCCTTTTCAATTCTACCATCCCCACCACCCACTTCTTTATCCCAGAATTGGGGCTGATCTGTTCCTTTCCACAGGTTCCGTGGGAAAGTTATATGACTTAAGCAATCTACAGGGTGCCCTCCTCCTTTCCCCCAACATCTAGCTACATTTACTGACAGGTAATGCCACTAGTATTTTTATGGACTAGAAAGCCTTCTCTTCTTTCTTCACTTAGCTTCTGTTTATTCTTCTGATCTCTGTTCAGTTCTCCCTTCCTCATGGCAGCCTTCCTTGACCTCCTTGCCTGGATCAGAACCTCCTGGGTAGGTCTTCAGGGAACTATTTACTTCCTAAAGCTTGTCCCAATTTCAAGTTCACCTTTGTTTACACGATTATTTGATGAGACTTTGTTCCTCAGTTCTTAGTATAGTGTTTTGCACATGATAGGCACTAAATAAATATTTCAAAGAATAAAAGACTGTTCAGATGGGAAAATTCTTATTTTTGGCTATAGTTTATCATTTGGGGTACTGTTAGTAAATGTATAGAGTTAAGGTTTTATGATTTTTATGTATTTGCTGAAATTTAAATCAATATCATTTTTTTGCTCTGAAAAGTAAGTTAATGGTCTTTTCAGTTCTAGTATATAGGTACATAGGTGTTTTTGGTTTTTAATTTTCCTATAATTTAATTAAATTTTCTCCAGTTTTTCGAAGATAACCCTTTCAGTTTCGGGGCACAGCTGCACCAACATATTCGTGAACCAATGACAAGTATGAGCATGTGCGCTTTAAAATGTCTATACAATTCTCTAGAGTGCATGGTGTAATTAAAATTTGGAAGGGGGTAGTTGAGAGGTTCCTGTAACTTATCGTGTTGCTCTAGGATAGATGCTCTAGGATAACAATCTAAAATTTAAAAATCACAGCAGTTTCCATAGTTAGCTTATGTCCAATGCACATACAATGAAAAACCACAGAATTAGTTTCCCAGCAAGAGGGTTTATCAAAAGATTTAGAAGAAACCAAAAGAAATAGTCTATTAAGAGTTCAGTCCTAGAACTGCAGCATAGAAAAGTAGTACCATTTAGAGAAATCTCTATACTCTGGTTTCTCTCAGATTATATAAATCTTTCGCCTTTTAGAGAAATCTCTCATCCTCTGTTCCTCCTTTGGTCAGAGGCAACTGCAGAGTATTAAGTAGGTAGATTTATCATTGTCTCAGTTTACTCATTCAGAGAAAATTGGGTGTGTCAGTCTTCCATGCACTGAGGCAGGCATAATGCCTAATCAACCACAGTCCCAACATCTGAGTGATAAGCCAATACTCTAGTCACTAATGAACTTTTAAAAATTTGCTCCTGACCTCAAGAGGCCATGATCAGATCTTAGAAAGTCTGAACCCCTTGCCACACTCACAGGATACTTTTAAAAATTATTCATTCCAATTTGTCCTACGCAGCTGTTCAAATCTTTGTGAAATTCACATTGTTCCCTATGACATTACTAGGGGCTGTTGCCAGAATAGACTAAGTATTCAGAGCTCGATGTCTCTTCACCTTAGACATCAGGCAGTGTTTGAACAGACTCAACACTTGGAACTGTCGCTCATCCAGGCCCCCAGATACCTGAAGTTCAAATATACCACCATGTGGTATTTTGGTCTCTATTTCTCCACACTGTAAAAATCTCGCCTTCCTGGATTCCCGTCGTCCTGTTTTCAGAGTGGGCGTTTGTTTATTGCTGCTAGCCGTGGTTTTTAATTCCAGTTATGTTTGTCACTCAATAGCCTCTGCATTCAGCCATTCTGCTTCCGATACACTTTGGAAGAAGTAATACTTAATGAGTAATATTTTAAACTAATCTGCTTTATCTAACTTATGAAATTATTTGGGCTGGAAGAGACTGACAGTGAAACGCATAGCTCATCCCCTTTCTAGAAGAGTGGGATAGATTTTTATTGTCTATAAAATCCATTCTGGGTGGGCATCTATTCTCAGCCTTCATTATCTCCAGTGATAACAATTCCACAGCCTCCTTTGGCAGCCTTCCCTATTGCTGAACTAGCCTTGCTTATTAATCCTATAATAATACCTTATGTTCTCTAAATATTGAAGCAGCGCTTAAGTTTCCCTGCTAACTCGTTCCTCCCTGCCCACCCTGTGAAATCTTTCTGGAGGGGGCATAATTATGTAAGCACACAGTACCAAATGGTGTGTTGTGCAGCTTGTCCTGAGGCGTTCCGCAAGGGGCTTGTTAGGATGGACATTGTCAGTCCATAGAAAATTAAGCTATTAAATCTGCAGCACCAGGGTGGCGATTGAATTGCTTATGCCACTGGGAAGAAATTGCTTTGCATTTCATAGCCAGTAGTATTCTCCCTCTTCTGCATGCTCTAATGGTAGCCTTCAATTAACGCAATGGTTTAGGGGTTATCCTGGCATGTTTGTGCTACTTTTGGGACAGGGACATTGGCTGCACCTGTCCAAGGAAAGTATGGTCCAAACATTGTCCCAGAAAAGAATTGGTTGTGTTGATTGGATGAAGAGCGTCCTTGCCTGTTTTTCATCAGTCTGTGCATTACCCAGTGTTGGCACTCCACCCATCTCCTTGAATCACTTTTATCATTTCTGTGCCCCCATCACCAGCCTCTGGATGTTTTGCTTGTGCTGGTCAGCAGCTGGAACTTTCTTCAGAGGTGTCCCTTGGACTTCCGGATTCATGTCCTCCCAGGCACATATGAAAACTCAGCGCCCTTCCTTTAAGTTGGGACAAACTCCAACTTGCAAGTTGCCATCCGTAGTTCCCCAGTGAGACCAAACCAAAGCTCCCCTTCACAGCATTTCACTTGAAAAAGGACTCTCACTTGGCTTCTTTCCCTTTCCTGTCATGTTTCCTTCCACTCCCTTCCCAGTTTTCCTTGGGAGCCCCTCTTTAATAAACCCCATCCATAAATCCTCATCTTAGACTTTGTTTCTAGGGGAGCAGACTCAAGACACCAGTCCTTGTACGGTCCTTGTACAAGGACTTGTACTGAGAGTGTGGCAGTCGGGATCCCCAGGCTTGTGTGGTTAACTGACCTGATTTCCATGGATGCCTTTCTCATGATGAACACATCCCCTCCTGCCTGTAGAAATCATAATTGGGTTCCGATTTGAAAAGGGCTCATCCATACTCTTACTTGGAGTTTCCTGAAATCACAAAGCTTACTTGGTATTCAAACTCAAAACAGCTATTTTTTAAATTCTTTTTTTATCCTCACCAAAGGACATTTGTAAAAATTGCTTTTAGAGAGTAAGGAAGAGGGAGGAGAGAGAGGAGGAGAGAAACACTGATCCGTTGCCTCTGGTACACACCCTGACCAGGGCCTGAACTGGCAACCTAGGCATGTGCCCTGATGGGGCATCCAACCTGTGACCTCTTAGTTCACTGGACAATGCTCCACCCAACTGAGCCACACCAGCCAGGGCAGACACTGGCTATTTTTATTTTTTTTCTGGAGTTTTCCTTATTGTAGCATCTGTCCTATGCTGCTCCTTAAGTCAGCTATCTTTTAGAGCCAAGCCTGCGTATTGACTTCCTTTACAGGATTTGTCTTGCTCTCAGATAGGACTGTGAATTCCTGGTTATCAGAATGCCCGATAAGCAAATTAGGTGGCCCCACTAGTTCCTTGCTGCCTTCTACTGGCGGAAGGACTTAAGTATGCCTATGTTCATGTGGCGTGCTTACGATTGGTTCACTTAGGCCATTTTGTTTCCGTTTATTTAGCTCGGCTCCTGACACACTGTCTGATTTATCATTTTTAAGTCCAACAAAAGTCTCTGTCCCAAACCAGGAAATTTCAGAATAATTAAAGACCAACGGCAAGATAGGAAGGAAGCGACGCATTCGGGAAGAAAATAACAAGGACCAAGCGTGATCATTCTCTTACTTCCTTTTGTCCTTTCCTATGGCTCTGTGTCCACAAAGAGAATGTTTTCCCCCGCAGTCTACTCTTTCTGTCTCTGCCTGTTTTACTCAAATATTTTAGGAATATTAACTGAGAAACATGCTTTCCAAGAATGAAAGCTGCTCTGAATGTAATGTCAAATTAGCCTCGGGGCACCAGGGACGGCAAGTCTGGTCATGAATGTTCCAGAAGCTATTTACTGAAACTTAGAACAGCACACTCATTATGTGGCCAATGTCTCCTTCAGTTCTAAACTCTTTCAGTGAACATTTGAAATATCCAGTTTTATATCCTTTTTCTAGCCATGCCTTACACACAGTCAGTGGTCCATAAATGGTTTTAAAAGTTATATTTAATAAGTAAAACAAGGATCAAATGGAGTTAGTACCATATTTCTTGTGAACACAAAAAGCTATTTTCAAGTACATAATTGATACCATTGAAAAATAAATAAGGAAGTTGTATTTACATCGCATGTTCCTGAAATCATTAGCAGGTTGACTTTGAAATAAGAATTCAAAGTATAATTAAATAATGCATTGTTCTAGGATAACTTCACACCCTTATTGTAGAGTAGCATATGATTTTGCTTGTTACTATTGTCCCAGCTGCACTCTTAACTAGTAAAAAATTCGGTAATGGGAAATAAATATTGAAAAATTTTAGTAACAGGAAAACCTAACCTTTTACTTAATGATAATGTATTTTTGAGGGGTTGATCTATTTAGTTGATAACCTCTTACATTTGTACATGTGTGTGAGTGAGTATATTGCCTATGTGTATAGTCACATCTGAATATGCTACCTTCATATCAGAGAGAAATTAAGCAAAATGGTCTCGACAGACCCTAAAACTGTAATGTAGTTTATCTCCAAATCAGTTGTGCCCCCTTTGTGGCTTGATACTACCTGCTAGATTATTTCCCTTATTACAGGGGTGGTCAAAAGTAGGCTTACAGTGGTGAGTATGTGAAGCACAGTTTATTCTTATATTATTATTTATTCATTATTGTATTATTTATTTGCACAATATATAAACCTGCTTTTGCCCACCCTTGTATTACGACCAAAGATGAGCTAGCCAGTGCCTATCGGCATCCAGGACTCTCTCAAGGTTTTCTGCCTAATTAGAAAGCAGTGACAATGGTATACCATGTCAGCGCATGTAACATTCAGTGGTGGGAAGGTGGCTTAAAGAACTCCTGAGGCTGCATTTGATATATATATCTCCACTACATGAACCCATTCTTCAACTCTAGACCATATTGGAGGGAGGGGAAAAAAAACAAACACAAAAAACCGAAACTACTTTCAATGTATCAGAAACTTAACTCTTAAATTTATAATGAAGCTGTACTTAAGACAATTTAACAACAGCCTCTGTTCTCATTTGGCAAGTTTCCCTATATATAACTGGGGTGGGAGAGTCTTAAAATACTCAACAAAGAATGATGCCTGTGACTACGTTGTGTCTCCAGGATTGCTTAGTTGTGGATTGCTTAGTTGTTGAATAAGAACAAATGCAACACTGTCTTTGTTATTTTAGTGTGAGCAGGCTATGATCTTTGCTACGACTGACGTTCTTTCATGGGATAGTCTGACAACCCTTTATAGTTTTCACTTGTGTGAGAAAAAAGCCCCCCACCCCCACTCCCGATCTAATGAAACAAGGAAATAAAAGAATAGGTTAGAGCTCAGTACTTCTATCACCAGAAGGACTCGTGTTTGTATCTAACCCATGACCTTAGGCAGGTCATAGAGTCCATGTCTTATTTTCCCTGTCTGTTCAATGGGACTATGTTAGAGAATTGATGTGAGAATGAAAAATAAATGACATCTAAATTGCTTAGCAGAGTATCCAACAGCTCATAGGTGCTTTTTAAGAGTGATACTAGTTAATCATATTACTAATTGAGTGATTCCTAGCTGATTTGTTATCCTTTTGTTTGTAGTATGTTATTATTATTTAAGTTACTTATAATTTCTGTTTGTAATACAAAGATAACTTAGTCTTTTTAGTTCATATCAAGATAAAGAGCAAAGGTATCTTCAAGAACATGAAGGACTTAGTAGGCTAGTCTGTTTGAATTTCTTTCTATTCCCAATTTTGATAAAATATCCTCTTAAAGTATTCTTTTGCATTATTGAATAATTTTTTTTATTTCCCCATCATACAAGTACTTTTTAAAGAATCTCATGTCTCTATATTTTTAGGAAACAAAAAGTGGTCTGTTTTTATATCCAGTTTAATAATTTTAGTTTTTTTTCTGCAGCTGTGAGGCAGCAGACGATAAATCAAAAACTAATACTTCCAACTTCCTCAAAAAATAAAAGTCTGCGACAGACTAAATATGGGCTAAATGAGGCTTATGGATGATTTGTTCTAATTAGATATAAGGTAAATGTTCCTGCGCTTGTGACTTTTATTAAAGTCAGAATATGCGGTTGTTTAGGCTTTCCTGCATTGCCCTTTCAAAGAATCATTTGAAAATATTTTGGGTCGGCTGTCGCTGAGACAATATGGGTTGGCAGTGTATTGGTAACTTAATAAGCTCACTGCATTTGTCATGCAGAAACTGTTCTTTATATGCAAAGCTGTCAGACAGATTGAGTATATAATTTTTTCGCATGAAATAATATGATAAAACTCCAGTATCAAATTGAATGCTGTACTGGCATTTGAAATCTTTCATGCCTAGGTTGGAATTGTTTTACAATGGAAGCATTGTTTGATGACAAATACTCTTTTTGTAGCAGACGAATCAGTTATGTTTAAATAGCGGGCATTATCCTCCTGACTATAGGTCCTCCTTTTATGCTGTTAACATATTGGAAAATGAAGCCTGCTTATCAGTTATGTTTGACATATTTTGAAATGGTTAACTGCGACAATTAGACTACACTACAGTGTAGTAGTTTTTTTCATTCTTTCTACAAAAGAGTAACATATCTGATTTTGCAGTTTGGTGATAGAGCTGACAGTATTTACCTCTTTCCTGGTTTTGATTTAATCTCCAGTGATAATGCTTACTAATATAATATAAAGTCTCAGCTCAGCACAGAGGAGAATCTCGCATGTGATGGGTACACATATAATGCATGTTGGCGGGAGCAGTAAAAGGATCAGCAGAAATCATGCACAGAGTCCATGTGACAAATTTTCTAGAAGGTCTAGCCCTCGCATTTTGTTCAATGGTGGATGTCCTCAAAGAACTGGCCCACCCATGTCAGTTTCTAGAGGCTAAAAGGGGGAAAAATGCTACAAATATGTACAGAGCAAATGTGCTTAAAGCAGCTCTTTGCCAAGCAAGTTCCTGTTACAGAGTGGCCGGGTGCCAGAGCTCTTCCAAGCACTCCACTGCTACTTAATGTATTTGGTATGTGGGAGAAACTCGTAACTCTGGAACCGCCCATAGTACAACGTCTGTCACGTCTGAGGTCTGAGCGTTTCCAAGCCAAAGCAGTTTAGCCACCCAACTCAGAACTCGACAGGGAGGCATGTTCTTCACCTGGGGCAGGTTTTACATGGAATGACAAGAGACCAGAGAGGCCTGGAGTTCTCCCTCTGGCCCTCTCTCCTCCTTTTCCCTGCTCTCCCTCCCTCCCTTCCTCTCAACTCCTCCCCCCTCCCTCCTGCTCTCCTCCTTCCCTCTCTTTGATTTTGTTTTTTCTTGTTTTATTTTTGAAGGAAGCTCTGTTCTAAGTGTATTAAAATAATTATGAAATATCCATGGAGATTCTGGGTCTGGGCTTTTCTAACCTTAGTTTTTCAGCTGATCCGCCTTTCTTGATTTTCGTAACAAAGGAAAACCAGATCTTTTGCATCCCCTAACTTCACAGCAAAGCCCCCATCTGGAATGAATTCAGCGTCTCTAGCAAATATGTGTTCTCTATTCAAAATCCATCTAAAAATAGTGCTCAACCAAGTAAGAAAAAATATTTTGACATTCTCTTCATGTTTTGTGGGGTAAGCACAGTTTGAAACAGGCTTTCTGTGAATTTTCACAGGCAGAAGAGTCGATGTACTTTTTTTGTGCGTGTACAACCTGTTTTGTCAAGGATGCTTTCTCATCCAAAATACATCACAATTGTGTTTGTGAGCGAGATGCCACACTTACTACAAGCCAACCTTCACGTAAAACTCTAATATGAGTATCCAAAGAGAAATGATCAACCGAGGTCTGCTGACATATGCCAATACTGATTTTTCTTATGTAACGAATAGTTTTACGGAAAGAAAAGTACAGCCAGCCTGTGAGGTTGTGTTCGCAGCCTAAACTACTAGATGGCAGTGGATTAAGCACCGGATCAAAGGACTGTCTTCTAGGAAAGCTGAGCCCTTCTAAGAACAATAACCGCTCCCACAATTTATTAATCAACTACCACGTGTTAGGCATCACGAAAGGGACGTTATATGCATCTTCTCCTTTAACCCTATAGTTATTAGTCATTCTGCGATGAGAAAACTGGAGCTCACAAAGTGTAGCAAGTTGCCGAACATAACTGGCGGGTGAGCACTTGCAAAGATGTCCAGTCCCTGGCCTGACGCAGTCTGCTCTACTTTTGTGTTCACGCTTAGGGAAGTAAAAAGTGGCGAAATCTTGACCTTTTTGGTCAAAATGATACTTAAATAATTAGTAAAAACTCTTTTTCCTAGTCTTCTAACACTATTTGCTGTTTGAAAGTGTAGAATTTTAGAAAACCCGAAACTGAGTATTTTAAATGCTATCATTGTAATTTCATTGTAACATGACTAAAATTCTAAAATTAACCCTGGAACAATACGATATGTACTATTTCTGATTACTTAACCCCCAACACCAATCCTTGTTGATATTTTGTGGAGATGATTAAGGAAAATACTTCAACTTCAAGTTGATGGACATGTAGATATATTTATGAATTAATGAAAACGTTGCTATCACAGGATTGATGTCTAGCAATCCAGCATATT
The DNA here is from genome assembly GCA_028533065.1 of Trachops cirrhosus. Classification (NCBI taxonomy): domain Eukaryota; kingdom Metazoa; phylum Chordata; class Mammalia; order Chiroptera; family Phyllostomidae; genus Trachops; species Trachops cirrhosus. Next base: position 15,019,882 of record CM052544.1, on the reverse strand, counting down.
GTCTGAGGAATATCTGATTAAAAAATGTTGAAAAAATTTTCCAGTTGATCAAAGCTATTAGAGAAATCGGCACTATGTGTCCCCAATGATCTCTAGGCTCTAGGAACCTGCTAAGGAAAATTGTTTCAGATTTCCACTGTGCGTTCTGCAGTCAGATGTAGCTGCACACAACCAAGGACTGAGGCCATGCTAAACCCACCTTTGAAAGCCAAGGCACAGATACAGAACAGCCTCAGGGTACTGCTTGTTTCTCCTACTGTATAGTGCTTCCGGGGGCACAGTTAAGGAACACGCGGCAAGGTTGATCTTTCTAAATTACATTCATGGTGGAAAATGGTATCTGGTGATTGTGATTTAGGAAGGAGCAAGTGATTTGAAAACCAAACAACTGCATCAACTCCCTGACAACCTAGGTTTGAAAGGTACACGTGGAAGAAACTTAGGTCTTCTGTTCTGGCCTCTCCATGTTTGAGATGAGAAAATTGAGGCCGACAGTATCAAGTGACAGATCCAAAACCTAAGGCCAGTTAAGGATGGAGGGGGCTGAGAATGAAATCCACATTCCTGGTCTGCGCGCTCTCCTCTGCATTGTGCCTGGCACTCTCTAAAGCTTTTTGAACAAGCTTCACATCCCTTTTATCTTTGACTTACATTCATTGTTATGTTCCAGCTATAAAATACCAGTGCCAGTATCTTAAATATTATAAGTGAGGCTTAGAATGTATTTTATATTTCATCTGTGAGTTATACAATAGCAAATACAATGTTTTGTACTGTACAGATTGACATCAATTTCAGCACAAAAAAACAAGTAAAGGAAAAAAAAAGGCTTGCCTTCAGTCCAATACTCTGTTCTTTGTTAACTGTAGAATAGAATCTCTCCTATCAAGGCTTAGAGTAGTGGGTCTCATAGTGAAGACCCTGAACCTGCAGCTTCAGTATCACCTGGGAACTTGTTCGAACAAATTCTCGGACTCCTCAGAACCGCTGAATCGGAAACTCTCAATGGGGTCCTACAACCTGTATTTTAAAAGCTCTCTAGGTGGTGCTGATGTGTGTTAATGTTGAAAAACTACCAGTCTGCCTATTTAGATTTTATTGGTCTACTATACAGGCTTCCTTACATCCTTCCTTCTTTTTTACTTCCTTATTATTTAAGTACATTTAGGGATTTTTTGTATACATAATTGATTTTAAATACATAGTTATTAAACAAGCACCCCGTCCGCCATTATTCTGGACTTGCAGTGTATTTTAGAGCTAATTTTGCCAAGCCCTTCTGGATGAGTGGACCAGCATCATCTGTTTTGGTATGATTCTTGGCTGGTGTTTTCCTTGCTAATTTCAATTGGTTCACTCTCCTGTGTGTTTCTGTCACTCTTGGTACTAATTGCCATCTTTGCTTGGGGGCCCCACTGAAAGGTCAGTGACTACAAGCCAGACGACCATCTCACCCTTGTTACCCTCCCACCCCGCCTACGTCCCTTCCCGGGCAGGGGTGTGGGACACGATGGGTTGGATGGGAAAGCCTGCTTTCTCTAGGGCCCATGCCATAATTCTTCTGGAGATAGGTAGGAAGCCTCATTCCTCCAGATCTAGACCTACATTCCCTTTTCCCTGACACTAAATTCACTTCATTTTCCTTGTCTGGCTGAAGAAAGATCAAGACAAATGGCATTTGCAAATGAAAAAATCTCGGGGGCAAGGGCTTGGGAGTGTGCCTAATAAGAGATCAGTTGTTCTTTCTGTCGGTGTTTCCTGTGCTGATGGGACCGCCTGGAAGTAGCTGCAGGTCCTCACAGACGCAGAATTTCTGATCGGAATTTCTGATCTCTTGTTTCCATAATGGCTGGAGACTGCTATGTCGAAGAGCCATTAATCATGATTGTTAAGCAGGAGAGCATGGCTGTTATTTAACTCCTAGCAGCGCTGTCAAATAGATAGGCCACAAGTAAACCTTATCACTTTTTAAAAAAAGAACAGAATGATGTCATCAGGCAAGTCACAGCTTTCTAGTGAGGGGCCAGTGGTAATAAATAGGCAGTTGCCTCACAAGTACATTTTAGGAGTTCTAGCAAGAACCCCTATATAAAATATGTTCCTGACATATCACAGATGCCAAAAAACTCCTTTTACAGAGAGAAACATTTTGAATAAATTAGCAGAAAACCTGAAGTACAAATGCCTTGAGAAGAGACAAGCTATGGACTTAAAGGCATAAAATGGTACAGAATTCTGATTTCAGATTGTGCTCTGGAGTAGGGTGAGGAGCGCGTGTGGTGGGTTGCAGGTAGGAGGAAAATGAAAGCACCTAAGCAAATGGCCACCAAGGGAAGGGCAGTGGAAAAAGATGAGATAGAGCTGGACATAAATATTATATCTTTCATTTTTACTGAGGACCATTCTTTGCCGACAGATTTCTCATGCCAAAATAGGGTCCTCCAAGTCATGGGACCCATCCTAGATCTGAGAAACGTCCACCACAGGTCAGGAGAGGTTTTAGCAGAGTGTGCCTGTCTTCCCTCATGAGTAGTTACAAAATTTGCAGGGCACAGGACAAAAATGAGAATTGGGGTCCCTTGGTCAAAAATCATCGTGAGTTTCTCGATGGCAACGGCAGAGAATTCAGCTAAAGGCGACGTCCTTCTAAGTGAGGAGCCCTGTAATGTGTGCCCATGATGCCTGCCTTCCTCTTCCTAATGTTTTCACAATAAATTTTTCCTCATTTTGCATCACTGTATGTCACCATCGTAATGCTATATTTTGGCACAGCGCAATTTTGTAAAGTCACTTTTTATTAACATTACATATTAAAGGGTCTCTGTTGGCTCTGCAGAGAATTTTGAGAATCAAGGAATACCTTCTCTAGCCCAAATAAATTAAAAGTTAAATGTGTCTCAAAATCAACTCCTTCTTCATATTCTTTAATTTTAAATTAATTTTGCTTTTAAATTTTATTATTTTTATTTTATTATTATTTATTTTTAATTCATTTTTAATTTTTTAAAATATTTTTATTGTTGTTTGATTGCAGTCAGCTCCCTTTTCCCTCACTGCTCTCCCCTGCCCTGCCCACCCCCTCCCTCCCGCATTCAATCCTCCCCTCTCACATTGTCTTTGTCCATGGCTCCTTTATACATGTTCCTGGACTTATTGTTTTTATTTGTATTGAATTGGGGTGACATTGATTAATAAGATTATGTAGCATTAATTCCAAGTTTGTACTAGTGAAATTCAGCAAATTGCAATTTCCTTTTTTTTCTCCAAAAGTTGTGTCCTTAGGAGAGAGAAATACCTTCTGCCTGAATCAATCATATCAAAAACAAAGCTGGTTTTATCACAGAATCTCCTAAAACCAATTTTACTTTTTTAAGGAGATATCAGATAGCTTAGTATCCTTTATGTGTTTTTTGACTGTTTGTGTTTTGGGTTTAACAAGATAAGAGCATAGTGTTTTAGCGGCATTACAGAAATGGTGACAAAGTACATTTTGTGTTCCTGATTATCCCTTTTTATTATGTCATAAAAAAAGAAATTAGAATAAAGTAAATCCTTTTTAAGTACATAAAAGACTATCTTTATTTTATGCTTTGGAACCCTATTCTTCTATATTTTATTAGTTTACAGCCTGTGAGATATTATTATCATATGTGACAAGCTAGTCTTGGAGTTAATAAAAAGAGCTAACCACTAGCAATAATCCTTGTAGCTTGTTAGAGGAAAATAGATAGATAGATAGATAGATAGATAGATAACAGAGCTTTTATATATAAGCATGTATGAAATAATGTAAGTAAATAAGCAGTGAAATATTTTACCTACAATGTATAATTAGATTAAAAAATAATATGTTCTCCCATTTAGTCTTAACAGCTCTATGAAGAAGATATTGTCCCCCTTTCTTCAAGAAAGGAATAGATTTAGGACAATTGTTATGTTGTCCATTTCACACACTGGAGAGTTCTAGCACAGTTCTGTACTAACTCTAAAATCCACGTTCTTTCCATATGGCCCTGCAGTCTCAAACAGATTTGTTTTGACTTTTGCAGATTTGTTTTAACTTCTCTGTAATTTATTCTATTATCTCTTTTGATCAGTATTGATTAAATTGTGTGATAAATACTCACTTTGACCAAGACGGTTATTAAAGCTCAAGAAGCTTATGTGTCTTGCCTGAGCTCGCTCTGCTCTTCAGAAGCCCGTCAGAGAACAGAATGCCATGCCCATGACCCCATGCCCATGACCCCGTGCCCATGACCCCCTGCCCACAGCTCTGTGTTCTTGTCCCTGAACCAGGCCGTTTTCCGCTCAGCTTCTCCTCCTGCTATCATCCCTAACTAACTCACAGTGTACACTTTTAAGTCATTTATAATTCTTTGTAAATCTCTACCTATTTAATGTGGAAGTCATTACTGTCCATCTCCCAGACTCTGAAATAATAATTACTCTCAGACAAGACCGTAAACTCCAGTCATTTCCATTCTGAGAATGTAGAACTCAGCTCTTCATTTTAGGGACCTTGCCAAACACTGCTAATTGGATTTCATTTAATTGGATTAAAACTAAAGAGACATTTTTTTCTCTTGTCTTATAAACTAACCCCTCTTGTTTAATTTTTATAAAACATCATGCGCTTTGTAAGAGGGATACATCTGGGGTATCTGGTGACTCTTCTAGAGAGGTCTGAAAGTAATAATGACTCTTGGTGTGATAGGCAGATGCATTGTCATAGTAATGACGTTTAATAAATTGAAAGAGACTGTGCCACATTCTCAGTTATTTTCAAGAACGGAGGCTTCAAATGTAAACAGAAAGTAGACAATTGGCTTCTTTACCAGTGGAGTCAGTAGATCATTCATGGGGATTAGAGGCCTAGCCCACTCCATCACTCACAGGTATACTGAAAAACTGACCAACTGTAATGTCAACTTTGAAGGCAATTTCCAATGGATCGAAAATGGTGAATCTGTTATTGGCTTTAGTATATTTTTAGCTGATTGTTTTTCTGCATTTGGAATATGCAAACAATTAATTTATTTGTGCCTTACCCATGGCTCTCTGTTAATCTATACTGTTGTCTCATCTCTATGTACATAAGGTTTTGAAATATAAGAATCGTTGGGGAAAAGCACATTTAAATATATGTATTTAAGAATCACAGTACAGTGAATAGCTAACTTAAGATTTAGATCACAGAAGCACAATGGACCAATTAACGGTTGGCCTGGGATATTACCAGGTGTGTGAGGAATTTATTTTAATTGTTGTCAAAATAGGGCAACTTGAACCTTATGTGCTACCTCCATTTGGACCAATTGCATAGGTAGGTAAGTGTACATAAAAAACCTATAAATTGAGATTTGATGAGGAAGTTTTCCACATATTGTAGAGACAGTTCATACATTTGAGGAAGATTTGGAGAAGGCTCCCTGAAACCCCTTCTCACTGTTGAATTTTAATGTAATGGTTCTAAGTTTGTAAGATAAAGAAAGTCTTGAGAAGCCAGAAAAAAAAATGTTGGGCTAATTTACTGGTGGAAAAATGGATTTACTGGCTTATGTTAAAGCGGAGACCGAAATTCTAACCAGATGAATGCTATACATTATATGTTTGAGCTATTTTAAAAGTTGAGCTATTAGGAAAGAATTTTAGTCCAACTGGTTTTTTATATAGTCACTATTCAGTAGAATAACTTCTAAAATGGTGAGAAGTTTGTATTTCTATATGTAACTAGATTTAGCAATATATTTGCCTCCATGATTTCCATCTAGTAAAGAAGTAAAACAATTTAAGAAAGAGCATGCATGAATCCAATACAGGTTATGGTTGACATGAGTGAACTATCTTACGGAAATGTACATAAATGGTGCTGTATCGAGATTTCTTTTTCTCTTAAAATGTAGACAATTACCTGAGGAAACCAGGTGTTTTCTACTTAAATTTAGTTGTACCTATAGTGATAAATGTTGCTAAGTCTAAATAAACCACTTTAATTGACAAAAACAAAAGCAATTTAAAATCTTGTGTTTTAGTCTGAGTGAATAATTTTAGGAACTTACAAAATGAACTTTACTCCTTGAAAAATTATTTTATGTATTTAATTAATACCTCTAATTTCCCTTGAGTAGAGAGCTAATATTTATTTCTTATTTATTGAAAGTTTTTTTCTTTGTACATGATATCAAATCACAGAAAAATTAGACTAACTTTGAAGATAAAAGATGATGCTTTTCCCACTGGAAGACCACTTAGGTTTTGGTAGGAATTTTGGTGAATTGAAAGCATCAGGGAAAACTGGTTCTAACTCTTTGCTCCTCAAACACAATCTATTTTTAACAGTTACTTCAGAAACAAAGAATCAGTTCTGGTGGCATAAATTTAACTTCTCTATAATTTGGTCATGAGGTCATACTGGTAAGTAGCAGAGCTTAGATTCGAACTGAGAACATCCTCTCCATTCCCCATGTTGTTACAGGAAGTAGTAGAATGCACACAGGTCCTTTTGTCTCCATTGTTCTTGTTCTTTACTACAAGGACACACACTGCCTCAGTCCAGCACTGCAAGCATAAATAGTAGTGTTCCTGTTTCATAGGTAAGGGAATGTATTATACTGGCCTAAGGACATACAACACTGAGTGGCAAAGCTGGGATTTGAGCCTAGATCTCTTTCCTAATTCAGCTATTGCCTATACTGATCCCAGACAGAAGAAATCACATTTTCCTTCCTTCCTTCCTTCCTTCCTTCCTTCCTTCCTTCCTTCCTTCCTTCCTTCCCTTGCTCCTTTCCTCACTTTTCTCCTCCTTTCCTTCTATTACAGCAAAGGGACTAAACTCCCTCATTTTTGTAAAGTAATGCCTTTTCCTATAATTTTTCTTTATGCACTATCTTTGAAGGCACGCTGTGGACCAGGAGCTGTTCTGGGCCCCATAGAGTGCTAAACTGTTTTGTGTCCGATCACTGTACATTGTACTCTGTAGAGTTTGCTCAAACATTAGCCATCACTTGATTCTTAGAAAGTATAACAGACACTGTCTCCTAAAAACTCATTTCCCTTACAAATCGAAATTGTCCTTGGTTCTACTTCAGTTCACCAGGTGTGAATATTCTTTTGGGAACTGCTGATAGAGAACAAGTTCCCAATTATAGCTATTTTTAGTTTCATAAAGATTATTGTGTCTATACATGGTATTCCTTGTGTTGAAGCTAATGTCTTAAATGCAGTCCAGAATCAATTCACTATTATGTACAGCCAGGCTACCCATTAGAAAGGTAACAGTTTTCTTTTCTGTATGTTACCAATATTTAGCACCTAAACCACAGGGTAAGGAATTAAGGGGTTACTGTTGCTTTTCTATAAGTAGCTTAAACCAACAATTTTCATGTACCATATTTTGCCGTGTATAATGCCCTCCCATGTATAATGCACACCCATATTTTTGGCCCAAATTTTCAGGAAAAAAAAACTTGTGTTTTAATTTTTAATTCAATGATTTTATTTATTTATTTATATTTAGGTACTTGGGTTTTTTGTATTATAAAGGAATTTGAGCATTTAGTTTTGAACATATTGTGGTCTAAGAAATTTTATGTAACAAGTAATTATAAAACACAAAAACAGATACAAGGTATTTCAGGTACTACCCATGTATAATGCACATCCTTATCTTTCCCTCAAAAATTTGGGCAAAAAATGTGTACACTATACACGGCAAAATTCAGCACGTGTTGCCCTTCTCTCTTCCCAAAAACGATCATTTAAACTTTTCAACATTTAGTCATGGAAGAAATTAGTAAGATAGATTATTTTGCAACCTCTTCATGAGGGAATTTGGCAGAAAAGACGATAGAGACACCGCAGTGGCTGTCGTCTCTAAATCCCAGCACCCGCAGGTTTTTCTTCAGGAACTTCAGCCCCAACAAGAAGTCTTTTGACAATGGGCTGCAGGGTTGTTAATTATCAAATGTCGCATGTCAACCATCCTGCAAACACCCTTTAGCCAACTGTGATGGCAGCAATATTTGTCTTGTTAAAGACCCTGAAGTTAAATTACTGCTGCAGGATTTTCCTGCAAGGCCAACTTGTTAGTTCGGGTGGTAATGAGCTATTGACTGGGGTCTTCCCGTTCATCCAGGCTTCCTTTATTACTTTCAGTAATCTCATGAACTGAGGGCCAGTAATTGGCATTCTTTGTTCAGTGAATTCTACCTGACAGTCCTGTCTATAATTTTCCTTGTAAGAGGAACAGAAAGACTGAGAATGAATAAATTGTCTCTTGAATAACTCATGGTTTTATCTACTTCCGTTACAGAAATGCTACGGACTTACATTTTCTTGACTGAAGGATGTTTAGTAACAAGAAGTCCTATATTGTAGAATTTTTGAAAGAAAAGGAATATTTTTTCTCTCACTCTTCCTCGACTTTTTTGCTCTCAGCTGTTTTTTACCTAAGACCTTGATTTCTCTTATTACTTTTATGGGGATTCCTCTGAAAGACACAAAAATGCCTCTCTCCACAGGAAGCCCTTCCACAGGAGAGAGCTCTTTCCATCTGCACATTTTTATTTGACTTGCATGTGGTTTTCTCCACCAAATGTAAAGCCCATCGTGCTCTAATGCAGCTTGCTCACTGTCTCCCTGAAAATGCCTGGGTGTTGTCGGGCTCATGTGTGGAACTGGCGTTATGAGGGACAGGCTGACAATCCATGGCCAGAAGAGACCAGTAAGAAAACAGGTTTGATTGAAGTCCTGACACAGATGTTGACAGTATAATTAAAATGATTAATATGAAGTAAGAAGAGTGTTTCAAACTAATTAGAAAAATGGTGTGGTCATACCCCCCGGAATACATGTGGCTAGGGGAGCCAACTTTTGGATACAGAGAAGGGAAAGTGAAGATGTATGTTAAAATTGTGTCACCAAGGGGGTACTTTAATGTTAATCAGGGGTACTTTAATCAAGGGGGTACTACAGTCTTAAAAACTATAGCTCTTTTTGGATTGGTGGTTTTTCCGTGAGTCTTTGTGTGTCTTTTCCAAGTCCATTTTGCGAATTGGCTGACTAAGCTCATGTATATCCATGTTCAAATAACAGAGAGAATACTTGCATATCTCAAGTTGGTCCATATTAATATACATTAATTCTCATAAAAAAGACCACATACTCACTAGCTTCCTGCTTGTTAAGGAAAACACAAATACGCAAAAACACCAGCAGAAGACATAGCATATAGTAGGGCTCAACATCTGTGTGTGTGCTGACTCAGCCAAAACAATACTTTTGAAAACGGCAAAGTAATAAGACAGCGAAGTTTTGCTTCCAGTTCATGCTCTGGTTTTGTTGACCATTTCTGTTGTCCTGTGAATTTCAGAGGAGGCAATTACATCTCATAGGTAGGAACTCCTGAATTATCATGGACTGGTGGTTTGTGGACTGCTAATGAGCATTAGCAGGGGCACATCTTCAGATCTCTTTGTGTTTAAAAAAAAAACTTCTTAGCTTCTTAGGGCACAGAAAATATGACATAGAAGAACTGCTTTGGCCTGCAAACCTAATATCTCAATAGCTGTTGACTGTAGCTTTCTAACTAAAAGTATATGAGAATGAAGTTCTTGCCAGATTTCAAGTTTTTCTTCTCTTTGTGTTCTGCAAAGCCAAGCAGTGGATTTTTCATTAATGCCTTTGGCTACATGCAAAAGGAGTTTCACCAAGAATGCTGGGAATTCCTTTGGTGCTCAGAAGGAAATGTGAGGACTCTGGAGGCTGATGAGAGAGAGGAAGAGTGGGGAAGCTATAATATCATGCCAATTTGTGTGATTTATTTCTTTTTTTCAAAGGAGAAGTTTTTGTGAATTTTTATAAAGCCTAAGTAAACTTTCTAGCACATTCAAATGTAATGAAAGTTAGTGTTTTGCTTTGCTTTTCAAGTGACAAACAGGTGTAGGTAAGTGTGCTCATTCTAGGTCTGTAAATTTTACATAGAAGTCAGTCCCATGTGTTGAGCAGAGAATGCAGACTAAAATTGGTAGGAGGAAGGGTGGTCTAGGGATCTGTTTAATTTAATTTTAATGAAACTAGACACACATGTAATCCTGCTGAATTATAGATTATTTTATATATTCTTAATAATTAAATTTATTATCTATGGTGGGATGTGTGTGTGTGAGCATGCGTGTGTTCAGGATGGGGGGTGGGAAATGTCCTCGGGAAGAATGGCATTTTGACAAATCACAGGAAATAGTAAATTATGTGGATTCCACCCAGTCCCCAAGGCAAGGACAAAGATTTTACCTCTGAAATTCATAAACCAAGGTCAAAGGGGAGCTTGGATGGAATTACAATTAAATGGTTTTAAGTGGAAGGGGTACAGGGTGGGGACAGAATTAAAGTTTTAGTTGAGTTCTCTAAACAGAACCCATTGTTTCAGTCACCCTTAAGAGGGAGAAAATGCAAATTTTTATGCTAAAAATTTCTGGCAGTATGAACCACAGAAGCATTGAAGATGATACTGGCCTTTAAAAAGTTTAAGTTGGGTATTATAATTACAACCTATTCCAAACAATTCAGAACAGAACGGCACTGTGCTGGGTAAGGTCGACAATATGTACGAAATGGTAATGAAGTTAACAATAACAAGTGAGTGCTCTGGATTTCTGCATACTCACCATGCAGTGAATTTCAGGGTCTCTTATTAATAAAGTGAAAGCCTCATTTTTTCCTTAGTATTCTTGTTTTTTTTTCCTCATTTCAAGTTTCTTGGTTGCATTGTCAATTAAGCTAATTAAGGCTGAAAGTAATTCCCTAAAGGGGTACTGAACTAAAACATTCCAGGCAAAAATCATTTCTAAGACTTAATCTAGTCAGGAAATATTAATAATATGCAAGTGGGGTTATGCATAAAAGGCATGGCATAAAACGCTACATTGTTCATGGTATACATATGGTCAGACAAAACACAGCATTGACTGTCTCCAGAAAATGAAAGTTAATTTATGCAGTTCATCAACAGGCTTTATTATAGTATTGCATATTTGCGGTAGACCTAAGGCCGTGGGAACTCTTCACTCTTGACTCCACATCTTCAAAAAAAAAGTCAAATCAAACCACTCTTTATTTTTTAAAGGGGTACAATATAATAATGGAAATGTAGTTTGTCGTCTCAGCTTTTCATCAAGAAGCTGAGTAGCAACTGGCAAAATACAACCATCTTAAACTCTCTGAACTTGACTTTTCTCCTGATTAAGTGAAGTCACAGGGATTTGGGATTGACTTTAGGTAGCAGATTGAGACTCCATTCAGAAATTGGAATGTGCAGTTCTTCCAGCTCCAGTCCGAAGCAGAATGGACTCTTCAGTGTAAGTAGGAAGGCATGGTGCTTCTTTCTGTCTTTCCCTCCAGCAGTTCCCCTCCTCCCTTAGCCTGCAGACTCTCATTTCTGACTGCGAGTGTCCAAGTGAGAGACAGAAGGGCTGGGTGAGAAAGGCAGGGAAGTTCCTGCTGGATCTCTGTCTTGAGAGAGCTTTGCATTCTCTTCCCAAGTTGGGTTCTGTCTGGGGAGATTTCTTAGGATCTTTAGAAGCTTCTACTGGGAATGTCTGGAAGTGTGACTCCGATAGTGATCACACAGTTTTCTTCAACTCTCTATTCCCTCCTTAGCCCTCTGGAGGTCCAAACTGTAAACTCTTTGTAAAAGTCTCATTAGTCCCCCAGTGGCTGGTTCTCTAGGACAGGAGACACAAAATCTTGAGTTTGACTCTCTCTCCCTCTCCTTGGTAAGCCTCCTCCTTGCCCAGGGAAGGCACTCATCCATGGCTCCAGCACGGTCCGGAGGTGCAGGCCAATCCCACCAACACACCCACACTCTTTCACTTTGTGCCCAAAGCAGCTCACCAACTGCCCACTTTGTCCTCTGAATTTCTACAGTCACAGCACATTTGGCCCCATTTCCTAAGAGGGAACACACTAAGCTCTTGAGGGGTGCTTCTGAACATCCTCTCTTGACTTGAGTTGAGAAGTAAGCCCAGAACAATTTTCTCTAAACAGATCTTCACACGTTTTGTTTTTCCATCTGTTTCCTTGATCTGCACCACCTTTTTTAACCTTCAGTGACATTTTGCAAATGCTATTGTATTGTGCGCCTTACAGCTTACTCAGCTATTTGCTATTTTATCCTGGTACCACAGTTAAAGAATCTATTGATAATTTCACGTATTGTTACAAATGATTTACATCCTAATAATCTTCAGAATTTATTATTCCATTTTCTATTTGTGAATCCATCCAGTAAACCCCCATTTATTCATATGATTCTAGCTGTTTATTTTAAAGATTTCTAAAAGTAAGAGGATTTTTAAAAATTGTTATGAAATTGTGGCAAAGAATTAAGGAATGGGTGTTCCTATTAGTTAACGCTGTCAAGTATTTGTTTTCTTTTTGCAAATCAAACAATCAATTGAATTAGGATTGGTTCACTTTAAAGATTAGCAATTTATTTATAAATATTTCTGGGTCTGGATTTATAAGTGCATGGAACAGAAAATTCTACAAATAATTCCAATTTATTTACCACATGTGAAATAAGTGAAAACAATTCAATATTAAAAAGTCTTCATTTGATGACATTGCACTGAGCACTTATATATGCAAACCATGGACTAGATGGTTCAGGGGCCATAGAGATGGATAGAACTAAAAGCCTCCCCTCTTGGAACCGAGCAGACGGTCTGCTCTAAGGCACGGTGGTTGTCCAGGTCAAATCTTAATATCACACTTGTGGAGTAGCTTAATTTCTTTCAGATGGTAATTGAATATCTGGAAAAATAACGTAAAATATAGTATTAGCATTTTTGTTGAATATTAAAGAATACAAAGAGGAAAAAATTTGTCTGTGGTCTACTGTGTAGATAATGCCTTTTGACAAGAAGTAAGCAAAGAGAAACCAAAATATGCATGCATTTTAAGACAACTTAATAGAATAGAAGGCTATGAAGGAGAAATAAACATCTATCCCATGTCCTGTTTGCTCTTTACAAATCTCACTGTTTCTAAACTTCTTTCCTGTTCTCCTAGAGAATATTTTATATACATATTTATAAAGTTATCATTTTATGATATGCAGATACCAGCTTACTCACTTGGTTTCTTTTTTCTTTCCCTCAGTTCTTCACCTTTCTATTTCTCTTGTAGCTCTAAAGGATTTTTTTAAATAGCAGTAGTGCATTCTTATCATTGATTTATGATAATGTCGTTAAACTGTGCATTCTTGATGGATGCTTTCATTGCTAATACAAACAATGATGTGATGAACATTATTATGCATAGATATTTATGAACCTCGGGCTATATTCCTGAGCTGCAATACTAGATCAAAGGAGCCCTGAATTTTTTGTTATTTTAGTAGATATTTCCAACTTGCCCATAAGAAATGATCCATACATTTATACTTTAACCAGTACAGTTGAATCTGTGTATTCTCAGAATTCTTTGGCATTTTAATTGCTAAATCTCCAATTTTTTGCCAATCTGAGTTTGTGAAATATATAGTCTCATTGTTTTGTTATACATTTCTTTCCTTGTAAAGGTTAAATCACAGTTATCCATCATTTGTATATTTTTCTAGAAACTTACTGTGCTTTATATATATATTTAAATTGTATGTCCTTTCACTAATTTTTTTAGTTCTTTGAAAGCCAAAAGAGGGTAGGATCAAGGGTGGGAGGTGGGGTTGGCTGGGGTGCAGGAAGTGTGGTGGGGGGAAAATGGAGACAACTGTATTTGAACAACAATAAAAAAAATTTTAAAAAGAAAATAACATCAGTATCTAAGATGGCATTGCATGTCTTCTCAACTTATTTTCAACATTGTGACTTTATGATAGTTTTTGCCATAAAGGAGTTTGAAATGTTTGTATAGTAATAGCTAACATTTTCTTTGAGCTGTTGTGGTTTTTAAACCTATTTACAGAAGCTCTCCCACTAAAAGATTATTAATAAATATAACCATAATTTCATATAGACATTTAGCTTTATTTTATATTTTAGTGTATGAGGTGAAATTCATACACACATATACATATACACACATGCCTCTATATTATCTATATACATACATATGTACATTTGTACATATCTAATTTTATATGCATATATATAATTTAAAAAATTCAATCAACTGGGCCCAATACTATTGAATAATTCTTTCCACAGTGATTTGAAGTTTAATTGTAGTATGGATTCAAATTTCATAAATTTTGGCTATATTACTGAATTCTTCTAATTTTATGCCATATACTATAAATTTCTTTCTTTCCCCAGAAAAATAATTTTAATAATTATAATTAGTTATGTACCTTTTAGGGCTTTTTTCCCTTCTTTAATATTTATTTTCAAAAATTATATTCAAGTCTTTGTCTTTTTTAAAGATAAACCTTTTGCTCATTTTCACAAACACACATTATTTTATGGGTATTTTAATTGGGACTCCATTGTATTTATAGATTAATTCTGAATAATTTGAGCTTTTTCTTCTATCATATCTTTCTGTTATACTGTATGGCATATCCATTCAGTAAAATATACTATGGTATGTAGTAGAATTTTAAAATTTCTTCACATAAGTGGTATGAATTTCTTTTAGACTTGTATGTAGTATTATATATTTGGCTTGTTATTGATGATTGGTGTATGTCTTAGTTAAATTTTTGTTATTAAAATCAACTTTTATATCACTGCTTTATAGAATTATCTTAGTGTTTCTAGCATATTTTTAAGCTGATAGTCTTGGGTTTTCGAGGCATAACACTCCACCTAGGATTAATGATAAATATGCCTTCTGATATTCTATTTTTATAACTTTTTCTTTCTCTTGTCTGATTGCATTGTCTAATGCCTATAGAGTAATGTAAAATTATAGTACATTCTTGTTCTATTCTTGATTAAAAAACAAATGATGCTGTTTCTCTATTAACAATGATATGGCAGTTAACTGTGTGTGTATGTGTGTATTGGTGTAAAGAAAATGTCTTTCTATTAGTGAGGTTATTTTAGGATCACTATTTGACCTAAACTCTGTGCCTTTTTTTAATAGATTAGGAATATAGGTTCATAGAAACATTTATTTCTTAAATGACCAGCGGCCACCTGCTTCTTTTTTTGCTTGACTGCAACTGGGCCTCTTTGCTCTTCTTTTATTTATTCTAATTAGGTTTGTGGGAAGAAAGATTTTAAAATCATGCTTCATTCTGCCACCAGAAACTAGAAGTCCTGGTGGGAATGTTTTAATAATTCATTATGGAATGTCTGTGTAGTAAATCAAATAGAGTTATATATTTTTTACTTAATGATTTTGCTGATGGTGTTCTAATATCCACAACTTAAAAAAACCAAAACAGCCAGTAATGTTTTAAAACAAAATAATTATTGCGTGGTAGTTTCTACCAAAGAGCATGTACATCGGTAGATGAGATGTCTATGAGATAAAGTTAAAACCAGGAAAAGGAGAGACTGACACTTGTATTTTAATATATATGTAGTATCTTATTAGAAAAATCTCATTGATAAACTATGCAGAATTATTTTAAGTGTGAACCAAAAGCCCTTTCTACATGAATAAATTCTTTATCTGGACTCTACCACGTTTGAAATCACCTTACCTGACACCAGTTAGTATTAGACCCAGATGCTTTGCCAGCACTTCTAGTCTCCAGTAAAAGTGAGTTTTCGTTTGTTTTTTTACAGGGTGGGGCAAAAGTAGGTTTACAGTTCTTCATATAGAAAACAATATAATAATTAATAAATAATACAAGAATAAACTCTGACTTGCTGACTTACAACTGTAAACCTACCTTTGCCCACACTGGATTTGTTTGCTTTATTTTTGTTTCTGATGTTTAGTCAATGACAAGTTTTTTATTTTTATGAAATACTCATTAAAATTGCTCTTACAACTTGTTCCTTAGTCTTTGACACTTTCTGTTTTTCTTATTGTTATTATCCAAACTACAGAATTAGGAAATATCCACATGTTTGCATATTTTTTTTGCTTTCTTTCTTTAATTCTACATCAGTATGTGATATATACATATATGTATATGTACACACACGCACACATGAGGTCTGTCTGGGAGAAGTCCAGCCATTGTTAATATAATGAGAACAGTTAACACGACATCAATGTAACCTGTCAGCCAAGGAGAGTGGACTCGAATGCATGTGCATGAACAATGACGACTCCACTGTACTAGTTGGTGGGGGTGATAGACACTGTTGAGTGACCGTGTGTAGTGTGTGGTCGTCACATTCAAAATAGCTGAGCAAGTAGAGCAGCAGATCTGCATCAAATGTCATGTTAAGCCTGAACATTCCTCCATGGAAAGTACTCAGATGATGAAGGCTTTCGGGGATGATGAGTGAGTGCAGCACAAATACAAGTGTGGCACAAATGCTTCAAAGATAGTCGAGAGTCTGTTGAAAGTGATCCACATTCTGGAAGGCCTGCCACAAGCAGAACACTGAGAATGTCGAACGTGTACAGGCTGCAATCAATAAAGATCAGCGACTGACAGTGTGAGTACTAGAAGCTGATCTGGGGATTTCAAAAACTACTGTGTACAAGATTTTGATGCAGGACCTTGGCGTGAAATGTGTCGTGGCTTCTGCTACTAGAGCAGAAGGAACACCGTGCTGCAGTTGCTAATCATTTGATTCAAACTGCCACAAATGAACCAGATTTCCTTAAGAAGGTCATAACTCTGAAGGGGACTGAGACATCATTGTCCTACGTACATGTTTCTTATATCTTATATCTTCTTTAATAAATGTCTCTGTTTTTCATATTACATGGCTGGTTATTTCTGGACATACTTTGTGTGTTTACATACTTGTGTATGTTAATTTCCACACATATTTTATACCCACAAATAGCCTGCTATAATAAAATTTTGTTTATTTATGGTATGAAATATAACTTCTGACTAGACCCTATCTTGTTTCTTATAGTCATAGCATCTTTTTTGTCTCTTTCACTCTCTATGACTGCATTTCTGTGTCTATGTCTCTGTCTCCATCCATATGTACCTATATCAGCTACATAGGCAAGGTTTCAAGGACTTTCATGGCATTAACACTAGAGGAAATGGACAATGCTACTGTTCACAAGCATGCAGCTGTACAGTCATGATGACTCATTACCAACATCAGGACACCTGGTAGAGTGGATGCTTGAGCAAGAGGCATTCTCTTGCCTGGATATTGCTTATTTAGACAATGCCAGTGTTGGCCAATTACACTTTCCCTTAGCGGTCACATGTCTCCCAGTTACTTATATAGCACTCACTGTCTCTCAGGCTGTGTTCTAAAAACTTTAAATTTGTCTTTCCATTCCATTTTTAGGTGGAAAATTGAGGCACAAGGCATTTGGGCAACTTGTCAAAGATTATACAACTGGTAAATGCCAACCAGGATTTGAACCACGCAGTCTGGTTGCAGAGCCCTTACTCTCATCCACAACACCATCTCATTCTTTCCCTGTGTTCTAATTTTTCCTTTAATGGCATGAGCGTCTGCCAGATGGCATGTCCTCCGAATAAGGAGCCATGCTGAGCTGGCCTTCTTGCCATTCCCAGTGTCATCATAATACTGGGCATGCAAGAGTGGATACATAACTGTTTATTTTTTTAAAGTGAATTGAAGTTTTGTCTTTGTAGAACCCTTGTTTTATGCCTCTCTAATAAACAGCCTTTGTAAAATCTTTGAAAAGATGAAGTTTGGTGAAGGAAAAGCAGTAGAGAAACAACCCTATATTTTTCTAACACAGGACTCATCTGGTCTACCGCTTACTTCACATTTGTCATCGGTGCACTTCAGTATTTTAATGACAAATGGCCATTCTTAATAACTTGGAGCTTCCTTACATTCTTTCTGCTCACTCTTTTAGCCAAATAGGCATAGTTAAAAACAAACAAACAAGCAAAAAACATGGAAGCTCTGGTCATCTTCTGATGACACTTGTAATTGTTTAATTAGGAAACATGACTGCATATTTGTCACATCCCAGAAAAAATGTACTACTCATTAGGGCAACTCCACAGCGTGCTCCTTTGTCTCCAGAATCAAAGAGAAAGCTTTGGCTAAATGGCACTTTCTGTTTTTTTTTCCAATGAAGAAATCTTGTGGGCAATGCATTGAAAAATCATATAAAACAAAAAGTGCAAATCTTAAGTGCATGATTTATTCAATGCTTTAAGTGTTCAATGGCTTTTGATAGCTACCACTCCAATCAGGATATGCAACAACAATTCTGTCCTTCTAGAAACTTCCCGTATTCCCCCTTCCAGTCACTTCTCCCCACACCCACCCTTCAGCAAGCCCTGCTACAATTTATATCATGATAACCTAACTTTTCCTCTTTAGGACTTATAAAAGAACAGAAGTTAATAAAAAGAACTGTGATCATGATCACTTTTATTTCCGTAAGGTCCACTAGTTGGTCACGTGGTAGATAACATCCTGCAGAGAAAAATGCCGATGCACTACAACCAGTGCACGTTGAATTCACACAAAATGTTGGGCAGTTACTTATGGGTGTTTTCAGGTTATTCTTAGGAATCAGGTATCACGCTAACAGCTTCCCTCACCTCTGTTGCATTGTCTCTTTCTTTTGAATGACTGCTGTGTGCTGTGGTTTCACAACCTTCTCAATAAAGGACTGATGGGAAAATACTTTTACTGTTATGTTTTTTTGTCCCAGTGGCAACCAGCCCTCAAGTAATTAGGCCATACTAATCCCTCAATAGAATATTTTCTTAAGTCAATTTATTGGGCCAACAAGTCCTCTGAAGAAATAATGCTATCTTTTACTTTCAGAAAGCTGGTTAACCTCCTTCTACTTGTCAACACTAGCTAAAATATGATCTCAGTGGCTTTTATTCTGGTGAATTAATATCCATGGTTGTCCTGTGTGTGCACCTGACAATAGCATGGTCTCTGTAATAGTTGAGTTCATTTTTATCAAGGACTGTGTCTCTTTAAAAGTTGGTAATCTACATTATTCATGGGATCAGTCTAAGTTTACAGAGGGAATAATATTTACTGGGAAAGATATACATGTATTTTAGCAAGTATATGTGTTCAGATACCTAATACCTCCAGTATGATAAGAGACTCCACTTTCTCCCTGTAAATAGAGAGTTAATAATAACATTTATTGCTTCAAGCTTTTGGGAGGACCAAATGAGATCATATACTCACGACGTGTTGGATATTATTTGGTTTGGAAATTTATAAAAGGATCTGTCTTACATTGGGTGCAGCTTTTATATACATGAGTAATGGCATAAAAGTATCTAGTTTCAAAGGGAGAAAACTAGTAGCTACAGTCACAATATTAACCTATGTGGTTACTCCCGAAAGGCTACAGCCTCTGTTCTATATTGGACCAACTACAGTGTGCTGCACAGATGACTTCAGGTATTTTTAAGTGTAATTTTGACTATACTTGAGCTTTAATGCTGACTTTAGAATCGACTCCCAGGAATGGCACAATTCCATTGCATTGCAATTCTCTAGACCTTGGGTAGAGTCCCATTTAAGATGTCATTCATCATCAGTAATTTTTGACATCCTACTGTGTACAGAGGAATAAACCAGTGGTTCCCTTGCTTTTACATTTTGGGCCAAATAGAACAAATACCAACCCTTTCTCTCTCTCATCTGCCCTTAAAGTTGAACTGGCCTAGAATCAAGTTGTCCAAACATCTGAGCATAGTTTCAGCATCTAATTCTGACGTATGTCCTCACCCCTAGGCCTTTTTAGCTGCACTTGGTCTGTCCTCATGCTCTGGCCTAAATCTGGGGAGTGCCTCATTATAATCTCCAAGGCAGCTCACTACTTAATTTTAAAGGAGTGGTACTCCATACATTTACTTTATAATACCCTTGGGCAGAAATAAGCCTTAAAAGAATCAGGAATAGATTGTTTCTATTTGGGTGTGCCTGCTTTGTGGACCCGTGTCTTCACCATGGATCACCACAAAAGCATTAGCAAGACCGCAATACTATACAATTGACACTTGAACAATGTGGAAGTTAGGGGGGCTGACCTCTGGGCAGTCAAAAACCCATGCATAAATTTTGACTTTTCCCCAAACTTAAGTTGTCCCAGGTGTGCACAGGGGAATGGTATTAGGACCCCCATAGACACCAAAATTCATGGATGCTCAAATCCCCTGAATCAGTGCATATAGGGAGCTCT
The DNA here is from genome assembly GCA_028533065.1 of Trachops cirrhosus. Lineage (NCBI taxonomy): Eukaryota > Metazoa > Chordata > Mammalia > Chiroptera > Phyllostomidae > Trachops > Trachops cirrhosus. The sequence goes on along the minus strand of CM052544.1, from coordinate 14,999,635 downwards.
CTGCATTCACAGACTCCCAACTGCAAATTGAAAACAATACAGATATTTATTTGAAAAATCTGTATATAAGTGGACCTACACAGTTCAAACCAGTATAACTCAAGGGTCATCTGTATATTATATATTCAGAGGCTCTCTAACCCGGGGTTTTATAAAACATGAAAATGTAAAAAAGAACTATTAAGGCTATGCTATATAGAGACAGTACTTACACAATACTACAAAGTTAAGTTTCAATTACAATCAACAATGAGAAATCCTTTTTTGTCTATCACATGTATAAAAATATGTATAAAATATATATCACCTGAGAGGGGAGTGATGGGCAGAAATTATTACTCTTATGTATTATTAAGTCTAAATCAGAAAATATTTTTGGGTCATCATTTGGAAATATCTCAAAACTTAAATTTTTGTGTTTTAGGTCCAGTATTTCTATTTTAAGGAATTATGAGTACCTGTATAAAATCATACATGTACAGGGATGTCCATTGTAGACTTAGTGGACACCTCTAAACACCCATTGTGAAAGCAGACTGGTTAAATGTGATACAGCTGCATATATGACATTTAACCAATGCATATATTGAAAAAAAACTCAGCTATATCATTGGGGGAAAAATCCTGCAACACAATGCATATAGAATAATCACATTATAATATAAAAATAGATTTATGTGTACATGTCCATAAATGTTTACAACTGCATAGAAACATTGGCAGTAACCTGGAGAGGAAGTGGGTAGGGAGGAACTCAGGGACCTTTTGGTGGCAGGCCTCAGTTATACAGTGTAACCAAGTAGTACATTCCAATGAGTTTTATCTAGGATTTCTCATTCTTTAAGAGCAAAATATTAATAAGTATTTCATGAAAACAACCTAACACTGGCCAGAATGGGCTTCATTTCTACAGTTTATGTGTGAAGGTAGCTAGCAGCAAAACAGCTGAGATCGTTATCAGTCTCGAGCCTTTTCCACATACTTTATATTTTCGATCTATTAAAAGGATGCTTTGGAAAAAGCCATGAGAGTCCTTCAGGAATAGCCCACTCTCTGCAGCCTTATTAGATGCACAGACGTGTGTGTCCCCTGGTGAGAGCCTCATGCTGTGAAAGTCATTAGAATAATAAATTAAACTTCTCTGTGCGCTGGCTTTCTAAGCTTCAGGTGCAGTTTCCTTTTATGCTTTTTCCATTTTCCTGTAGCTTTGAAGTATTGGGATTGTCGACCTATTCCTTCCTCCAAAGTTTTGCCGGAATAATGAGTTCGTGGAGTCACTAGTGCCTAAAATAATTTGTGGAGTTGGGATTGCAATAGCTCTATGCAGCCCTCCTTATTCTCAGTTTCTAAGTACTCAGCAAAAAGATAAGACCTAATTAATGGAAATAGACTTCACAAAGGCTAAAATAGAAGATCACATAAAATACTTTTTGATATTTTGTATTAGAGTCTAACCTCAGCTTCCATTATACCAATATCATGATCATCCAAAAGCATCTATTTTTTATGTATGGAAATTATTACATTAAGTTACAATTTTCAAACAGAGATTTTGGAAAATGCCTTGGCCATAGCAAATGGCTATTTCTGAGTAGAAAGGTGTTGTGAAGAAGGTTTTGGGAAGCAATAATATGTAAATTTAGCATTGAGGTATGCCTTTTAAAGGTGAGGATATGGATGTGAATAAGATTTAGGAAAGGTATATATTGTATATACTCCTTTTAACATTGTAAGAAATTGGCATTCAGTTAAAAATATAGCTGGAATGGGAATAAAGGATAGAAACTGTACTGAATAAACTAAACTAAAAAAATATATATATAGCATCATAGAGCATTTCCCCATCATTCAAATATTGTTGGAATGGATTCTGCTCCCACTCTGTATCAAAGGACAGAAATATACTTATAAATGGTGATGAACATCTGCATCTTTTAAAATAATTCTAAAACTGGAGAAATATATACACCAAAATGCAATAAGCGTGAAACAAATGGCATAGTATTTCTTTGTGTTAAATCTCTTTAAATGTTCTTCCCTTCCAGCTCGTGTTCCTCCTTAGGAAACCATGTCTATAGCTTTGAGGTTCCTTTCAAAACTTTCTTTTCTACTTCTGCCTTAAGTACACAGGCTGTCTACTATATCTCCTCTGCTCCTGAGTGTAAAAACAAAACAAAACAAAAACAAAACTCCTCCCAAAGGTTAGCTGCTAACTTTCCCACTTACAAGTTCCCTATATTTTCTTTTTAAACTTCTTGACCTATCATTTCCACAGACTTTTCATCAGTTCTTGAACATTGTCTTAACATCTGTGAGGGATGGATACTTCTCACCAGATTATAATATAAGGAAAAGGTATGAAATAAAAGTTGAATCACCTTTCAGCTTTAAGAATATTCCAGACAGTATAGTACGCATCTAAATTTGGGACAGGTAAAAGAAATCACTCTGTAAAAATGTAAATGAAACAAGTTTATTTATTTTAATATAAAATCACTTAAAAATAGAATTATTTAGGTTACAATTCTATTACTGGGGCCTTTCACACAATACCCAACCACAGAAATCTGTGTTAATCTGTTTGGAAATAAAATAGGGTTCTAATGAATGATGACTCCAAATTTGTGTTGATGAACCAAAACAGAAAAAAAATGTTATTTTGGGGAAAACAATTATTCTAAATACCCCAAGAGCAAAGCAAATACTTTAGCACAAATAAAATTATACTCACCCCCTCCATTCTACTGATGACTTTATTGTCATTTTTATTGCAGCATAACTGATATACAATATTACATTAATTTTAGGTGCAAAACATAACAATTTCATATTTGTATATACTGCAAAATGATCACCACAGTAAGTCTAGTTAACATCCTTCACTATAAATAGTGACAGATTTTTTTCTTGTAATAAGAAATTTTAAGTTATTCTCTTAGCAATTTTCAAATATACAATACAGTATTATTAGCTATCGTCACCACGCTGTGTATTACATCCCTGTGATATATTTATTTTATAACTAGAAGTTGGTGCCTTGACCCCTTCACTTACCATCTACCCCTGCAGCTGGCGACCACCAATCTGTTCTCTTATATCTATTAGCTGCATTTCAGGGCCTTTGGGTTTTTTTTGTTGTTATTTAGATTCCACATATTATTTTATATGTGGAATCTATCTTTGTCTGACTTATTTCACTGAGCATAATGCCCTCAAGTTTCATCCATGTGGTTCCAAATGGCAGGATTTCATTCTTTCTTATGGCTGAATAATATTCCATTGTGTGTGTGTATATATATATAATTTATATCTACATATATAGATATATTATGTATATCTACTTATTGAATTTTCTGTATCCATTCTTATGTTGATAGACACTTAGGTATATCTCAGCTACTGTAAATAATGATGCAATAAATGGGGGTACACATATCTTTTCAAGTTAGTGTTTTAATTTTCTTTGGATATATATCCAAAAGTGGAATTATTAGATGATATGTTAGTTCTATTTTTATTTTTTTGAGATACCTTCATACCGTTTTTTATACCGGCTCCGCCAATTTACATTCCCACAAACAGGGCACAAGGGTTCCCCTTTCTCCACATTTTATTTAACACTTACGATTTTTTGCCTTTTCGCTAACAGCCATTCTAACATGTGTGAGATGATATTTCATTATGCTTTTGATTTGCATTTTCCTAATGATTCGTGATGTTGAACATCTTTTCATTGCATCTTTGGACCATCTGGAAAATTGTCTATTTATATTCTCTGCCCGTTTTTAATCAGATTGTTTTATTGCTATTGAATTGTATGAGTTCTTTATGTATTTTAGATATTAAATCCTAAGATGTAAGATTTGCAGATATTTTCTCTCATTTAATATATTGCCTTTTTATTTCGTTGGTGGTTTACATTACGTGCAGAAGCTTTGTTTGCCTTGATGCAATCCTGTCTTTCGTTGTTTGTTTAGTTTTGTTTTGTTTATTTGTTTTGCTTTTGTTGCCTTTACTACCGGTGTCAAATTCAAAAAATGATTGCCAAGATTGATGTCAAGGATCTTACTGCCTGTATGTTCACCTAGGAGTTTCATGGTTTCCGGTCTGACACTCAAATGTTAACCCATTTTGAGTTCATTTTTGTGTATGGTGTAAGACAGTGGTTCAGTTTATTTTTCCATTGTTTCTTTATCTACAACTTTAAAATGAAAACGGAAGTCAGTGTTTGCTAGAACAGCATTTTAATCCTTGATCAAATGATCAAAGCAATTATGAAGGTTAATTTGCAACCCAGACGTCTAATGGTGGGTCAAGTATTACATAGAAAATAAAATGATATTTGGAGATATTAATACATGAAAAAGCTAAAAGAGCAAAATACTACAGTTTGTATGTATTCTCTGGTAAAAATTATGTAAACTTATTTATGAGTTGAATATATATTTCTGGGGAGTCTTTAGGTTTAAAAATGTTGACATGGTATCCTATTTTATGAGTAAACTTATGATATAAATTTAAATAAAAATTACTCTTCATCCTATCAATAGTTATAATAGAAAATAACTACCATGGACAAAGACAATGGCGGGGGGGTGGAGAATTGAATGTGGGAGGTGGGGGTGGGTAGGGCGATGGAGAGTAATGAGGGGATAATGAGGACAACTGTAATGAACAACAATGAAAAATAAAAAAAGAAAATAACTTTACCTATTTCTAATATATAAACATTCCATTATTGTATATGATGAAATATTATTCCTTCACTAAAACTTATATTCAAGAAAAGAATTTAATTACCTGAAAAACAATTATGATACCTTAAGAAAACAATATACAGTGTGTGTGTAAGAGAGAGAGCTGGACAGAGAGAGACAGACGTAGATAGAGACAAAGAGGAGGAGACAGGGGAGGAAACACTTAAGCTGGTGCAGAAAGGCAATGCACCAAAATAGTAGCACCACTGGAACCAGACAACCTATTTACTTGTTATAAAATTCTGTATATTCCATATTTTCGGTTATTAACATGTATTACCTGTATAATCAGAACAACACAATAACTGATTTAATTTACCAAAAACAAAGGATATAAAACATAAAAGATGTATAAATTATAAAAATTGTAGTTGTGTTTGCTTTATAGGAATGTAATTGTTTTTTGTTGCTTTATGATTTCCTATATAATTTAAGGAAGTCATATATTCCATTTTTTTCCTATAAAGAATATATATTTTTCTTAAAGGAAAAGGTTTTTTTTTAAAGACAAAGACAATATTCCCTCATTTTTAAGCAAATATTTTGGTGAAACTAAAAAAATAAAAGACAGCAATGCACTTTGCCTACAACTAGATTATTACTAATGAAGAAGGACAGGGGTGCTGTTTATTTTATTATGCTTTATCCCTCTGTTCCAAGTCAACAAATGAAAGGAAATATTGAAAATGATATGTCAAACACCAACAAAACACCAATGAAGATGTCAGCTTTGATGGAAATAAGAGAATCACTGCTGTATCTTTCTTTTAGACATAGAGATCACTGTGTAAAATACACAGAATTCAGTGAAACTGTGACTAGTTCTTCAGTTCCTGTAATAGAGAATCACAAAATGTCTCTGTTATAGATTTGGAATAATTCAGTGGCCATCAATTTAGTTAACTTTTTATTAAAGCAGAGAAATTTCAGCTGGGACTCACTTGCCATTGAAAGTTAGAATGGAATCTGACATTTTATCACTAGATGAAAAAACCACCAAAGTCCATGAACTGATATGCAGAGCACCATTGATTCAGCTCTGGGGACTGGCAAACCCTGATATTAGTGGTTGGCCAGAAGGATGGAACTGTCATTACTGAATTGTGGAAGGCTCAAAGCAGAGCAGGTTGATCTATGTTCATTGGGGTTACAGCTGGAGAACAAATTTGCCATCACTTTTTTCTCAGCGCCTTAGTATATTACCTGGTATTCAGGGTGCTCAATAAATATTTGTTGAATGAATGAATGAATTCTATAAGCTGCAGTCGGAGCTATCTTTCATATCACAACTGAAAAATGGAAGTTCAGGAGAGGCTGTTGAAAAATAGACACATCAATTTAAGTTTAAATGGAGTAGAAAAAAAAATAAAAGAACTGTTCTAAATTTCTTGAATTTGTGACATCCTCAATTTGTAACAACTTTTTTTTAATCTCACAAATGTTTGCAGTTGTTTAGATGGAACTTCTTAATCTACTGCCTCCAATCCATATCATCCCTTCTTTTTACACACACACACACACACACACACACACACACACACACACGCGCAGAGGTTGGAGGTAGGAAGGGGAGGGAGCAATGGGGAAAATGAAGTTGCATTGATTCAGGAAACTGTTGAAGTATTCTTTCAGCTTGTCCTGGGGTGGTGGGGTAAAAGGGAGAAGGGAATATAGGAATGGTCAGTAGAAAAGTGCCCCAAAGTCCAGGGCTAAGTGACAAGTAGGAGAGCCAAATAGGAAGAACTTGTATGAAATTGTTGAATCTGGAAATAAATATAGCTGAAATTCTTCTTTCTGTTTAGGGGAAAGGTCCCCCAAAAGTGACAGTCAGGATTGTAAAGATGGTCATTCCTATCACACTTTGCAGTTTTAACTCTGATTTATGGAGATAACTTGTCTAAAAAAGCCACTCTTCTCTGAAACTTCAATTCCTAACTTCTGAGTCTCTGGCTTCATTAATCTGAAGATAAAGTGTAGGCACCATCTTTTCTTTCTGATGTCATTTTCTTGAAGCCTAAAATTATGTCTCTTTAACAAAGAGCCCAGAGAAATTGCTTTGTGGTTTTTCTTTCATACAGTTGGGAATGACAGACAGACAGGCCTATGGCGTGTGGTTCAGGGAAGTCTTTTAATGGACTTATCTGTAGAAGCAGAGTTCAGTAGTTACGTTCTCTGCTATTTCCTCTACTGCCTCCCTTATGGACTTTCCTGGAGAGAGCGTGAGCAGATTATGACATCATTTGTGGATTTCAAGTGGGTTTTGTTGTGCCTGTGAACCTGACTGCAGTATAGTCATAACTGACCCTCCATCTCATGTCTGACGTTAAAATTTACCTGAACATTTTATCCTAAGTACTCTTCAGGTTGAACATCCATTTTCATGTTAACTAACCTGTATGAGGATTCCTATCTCCTGGTGGATTTATGCTTTTGATAATGTCTGGGATTTTTACTTTACATATTTTAGTAAATAATATGCACTAAATAATATTATTTAGTAAATAATACGGACTCAACTATGCACGTTCTTTGAATTTTAGTACTTGGCTTTTAAGGCATATTCAGACCAGACTCTTTCTATTGGTTAATGGTGATGTAAACCTGGTTCTTTCACTCATGCGACTCCTAGGTTCAGACCGTCTAATAAATCACCAGAGGAGGAAGAATTAAAAGCTCCTTTCAGTTCTATTATTAAATCACCAAGGATGCCTGGACCCTGCTTCTATATGTGCTGTAATTTATACTATTAGTGTGGATTGTTTTGGTTTTCTAAAAATAATAAATGACCCGGTGAATTGCATTTGGCCAGAGGCATACAAGAAGCAATCCATAGTATATAGATTTGTTCAATGGCATTTAAAAGACCTTGATTAGAATTCAGTCTGGGCTGGAGTGATGAGAATGCTGTTTACTGATGGTTTGTTTGAAGTCGTCCTCCGTGGCAGAGGCTGGAGGGATTCACAAATAGGAACATTTCTTACCTCTAGTGGCTGATCCAGCTGTCAGGAGGAACTGACATTTTCAAAGAGGTATAAAAATGTGTGAATGTCATGATTGCTGTTCCACTTTCATGTTTTTGTTTTTATGCTATCTTTGCTTGCTAAGAGCTCCAGCCACGAGCTAGGTCGGCATTCCTGAGATGCCGTGCCCTTGCAGTTCTTTGAGAAAAATGAGTATGTGGAGTGGGAAGTACATCCTCTCACATAATGGTTCATGGACCCTGAGTTCCTGTCCACCAACTTAAGAATCGTTTCAACAGACTTAGTGGTTTAAGTTTGGGAGGGCTTACTTGAGTGGCACAAGGCTGTGGGGCGGGGTGGGGGAAAGGAAGACAAGATGATGAATTTAAATAGTTCCTGTTTGAAATGGAAACCAATGCATTTGATTGGTTTGACCAATGGGTTGTGGCGCTCTCTGGTATTGAGAAAGCAGAAGTGGGTACTTGATGGGCCAATCAAGTTTATTCTGCAGAGTCAGATTTAAATATCTGTATGTAAGATTATGTTAGAAGCACTTACATGATTTACTGAGTGAGCAGACTTGTGGCCACTGCTCTCAGAGAACAAAGTGATAGCATGCACAGATAATCACATTCAAACACAGGTATCCTATTTTTCCGTTTTGATGAACAAACAGTATCTAGTGAATAATGAAACAGGAATATTTCAGAAATTTCAGTTGGAAACTACTATAAGGGAAAAAATTTAAATGGCTTTGTTGGGAACCAAATTTTTCAATGTCTCCATGAACTGATTAAACAACAAAATAATTCTACTTGCTTTTTAAAATTCCAATGTTTTTCAAGTATTGGAGGCCCGTTTTTTACTATCAATTTTACTGTTGCTCCTCTAACAATAAATCAACCATCCTTTCTTTCTTTCTTTCTTCCTCCCTTCCTCCCTCCCTCCTTTCCTTCCTTCCTTCCTTCCTTCCTTCCTTCCTTCCTTCCTTCCTTCCTTCCTTCCTTCCTTCCTTCTCCCCGCCCCCTCTCTCTTAGTCTCTCTCTCTCTCTTCTGGGATGGGAAAAGAGAACCATTGATTGAGATGTCCACTTACTCTAGATAGAATTACCATCGCAGAAAATACAAAAACAGAAAAGATTTGTCTTCAAGTCTACCCATGTATAAAGTGGAAATAATAATAGAATCTATTTCACAGACTTATTGTGATGTTTCAGTGAGAAAAGATGCACCCGAAGCCATTAGAATAGTGCCTGGAATATGGTAGGCACTCTAAATATAATTTTTAAGAACTAGTAGGAAAAACTTTAAGGTACAGGCATACCTAACTTTCTCTGAATTTACAATTTCGTGAAGCAGAATGCTTCTTAGTATTAGTGTATGGGGTTTCTCAAAGGAGAGTTCTACCTGGAGGCCACCTGAATAAGATGGCAATGTCGTGTTCCTCTTGTGTATTAATCTTGAATTCCTTCTGTCAGTTTGCTCCCACATACTACTGATCATATGAAATCCAATACATTCTCACCTGTTACTCTGGATAGAAGCAGTTTCTGAGATGGGGCAAAAAGAAAAAAAAAGAGCAGGGGTAACGTTGGGTCATGTCAAGGATAATCCTCCCCCTAAAAGAAATTCTGGCTTTCCAATAATACCAGATGGGTGTTCTCCCTAACCTCCTGGCTGCACATATGTGATGAATAATTGTGCTTTAGCAAAAGAAAGTGAATGGAAATGGAACAAATTGAAGCAATTAGCTAAAAGATGGGAAAGGGAAACACGAGTTAGACTTGGCCCCCAGACCTTGTGGGAAGGAAACCCTTGGTGTTGGTTAAAGAAATAGTAATGATCACTTTCCCTGTTTGCAGACTGTTATCAGTGGTTAAGGTCCTTATGATTTGCTCTAGAGACTGGGAAGGAATGCTAACATATGAAGCCAAGCAAAGAAGTGGCAAATAATTGAGCCTTGAGGGATCCTTTCAGAAAGAGGCTAGTCATTTAGGGGAATGTACTTTTGATATTCATCTAGCTGGTTTCTGAGTGCCTGTTTGCAGGAAGTGAAATTCTAGGCTTTGCTGTTTGAAAGGGTATGAAAGGGGAGGGTAGTGTTCTCAGAAGTATTCAAAGCCTTTTTAGCATTCAAAATGACTGAGGAATGTTTGAAGCTGGAGGCGCAATGATGTAAATCCAATGGTGTATCAAGATCCTGCCTAATGAATGTGGAAGCCTTAAAAATTCTGCTGGTAGGTGGGTGGTCAGCATTAGACACAATGTGGAGGGAAGAAACCTGGAATGCTATGCACACTTGCTGGAAAGAGGGTTTTTCACTTGAGTGGGTGGAGCACCGTGGGCTTGCAGAGCCGGGAGAATGTGTAAGCCCCAGGACATCACCCTTCTCACTTCTCCCCATCTGAGTGTAACAACCAATCCAAAATGGCAGAGGTAAGTAAGAACAAGACACCAGGAGGTGTGAAAATGGGTCATGTACAACCTGGATAAACAGGTCTTCTGTAAGTCTGAGTGCTTTGTACTGAGACCACACCTGTGAAGTGTTGGGCAGAATCAATGGTGACCTACAGGTAGTTCCTACCAGCTTGTGAGAACCAAGTTTTAAATTTTCCAGGAACTGCACAAGCTGTTTTTAAACACAGTCATTATCAAAAATTGCATTATAGAAACTTGTAAATAAAAGGTTATGTGAAAAAGGCAGTGCTCAAAATTTACCACTTCATGATGACTTTCCACTATGTTATTGCTATTCTGTTATCTATCTTCTGGAAGGAATTTTACATGCTTTTTATCTATATGGTGAAAAGACTGACGTTGTGTTACTGCATATTTCTTCCCAACTCTACATTCTGTGATGTGATGTTGGTAGCTGGAATTGGCCTTCCATTTCCAAGTTCAGTTGCCCTTACTCCCACCCACATGTGAAGCAGCAGCAGGATAATAATTCTGAAGGTTTCACAAGAGCAGTTTTTAAAAGACAATGTGTTAAATGCAATGTTACTTGTTAAAAGCAGCCTCTTTATTAGTCCTCCACTGGCATTTTCCTTAGTGCCTATATTTCATAGCAGTTAATTAGCACTCCTGCTATAGTAATAAAACCTTTGCCAAAGCCAGGAGACCTCAGACACCACTAGTGATCAGATGTGTTGAACATGGACCTGACCATGAACATGAACAAAAGCCAAAGATTCTGATTCAGTTGCTCTGGGGTGAGGCCTGGACATTGGGAGTTCTTAAGGCTTTCTAGTGATACTAAACTGGAGGCAGGATCAAACTACTAGTCTAATCAAAATTAAGATTTAATTTTGCTTATAACCTCATCAATATCCTTTTCCCTTTGTTACCTTGCTGCCTACATGACTCACCTGTGTTCACTTTCTTCGAGATTCTCCTCTTACCTTCATGCTGACTGAATAGCATCAGGATTGCATAATTTTCCAAGACTCCTTACTGAACCAGAGAGGAACTCTTTCCCAATAGTTCAGTGAAAAGCCCCGGGGAGAAATGCAATTGGCCTGGCTTGGAGTGGGTGTGTCCATCTGACAACCAATCACTGCAGTGAGGTCAGTTATCCCCCACCTCCTCATGGTGCTGTACCAGAGTCAACTCTGTTAAGATAGGTACTGAGCAAACTGCTCCACTGGTTTAGGGGTTCACTGGTGGAATCATATGTGTTAAAGTCTTCAATTTTTATTTTATTTTTCAGTGTAAACTGAATAGCAATCACTAATATTATTTTTTATTAGTTTCAGGTGTACAGCATAGTGGTTAGGCAGTTACATAATTTACAAAATGATCCCCCCAATAATTCAGATACTCACCTGGCACCATACATACTTATTACAGTATTATTGACTACCTTCCCTATGCTGTGCTTTACATCCCCTTGACTATTTTGTAACTACCAATTTGTTCATCTTAATCCCCTCACATTTTTTTATCTAGCCCCCAACACCCCTCCCCATCTAGAAACTTTAAAGGCTCTATTTTAATCATCAGAAAATAGCAGCAGTAGTCCTAAAATGGTATCAAATTATTTAAAAGTGTGGTCTTTCAGCAAGTATTTTACTAGAGTACAAGTGACTTGTTGCATGTGTTTTGATTGGCCTATCTAGATTTATCCCACCCAAAATATGATAACCTCAACATAAAGTCCTGACTCTTGTGTTTGGGCATTAGTTGTTAGGAAAGCCAAAGTTATAGTAGAAAAATTAACAAAATCTCACCTCTAATCTGCCTCTGTCTTTGCACCCTCAGACAAGTCCCGTAACATTTCTGTGTGAACTGACATGTCTTTGAAACACAGATTAAAATACCAGTCTGTTTACCTCACGAGGTATTATGAGGATCAAATGAGATAATGTTGATGAAATAATTTTGAAAGGTGTATCAGTCTACAGCTGTAAAGTATTATTCATCCTTTACTGGCTAACTAAGTGATGTTAACTGTTACAAATAAAGATAATAAATATGCAAATGTAAATATTCAGATGATTATTTTTAACATAGCTTTTCTTCTGATACACATTCTTTCAGTTGCAGATCTGATTTAGTTGCAGATTCTGCCTTTGCAACAAAATTTTATTGAAACTCTTAAAGTGATTCTTTTTATTTTATCATCCTTAACCATTAAGTGTAACATCAAAATTAAAACAAAAGAAAAATAAGTAACATCAAAATGCATTCATACATGAACACACATAATTTATTTTCCATATAAGCTCAATTGAGATTTGGAATAGGATCTCTCATCTGATTTTATAATTTTTTTGCAACAGGTTTGCTAGTTCATCTGTTTTGCTTCCAGAGTGTCATCTTTATCTCGTTAGCCTGGAGACTTTCTTTCAAGGTCAATCTCAAATTTATAGCCTTCTTTGAATTCACTGTGATGAAATTCCTTGTACCATTCTCTGTGTTTTCCTCTGAGTTTCATGAGCATCACACACACACACGGACATAGGCCCTCACATATTTTATAAGGATCATTTGTGCATAATCTTTCTGCAGTTCTTTTTTTTAAAGATTTTTATTTATTTATTTTTAGAGAGAAGGGAAAGAGAGGGAGAGAAACATCAATGTGTGGTTGCCCCTTGCACACCCTCGCCTGGGCACCAGGCCTGCTACCCAGGCATGTGCCCTGACTGGGAGTTGAACTGGTGACCCTTGGTTTAGCAGTCTAGTGCTCAATCCATTGAGCCACACCAGCCAGGGCTCTTTCTTCAATTCTTAAAAGCAGTGATGTAATCTATCATTCTATTCCCTTGCAACTGAGAGTATTGCTATATACCTGTAGCCTGGTGAATGCTGAGTGAATGAGTAAATCATAGAACTAATTTTTGGAAGAAGGAGAGATGTTACAGTGACAAGAAAAAAGGTCAAAAGAAGATTAGTACATTTGTTTTGGATTAATAGAGACATACACTGCATTATACAATAGCATTTTTTGAGTACTTACTACATGCCAGCTATCAAGTTGGATATGGGATTTAGAAGACTGTTGGATCTGTATTGAGGTAGACACAAACACATAAACAAACAATTTCAAAATGGGAGAGACTTCACTTAGTATGGCCAAGGAAGATCACTCCAAAGATGGCCTTTCATCTGAGACCTGAAGAGATAGAAGGAATTAGTTTTGGAGAGCCCCAGAGGATGGTTCTTTTTGACAGAGAGGAAGAGCAAAAGAGTCTGAGGACCTGAGAAGAGCAAGGGGCAGGAACATGATGAGTAGGATGTCTCAGATGAGCAGTGGGTACCACCGCTCGGAGCCTTTCAGCCACGTTACAGAGCAAGGCATAACAGGAAGCAACTGGGGTTTGAGTTAGAAAGAGGCACGTGTGTGTGTGTGTGTAAATAATTAATAGATTTTGACAATATCTTCTACTTTTTTAAACATGTTAACTCATTATAAGTAGGGTTTATTCTGGTAGGTGCAGGGGCAGCCACTATAGATTGCCCTTCACATTCCGAGGTGTATGGCTTGCAGAGCCGGCTGGATTATGATTTAAAGTGGAGTAATAAAAATAAAGTATAGCACACATGGCTACCATGTGCTTGATATTTTTCTAATTGTTATATAGTTGCTTTGTAAACGTTAACTCATTTTAATGATGACAACAACCTTAGGAGGTATGTGTTGTCTTTGTCACCGTTTCACAGATGAGGAAACTGAGACACAGAGAGTTTACGTAACTTGCTTACTTACACGTTAGTAAGTAAGCAATGGAGCTGAGATTGGGGCAGGAGAGTGAGCATCCAAATCCCGTACTGTGATCAGTGTGACGCCAGTCTGTGAACTTCCTGTCATTGGTCTGCCTAAGTACAGAAATTGAAAGCAAGTGTGTGATCATCGGTCTTGTCTCATCGAACAACGTAGAGACCTGCTTGGGTGTTGTGACGGTGGTGTGGAATTGCATGTGGCATGGACAGAGTATGAGCTGTGTTCTGTAGGGCCACACACCAGTCCGTGATGAATTGGCAGAACAATGGTCCTTCATCTCAGATAATTCAAAAGGCTCAGGTCTGAACCATAAGCTATGTCACCATAGATGAATTAAGATGATAAATCTCCTTTCCTGTGTCTCTTGATATTCCACGCGATACATCACGTGCAAAAATGTCATCTATAACTTGCCTGTGGAAGCTTATTTTATTTCTTTCTTGCCTTTCGGGCCTGGGAGTATGAGAGTAAAGGAGTTAGTATAAGAGAAAAGTCCAGAGAGGGCTGAGGTCATAAGAACTTCTGCTTACCATTGACACTGACAAGTAGCAGTTTGGGTCCCATTGTACCACTGTTAACTACCTGTGACCATCCTGCAACACCTCTGGAAACTATGAGCCTATGGCAGAAGCAAGGTGGTATAGTGCTAAATATCTCTCGTCAAGTGGTCCAGCAGATTTGAACATGGTGTTAACTGAACCAATGGTATGTGCTGCCGTTTTCTCTATAAAAGCAAGAGCCAGGTCTTCTACCCACAACCTGCCAGCCTGGAGAAATGAAATTGGTTATGAGGTTTGGATGGATTCCTGCAATGTTACCTCCGCAGGGCAGGGAAAAGGGAGATACACTCTTTTGAAAATAGTATAAAAGGAAGTGAGGTAATGGTGTTCTTAACATCATGCAGCAAATCAGTGCCAGCAACACGTTGTCCAGAAATCTTTATCTTTCAATCCAGTATGATAACCTGGAGATCATATTCCCCCTGCCCTCTCGCTCTAACTGGAGGGCTTCGTTTTGTTCTTAGCCAGTGACTCTCTGGTTCGGATATCAGACATGCAGTACTTGGGTGGAAGTCATGTGCTCATTTTTGTCAGAGTTGTTATCATTGTCACCTCATGTGTTTGGTATTCTGCGCTGGCTGTGGGACAAGATTCCTATCACCTCCCTGAAGGACACACAGCGATTTCTACAGCCTAATGGAGGAAGAGTTGCCCTTTCTCCCTTCCTCCTTTCCTTCCTCCTACCCCCTTTCTTCCTCATCCTCCCTCCCTCCTTCCTTTCTTCCTTCCTTCCTTCCTTCCTTCCTTTCTTTCTTTCTTTTTCTTTCTTTCTTTCTTTTCTCCCTCCCCCTTCCCTTCCTCCTTCCCTCTCTCTCCTTTTCTCTCTCTCTTTCTCTCTTTTTTCCTTTCTTTCAATATGATAAAATGCTGTAAGTGAATATCGCCACTAGATGGGCATTTCCTTGTAGTGTTGAATAAAATCAGAGCCCAGAAAAAGATAGTGTGAAGACTGATGATACACAATCCAGATGCTTCCACAGACAAGTCACACACAGAGGGAAAAACGTGGACTTTACAAAAGACATTTAGTTCTCATGTTGTCTTAGTAAAAAAAAATTATTTCAAGTAAACCAGCAACTTATTCCAATAGTAAACAGACATTTGCCTTCAGTAGTTTGTTTCATGGATAGTAAAAGGCAATAGAGAAGCAATTTCTCTCTTGCACACAATGCTATGAATGGTGTCATACACATAATAATGACTATGTAAGAGCATGGATTTTACTTTATTGATTTGTTCTTTAGTACTACTTCCTGCGTCTTTGAGATTGCCAGTTGTCTTTTGCTTTGGTATCTAAATTGGCTCACTTAAGTAAATTGCCTACTCTGTATGAGGAAGGGGAAGGGGTGCCTGAAAAATGAGCCCTCTGAAAGGTTAAAAGGCTTTCTATCAACTCTTGGGAACTCCGACAACTTTTATTGGATGACGACTGCAGTTGTTGAGGTCCCGGAAACAACACGCTGTTTTGCATGGAGGCAGAAATGCCCAAAGTGCAATGTGATCTATAGAAGCACCTTGACAAGTTTAATATAGGCTCTAGATATGTGGTAGTTTGGGAATTTGTTTTTTATTTATACCCCCTTTCTATATTGCCACCATTTAAACAAACTAACATGAAATATTCTTTACGATTTTAATATGGAGTGGAGACAGCATTCTAAGTAGTGTTGTTATATTTCTCTTATTTCTTTTACTAACTCTATTTAAGCAATTTAACAAGATCTGGGATTGATAAATGACAAAAAAACTGTACACACATAATACACATTCATCTACAGACATTACTAGGGACTGTTCTGATGAGAAAACAAAACAAATGAGGAAATGTGTCCTGTGATTCAAGGTACCGGGTGTAGCTGTCGGAGAGGATGGTATGCTGAGGCCTCCCCTCACCTGCGCTTCCAGGGCCCACGAGCAGCCTCCAGCACTACAATGTCAGAGTTGATGCGTTCTGTCCAAATAACAAAGCCTTTTATTTTTAGGATGCCCCTTATAATAAGAAGCATATCTTTGCCAAAACAACTATTACTATTTGGATTTCATAAATAAGTAAAAGTTGTGTTTTTTTTTCAGCTTAGGGCATTTCAATAATTGAAAGAATAATAAGAATTGAAGCTTAAATGGAAAGTTCCTCATTCGAGAATAGCTCAGGCTCCTCTTGGAACTTGCAGTCCAATGTGGGAAGAGCTACGGTGCACGCCCTCTCCTGCTCCTCTCTGCCTCTGATGCGGGATGCTCACTCTGTGCCATCAATGTGTGCCTATGTGACTAACCCCTTTAATATGGATGGGGAAGGACAGCAGAAGGTTCTTTCTGCAATGTTAATCTTTCTTCTAGGATTCTTGTAAATCGATTTGCCAAGAAGGGTTCCTCTTAGCCTCCAAGCAAGCTTTTAAAATCGATGCAGATGGCTAGTTAAATTTATTGTGATTCAGACTCAAGCTGTTGTATGTTTGAATACAATTAAAAATCAAGGGATACTGTAGCATAAACTGTCTGATTCCATACTGGACTGTGAGCCCCTTTTGGTCAGTTATCTTGACCAAGTTTACAATCCAATATCTCTCCCAGTATCTCAAAGTGTATTGTATTGTAGTAGTCAAGGTTATTTGTGGTCAGGAAGCAGACTACCCAAGTTCAAATCTTGGCTCTGCTACTTACTGCCCATATGGTCCCAGGGTCCTAAGTTTTCCATGTTTCATTGTCTTCAAATCAAAACCATGGGTAATAGTATTATACACACCCTTAGATTGTTATAAAGATGAAATAACACAATGCATGTAAAGTACTTAGCCCATAGCAAACAACTAATGTCAACATATTAACTATACAATCAGTATCTTTATACCCACCAAACTGGAGTGAACTGTTTCCCTGAGGTGGTTGGCAACGATGAAATTATCCTGGAAAGGAATTTAAATACTAAGATGGAATTCTAACTTTGCTTAAAAGTAAAAACACATATGCCAAAACAGATAAGCCAAGAAAGCTCCAGACGTATTAAATAATACCTGACAGGATCTGCAGGAGGAAAGGGAAGTGAAAGAGAGGCCTGCAGCTATTACTTTCTGGTCTGAAACTTCTTATTGAAGTACCTGTGTCATAAAACAGGAAGAGCAGTTTTGCTACCATGGACAATAACGTGATGCCTTAACCAGAGTATGTAGCCAGTGCGGTTCTGCGTCAGTCTGGAGTCTGAGTGGGCAAGTTGGAAAGGAGATTCGGTATTTCCGAGGTTTAGAGCTAGGAGACCAAGAGGCAGCTTCTTCTCTCCCCAGGCCACTCTGCATCCTTGCTCCCCAGGGCCTTTGACATTCCTTAGTGTTGTGAGCAGGGAGGAGAGAAATGCTTTTTAGTTGGCTCACGTTACCTTGTTCTGGTTAAATGAAAAAGGATCAGCGTAAGTTCCTTGTCACCACAATTCCAGCTGGCCAAGTTAGTGCTCTTGAGGCAGAGATATACGATCTTATAAGGCCCGAGGCTAATAACAAAAGAGAGACGTGTTGCGGAACAAACCTCCCATCTCTAACACACTGCTTCCTGCTTACCTCCTGTGGGTGACGGGAAGGTAAAGAGGCGTGGTCTCAACAATAGAAGCTCTTTGGTGAGGGGTTAGACCAGCATTCTCTGATGGTGTATAGCATTTGACATTCAGAGACACTGATCAGAAGAAATACTCCTTAAGGAGAAAAATAAGTCAGGTTTTTTTTTTCTGGCATGCTGTCCCTGAGCACATGTTAAAATGACCACAGTTGTTTTCAATGCTCAGCAGACCTTCAGGGCTAATCCCATTACCACAAGGGCCCTAAACCATCTGGTTAACACTCAGACCCTAATCCCTCCTAGCTCTGTCCACTCCTTTTTCGGGCTCCATATCCAAATCCCTCCCCTGGGTCCTCTGGAACTCATGGAGTCATGTACAAGATTTCTTTTAGCCTCAAACTTTTCTGGAACTCTCTGTCACCCAAACTCAAACTTGGAGATCCCAGAAGATGCTCTTTAAATTGGGGAAGGACATTCCATTGGTACAAGAAGACCATCCTTGTTGTCGTTTTTGGGTCATTCTCACTCTTTTGTCTGTAAAAATCTCCATCTTTAAATCTCCTGGGTCTTCAAACCACACCACCCACAAGCTCTCCATACTTGAGCCACTCCCCGATACAAAGTCGGCCATGTTCTTGCTGATTTTACTACCCTAGCCTCTTATCCCCGACCTCTTCTCCAATGATATTCATCTCTATTCTACCCCAGCCCCCACTGAATGGCCACATTCTGGATCTTGTCATTACCAGTTACTAGAAACCCTCTGTAATTCCATTTTCTGGGGTTCCTACTCTTGAGTCACTTCTTGGTTTTTTAGCTCATTACTTTGCATATTCTAATTCCAACATTTAAAAAAAATCTCTTTTGGAACTATGAATCATTGCTTCTATCATTTTTATTTGTAATTCATTTTTTTCCATGTCTCCATTTCCCTCCATACACTGGTTAGGTTTCATGGAAAACCATTATTTCTCTCATATACACTCACATACATTTTATTGTTCCACTCATTCTCCTTTGAATTACTCTGGCAAAATCCCAATCCTCTCTCTCTCTCAACTTGCATGCACTAGCCTGCACCTGGGTGTAGAAAATAATCGCACTACCATGGTGACTGGTCTCACTTTATATTTATGACCACTAACCTCAAGTGCATCTTAAGTGTGATCACCTAACCATTAGATCTTCTGGTCTATTCATTTTCCCACTCTCTTAGTTGACTGGTTTGTTCATGTATCTCCTCTTTCTTTCTCAGTGTTTACTCTAGCTGATAACTTTGCTTAGGATTTCACTGAAAGCATAGAAACAAACAAAAGAGAACTTAAAAATACTCCCACCATAATATCTTGCAGCAGCAGAGTTATTCCTATCAGCCTGCAAACATGATGTAATGTTTCTCATCTTAAGAGAAAAAGAAAAGAAGGCAAGCTCTTGATTCCATTCCCTTTTCAGTGACTGTCTAATCTCTCTGCTCCGTTTCATAGAACAAAGCTTCCTAAGAGATAAGTTTCTTCTCACTGTTTCCACTTGCTCACTTCCTGCTCTTTCCATTATGTCTCCATCCCACTACTCCAGCAAGATGCTGTGTGTCAGTATTGCCAAAGACCTATCTCATGTTGCCAATTCAGTGGACCATTCCTATTTATCAGTTTACTCTTAATTAATTCTTGGCAACATTAGATACACTTGATCAATTCTTCTTTCTTAAAACGAGGATGGTGAGACAGTGTTCTCTCTGTGCCCCTCCTAGCTCAATCGCGGCTTCTTCCAACCTCCCCAGCTGGTGTTCCCTTATTTCAATAATGGAGGACTACTGAGCTGTCCTTAAATCTCTCGATGTCTTTGTCTTTACTCATTTCCTGCGGGAGCTCATCAAAAGTTATCTCTTTAAATATTATCTAGATCTTGATGATTTCTAAATTTATATTGCACAGCTTAAACACCAGTCTTTATAGAAACTGGAAGCCAGCATTTCCATTTTAGATATTGGGCAGGAATTTTGAGGTTAACATTTTGAAAGCAAGTCATTATTTCTTCCTCAGACTTGCTTTAAGTCCTTATAATGTCAATAAAGAGTAACTCAGTCCCTCCAGTTGCCTCGGAGAAAATCTTGATTCATCTCTCTCCCCCCACACTTATCAGATACAATATATTGGCAGATACAAATGGCTCTACCAAACCATTGCTAACCACATCTATATTTGTAATCCCAGCCCAAGCCAACATACTTCCTTTTCTACATTATTACAACACCTTTCAAATTAATGGTGCTGTTTGTATCCCTGCCTCCCTATGGTCTGTTCTCCACCTTGCAGCCAGAGTAAGCCTTTTTAGATATATAAACAGTGCCTGTCAATTTTTCTACCCCAAACATTAAAGGTATAAACAGAAGATTTTATAAACATCAATGAGAGCCTGCTAATTTTCAGCCTTGCCTTTTCTTCTCTCCTAATTAATATATCTGAGACCTGGCATCCTGTTTCCTATTCCTTGCGCTATGAGGACCTGAATCCCACCCTTTTGCCATTCCCGACTCCAGTGGTCTGTTTATTCTCTCAGGCATTTAATGAAATGTCACCCCATCAGAGACAGAACTTCTCCAAAGAATCTGTCAAAATATATGTGTGTGCACATAAATGAGGTCTGTCCAGAAGGTGTCCAGCCATGTAATGTGAAAAATAGAGACATTTACTGAAGAAGATACAAGATACAAGAAACACTGTACATAGGACAATGATGTCTCAGTCCCCTGCAAAGTAGTCATCTTGGGACCTCACACAGTTCTCCAAATCGCCATCAGCTGTCCCGTCATTTATTCCTGAATCTCACTGATGGTCTGAAATCTCTTCCCTTTTAGAGGTGATTTCAGATTTGGGAAAAGCCAGAAGTCAGAGGGCACCAAATGTGAGCTTTAGGTGGGCTGAGTCACGGGGTGATTTGATGTTTTACCAAAAAAAGCTGAATGAGACGTGATGCATGAGCAGGCACATTGTCATGACGAAGCTGCCAATCACCAGTTACCCATAGCTGTGGCCTTCTGAATCATCCAAATAGTTTCTGTGGAAGAATGTTCAAGCCTAATGCAAAATTTGATGCAGATTTGTTGCTATATTTGCTCATTTTGAATGCTGTGGCCACACAGTACACATGCTCACTCACAGCATCTACTGCCTCCATTGACTAGCACAGTGAAGTCATCACTGTTCACGCATGCACATTCCAGTTCACTCTCCTTGGCTGTCAGGTTACATCGACGTCATGCAAACCATTCTCATTATATTAATGATGGCTGGGCTTTTTCTGGACAGACCTCATATATATGTGTATGCATGTGCACACAACACACATACACACACATGTATACAGATATAAGTACACACATATACACATACACACATACATATTTATATCTGTATACATGTGTGTATATCAGGTTGATCAAAAAGCCCATTTAGTTTTTTCCATAATGTAAAAGACATATTTTTCATTTTCATTAATAATTTTATTGATTTGAATATTTTGAGTATGTCAGCTGTCTCCCGCTATTGGCTTCTCGTGGGTAGAGGCCAGGGGTGCTGCTAACCATCTTCCAACACATAAGACAGCCCCACCACAAGAAATTATTTGGCCAAAAATGTCAATAGTACCAAGAAACTTTGCAAACCACTTTTGACACATTCGATCAGTCACAGCACCATCTCCATATACTGCACAAATCTTTTGCCTTTCAGTTGCATTTTTATCTTTGTTGAAATAATAGAGCAGAAAGTGCCAAAAATGTTGTATATTTTCTTCCATCTTCAATATTAAAATGGCTGCACAAAAATTCACCAATATTGATAAGTTGTTTTTAAATGCACGCTGACATGACAGCTGTCACAATGCAGTCTAACAGAATTGTTTTGAAGGAAGTTAAAGGCAATGAAGTACTACTAGAGTCAATGTATGGAAAAAAATAAACAAACTTCTTTGGCTAACCCAATACACACAGACACACACACACGTATAAATGAAATACAAGCTCCCTTTCCTAGCTTTCCATATACCTTATTCTACTAAGTAGATACATAGATATATTTTTTAATCCTCACCCAAGGATTTGTATATTGATTTATAGAGAGGGAGGAAGGAAGGGAGGGAGAGAAAAATTGATGTGAGAAACATCAATCATTTGCCTCCCATATGCACCTTGAGGGGGAATGAACCTGCAGCCTAGGTATATGTCCTGAGTGGGGATCCAACCCACAACCTTTTGGTCTTCAGGATGATGCTCCAGCCAGGGCTAGATTTTTTTATTATTATTATCTGACTCTGGCAATAGAATGTAAGCTTCAGGAAGACACAAACGTGTTTTGTTTATTGCCGGATTTCTGGATTGTATGTCACATAGCAGGTGCACAGTAAATATTTGTTGATTGAATAATAAATATTTGAGCTTAGATTTGACTGTCTTTTCATCATTGCTGTCTTTAACCCCAGTTTGCTTTCCAGGAAGGTCAATTAAAGGAACACTGTAATTTCGCATTGAGTAAACATCATTTTGTGTCCCCAGCCCTCTTCCCAATCAGTGGGGTGACAGTATCTTTCTGCTGCAACATTTTTTCCTCCAGGAAAAGCTTGCAGACTGATACGCCCTTCCCTTTAATGCAGACACATCATTAGGCAGCTTCCCGCAGCGCTGGACTGAGCTTTTGAGAGGTGTTGGGTAGAGGGAGATAGCACTTAACTAAAAATTAAATCCTCACTTGATTTTATTTTAAATTTAAAAGTGTCATTTAATTGAATTCTTTCAGAGAATTATCCTACCTTGGGAAAAATAGCAAAGTAATAACATTAGAATCAGTGTGACTCTCCCTCTAGACTAGAAAAAAATAAAAATGTGCAAAAAGATCCAACTACTCTTGTCATCTCTCCTTCCCCTCTGATTGCCCAGGTTTATTTTCTAGCCATGGGTTCTCATTTCCCTTTTTTGCTGTTAGCTTGACGTGTTTTTTTTAATTTTCTGTGTTAAAGCAGCCTACCCTTGAGATTTCTGTGATAGTGGTTTCAATCTCTGATAAGACAAGTTTACAAATTTAATGAGGAAAAATAGGGGAAAAGGCCACTCTTTAGCTACTGAATTGCGCGTGGCTCTGCATTTACTGCCTGGGCACTGGTGTCTAAGTGCCCACACAAGTGTTTTGCTAGAGAGACAGAACTGTTGAGGGACGTACATAAAACCCTCCAAACACCTTCAGCTGTAATTTATTTGTGGACTGGGCATCACGGAGTACACTCTGACTCCATGGTCAGAACACGAGACATTGCACCTGGTTTGGTCCACGTATAAATTTTACATCAAGTGGAATGGTCATAGATATGGTTAGCAAAAGTGTCTTTCTTGGTTCTGAAGTCCTCTTGGTGACAGACACTGGGGAGGTCTAGAAAAGTGCGTTCCAAATAAAACAGCAGCAATAATCCTCAGTTTTGGAGGGGCGGTCATAGTCTCCATTCTTGTCCGCTAAATGGAGGTTTTGGTTTAGTTTTGTTTTCTGCTTCTTGGGTGGTCCTTATCACGAGGAGTTTGAGTCCTTACAGATGATGGCACCCGATTTTCCTCATGGGCATGGCCGTGGCAGGGAGAGGCTGCTGGTTGGCGGAAGAAGGGCTGGAGGATTGCCTCTGAAAGTGGCTGGCACTGGCTGTGTATTTAGAGTGTGCTATGGTTGGGATGACCTTGGGGGTTCGTGATGGGCAGAAGGAGGGCTGACAGAGAATCAGAGATTTTTAAAGGACTCCTACAAAGAGGCCCTTTGGTACCACCGCTGCTAAAAACTAAAGTTTTGATTTATGTTTGCATGGCTTTGCATCAAACTCCATTCTGAATGAGTAATAAAGCTATGGGGATTAAAAAAAATTGTTTTGAAAATTGAAGATTGCAAAAATCCCTCCATCACCATTTTCCCTGTCTTGTTAGATAACTTGGGGATTTCCAAATTAAGGCTGAAATGTCACTTTTCTAAAACAAATAGATTTGGGAAATATAATTTTTACACAATATTTCCCTCAAATATGTTTTATGGCTACATATCAAGAGATATTTTGTGATTTAAAAAATTCATAGTCAAATAACCTTGCAGACATGGCCTATTAATGTATTTTATTAAGTCTAAGATGCTGTTGACTATAATATACTATTATAATAGACAATTTTTTATTATTCTGCCTGAAGACATCATGCCAATTAAACTGTGAGTCAATTATAGAAGCATCTGTACATCAAAATTGTTTTGTAGAAAAAATGGCATGGTTTTGAATTTATAAAATACGACATATAAAATCATTTTGGAGAACCAGAGTACTACAGTAAACCTCTGATGAAATTCCTTTAAAACAAAATTTCCTAAACCACCCAATTAGCCATCTGAGTTTGTACCACACACCCCACCATCATAATATTTGTTAAAAATTCTTTGGGATAACAGATAGACTATCATCCAATATAATCTATAGCACAGATAGGTGGTATATTGAAAAATATGAAGAATAGTGAGAAATGAAAGAGAAGGAATGAAACACAACCTTGAAAAAATAGATGTAACAGTTCAGGCAGGGCAACTATTAAGATTATAGAAAAAATTCAAAAAAAATACTCTGAACAAGCTGTTGAATTTGGGTAAAAAACCATGATTTTTTTACTAAGAGGAGTTTAACTGGATAAAGGGTAGAAAGATTGTCTGAGATTGTTATCAGTGAGAATTTACAGGAAGAAACACAAGGACAAAAGCTATTATTGCCATTGATGTAATCTTGGCTATGACCATAGAGTTTTTCTTGGAATACTATTTAAATCTGATGTCAGTTGGAGAACCAAATTCTATTTGAGGAAGTTATATGGGAAGGGAAGGGGGCTGGGAGGTATGGTTCAGATCCTTGCCAAAAGGATGTTCAGTTCACTCCAACTTTGCAGTCACTTCTTCCTCAACTGTCAAGTGTGATGGACACAACTGAGTACCTAAAAGCTTTAGGGTGTAATTGTTAAGGGATATAAGAATTTCATACTGTTATATTCTGTTGGAAATCTATCTACACAAATACAAAGTAATTCCACATTGCAACCCACTGACAACTAAATGAGAACAATAACTATGGAACCTACTTGTAGTATAATAAATGAGTTATAACTATAATAAGTAGCGTAAAATTAAGAAAATAGAGGAAATTAGGTGGACTCTTAAACATAACCAAATGGAAATGTGAAATTATCTTATTTTTGGCTACATGTTTCTTCTGTTTCATCCATTCAGAAAGTGTCACTCAGGAGAGCAGCCTTTGGTTTTCTCATCACTGTACCCCACCCGTCCCTTCTGTTCGAGCCTGGATTATGCTCACTCCAAAATTTACCAAGTATTTGCAAAGTGAGTGAATGAATGAAGTGCAATCTATCACATTTACTACTCATGGTTTGATCATGTATCCTCCTTAAAGCCTTTAAATCTTTGCCTGCTAGATGATATTCTTCTGAGTAATTTATTAAAATTACAAATAACAAAGCATTTTAAACAACAATGACACCACAGTGGGGAAAATGTTACAGATGCATGTTATTTGCGTTAATGTGCTCAGCCATTACTCCGTGTCTTTGATTATTACAAGGCTAACAGAACAGAACCTGCTATGACCTTTCCTCGGGTGAACAGAGGTCACTCCGGGCATCACTTGACTGCAGTTGCCTGTCGCAGCATTGCAGAAGGGCCAGCGTCTGCGGAGGAGCCCAGACTGAGGGAGCCTTCCCTCTTCCCCATCATGGTTCTGTTTTTCAAAAGAGCCACTATTTCCACAGATTCCTTTATCGGTGGGTGAACTTTTGCTGGTTTATGTGTGAAAACTACACCACAAGGTGAAGTTACGTCTCTGAAATTCAGTCCTCAGATGGGGATGAAACGGTGTCTCAGCAGCCCAGGGATAGAGCAGCCTTTTTTTCCCTATCATGAGACTTTGAATTGTAAACTTCCAATATACATTGATGTGAATATGGACAAATGGATATATTGAACTCTCTGTCTCTTTGCATTCTAATGCTGCTGCGGAAGAGGTGAATGTTTTAAAATATTTTATCTGAGAGTTTTCCTTGCTTTTCACAGAACCTGAGAGTTGATTTAAAATTTAGTGTTTTCCAGTGGCAAACCTCAATCTAATTTGGGTGCTTTATTTCGTAACTCTCTTGTATTTTTATTGAACTCTTAGCAGAACAGAATCTTTCCCATGGCTTTCAATGTAAATACCTTACAAATGGTGTTATACAGATAATAATACCATATCAGATATGTATAGATACCTGTACAGATATATTCTATCCCTGTGTAGTCATTCACTCAGTACTGTAAAGCCCCCTTCTGTGACACAGACACTAGTGGATCCTTAGCAAAGATCCATGAGACTACCCACAAGGACCTCTTTTATCCAGGATATGACACCAGTATCTGAGTAAATACAATATAATATAGTAAGGAAGAGGAATGAGCCTTATGAAATTAGTGAGCAGAGAAAAAAGCTGAAGAGTTATAGAATATCAAACATCTATGTTTGATATGTATTTCAAATATATGATATAAATATATATCTCCCCAAAATGGAATTATCTTCTGGAGGGCAGGCCCCTTGTAGTACATGTTTCCCCTGCTAGGTGAGTGTTCTAGGAACCCATCTGTATCAGTGTACCAGCTGGTGGTGTTGTGAGAGGCTGTGTTTGGCTTCAGTGAGTTTTTTAAGATTCTTTTAACACATTTGCCTTTTTCATGATGGGTGGTTTAGGAGAGCACCTGCCCATACTACGCTGAATGTTCAGCAGTTTTTGACCCAAAACAGCATGACCCCCACGCCCCACATTCCCTATTCATCCTGATCTCACCCAAAGCAACATTTCTTTGTTCCCCAGATGAAAAAAGTCCTCAAAGGGAAACATTTTGCTGAGGTGGAAGAGGTGAAACAAAAAAAATGGCAGAATCACTAGAAGGCATTAAAATTGATGAGTTTCAAAACAGTTTTTGAGCAGTGGGGAAAAAGTCTCAACAGGTGTATTACCTCAAATGGAGAGTACTTTGAAGGTGACTAAAGTTTAAATATGTAAGAATAAATACACAACTGTTATATAAATTCAGATTTGTATATATGTATACATATGTACATATAGGTATATGTATATGTACATGCACACATATATAATATATTACATTAGGATACAGTAAGAACTATTGGATAATGAGCTACATAGATACCCAATAAATATTTTCATATTTAGCAAAACCAGGCTTACCATATTGAACAAATACATCAACTCTACCGATCTCATTAAAATGTGAGTCAGATCATGTAACTTCTGTGCACAAACTCTTTAATGATTCCCTGAAGTCCTCACCTTCTGACCCCCGCATCCCTCACCTCTTCAACAGCACCTCCTGGTACTTTCTGGTCCATCCACCCTGCTCCAGCCATGGGGACCTCCTTGCAGATCTTCCAACACGGGCTTGCTGCAGTGCTTTTGCCCTGCCCATTCCTTCTCTCCAAAGTGCTCTTCTTCCCTTAGGTAACCACACCTCCTTCAAGATTGTGTTCAAATGTTACCTTTTTAATTGAAGCTATCCAGGCTACCCTATTTTTATGTACAAATGGCCTTACCTCTCTCTTCCCCCAATCCCACCTTCCGGTCTCCCAATATTATTATGGTCCGTCATATGTTGGGTTAGGGGCCAGTTTGTAAAGAAGAATGCATGATATTTTCAAATCCTCATTATCATTTTCTAATTCAAATGTGAAAGGAATCACAAAGGAACCAGTTATCTATGAGACCCAATTTTTCCATTGTTAGTCAGGTTCTACCATTAACTTTTAACTAGCCACCGTTGGAGCTATTCCATGGCTAACTTCTGGAATTAGGTATTAACCTGCATATTGACAATAATACATGGATGTGCATTGGAAAACACTGAATCGGTATACAGAAAAATACTTAGGGCCAAACCCCCAACTTTAAATGGGGGTAATACCTGTTCTACCTAATTTGCAGCATTCTCATTAAGTAAAAATAACACTTTATGTCAAAGTAGCCTTAAACCGGGAAAGTGCTATGACATTTCCCATTATTACCTTAATAGCTATGAACACGTAAGTGCATGTTTACTTTTAACGACACCTTATGTTTTTATAAAACATTCTAATTTCAAGTGCATGTTCATGTACAGTTATTTTTTTCTCAGAAATATTATTGACATTAACTTAATGATAAAACTTAGATGCAGAGAAGAGCAGTAACTTGTCCATGGTCAAATTCCAACTATGTAATAAAGTGTTCGCTATCTATATTGAGTCTCTTTTCTGCTCCACCATTTTTATCCCACATAAATAATGAGACAAATAATAGAGCAGATATGGAGGGAAGCCAGAATGGGAAAAATCATGATATTTAGATGAAAATAAAGAATCATTAATAGATGTTAAATCTAGGGAAGAAGTTCTGATGAGTAACAATGGAGTCCTAAAGTGCCTTTACAGAGATTGTTTATTAGTTATAAGCTAAAATATTATTAGTTAACTATATAAAGGAAAAATGGCCAACACGTTGGGCAATCAACATTACCTACTGGCAGCAGTAAACATTGCAGACCTATGGATGTGCTACGCTGAGAGGACATAACATTACTTATGTACATTCCACCCATGAATAATGCATCACCTAAATTCAATCACAAAGAAACATCAAATAAATCCAAAATAAAGAGCCCTCTTAAAACAAAGCAACTTGTCTTCAAAGTTGTCATTGTAACAAAAGACAAAAAAATGACCAAAGAAATATTTCCGGTTAAAGGAGAATAAAGAGACATGACAACTAAATTCACTGTTGCTGGCTCCTTTACTGTAGGGGGGATGCGCTACTTATGCCGTGTGGTTAAATGGCAAAATTGGCGTACTGTATCAATGCTATTTACTGTACTGTATATGTAGGATAATATTCTTATTTTTAAGAAATTCACACTGTGGTTTTGAGGGGTAGAGAGCTATGATTTAGCAATTTACTCTTAGACGGCTCAGAGAAAACGTTTTGAGATAAATGGAGTGATGGATAAAGAGAGAACAGCAAATTTAGAGCGAATGGGGCAGAATGTGATAGGTGAATCTGAGGAAAGGGTGTGGATATTCTTGCATATTCTCTGTGCTCTTCTTGCAACTTTGCTGTATTTGAAATTATTTCCAAATAAAACATTAAAAACTAATGAGGCACTAGGTTACAATTTAGTACAGCAGTTGAGACTTCTTGATTTATCTGAAAGAGTTTATTTTCTTTAGTAAATACCTAACTTACAATCAGTCAGGGACTTAGTCTCTTGGGAAGGTAAGCTGTTCCGTGCATAAAAAATAGTAATATGGAGGTGTTTGATATGTTAATATTTTTCTGCATTTTCATTTTTTATTATTTATTATTAATGAAATGCAGTTGTCTTTGAAGCCTGCTGAGTGTTTAATAATGAAACTGTGCAAAGTACATTTTCAAATGTCTGTGCCCCATATGTGTTAGGAGCACAAATTCAATATGCTCTTCAAATCACATTATAAGGGAGTGAACCTACTGATGCTCTTTAAATGCATGTCTACATACACAGTTGCCAGATTGACCCAACGTGGTAAGAGTTAGTGTGTTGTGAGCCAAGTGCCAGTACCCTGAGCTTTTGGTCATGTGGTCTTATACATCAACTTGAGTGCTCCTAGCATATAGCACAGTTCAGTGACATATTTTCCATGGTTCACAGTTGAATTTATTCGCTGTGGAAGACTGATTAATTTCTTCCTTAACACCCCAGGATTCTTTTTGTAACTTAGTTGTCAATTTCTTTTGCTGATACCACAAAAATTGACCTTGGTCTTAAGTTGTTACTCGGTTGAATAGTTCTCCCCAAGTTTTACCAGTCATACTCAGCAGCATAAGTGCCATATTTGCCCTTGGCTAGTTTGGAATGAGGGAGTCAGATGGACTTGAGCCATTAAGAGAAGCGAAAGATCACCTAAGACAGCCATGCCCCCAAACTCTGTCCTGTTCTTGTTTCGCTTCTCCCCTTTTTCCTCTCATTCCTTCACACCCTCTCACTCTTCCCTCCCACACCCCACCCCCAGTCATTTACAGCTCTTCTCCTCCAAGTGTCTCTCCATTTTGGCCACAAGAGAGCTTCAAGCTGGCAATCCCCAAACCACAGGGTCTTGCTCTGGGGTTAGTGACAGAGTGATAAAAGCTTCCATGATGACCAAGTGCTTAAATTATGGTGAGGAAGGATGTGGGAGAGACTGCTCTCTTCATGGCCTTTGGGGAATTATAAGCATAGCTACGCTTAGTGCCATTAATGAGAGTGGAAAGCCTTTAGACCCAAATGGACCTGAGTTTAAATCCCTTCCTCACCACTTATTAGCTGGGTGAGCATCATAAGCCAGCCTCTCGAAACCAAAGACTCCTCATCCATCAAATGAAGATAATGAGAAATACCAAGGCAGAGGATTCTTGTGGGGATAAAATGAGATTACCCAGATAAAGCAACCCTTACCATAGCCAGCTGCTGTCTAACATGCTATTTATATTGTTATTTTAGTCAGTAATGCCATTTCTTTCATTTTACTTTCTGGAGAGTCCACTCTACAATTCTGAAACAGTCTTTGTAGAGCTTTTTTGGGTTGATGAGAAGGATGAATACAATTTGTGTGAATAAGCTCACGGCTGAGTGAGACAAATCTCTCTCCCTTCATCTCTCTAGTACTTCAGAAGTAGCCCAGTGTGCTCTCAGGGTCCAACATCTTATCAAGTGCATTTCCTGGGATCGTGTGCCTACTATTGGAATAAATACACTAGTCTTTTAACCGATAATAACCAGATCTCAGGTTGGCAAAGGTCAGAATTATTTTTGTGATTTGAAAATTCTTCTGAATTCAAGATGAAAAGACATTTCTCCAGCCTTCCCTGTCGGCAGACTTCTTGCCAGAAAACATGGCCGTGGCCCATCATGAAAGTGTGTGGCTAGGACTTCTGGAAATGCTGTCAAGATGGGTATGCAGTAAAAGTGTTTTTAGTTCCTTAAAGACCCTTCTCTTTCCAATAATGTCGCGTGCTGCAAGGGTCAAGTGACCCGACAAGTGTTTACCTAGCATGAATAAAATCAAGAACTGTGAATCTCCACCAGGCTGTATTTTATGGCTTGTTGACACCCTGGAAGACACTTATAAAGGAGACAATGTGATTTAAGCTGTTGGAACTCAGCTTTGAAGAGGAGAGCTGGATGTTTTTCTTATGGTTCTCTGCTGTACATCTGGGAAATGTGTGGAGAGAGTGTGAATCACT
This sequence comes from Trachops cirrhosus, assembly GCA_028533065.1. Lineage (NCBI taxonomy): Eukaryota > Metazoa > Chordata > Mammalia > Chiroptera > Phyllostomidae > Trachops > Trachops cirrhosus. Next base: position 14,968,238 of record CM052544.1, on the reverse strand, counting down.
CTGTAGATCTCCTGGGAAGGGCATTTCCGTTTCCTGTGTTCCAGGCTGCCACTGCTAGGCCGTGTCTCTGACTGAAGGCCAGCTTTGGAAAGTCGCTTCTTCCTACTGTACTAAGCACCTTCTTTCTTCTTTGCCTGCCCCATCCCCTTCTTTTTGTCCCAGAAAAAATATTAACTTTCTTTCATAAATTATAGGGCATAATGACTTGGGACAAATAAAGAGGCAAAACCTAAAACTAAAACAACTGAGGCCCTTTATTTGCATATTTTTATATCATCGGGTCTATACATTAGGTATATATGTGTAATATACATTAATATCCACACACATATATTTATATATGTTTTCATCTCACAGGTGGCTCAGATCAGTAATAGTTTGGTAGTAAAGCAGTTGAATTTGAAGGTGATTTTAATAAAACTCAGTTTCTTGCTTTATGGGCTTATGTACAATTTAACTGAGCATCCTGAATAAGAAACAAATGCCCTTGGCTACAAGTAAAAGACAATCTATCTATCAGGAACTTTAAGAATTGAAGTTTATGTGTGTTTTGTAATAGAAAGGTAGGAGAAGCCCCACAGGAATGAGCTGCTGTGCAAACGTTTCAAACACTCATCGCATGCTGGCTTTAGCCTCATGATCTCAAAATAGCTGCAGAACCTCCAGGATCACGTGCTGATTACATCAGTGTACTGCATTCTGTTCATGTTCAAGGCCTCACTAAGGCCAAGGGGAAATGAACAAAAGCCAAACATACATGCCAGCTGAGTCTATTACCTTGATTAGACAAGTAAGATTTCCCCTGAAAACTCACTCAGCTGATTTCTAGTTATGCCTGGTCTGCCAGACAGCCCCAAAGCCACTCCTAGCTAGAAGGCTGCTAGGCAGAGAGGAAAGTAGAATGAAGGACGGCGACTGAATTGGCTAACCGGCTGGGTTTGCCACATGTCTCTAAAGAATATGTTCTTGAATATACATGTTTAAGAATAGTTGTGTGGGTAAGTTATAAAAGTAAAAGAGCCTGTGTGTGGGGGGGGTGAGGGTGTCAAACCTTATACATGTACCAGGTGCTCTTCAGGTTTCAAGCAAATGGAGCTAAAGTTTTGCACATTCAGAAGCAAGAAATCTGTTGCACCAAGCAGAATATTTAGCTACAGCAGTAGTTAAATTATCTTAATGTCTATTCTCCATCCCTTTCAGGGACAAGAACTTGATAAACCTACTAGGGCAAGGAAATGCTGTCTTTATTTAATTCTGAGACTAAGAGTTGAATTTATTTTAAGGAATATTCTTGGACTTTCTACAAAGTTTAAAGCACTGTGCTTGATGCCACAGAAGTTCTGACACTTGCTACAGTGTAGATAAACTTGAAGACATTATGCTAAATGAAATAAGCCAGACACAAGACAAATATTGTATGATTTCATTTATATGAGGCACCTACAGTAATAACATTTATGGAGGCAAAATGTAGAGCAGTGGCAACCGGGGGCTGGGAGGGAGAAGGGGCAGTTACACTATATAATGGGTAGGGTATTGCAATCTGGGATGTTGAAAAAGTTCCGGAGTTTAATGGTGCTGACGGGTACATAATCAACTTTATGCTTAAAAATGATTAAAATGGTAAACTTTATGTTATGTATATTTTACCACAATGAAAAATTAAGAAAAGCAAGGAAAGAGAGCAAATAATCTACCAAGGAGTTTATAATTAAAGGGCAAGTAGGAGAATGGCAAGCACACTGCTTAATTTTAGACCAAGCAGAGCTCAATAATCAGCCCGAAGTGAAACAGATGTCTGTAGGAATCAACAGACTGGGAGATCATATTTGGTCCGACAAATAAGGGAGTTCTTCATTCATATGACATTCACTCATTTAAGATGGATCTTAATGGATGTATTCAAGTTTTACAGGGGTAAGTGGTGGGGCTGGTGAGCAACATGAAGTCCATGCCATTTCCAGGGAGAATAAGTAGATTTCTTTGTCTGGAGCACACAGTTATGGACTATAAATATAAGACTGATGAACTGAAACTCATTTTGGAGAATAAGTGAATACGAAACTAGAAAGATCTATGCAATTCATGGTGTAATTGGAAACCACTGAAAGCTTTGGATGGGATACTTATGCAATCAGTATTGCTCCGAACTCAATTAGAGAAGAGCCTTGCAAATAAAGTGAGGGAATGAGAGCAGATACAGTTACAGCTCTTGATCTTAGCTGCTGATATCACATGGGAATGACAGAGCAAATTCGAATGGGGAGTCTGGTTTGAGTCCGGTTGGCTGGGGGTAGTGTCATTACCTCCCCACAACTGATAGGCATACCTGAAAACGATATTGAGTTCAATTCTGTTTATTTCAGTTAGCACAACTGGCAAGTAGTAGAAAATACAAATCTGTGTTGGATCTGGTATTAGGAACCCTTCTCCCAAGCATGGTGACTAAGCTTGACAAGATGGAAAGAGAAAGAGAGAGGGACTATCCAAGATAACTGAGAAGAGAGCCTTTGAGCTCTGCCTTCCTGGATTGCACGCAGGATTGAGAGGACAAGGAAGAGGCATCTCCAAAGGGAAGGACTGGACAATCAAACACACTATGGAAGGAGAGCAGAAGAAAGGAATGTTTGCAACCAGAAATGTAGTTTCAAAAATGTTAGATGCTACAGAGTGAAAATGCTTCCGAAATGTGAGGGAGATGACAGCTGAGAACATTCCGTTAGATTGGGTGGTGAGAGATCTCACAGGACATGTGAGACTGCAGTGTGCCTACGATGCTCATGGCCCAACTCAGAGAAGAGTTTGAGGTGAGAGGGGAAACTGAGGAAATACAAGAAATACATGAGTGACTCTAAGGGAGCTCAATAGGTAAAGAAAGAAGGTGGGAACCGGGCCTTGGGAGGAAAGCAAGAGCTAATGAATGATGTTAAACATTACAGAGACCTGAACATGTTGTCAAGAGCCAGTGAAGGGAGAGGGAGAGATTAAAAATACGAAAGAGGAAGAGGGCTGTCAGAAGGGGAAGGAGTAAGTGTGGGAGGATGGAAGGAGGAGTTCCTGAAGCCCTGCATTGACCACGGCTGGATGCGACCAGGGAAAATCAGAGGAAGACAGAAGGGAGTTATTTCCAGGTAGAAGAGTAGATGTCATCATGGTTGAAAAGAGATTTTTGTGAAGTCTGAGTGTACCCATTGCAATAAAATCAAACAAGAAAGAAGAGCTATTAGAAGATTATACAAGGAAGAATAATAATTTTTATTTCTCAGCCTTCCAATACTTGTGTCACGGGGTTTCTGCCATCTCTTGTCTTTCTAGCTTTACTGGGATATAATTAACATACAGTGTTGTGTAAATTTAAAGTGTACAACAGGATGATTTGATATATGTATATGTTGTGAAGTCATTACCGCAATAAAGTTAGTTAATATATCCATCACTCAGATAATTCTAATGATTTTATGTGTACATTGTGAGAGCATTTAAGTTCTAATCTCTTGGCAAGTTTCAGGCGTGTAGTACAGTATTATTAACTCTCGTTATAAAGATGAATATTAGATCCCAGGACTTGTTTACAACTGGAAGTTTGTGCCCTTCAACCAGCATCTTCCCATTTCTCTCAGCCCCAGCCCATGGAAACCACCATTCTACTCTGTTTCAATGAGTTTGGATTTAAGTTTCTACATACAACTGAGATCATACAGTATCTGTCTTTCTGTGTCCTACTCATTTCACTTAGTGTAATTCCCTGAAGATCCATTCATATTGCACAAGTGGCAGGATTACCTTCTTCTTTATAGCTAAATTATTCCATTATCTATATATTATTTGCATACATATACATCAAATATATATGTATATATACACATATGTATATGTATATGTGTATATATGTATCCCATTTTCTTTATCCATTCATTCTTTGCCATCAAAGATATTTAGGTTGTTTCCATGTCTTGGCCATTCTGAATATGCTGCAGTGAACATAGAGTGCAGATATTTCTTTGATGTAGTGATTTCATTTCTTTCAGCTATATACCCAGAAGTGGAATTGCTGAATCATATAATGGTTTTATTTTTATTCTTTTGAGTGGCTGTATCAGTTTACATTTACACTGATAATGCATAAAGGTTCCCTTTTCTTCACATCCTTGCCAATACTAATCTTTTGATGGTAGCCATCCCAACAGGTGTGAACTGATAGCTCATTGTGTTTTTGGGTTGTATTCACCTGATTATTAGTGATGTTGAGCACCTTTTTATGTACCTGAGGGCATTTGTATGTCTCCTTCGGGAAGCTGTGCATTCAGGTCTTTTGTCCATTTTAATTGAATCACTTGGGACGTTTTTTGCTATTGAGTTGGATGAGTTCCTTATACATTTTGGATATTACCCCCCATCTGGTATGTGGTCTGCAAATATTCCCTTCCATTCCTGAGGCGGGCTCTATATTTTGTTGATTGTGTTGGACAGAAGTCTTTCAGTTCAATGCCGTCCTACTTGTTCATTTTTACTTTTGTTGCCTGTGCTTTTGGGTCACATTCAAAGAATTATTCCCAAGACTAGTAATCGAGGAGATTTCCCCCTAAGTTTTCTTCTAGGATTTTTATAGTTTCTGGTCTTACATGTAAGTTTTTAACCTATTTTGAGTTAATTTTTGTGAATTGCATAATGCATGGGTCTAATTTTACTTTTTTTGCATGTGAATATCTAGTTGTCCCAACACTATTGAAAATACTGTCTTTTCCCCATTGAGTATTATTGTCTCTCTTGTCATATATTGATGGATCCGATACGTATGGGTTTATTTCTGGGACCTTAGTTCTATTCTATTCTTTTGGCCTATGTGTCTGTTTTAATGACAGTACTCTACTGTTTTGATCACTGTAGGTTTATAGTATAGTTTAAAATCAGAAATTGTGCGGCTCCAGATTGTTTTTTCTTTCTCAAGACTCTTTTGGCTATTCAGTGTTTTTCATGATTATAGGAAAGTTCTAGGGTTGTTTTTTTCTATTTCTGTGAAAAATGTCTTTGGAATTTTGATACAGGTTGGAATGAATCTGTAGATATCTTTGGGTAGTATGCATATTTAAAGAATATTAATTCTATCACTACATGGACACATGATATCTTTCCATTTATTTGTCTTCAATTTTGTTTTGGTCAATATCTTATAGTTTTCACTGTAGTTATCTTTTACCTCCTTGGTTAAGTTTATTCCTAAGTATTTTATTGTTTTTGGTGCTATTGTAAATGGGATTGTTTTCTTTGTTTCTCTTTCAGATATTGCCTTGTTAGTATATAAAAATGTAAGTGATTTTTGTATGTTGATCTTGTATCTTGCATCTTTACTGAGCTTGTTTACTAGTTCTAATAGTTTGCTATTTGTTTAAATGCAGTGGGAGGTAAATATCCTCAGTGTTTTAAGCGCTTTATGAATTTACAGTTAAAGAAACCCTGAAATCTCAAGAAGACACTGCCAAGAAAAATGACAGAATCCACAATGGAAAGCTAATTGAAAAATTTAAAGCTAAACAAATAAGTGAATAATTAAAATATACCAAGGTTTAAAGCAACTTTATTCATAATTTCCAAAACTTGGAAGCAAATCAAGTTGTTCTTTGGCAGGTGAATAGATAAAGAAACTGTAATAATTCCAGTGAATGGAATATTATTCATTGCTTAATAGAAATAAGCCATCAGCAATGAAAAGACATGAAAGAAACTTAAATGTGTGTCAGTAAGTGAAAGAAGCTAGTCTGAAAAGACAGTCACACTGTAGGGGTCCAACTCTATGACATTTGGGAAAAGGAGAGCAATGATGATGGTAAAAAGATCAGTGGTCGCCAGGGGGAAGGGAGGGATGAATAGGTGGAGCAGCATCAGTAATTTTTAGGGCAGTGAAGCCATTCTGTGCGATACTACGATGTGGGATATATGTCATCATACATTTTCAAAATCCATATAGTGTAGAACACCAAGAATGAACCCAAAGTTAAACTGTAGCTTTAGGTAGTAACAATTCGTCCATGTAGGTTCATCTGTTGTAATAAAAGTACCTCTGTGGAACAGGATATTGATAGTGGGGGATTTTGTGCATGTTGTAGGGGTAGGAAGTATGTGGGAAGTCTCTGTACTTTCCACTCACTTTTGGTGAATGTAAAATGCTCTAAAAAATGAAGTCTATTATACATAGTAGACTGTATTAGATATGAATAAATAAAATAGAGTTTCCAATGTGTCTACCACTCATTGTCAAAAACAACCCGTGTTAGTGACAAATTATTAAAAATATTATGTTCTATCATTTAACATTGGTTATAAAATATATTTTAGTCAGATTCTATCCAATCATTAGTAAGATGAAGTGATAAACTATTTTATGTAACTCTGTGAAAGAAGCATGAAATCTAACTAGGGCTTCCTGCCTTTTCAGTCTTTCCATTGTCAGTCTAACATTTGACAGATGGGTGGGGGGCTTCAGAACAATCCGCTTTTTCATCGAGAGAAGCTATTTTGTACCCTCATTGGTGCAGAGCTACAGCCAGGAATACTGCTTCTGTTAACTACTGCATATTTCAGCCCAGGGCATGTTTTAGGAAAAGATATGGCAAGACTAGGTTGACTTTTTTCATTTAAACAGTGATAATCCCTTTAGTATCATGTTTAAACAACATTAGTGGGAAGTTCTTGAATGAAGAGTAGGGATAGAAATCTGTCTTCCTTTCAAATACCGCTTAGGAGTAACACTGAACTTGAATTTGATTTTCTTTAAACTTTGTTAAACAGAGAAGCTCCCTGTACAGAAAGACTTCAGTGCGGAGGTTTTTTATCCCTCACGGTGTTTAGACTGCCGCTATGATTTTTCTCTATCTCATGGTTATGGTATGATGGTTAATTGTTTTAAAACTGGGAAAAGGGAAATTGCCTCAAATTAAAGAAAGACAGCTTTGAACAAGTTGCTTAGAGTAAAGCATTTTAAACCTCAGGAAGGTTAGCGAAGCTGCCTGTACTGTAATTTAGATAACAGCAGCGACGCTGAGCTGGAGTGTGTTAGTTGTTCAGACGTGTGGATGACTGCGGCTGCCAGTGCCCTTTATTTGAAGCCACAGTATTGACTTCTTACACTGAGGGTGATGCCGAAAAGCCCTTACTTATATACTGGGAACTAGACTTTTGAGTCTGTGCTTGAAAAAATAGTGAATCCCATGGTCCTTGGATCATAAGCAGCAGTCATATAGGAAAAGGTATCCTAACGAAGAAAGAGCTTAACTGGAATGTCTTTAACTAAGAATTCAAGGTAGTACTCCAGACTTCAGGAGATCATACAGGGGAGGGCAAAAGTAGGTTTACAGTTGTGAATACTCGGAACACAGAGTTCACTTTGAAACTGTAAACCTACTTTTGCCTACCCCTGTATATTAAACCAAAGGCACGCACAGCTCAATTGTTTACTCTAAAAATCAGTAAAAATATTTCAAGGGATTGTGTTTTTATTTGTTTTTGTATTCCCTGCAAAGACTTTGTGTTCAATAAATGTTCCTCGAATCAACAGTAAGCAGTCACGTAGGTTTTTACAACACAAAAAACCAAAGATGTGAGTAATACTGTACAGTAGCAGTGAGATGTGCTTTGACTAACTTTTTGGTTTTCTAATAGTGATGGCAGTGAGTTAGCTATACCAGTCGTCTCAGAGAGAGCTTGGAAGAGTTTTCCCATTTGATTGCAGAATATTCTTGAACACAAGTATCACTGGTCAAAGATCAGAAGCGTTTGGAAATGCCTCTTGCATACCCTGCACTGACCCCAAAATGTAGCATTTTTATGCATTTAGAACTGGGATTAGATTTTATCTTTTTCAAGTGGAAGGACAGTGCACTGCAAAAGTTTGCAGTTCATGGCACGGAACTTTACACCAGGGAGTACTCAAGCTGTGTTGATGAAGAATTCAGACGGAGGGCTACGGTGATGAAGTTGAGTTTATTGGCACAAAATAACTCAGCAGTTCCAAACAAAGGGAGACAAAAGACACTATGATCTCATATGATAGCTATCTGCTGTTTATACTTTATTTACAGAGCATTTAATTTGTACAAGGGCCTGGAGAAGTGAAGAAAAGTAGAAGAGGATCTTGATGTTTTAAGATAGTAGAAAAGAATGAAAGAGAGTGTTGAGCTGTTGGTCCAGATGAATCAGATATGACCTGTCCTCAAGCCAAGTAAAACATTACAAATTTAGTAATTAAAATAAACAAGCAATCGTATCTCCTACTTCCCTATAGTTCTTCAAGGATTGTGGCTGTATTTGAGTATATTTCCTTATCCGGGCAGGAAAGTGCCCAGCCATGCCTAATCTGAGGTCAAAAGGTAATAAATGCCCATGACATAGATGGATGGGTTCCTTTTCCCAAGAGCTACTGGTCTCATCTATTTAAGATTCCTGTGTAGAGCAGGGCAGATGGAGCATCTGCTGTCACTTTAAGTTGAGGTGTGTCTGAAGGAAGTGATGTTATGCAGAATCCAAACCAGACCCCAGCTCTAGGTAGATGAATTGGAAACACTTGAGTAGCTAATGTTACTCTTCTCATCACCCTGGTTACCTGAGCTGAAAGAAAGCTGTATGTAGGATCTGTTAGCCTGTCCCTCCATCTTTGGGCCCAGTCCACTGTGGGGCTCACAGAGAAGGTCAAAATTGAAGGAACAATGGGATTTTTAGTAGGATATCCCAAAGGTGTTGAAACCTCCATTTCCAGAGCAGTGTGAAATTCTCTGAAAAGACAATGTGAAGTGAAGGGAACAATGAATTGCAGGTTAAGTTGAGGAGAAGCAAGCATTTTTAGTTATCTCCTTTTCTATCATTGTCAAATGGGATTAGAGACATGTGATTAAAAACCTTCATTAATAAATAAAAAGTATGTTCTTAGAGAAATAGGTGAACACATTTTTAAAGTATACAAATCCGTCTTAAAGTCAGTGCAATATCGTTCCCAAACTGCTCAGTGAGTTCTCCCTTCTGCCATATGAAACTTCATAGTAACAGAAATGTGATTGAGTTTTAAGCTACTTTTTCACTGACTTCAATCTGTGTCTGATATCAACATATTTACTGTCTGGCTTCTGCAATATCATCGTAGACTGGATCAGAAAATATGTGACGAATATGGAAATGTTGTGGAGAGACCAACTTCTGGGAGTTAAGACCGCTGTGGTCCAGAAGTGCCCCATAGACTACCCTAGAGGGAAATAGAGTTTTTGTTTATTTCCAATCCATTACAGACTGAGACTTTTGTAAAGTACAAAACCAGACACTTGGATGTTGTGACAATGTCAAACTGGCATAAAAATGTGAGGTTCTTACTCTCAGTCCATGTAATCAGTCTTGTTGCAGGCTGGTCACAAGTTGCAGATTGATGCCAGTCCACACTCTGAGAAATGCTGATTTCGAGTGCTCTGTTGTTTGTTTTTGGGACAGCGGCTTTACCTCTCAGAAATTCTTTACCCCATTTTTAAAGTGAAGTGGGAACATACTAGAAGATTACTGAAATCCTATGATTCTATCTTTCATGTAATATTTTCTTTTTACTAGTTAGGAGATATTTGTCCTATATGCAGCCTTTTATCTAAATAGACTCTGATTGGGCCTACTTATAGAGATGAGTGAAGAACATGTTTTAGCTAAGGGTTTCCTGGATTTTTGCAGAGTTGTCATTTAATCGCAGCATTATTTTCTGGGCAGCTCCTTTGAGGAAGAACAGCATTGCCCGGGTAGCTCTGGGCTTTCTGGTGATACCCTTCCTGATCATGCCCCTGCTGTCCCCTGAGTGCTCCAGGTAGTATGATGATGGAAGGCTGGCTGGTCAACCCTGAGTGATAAAACCTCAGTCTGGTTCACTAACAGAAGTGAGAGTATTGAGTTACCCATAGGACAGTTCTGACTATGGCAAAGTACCTGCAACCCAGACGTATTAGCTTGGTTAGCTTCCTCTTCTCTCCCAATACCTGGAGCGACAAAAATATATGCACTCCAAACATGGCAACAAAAATGTGACTTAAAAAATTGTTAAATATCATAGTCTTAAGTATTCAACTGTGGGCTTTTAATGAACGATCATAGAAGTAGGAATGCAATGAGACATTTGTCTAGAGTCAAATGTCACAATAACCATGGGTAAATGATTGCATGCAGTCATTTTGTGCCTAGAGTTGATGTTTTTAGAGTGTGTTTTCAATTCTAGGACCAAAATGCAATTTTTCATGGATTTAAAAAAATTATTTTCTTTTGAGAATATCAAAAGAAAGTTAGCTCTTAATGGGAAAGTCAGGTTTTCTTCATGAATAAGTTATTTGGAAACCTCCACGCTGCTTCTGAGATTTCCAGACTGTCAAAACTTTGTCTGAGAAAACAGATACTGCAGATAGTCAAACTGTGGATTGTGCCTTTGGATGCTAACTTCCAGACATTGAGTATGGTCCTGTGCCCATTTAAAAAAAAATCACAGAAAATTTATTTGCCAAGTCATGCTTTTAAGAATTGTTCCCTCTTAAGTGCCTCTAAGAAAATAAAATATTGTTTTCCAACCAGTACTTCTGAATCCATAGCCTTGTTCACTTTTTAAGTTGGCTTTGTGGTAAGTCAGGTACATTATTTTCATAGTGAGCATCATTTACCTTCAATGTATCGTTAAGCGCCATTCACCACACATGTGGTCATGATATATCTTGGGTAAGGTCAGCCAGGGCAAGTGGGTAACAATTGGGTGCATGAGTCACACACCTACTTAAATACATCTTGCTTAAGTCAGTTTGCAAATTGCATAACTGTTGTTCAACTGTCTCTTTCATTTGTCATCTGTGGAGTGGGAAAAATTCAGCCACTTCAGATATGTTTGCAATCACTCAAGGTGGACCCTGTGCCCTAATGATTGATTTGGACAATAAGCTTTGTTGCTGGATCTCTTCCACTTGCCGCTATTGGAAAAAGGTGAAGATAATTGTACAACTTTTGAACTTATCCTCTTGAAGGAGGTATATTAGATTACATAGATAAAAAGAGTACTGGAATATTGAATATCCCCACAAAAATTTTAACTGAACACAGACATGAATTGAAGTTTTCTCTGCTGCCAAGCTACCTATCCTAGTTGTTCAGTTAAAAAAAAAAAATATATATATATATATATATATATAGTTTCTAGACTGACTTCAGGAGAGATGCAAAGAAACACCCAGACTATGTTTAACTAACATTCTTTCACCATCAGTCACTGTAATGTTTGTCTAGAGGCAAATTAAAGTAGATATCTTTGGTGCATTTCTGAAGGCAAATTCTTTAGTGCTGTGATCTGGCTCTTGATGAGTTAAAGCAGCTGTGGCTCGCAGTTATGCCATCTCCAAATTCATTCTGCCGCGCCTGACCGTAAGATAATGTAAAAAAAGCAATTAGTTTTAAACAGTAGGAGTGCCGTCAGTGTGAAAGAAACAAATTACATGGTGGGGTGATAATTTTAGTGATTGTTAAGGAAATTATTAAAGATGAAATCTGTACTAAAAGCTGTGATTGTAATCTGTAAAACTGACACAGAGCAATGCGTTCCTTTTAAACAGCTACACTCCCTAAATGACAACTCAAATGACAACCCGAGCCCCTTTCTGTGTCCTAATGAGAGGTGGTCTGGCTCATTAAATCACATCAAAACTCCCCTTGAATAATCAAGCTAAACATTCCTTATACTTGATTTGTTAAATTCTACCCTGTTGCCTTGTCATTCGATATTTCAGCAAATATTTACAAGGTACGTGTCATGAGCCAAAACTGCGTCTGTCATTACCAATCGTTTTTCATAGCCCTTAACCAGACACTTAACTGTGTGTACTTACCTATACACACACACTTTTATATTTTAATAATTTTGCTTTATTAAACTAAATTTTTACTTGTCTGTTGACTATATACTTTCAGTTAGAAATAACAAAATGTCATTTTATTTCTTTGAAATTCTACATCTTTTCATTTTAGTAGTGGCTATAGCTAAAATTGTCAGAATTTTTAACTTTAAAATAAAATTTTCTGTCTGTACTACAATCACCTATATCTATCCAGGTTTTTATTGCCACAAAAGTTGACCTTATGGTTGTTAGTTTGATTATCATTACAGAATCACATTTATGGAACTTAGACACATGCTGATCTTTTCCACAGCATCTTGAAGTTGAAGCTTTTATAAGTACAAGCTGTTGGATACCTTCTGTAGAACCAGTGTCAATTCAAATTCAGTTCAATAATAAATGTATAAACAAGTACAATACAAATTATAACAACGACAATTACTATATACTTGCTATCAGAAACTGTTTTAAGTGGTTTGTATCTCCTCAGTTCAGTCAATTATCACAATAGCCCTAGGGGTTGCTTCTATTGTTCCATTTTCAGACTTGGAGACTGAGGCTCAGAGAAGTTAAACAACTCAGAATTTCTCACCTGACCTTGAAGAAGCAGGCATTCAGAGCTTGGCAGTTTCCAATGTCCTCATTCTTTCTCACTGGGCTCTGAGGCTGAACATTAAGGGTAGATATCCTTATCATAATTTGATTGCAACATGCATAGTCAAAGAACCTTAGTATAGACAGGTACAATGTGCTTATTGTAATTGTATTTAAATACACAGAGTTAATGAATCTTAATATAGGCAGATTCAATATACTTAGGAATGTGATGAAGTTATAGAGAGTCCAAGAATCTTAGTCTGGGAAGATGCTTTCAAAGTCCAATCATTTAGCTAGGCACTTAAACATTCCTACAACCTTCTGTCTCTCTACCCTAAGACATAATTGAGTTAGATTTGAGCACCCACTTGCTTCCGTGACTGAAATGATTCCTTTCCATCCTAACTCTTAGCTCAATCATCCTTGTAGTCAGTACAAATCAGTGTCTTCAAAACTAATCTGGACAAATCAATATCATCAAATTAGGTTGTTGGAATTTTTTTGCATAAGTATCCTAATTTGGGTAATGATAGGATAATTCACATTACTAATGCAAATAAAATCAGCAAATAAACATTAATGTTTTGAAGAGACACTGTGGAACTTAGAGAAAAGCAGTGCTAATAGGTGACTTTTTCAAAACTCAGTAAATAAAATGTTTCTGGTCAGTGTGCATTGGAGTTAGAGATTACTTTTGAGTTTGGTTTTAATTTTTCTCTTAGGAACATGCTTACATTCTAAACAGTTTCTGACATAATGCTTTAACTCTTTTTATATACCCATCACATTAATTAGCTTACTTGGTCAGAAATTGGTTTAAATAACAAGACAGTCTTGGGTTTATTTCCCATATGGGTCAAAGCATTGCATATAGGGGAAAGCATGCAGCATCTGGGGTCAGCCTGCCCTGGCAATGAGACCAGCTCGACCCCCTCCCAGCTGCACGCTTCCCCTCTCTATGCCTCAATCCCCTCATCTGTAAAATGTTGGGAATAGTGTATGATACATCATAAGCACTATAAAAGTGATGGTTTAGGAGGAAAACATCTCAGGCTTAGGAATCAATCATAACCTTCTTTGTCCTTAATTGGTGTAGAATAAATATTTGATAATGGTATTTAAGTTACTTTAGAAGGCTTAATATGTGCAAATAAGTACAGATCGTAGACTCTCTAAGTTCATCATAATACAATAGAATTTTATTTCTTTCTTTGTAAATCACAGAATCTGACATCAGTAAATCCTACCTTTTTTTGAAAGCATCCATGTCATTATATTATGTAATCATGATACCAAACAATTGTGGTGGTGGTGGTTTCCTTCAGAATATACCCACAGTTGAAGAATCTACATCCGAATGCTTGGCTATGATGAGGCTGAGCTAGAAGCATTTTTCACACACACACGTGTTTTGTTATCTGGTAGATTTACATTGGACCATGGCTGCCAACTAAAATCTCCTTCCTTTGAGGTCGCAGGGCTCCATAATTTGTTTGCTGATGTAGTGAGGTCACTTAACAGCCTTTCTTCCAATCCCACTGCAGAATGAAATAGACTCTCAGGGCTGGAAGGGACCTTGAGGTCATCTAGTTTAACTTGCCCATGTTAGAGATGAGAAAACAGCCTCTGGCAGATTAAATGTCACCCAGCAAGTTAGTTATCTGTCCGTCAGTAGCTCAGAAAAAACAAGTTGCATTTTTTAAGTGACTGTTTCAGTCTTCTGTTTCTACATAACACGTTAACAACAGAGTGGCTAAAACAATCATGGCTTGCTGAATATTTATTAAAATGCTGACTTACGGAATACCATCATGATTCTCTGCGTTGACTTAGCCGCGCTCCTGCCCCACGTGATGCCAGTGGGGCGGCTGACCCAGCTCCATTTGTCTGAGACCTCTGCGGAGGCTCCTCTGTGGGCTCCTCAGCTCTCTGCTACATGGCCTCTGTCTCCACGTGTTGTCCCATCCTCTCTGGTCTCTCCATGTGGCCCCCTCCCCCTGTCTCACAGGCTATTCTTTGACTGAAATGGTACACATTTCAGAACTAACTCTTAGCACAGCCTTCCTTACACTGAGTGCAAATTGTCCCTAAAGCTTAAATGGATAAACCAACTTCAAGAAATTATGCTGTTGGGATTATTTCCATACAGCATGGTGACGGGGTTCCAAGATGGTGCATCTCAACAGAATTAGCTCCAAAGCGCCAAGTGTTCAGCAAACCCCTGCGTGTGTCATAGCCTGTGGATATCTGTTGGTCAAAGTAAGTCTTATGGTCAAACTCAGAACTAATGGAGGAAGGCACTGTAATAGAGCATACATTTGAGAAGATATGGTTCATTTGGAGCCACCAATATACCTGCCTATCAGAGTGGGAGAGAATTTATGTGGTTGGGGTCAAAAGACCAAGATGCAAGAGCAGGATATATCTAATACATAATGTGATGCTGTTTTACTTAATTTTTTTGCATTGCTTCAATATTAAAAGCACCACCATGCATGGATTGTAGAATTAAGTAATAGGTGAACCTTTGCAGAATAGGGCAAACCGTGGAAATGTCCACATTGGCTTTGGCAAGCACCGTTTCTTCTTTCAGATGGTGAGATTGTGATAAAGCCAGGCAGCTCTTAACATTTTAACATTTAAATATTTAACCATAAGACCAGAAAAAAGCCAATCAAAAGTGAAGTCCTGTGAATGCTATTTTGGATGTGACTCACCAATAGCAAGAGCGAGACTTCAGTATTAGTTTTTTATTGGGATGGAATTATTGTGGCTTGAATCTATACTGAACTGCTACAGATTGTCACTCAGAAGGGACAAAAAAGTGCCAACCTCCTAAGGAATATCACCTCTTAGCACTCACAAATAAACGCAAGCCTGAGTCAGTCTAAAGCTACGTCCTCTGTAAAGCTTCTCTTGGCCTTTCTGAAGTCCTTGACACACACCTGTGTCACTGACAGCTAGTATGCAAATTGCCTAAAAGCTCCATTAGGCTGGTCTGGGCAAGGGAAGCCCATCTGTCAGCTCTGTGACACTTCCCCTCTTGGATCCTCACCTGGGAATATGTCCTTGAGATACCCAGATGGATGAATTCACGCCAGTGTCTGGTACCACCAACCTTGGAGGACGTTGTCACTTCTGTTTCTTTTACTGATTTTAATGTCGATCTTCTCTTCCCCCCTCTCCCAAAGAATTCAATTTGAAGGCTAAAATTTAAATGGATGGCAAAGCTTTTTCTTCTCAACAAAATGGTCATGTTATTTTTAAGCCTCGAAGTTGGAATGTAGTGAGCCCTATGTTGGAGAAATCGTGGTGTTCGCTGGTTGTTTTCCAATGCCGCGTGTGTGGTCTGGTCCTCACAGAAACACATGATTTCAGATTAGCTGGAGCTCGTCAGCTGTTGCTGATAGCTGTCAAAGGTTTTGAGAAAGACAGTGGCATGGTGTTATTTTAGCAGGGTTTCCTATTAAGGGCATTTATTGGAAATTGTTTCATGATTCCTATCCCCTCTTTCTTCTCCTTTAAAAAAAAAAGATGACACAACAATTGCATATAAGCATTTGACGAAGGAAGTTCAACCTTCATTTCTTTGATGGTGTTATGATTCAAGTCTCTTCGCCATCTCGGGTTGGAATCCCCAGGGGAAAGTTAGGAGTGACAACAGAATCCGAAGGGCGGCCATCTCTTTGATAATTGATATCTGTTCATCATAAACAGACTTCTTCCGCCCATCTGGTCTAGCAGAAAGATTTACTCCTATTTCTTTCTGAACATTAGAAAGGTGACACCTGGGGAAAGAAAACATTAAGGATATGAAAGAGTTCATAGAAATATAAAATAAATCAAAATCTAGAATCACGGAGAGTATTTCTTCTTTCGAAAAATAATCAAGTCTATGGCAAATACTGCATGCAGGTCTATGAAAGTTTTACGACAGGACAGAGTTGATGCTTTTAATCATTTTGGCACCTAAATGGTTCATAATTTCTTCAGGTTAGACCCTGTTTTCAATTTTTTTTTTCAGGAAATGATCCAAAAGTCGTACTGTTGTTATTGACAGGACTTCTAAACTAGTTATTATTTGCTAATAATGTTTTGTTAAAAGTCTGAGCAGAGCATCTTGCCAGACAGAGAGTAAAACTTTTATGCCCAACGGTGTTTGGATGAGCAAGATAATTATACCCTTGTCCACAGCAGATGCTCTGTTCTCCGCTTTGGCAGTGTCCCTGTTCAGTGTGCAAATAATTTTCTCTACTGAAGTTGGTAGCTATTTGCAACAAATATATTTCTTTTCCAGCAAAGAATGGATCTCTTCCATCACCACTTGCAAATAAATAGCAATGAAATTGGAGTTTTTATTGTTTCAAACCCACGCACAAATCTGATGTGAAGCAAACAGAAATGCATACATGCCCCATGAAATAATAAGAAATTATTCACCAAACAGTTGAAAAACTACCTTGTAACAATTATTTCCATACACTTATGAAAATCAAGTTTAAAAAAAATATGTCAGGGCTAATAGGCAAGTAAACTTTTAAGTCTGACGTACGTAAGTTTAGTTAATCATAGAAAAGACCTTTATTTGCATATACTTGTAAAAATTTCATGATCTCGCTCTACTTCTCTATTTCTATATCAAGCGAAATTCACTTTATACATAATATTTTGAGATCCAAAATTTGGCATTCACTTCTGTCACAGTTTTGACAGACCTGTATGACTGTCCTATGTTTGAAAAAATGGGGGTGCTCTCCTTGGTCACTGATCAACAAATACATCTCCATAAGCCGGTATACTCACTTCTTCAGGGTAGCGCAGCTGCTATAGTGTGTCCGTAAGCAGTGGCCAGCGGGTGTTTGGCAGAGAGCTGCAGAAGGAGAAGAAGAAAGGAGATCCATTTTCCGGAGCTCCCTATTTCTGTTTTTACCATGAGTCCTCCTAAGTAGAAAGGCAAATAAAACCTCTCCTCAAGTCGCCATGTTTTCAGAACCGCATAATGCAACATGCATTTATTTAATAAAACTAAGAATATAATTGGGGGTTGGGTTTCTGGATTATCCCTGGATCTCCCAAGAATAATCATTGTTGACAAGATTTTTATGGTGAAATTCAACATCCAGCAAGTGATTAAGTACCAACCTTTTTGGAAAACCAAAAAGGTTTTCCTAGGTCTACATGTAAGTGCTGAGGAGCAGAGGTGTGTCTTGTCACACACCCTGTCCTCAGCTTTTTGGCATGGCAGGGGTGGCAACAGCTATGGGAGGACAAAATTTTGCACACAACATTTATCACCCGCAGAGGCATGAGGAAAATGGCCCCTGGAGCCTTAGGCAGGGAGGAGATAAATCTGCTTGTGTTAAAGGTTTCTCAGAGGAGGTGAAATTGGAGTCAGGATAAATAGGTTTTGAGGCTGGGAAACGTAGAGGGGGGTATCTCATAGGGTGCAACAGCATGGATCAGGAGGCAGTAGATTCCTCTTCTGCCAAATGCCCGTATCAGAGCGTTCTCAAATACCCCCGTTTGGCTGGATGGCACAATAAGGATCGCTGGCCGGTGTGCACATGGACATTGTCTTCTCTTGTTGAAAATGAGTGGAAGCTGAAAAGTCAGGAGAAATCCAGTATAATCTTGATAGGAGCACCAGACTATTATGTGTATTCATATCCTAATAAAGATTTAATAGCTCCAACATTTTTAAATATGTTTCTAGTTGTGTGCAATGGCCACATGAGTGTCCCTCGAGATAATATCAACAATAGTACTAGGAATGACAGTATAATAGGATCCCAGGTTCATGCAATGTTAAATTAAATAAGTGGCAACTTTTATTTAGATGATACTAGTAGGACCCCAGGTCATTTTTACTTTGGATCCTCCATATTGGATTTCGTCTCTGTTTCCAGATGGAGAGAATTGAATATTCAGTGGTCATTCAAAGAACTTAACTACTGCTCAAAACGTGCATCCTTAGTTGTAAGTAACTGAGTAGGTCCTGTGTAGTCAGGAACTACCTCCCCAGTAGAGTAATCAGTGCCTCTTTTTTCCTTTCCCTTGATCTTTCTGCTCCTAGGCAGCTATTCTGTCCTTTCTGCTCCAATCACACACAGCTGAACACATCTATGCTTCCATACCCTGCCGCCTTTGGGGATGTATTTATGTACACTCAGTAAAAACAACCACCCTTAGGATATTATTCACTCTTTGTAGAGAGTGCTTTTGAGGATTTAGGATGAGCTTCTTTTGACAAGTAACTTGTATCCATTTCTAATCATTGTTGAACCATCCCTGTAGTTGCTGGGTTTATCCTGTGACTAGTCGCATGCAATAATGAGGTTTTTACAAAAAAAAAAAAACAAAGATTGAACTGCAATTGAGTGGTTATTCATGTTTTATAAAATATCAGAGAAAAATATATCCTACCCATGAGATAGACCATAGTCAGAGGACCACCTAATTTTTCTTTGATGCACATCGCTGATTTGCTTCTCACTGCACTTTTCATTCTCTAGGGATTACCACCAAGGTCTTTTCGTGGAAAAAAAAATAAGTTAGAACCAAAAACAGAGAGTGTCATTATTCTTCAAATAATTTAATTACTCAGAAATGCTTTCTGGCGAAGCATATTTTCTAGCATCTTCCATCTTCCTGCTACTTATCCGTACTGCAGATTACCTCATTCATTAGTTCTGACACGGGATTGTATTTGTATCATTGCCTGACAGACGTGGTACATGTTTCAGTCTTAAAATATTCGACTCTGAGCTCAGCGCTGCATACTTGGGAGATGATGTTAAATCAGCCTCGGAGACACACCGCTGTCATCATGCCAAATAACTCAGGGGAAAAATGATAAGGGTATAAGGAGATCAATAAGGCAAGAGAATGCGTGCTTTCAAAAGCAAGGCAAAATATGAGAAAGCCTATCAGTCAAGCATTGGGGCGTAAATAAGGCAAGAATATGCCATGTTTGCGACACCCTTACGCTAGAGTGAACCATTATACTGTGAGTAGTAAATTTCCCTTACATTTGCCTAACTCCTTTACTATAGGTCATTCTAAAATACAGCCATAAGACTCACTGGCACATTGATCAGTCTGGCATTGCTCTCCCTTCTGTCCTAACAGAATGAAATGAGGAGACGCCTGATGAATGCTGAAGACATTGCCTGGGCCATTTAGATGTGAGTGGTCACAGCGGAGCATTCTCTCTGCCTGATGATGATTTGTATCACACACATCTTTGTAAATATGAATTATGCAGGTGCATTTCTGCCCTTTGAAATGATGTGACTCAACAGGGCCCTCATAAGTATCCAGTTGCATTGGATTTTGGAGTGGAAAGCAAGCAAACTGTAGAAAACTGACAATTTGGAAATGAAGCCCTTTATTGAGTAGTAGGTACTCAGATGTGCATCAGAAAGTAATAGATTCTCTTTTATAGCAAAACACATAGCATTCTAAATTTGTGAAATACATGTGAATGACTTGCAGACATAGGGCAGTAAAATTTATGAACATTTGGCAATCATAATTTAGTTTTGTGGGCTGATGGTCAAGGAAACTTTGTGAAAATGTCCCAGCGCCCTTGAATGTCAGGCTAGGAAGTGTGATCTTTAGACTATGAAGGATGTTTTAGGGTTTTCTTTTTTCTAATATGGGGACAAAGTATGAAAAATAATTTTAGTTTTAGGAAGATAAAGCGTAGGGCTGTGTGCGGGGCAGATTAGAGTATTTGGAGCCTGGGAAGAGGGAACACAAGTTGGAGACAGTTACATTAGTCCGCGTGTGAAGTGCTCCCAGACACGAGTGTGGAAGCAGCGGGATGAATGGAAAAGACAGATGTGAGGGACACTGGGAAGGAAGCGTAAGCAGGACGTGGTGCCTGAGTGAAACATAGCCATGAAATAAAAAACAGATGTATCCAGATGTTAAGTGACCAACACACAGTTCATCTGTAAAAAACGGCCTCTAAGTTCAAGTTGAACATTCAAGGCATAATGTACTATAAATGTCCATGCTATGATGTGGGGTGACACTTGCAGGTGCCCTTCAGAACAGTGAGCCCTTAAGAGAAGTGTCCAGAAAAAGGTAATCAAGAAACATGGGCTAAAAGCACATTGTAGGCAGAAACAACAGCAAGGGAGAAACATAGGTGCAAATGATCACACCAAGCACTTACATCTAAATATGGGGGACCACCTGTTGCTATGCCCCTACCAACAAATACACTTCCAACACGCAAAGTACTCCCAGACAGGAGTATAGAAGCAGCAGCATGAATGGAAAAGACAGATGGGTCTTTTTCCATCGGTCTGGGAACGGCGGAAAGGTGGGTCACAGAGTTAGTGTCAGCAGGTTTGCCTGGAAGCTGATGAAATGTAAGATTTACAGTCCCTCCTTTCCTCCACCCTTTTCAATATCCTATCTCTAATCTCATCTTCATTTTATATTCTTCTCTTTATAAAAGGTCAGTGACCATCCCAAGTGTATAAACTGTAGCCCCACGAGAACTATCTTCTTTTCACTGCCCAGCCATGTCTTTACATGGTCATGTGGGTTTGGAAAATTTGCAAAAGAAACATTTTAACCACAACTGGTTAAGACCCTTGTCCTTTCCATTTCAGCTTCCACATTTGCACTTTTTCTCAGACGGTGGTAGGTATTTTGGAATATAGCCAAGGGGAAGTAAAGTGGCCAGTGCATTTTGTTTGGATGTAACGAGATGTACGTTTGTGTTATCAGTAGCTGTTCTGTGGTGAGAACGGTTTCCAAGAATACTCAGACTGCCCACTATCCTGGGTGCTGTGGCGAAGCATGCTGCCACAGGTCCTGCTGAGGCAGGTGTACGGCCTCTGACAGCTGGCCCGAAAATATACGGGAAGTATGAGAAGAAAAAGGTTTGCAAGATATGGAGCCAAAAGATAATTTTATGCAAAATTCTTCCCATTTTTCTATCCTCAGATTTACTATGCCATCAATTTATAAGCTATTACCATTAATGAACTGTGAAACTGAAGAAAAAACTATTCTAAGCTATCA
The DNA here is from genome assembly GCA_028533065.1 of Trachops cirrhosus. NCBI lineage: Eukaryota > Metazoa > Chordata > Mammalia > Chiroptera > Phyllostomidae > Trachops > Trachops cirrhosus. The sequence goes on along the minus strand of CM052544.1, from coordinate 14,946,717 downwards.
ATAAAAAATACATTTCTATTAACCACTAGAAGAAAAATTATCTGTTTATTCTCTGTACAGAGAATACAGAATTACTGCTATATGATGAGGCAATCAAAGAGTATGCAGACCAAAAAAAGAAAAAAGAAAAATAGAGGGAAAATTATTTTGAAGTGTGTCAGGGAGTTAATCTTATTTTCAGCATTTTTGATATTTGTGTTATATGACAACTTTTTAAACTCATTAATTTTCCTCCTTTTCACTCAAAATAATATTCATTTTATACCTAATTTTAGAAATTTTATTTCCTCTTATAAAGTCCCTGAAATTGTATAAGTTTTAGGTACTACCAAGTTTGGATCTGTCCCTACGTTGTGGGGTGGGCCTCAACGTTCACAATACAGCATATAAACAACCCTGACCCATCCATGAAGACCGTTATAAGGTTGAGCATTTGCTATGGTCTGAATGTTTGTGTGTCCCCAGAAATTCACAGGTTAAAATCTGGATGCCCAATGTGATGGTACAAGGAGGTGAAGCCTTTGGGAGGTTCTTAGATCATGAGAGTAGAGCCTGCATACATGAGTGGTGGTCCAATAAAAAGAGACCTGACAGAGACCTCCCTTACCCCTTGCATTATGTGGGGGTACAATGAGAAGTCTGGGACCTAGAAGAGGGCGCTCCCTGACCATGCTGGCACACTGATTTTGAAATTTCAGCCTTCAAAATGGTGAGGAATAAAGTTATATTATTTATGAACTGCTCAGTCTGTGGTGTTTCGTTATAGCAGCCTGAATGGGCTAAGCCTTCGTTGCTCTCAATTTCCATGGAGGTCAGCCTTTCACTTTTACTCGTCTAACTCTATTCTGAATATCCTAGTTCTCTGATTGTTATAATTGGGGACTATCTGAGTGGTTTATACATTAGTGCAATATATTAGTATTCGCTAAAACACTATACCCAGATGCGGGGTGAAAAAAAATAAGTTCCAGTTTCTGCATAGCACAGTATTTGAGAAATATATTTAAGTAGGACTTTACAAATGGTTCAAATCAGAAATATGTGTTCAAGGCAAAATTGTAATAAACTATATACTAAAGTCAGGAAGATCTCAGTATGTAACATTATTCCACTTAGAAGTTTTAGGAATTATAACTAGTTTAATTCAGGAAAGTATTTTCAGAAGTGCACAAAAGATTTTGAAGAACGGCCAATGGAGAGGAATCGTCCAACATTTATTAACACTCCACTGCCAGCAAAACAAATGTAAAATAATTATTTTTATTATATTTTATACTGGAAGAAGTAAGACACATTCTAATACACAGGGAATCTCCCATTGAAATTTGAGTATAAATAATGAACAAATTTGGAAGTCAGTTATCATTTTCCTAACTTCCCCCAATTTCTCTGTGTCTTCCATAAAGAAAAGAATCTTTGAGATTAGGTAGGGACAAGACATGTGGATATTGATTGGTCACTGGAACTAGTATGTCAGCTGCAGCCATAATTTTATTTTTATTGTGTTCATAAACAAGTCTTATCTTTATTTGACCTGCTGGGGTATAAACGTAGCTCAAAGTAAAAGGAACACATTGGGTCCTGCCATTCTCAGTATTCTAATCAAGAGTACGCATGCACAAAAACATACATCTTTTTTTTTGTCTTCATCTGTGTCCATGCACAAGATTGTAGATTGTATCTATAGTGAAAATCGGTGGCCAGATTAGAGGCATGTCCGTCTGTCTGTCTTTACAAATTGCTAGTATGACACTAACTGGCCTTGCCAGCAGCCTTAGTACTGACTAAAATGAATGACTAGTGGAATCCAAGAAAATAAAAGGAAACATGTCTTTATACATAGCACAGCCAGCCTCAGCGTGAGCGGATGGTCAACATTGTGGAATATTGTGATATTCCAAACAAGGCTTCTCCACCAGCAGTGCAAGTGCTGGGATCTCATGCTTCTGTCTGCTACTCTGGTGTGGTCCATACTTCAGCGACCTTCACCTTCCTCTGCTGAAATCAGAACATAACACCAGTAGGTGCCTGTTTTCACTGGCTAAAAAATACTCCTGTGCCCAGAAAAAAAGTTGTCTAAAATATGAGTCTACCGATAGACTATAAGTCATCTGAGTAAAAGCCATCACTCTGTTAGAAAGTTTTATGTAGCTATTCCATTTTTTCATTTTATTTTTATCTTTATTATTACCTATTTCTGCAAACCAACAAGGAAAAGCAAGCAAATTAATTTCATTTATTGTCTTTGAGTTCTCTGGTTATATAACTTGACCAGTCCACATTTCCATTTATCCTGATACCTAAAGTGATCACTGTGAGTTGTAAAATGTTGTTCTTTGTTTATTATGAAAAGCATAGCTTACAATAAGATAAGCAGACATTCTGATAAGAATTAGCCTTGGACACAGGCACTCTTTTCTCTTTCACTTTAATAAAAGTAAATATAGACCACATTTTGGTGCATATCAAGTTTCTCCTTCATTTGCTTTCTATCCTATAGTTCTATGTGCTGCTAACTTGAGGTGAACTTCACCTGCATGGACTGTTTCTCTATTTTCCTTTCTTTAGTATTTAAAGGGGTAATGGCCATTGCTTATATTTTATCTTTTAAAATATTTTCTCATAACAGTAGTTAGCTTTCTATATTATTGTGGAATTTGCATGACTTCTAATTAGAGTCCTGCATCACTGAACTATGGCGATACATTCTGAGAAATGCATCCTTGGGTAATTTTGTCCTTTTGTGAACATCACAGGGCACCTTTACACAAACCTAGGTGTATTCCTATTATGCCCGTAGGCTACAAAACCTGTAGAGCATGTTACTGGACTGAATCCGGTAGATAATTGTAACACAGTGGTAAGTATTGGTTATCTAAACACATGTAAACATTAGAAAGGTGCAGTAGAAATGTGGCGTGAAAGATAAATAGTACACCTGTTGAGGGCACTTAACAGTGAATTTCCAGGCTGGCAGCTGCTCTGGGTGAGTCAGTGAGTGAGCAGTTTGTGAATGTGAAGGCCTGGGACATTACTGTGCAATAGTGTATACATTATAAAGCATGTATACTTAGGCTTCATAAATTTATATAAAATATTTTTCTTCCATAATAATTAACCTTAGCTTACTATAACATTTTTGCTTTATAAACTTTTATTTTTTTATTTTACAACTCTTTTGTAATAAAACTTAGCTTAAAACATGAACACTGTGTAGTTGTACAAAGTATCTTTTTATATCTTATTCTTTAAGCTTTTTTTGTGTTTTCCTCTACTTTCTAAACTTTTTGTTAGAAACTGAGATATAAACAAACACACATTAAATACAGGGTCAGAATCATCAGTATCACTGTCTTCCAGCTCCACATGGTGTCCCACTGGCGTCTCTTCAGGGACAATAACACACAAGGAGCTGTCATCTTTGATGATGACAATGCCTTCTTCTGGAACACCCGCTGAAGGACCCTTTTCGAGAAGGTGTCATTCTTTTCAGAAATATGTGCAGGATGGTTTACTTGATTATTTTTACCATAGATTTGCTTGTAAGCAAACACTGTACCATGAGCATTCTTCTTTATTAGTGAAGATTTTTGCTGTTGGAGTCCAGGTTTTCAAACTTTTTAAGGAGGTCATTGAGGTCTGCAAAAGCTTCTGCTAAACCCTTCACTGTGGATTTTCGTGAGGGTTTTTTTTCTCTTCTCCTATAGTTTCCTTTTCTCTTGCCTCTTCTTCAACTATGCATTACTGTCCTACTTCCAATAACTGCTCTGGGTCCACCTCTAGGAGCCACTCAAAGCCATCCCTGGGTCCACCTCTAGGAGCCACTCAAAGCCATCCCCGTCCACATCCAGGTTAACGTCATTTGCCATCTCAGCTGTAGCCTTGTTGATTTTTGCACCTTTTGCACTGTGGTGTTAGAACAGCTGAATCATCACTAGGTGATAAGACTTTTTCAGCTCCATTATAATTTTATGGGACCAAGGTTATACATGTGGTTCATTGTTGACCAAAACATTGTTATGCAGGGAATGATGGTCTATGTTCTATTATATGAATGTTGTATCATGGGTTAAATTAGCAGTCTTTGGTATAATATAACTTCTCTCTAATTAGGTCCCCTTTTCAAGTCAAACTTCTGGGCAGAAATTCTTCAAGTCAGAAGCTTCAGGAGATCTATATATAAGGAGTTTCGATTTCAGGCTTTGCTATGCTGTCCATGTTTTGTAAACTTGAAAAATTTGCTTACCGAGTTTTGCATTCTGTACGATGTTGGTTATAAGAAGTGAAGAGATATTTATGTATTGTATATTATATGTGTAAATTAATATGCAAAGCTAGCTTATTAAAATGTTTAACTCCACACACTGGCATTTCCTGAATTAAGGAAGACTTATAAATCTACCGATATTATGATCTCAAGGAGGCGGCTTTTATTATTATTCCAGTCGTTAATGCTATATTTTTGCTTTTGTGCTAGATGCTGTCATGGTTTAGTTTCTTAGGTTTGGTCGTCTCTGTTTTGATTTCGCTTAAGATGTGATCAAATTTACGGTGTTAATGGTCTTCCCTCAAAGAGTTTAAAGTGGGCCCTGAGTGTTTGTACTGGAAGGAATGATGATGACGTAATGACATTCTCTTTTCAAGGAGCCCTCTGTTGGCTAATGAATAGAGAGGTTCTCTCAGTCCCATCTTTAAGAAATTCTTATATTTCCTGTGCTGTTTCTCCATTAGATCATGGGGATTTACTAAATCAGTCTGCACATTCTGCCCACACACTCTCTCACGGTGCCCTCTGGTCCTAGCAGCTGAGACAGCCACTGAGAAATATTTATTCTGTCTTCCCAGGGTATTTCTAGCTGCTTCTTTACTACTCCTGCATTTAAAACCCTTTCCTTTGTTTATGTCTTCCAGGATGTTAGGCCATTGAATAGCAAGCATTTCACCTATAGTCACATCCATTTGGCAATGCAGCAGGGGGGCTGGAGCTGGCTCTTCCCACTTGGGAGAGCTGATGGCTAACTTCTCAGAAATTTCCTGAAGCAGTGGTTGAAGTGTTAGTAGGTGAAAAGCAGCCAAATAGAAGTATTTACATGACAAAAACAGCAAAGCTATCCTTCAGGGTTTTGTTTGTTTGCTTTGCTTTGATTTGTTTTGTTATCTCAGAGACCTGGATTACCAGCACAGTGCTTATTCTGAGCTGGTTTTCTGATTGGATCCCCCATTCCAGCCAATTGGCCTTCTATAGGCTAGAGCAGCACCTGAGGCTTCTTTTGGGAAAGAAAAGGGATGGTGACTGTTGGAAAACTCTTGGTGATTATACTTTAGAAAGGGCTTTTCTTTCTGTTTGTCAAGTCACACAGGATACTCTAAACTGAAGCAATTTTGGAAGTGTATAGCAAGTACTTCATATGGTGTCAATGTATGATGATTCCATTTCATGTAATGAACTATTTGTGAGTCACCCCCAGACACATATTATACAACTTGTTAGAAATGAGGGAGACAATTAAACTGAAATAAAGAGTTTAAGCAATTATTTACCCGCAAAATCTCCTTTCAGGGCAGCAATTTTTAAAAGCCTAATTGTTTTTAGTGTTAGAAGCTATAAAATTGATATAGTTTATTTTCTGTATATAAAAGTCATTTTAGTTAAGGGCATGGACATTTAGTTTTTAACTGATGAGCTTTTCCCACTTATCAGAAGAATAAGATATATTTGGCAATGCTATATCTGATTTGAATGAGTACTTTCACAATTTATGGATAATTTCCCTGAGTCTGTATATTCTAAGAATGATTTCCCTTGTGAAAGTCTATGTTTATCTTAAAAAAAATTCTTGTGTCTTGCCGTAAGTTTATCTGGTGACAATTAGTGTCAGTACCTAAGATAGTACTAACTAAGCCTAATGTCTCATTGAAGAATGACATTTATTTGTAATGTAGAGAATTTCAGTTTGACAAACATCAATGGGCATTTTACTTTGTATTGTGAGACTTTAAACCAGACAAACCGGAGTTTTCTAGATCATTCATTGGACCAACCCATATACTTCTTACTCAAAGGAAAATTATTGCTATGATAACAATGAGTATTATAAAAATGCTTTAGGATTTATATGATAATAATAACCAGCAACTGTAGAGTACTTACTGTATTCCAGAATTTATTCTCAGTGCTTTACACATAATCACATATTCGAAATGTTTAACAGTTTTCTAAGGTAGTTATTATCCTCAGATGAGGAAACTGACTCAAAAAAGATGAGGTAATTTGCCCAAGGTTGTGCAGACAATAAGTGGTGAAGTATTATTTGAACCTGGATGGTGTGGCTTCAAGGTCAATGCTCTTAGACCAATAACAGTAACACTTCCTTCTTCTTCTTCAGCCTTTGGAGAGTCTACCAATCAAGGGCAAATACTTTTTATTTGCAAGTCTCTGAAGCTTTAATCACTTATCTTAAAATGAAAAAAGTAATTTGGAGAAGGAAAAGAATTGACTTATCATTGAGGGTAATTCATTTTCTTGATTATAGAAAATATCACTAGGCAGAAAGAATCTTTAATAAATACATAACAGAGAAGATACATCAAAAACTGGAAATATTCTTGCCTTGGACAATATGACTCAGTTGGTTGGGCACCATCCCTCACACCAAAAAGTTGCAGGTTTGATTCCCAGGTAGGGTGCATGCCTGGGTTGTGGGTTTAGTCCTTGGTCAGGGCACGTGGAAAAGGCAACCAATGGATGTCTCTCTCTCACTTCAGTGATTCTTCTTCTCACTCCCCGCCCCCCTCTCTAGAATCAATACAAGAAAAAAAATTAACTGGATATATTCACACTATTGTGGAAATTCTCTAAGGAACAAGGTGAATTAACTAAAAATATACTGAAAAGGGAGTTCATTATAGAGATTTATAATTATAAGAAGTCAAATTTTGAATTTCTAAATAGTTTCTGATTTAAAGATTGAAATAAATTGATAATGACATAGTCATTTTATTGCTTGATCCTTTTTTGAACTTGGGCATTAATTTATCTTCATAGTTTCATGGCACAAAACAGAATAAATGTTGAAAATATATTCACAGAAAACTATCTGTGCAAGTGCTCCTTCCAATTTTTATGAAGAAGAAATTATTTTGCATATATTAATTGTTATTGTATTTTGATCTGTGCTCTAAGATTGCCTTTTTGAGAAAATTATTGTGTTTTGCAGTCTAAAGTTCTCATATTTAGGACTTTCAAAGCATAGGTTCTATTCACATTTAATTTTGCTATGTCTGTAAAATACGAATAAATTGGCTTATAAAACAACACGACTATTTTATGTCATGGAATATAGGTTATCGTTTATGAATGTTCTGAACTGACCTAGTAGTTCGCTGTAAGAATACCCTCTTCTTCTTTTGCCTCTGTTCAGTGGAGAGAGAAATAGGATTGATAGAATAACATACTACAGGGGGATAGGGGTTCTCTTCTTTTGGGTAGTGCAGGTAAAATAGATGATGTCATACTGAAAATGCAGAGCTTCCTACCTAGGCAGGAAGCATGCCTGCCCAAAACAGGGACATTTTCCTTTACCAGCAGTTTCTCTCAGTTGCTCTTTTTCCTTGGTATTCAGCAATTTTACAATACCGATAAAAAGCTTTGCTATTGGCTAAAAACAAATAAAACCCATTTTTGTTTCTCCCACAGATTATACTTTACTTCCTGGAAATCTCTTAATAATGTCCATTTTGGGTCAAGGGAGGTATCCATCGAGGGAGAGATTTTATATGCTAAAATGTAGACCTATCAATAAGGGGAAAAAAAAAAACACTGAATACGATCTCTACTGAAAGAAGATCCGTTGCACTCAAAGAAATCTATGAATAGCAGCATAGAAATCGTGACCGTTATTTTGCTCGGCACATTTAGATACTGTAGATGTGTTGTACAGTGTGGGAGATGATGCATTTTATTTGGAACAGTGATCTGCATCAGCACTGTGCAATAGAACTTTCTGTGATGAAGAAAATGTTCTGTGTCTGCCTGTCCAATATAGCAACTGCTAGCCACGTGTTTTTAAACACGTGGCTAGTTCAACTAAGGAACTGAATTTTTGATTAATTTGAATTAATTATATTTAAATTTAAACAGGCTATTGCATCAAACTTCACATATCTGGAGTTAACTGTGGAATGAACTGGAGTGAAGACTGCTTAGCTCCAGGTCCTGGATATGGTGCAGAGTAGTTAAACAAACTTGGAAAGTCATTTAACCTCCCTGAGTCTCAGTATTCTTGTATTCGCATGTTCAATGTGGGAATAATAATAGTACCAAGTTCTGAGATAATTAAACAAATCAATTAGTATAAAGCTCTTTGAACTGTGTCTGACATATAATATATTCTCAATAAACATGAGCCATTGCTCTTCTTATTAATTATTTTGTGACCTTTGTAGATTTTAATGATGTAGAAACTGAAAGAGAGATGGAAATGAAATAGGTCTAACGTAACAAGCAGAAAATGCTATGAAATAGGTTAGAATTTTAAGTGATCCCAGAGGAATGACTGAGATTTAGATAAACAGAATGTACTTATAGGGTGACCATATCTTCTAATTTGCTTTGGGCAGTCTCAATTTATACTTTGTGTTCTGGTTTAATTATTAATATTTCCCTATTTTGCTCTCAAAAGTGTTTCCCAAGTGTTTGTAAGGTAAATTTCGGAGTCCCCCAGGAATAAGGTACAGAAATACAGCCCAGGTGTTCCAGGTAGACTGAAGAAGACAAAATAAGGTATAGATGCAGACGTGACCACAGAGTGGCATGACAGCTGAGTGAGTGCTTGGAAATAGAAGAAAACAGAATTAGATGTGGCCTAGAGAGACATAATGGAGGCGAGATGAAAGCTTGGATAAGGAAATTACATTTGGTTTTAGTGCTGTTTATGATATTATTCCATTTCTCCTGAGTCAACACAGATTCACTTTCAGAAAGAAATTCTGATTTAATTGGACAAAATTGTTTGGTGGATCAAAAGGGCCTTATAACATTTGGTGTTTTGATTAGCCTTCCATTATTCATAGTGATTTTTGCTATACATTATCGAAAATAAAATTCTTTATTTAGATTGTCCATTAGCTATAAGTAAGCAAATCAGTAATATGATTGGTTAATATGAAAAGTCGATAGAGTGTAATGGCTTATTATATTTGTTTTCAAGAAGAAGGGGAAAACTTTGAATGTGTTCATTCAGATGCAATAAAATACCATGTCAACATACCTTCTGGCGGTATTCTTTAAGCTTCATCTGTTGGTCTCCATTCTTTTTGGGTCAGCATACCAGATAAAGCTAGGGGAATTAATTGTTGGCAATATTACTGATTATAATTTTAGGGAAATAAAGATTATATTGGACTATGAAATATAGAATATTATAAAACAATTAGGAAGAGAGTCAGTAGAGATTACAGAAAACAAAAGTAAACAATCATTTTTGATTTTTAGTATTTTTTCACATTTTTTTAATTTTTCAAGTATAGTTGTCTCCATTTCCCCCACACACCCCCCTATGCCAGCCATCCCGACTGCCCACCCTTGATCCTACCCCACTTTGTTTTTGTCCATGTGTCCTTTATATATGTTCCTAAAAACCCTTCCCCCTTTATATCTTATAAAGTACAAGAATGCAACTCAAGTGTAATTGTTTTGCTCTTCACAAGATCTCCTCTTTATTTCTGATTGCATTCTGAATTGAGAAGCTGACCCAGTAGCCCAGAGATCTCCACAAACAGTTACGGTGACCTGTTCTGGATGGTCATTCTTTTCCCAGTGATTCTTGCCCATCATAAAGCAGACCTTTGAGTGGATCTCTCACGGGTGTCCAACCCATGGCACATGGACCGCATGTGGCACAGGATGGCTACGGATGTGGCCCAATGCAAAATTGTAAATTTACTTAAAATGGTATGAGATTTTTTTGCAATTAGGTGTCACAAGTATTTAATGTGTGGCCCAAGGCAACACTTCTTCCAGTGTGGCCCAGAGACACCAAAAGTTTGGATCACCCTGCAGGTATTCCTGGGACAAACAAAGTAGTAGTCTGTTACAGGGATTACAGTCACTTTTGGTACTTCTGGAGAATTCTAACAATTACTGCTACAGTGTAGCAGATACGGTGATCTATACCTAGGGAACCAATCATGGCTTTTTTTTGCAGGAATCGATAATTATCAATATTGGAAACATGAGCTGTTTGGGTTGTTTTCAAAGTATAGACCTGACTGTTTAAGCTAATGCCGCAAGCACCTCACATTTTGAATTGTGTTTTTTGCTTTTCTTTAAAGAGATCAAGAGTTGGTCGAATGCAGAAGGGTTAGGCAGAGACCATATGGCACTGGCCTTTGGAAAATTGAGCAATCTTTATAAAAGGTGATTGGTATCATTTATAGCAGCCCCTCTTCTCTAGTTTGTAAATTTATTAGTGAAATGGGTTTATTAGTGCTTAAAATGAACAATAACTAATTCATGTTTTTAAGTAGATGCATTTTAAATGTCATTTAATATCTAAACCTCTGAATGGAATTCAATGACTTTAGATTAAGCCTGGTTGTAAATAATACAGAGCAATGTGTAATTATGCAATCTGCTGAGGTTTTCAAAACTAAGATTTAGAGCAAAAGTGAATCTCATCCTAACAGAATTTTAATAAAACCCCAGTAATGACTTGTAAATACCTTGAAACTAATTAGCCATTCCATCCACAATGATTGTTTCATCACTGCTTAGTTATTGCTTTTTTGGTTCTTGATGAAAATGGAAAACCACCGTTCTAATGACATAGTTTCATCTCAAGAATAGTGACCCCCATGCTGAAAACAAGAAATGATTAACTCTTCTAGCTCCCCCTGAAAGGTAAGTTCTTCCAACTAGGGCTGAGACAGCAAATGTTTATTTTAAGCATCTGCCTCATGATGATGTTGTTGCAATTGATTGGAACAAAAAATATTTATTAGATATTGACTCTGTGCCAGGCACTGTGCTAAATATTTTATATGTCACTTATACAGTAAAGCCTCATGACAGTCCTAAGAGGTGAGCTCGTCATAATCTCTCTTTTTATTATGACGGAACGTTTAAGTGCCCAGTTAGTGGCAAAGCAGGCCTCTTGGTGGGCGATCTGGAGCTCTCAAACACCATATTACCACTGTTGACAGAAGCCATTACCTAGACCAGTTGGCAGAGAATGTGCAAATGATTGCCTTTTGTGCAGAATTCTGTCCTTTATTGCTCATTTCCATATCTGAGCTGAGGGTAGCAAGAGAGAAGTAGGGCAGGTTTTTACCAAACTCTATTACAAAAGGCGTAATTGAAACAATTGTTTTCTATAGTCATATTCTACATAATGGAGAGGCAATTGCCTAGCATAAAATCACAAAGTGATAATGTATTTGGTTGATGAAACTCTGGCTAAAATTGCATGGCTTGCCTTAGATATTAATTTAGCTGCATTTGTTATTGCTTGCATGGACAATATTCATATTCACACTCATTTCAGGCCATTATAGACACTCCAGTGATCACCGCAGTTTTTCCCATGTCCACCCTCTCATGTTGTGTTGATACTAGAGGAGAGGTCTGCAGAAGCAAGGTCATGTGGAAATTACACTGTCTGGGAGAGGAATCCAATAGCCCGCAGCAGCGTTATCCACCAAGCAATGGATTACATGTGTACGTGCAGGCTAAATAATGTATGATTTAAGACAGGAATGTGGTTTATATTCATTTTTGGATAGTGAAAGAGTTGGCATGTCAATCCCATGAGAGCCCTTATCCAGGGCTTTACCCTTGAATGGATGAAAGAGTACAAATTCTGTTGCACCGAAGATGAATAAAAACAAATTGGGGAGCCCATCAGCAAAACAGACTGCTGCGTGATGCAGTCCAAGGCTACTCCAAAACCACCAGACCAACTGCTTCAGGATCCTGCCAGCAACCAGATGCCGGCAATAGAATTGTCTGAAGTTTGGCATCCAGGCCCTGTGATTCCCAGCCAAGGGGAATTGCATGCAAAAAATATTTTAAATTCTCTTTGTAAAAGAGTTATGTTTTCAATCAGAGGAAGAAGTACGTTTCAGACCTATTCTCCTTGCTAATGAAATGTGGCATATCGACATTTTAGTTGCATGGGGTGGAGGCAGGGGGTGGTGATGCCATATGAACTCATGGGTAAGAACTTGAACTTTGGGTAGGGAGTGGGGTTTTTCAATGAAGTCATTTCTAGGTGATTGGGTTAGTATCATTATTCAATGAGGGGTACTGTATTGTTCTTCAAAGAGAGTGGCTGGATCTGTTTAAAGCTCTGATTGTCAACCAGAGGCAGTTTCACCTGCTTAGGGGGCATTTGGCAATATCTGGAGACATTTTTAGTTTCCACATCATGATAAGGGAGTAGCACAACTGGCATCTAGTGATAGAAGACAGGGGTGCTGTTAAAGATTCTGCAATGCACAGGACAGCCACCGCAGCAAAGGATTATTCTGTCCAAAATGTCAGTAGTGCTGAAGATGAGAACCCTGGTTTAAAATTATCTGGCTAGTATCTAAATATCACAGCCCTATCTTTAGACAGTGGTTCATCTAATGTAGTTTGACATTGTATAAAACATGGTTTTTAATGGTTTACTTTACCCTACTGATGTGTGAACAACATTTATTGGATGTACTGAGTGTTTTCTGTTAAAACAAAAACACAATTCGCATCCTTCTGCAGTTTACCTCCAAAACACATGGGGAGTAAAAAGTTGCACAGTGAACCTCCCTCCAAATCTACACATGCAAACCACACATTTTGCAAGAATGTAGGAGGACCCGGTTGGCTCACTTTTCAAACTTGAAAAATGAGGCATATTAACAAAGCACACTAAATGAATCAGCTGTTTGGGATGATCTACAAGCCGGTTCATTTTCCTGTTATTAAATAACAAACCATGAATCTTGACAAATGAACCCCACTAGTTTGACATTATTTGAAAAACTCATAACATGCTTGCTTCTGACGGTCACTTCCCTTTCGAAATTAAATTTTAAGATTGACCTTATTTAAATTCTGATAGAGGGAGAGAGCTTGTTAACCTTCATTTTGACTGTGCATTGTTTACCACCATCATTCTTTCCTTCCCCCTTTACAGGGGGCTCACCAGGCTCCTACCGAGGCGCCCTGCAGGGCTCACTGCAGGGCAGCTCCTTGGGTTTTCATTGGCGCCCCCATCATTAAGAGGTGAAGTTCTGTAGCATGGTGGGGTCTGCATGGCTTCCGGAGTCAGACTCCCTCAGTTCGAATTGGGGCTGCAGCCTTGTGACCTGGAGAAGGTCATTTGCCCTTTCTGTGCCTCGGTTTTCTTGTTTGTAAACTGAGATGGGTCTCATGTGCCTCATTAGACTGTTGGGAAGACAACGTGTAACGTGCTGAGCAAGCACACATTAAATGTTACCTATGATTGTTAGAAACTTTGTCTTAAGAATCACATCTGCAAAAAAGGATGCCAAGTCATTTTACTTAATCTCCTAAAGAGGACACTGGTACTAATTCACTGATTTAGCCACCCCAGCATGTGGCTAAGAAGGCTTTAGCCCCCACCCCATGATCCCTCACAGACCCTCCCAGCAATGCCACCATGAATAAACATCTACGTAAAATCTGCATGCTTGCCAAGCATATACAGTTTCGAGAGACGTCCTCTCTCTCTCCCTTCAATCCAGTGCCATCCCAAGCCCTTCTTTTGAAAATCTGCCTTTTCTCCTGGTTTCAACCCCTGACACTGTGAATTCATAGCAACCCCTTGCCCTGTTGCAGCTCAGTGTTACAGTGTTGAGCAACCCCAGACCATAAGTCCTCGCCGCTCCTAAATAGGATTCATAAAGCGTGACTTTGAGCAATATAGCAGAGTCAGTTTCATCTGAAGGAAAATATTCTTTTTGCTAACATTTTTAAAGTTCTTCCTCAGTGCCTCAAACTGATTTAAAAGCTAATCAATGATAAAATTCCGGGTTCATTTAAAGAGAAGGAATTGAGAAAGGAATCGGTCACATTTAACCACTTTTAATCAGGGAAGTGGCTCCTGTGAACTGTTAACCCCTACAGATTATTGATGCTTTTTTTTTAAGATGCTATAGTTTTAGTTATTTGTCTTTGACAGCCAGAGCATACAAAATTTCTTTTGCTTTTCACAAATTAATTCATTTCAGCCTGTGCATTTGTCAGACATTCCCAGAACATTCAGCCAATGTTTTGTTGATTAAAAGATGTGTATTTTGCAAATGGGTGGAGAGGAAGGAATTTATAATTCTCAAAATCAGAGAATGATTTACAATGCAGACTACTACTACCTGAATCACTCAGTGCATCGTCGACACATAAATGAAGTATTAAGAGTTAGAAAGAGTGTCAGCACTGGGTCTTAAAACCTATGGATTAATTGGTTTCGTAACAGTGGGAAAGTCTACCTCTTTCAGCAGAATTTCTAGAACTCACCAACAAGAGTATGACAGAGGAAAAAAAACACCTTTGTGTAGTTTTTCAAAGGGCTTTTGAAATACATCCTTTCTCCACAACAGTCTGGTGCTTCCACTCCTATTTGTAAATTACATACCTTGTTTCCACGCACAAGTTCCTGCTACTCATTCCAGCTTTGATTTGCTTTTGACTGTTTTGTTTAATTTTTTCCCAGTGAATACATTGGGCCCTTTGCAGGGCGCATTTATTGTTTTAGGCACCATGCAATTTACTAAATGGTGTTCCAGTTATGTAAAATGCTCACAAAGATCCCTGAGGGAGAACAAAAGAATTAAGTAAACACCTATTGATCATCCTGTAGTTGGTGCTTTCTTATTTGATCAGTCAAGGGTTCAGTCTGAACGGGTCCATCTGATCTGTGATCTATAAAGCTACAGACATTTTTCTGGCTCTCTGGTGGTTTAAAAGGCTAGACAGTAGGAACAACTGCTTTAAACAAAGCCTCATTTTAAAAGAAGCCTGAGTACAGAATGGAATTCAAAGAATTTAGAGGGAGGGGAGGTGAAAGTGGTAAAAAAGAAGGAAAAAAAAGCCCTGGGAAATTTAAGAGAAGGAAGCACATGGGAAGTAAAAGATATATACCACCTGTCCCGTTGTGAGACACAAGACACCAGGATGCTACTTCAGCCAGGATGTATTGAACACCTACTAAGTGCAGGGTTTGTAAAGAGGTAGGACTTCAGGGTTATGGGGTGTCTCAGGAATGAAACACAATTCTTAGGTCAAGAAGGAATGGTTTTTCATGCCAGCCAAGAATCTTTATGCAGATATTAAATTCCAAAAGGCAATGAATAGATGACATTTTATTAAAATATTGGGAACAGAAAATCTTGTCCTGAGTAATTCATTTTGAAATCCCACATTAACAAGGTTGGTAACAAATTAATACTAAAGGTATGGTTGGGAAAATGTTTATTGCAGAGAAGGGAGTCGGAGGCTCTGGGTTTCGCTCCTGCCATTCCTCCCCTGCCACCTCCCCATTTCTTAAACAAAATCCCTAATGAACCTTAGCCACTTCGTGTTTGCTTTTGATTATTCTGTCTTTTTCCTCCCACTCCCCACAACCCCCAGTTAATAAGAGGAAAGCCTGACAGAAGGGAAGGCAACAGGAAGTTTGAAGTCCTTTACATAGGAAGTGGTTCAGAGGCTGGCCTAAAGAAAAAGTGGGAATTTAGAGGAAAGGATGATTGGAGAAACCTCTCGGAGATTTTGGTAGCTGACTTATTTTGAGATCTAGGATTAGGGAACAGATGAAGCTAACAGCAAGGTTTCTAGCACGGAGGCTGGAAGAATGACAGCAACACAGAAAAAAATGGGATAGTTGTGATGGGTGGCTGGTGTGGAAAGTCAAAGGAGTTGCCCTTCGGCAAACTGCGTGTAAGAGGCATTGTCTCAGAGTCAGTTGGAAATGTGGACTGGGCAATGTCCAGAATCCTGCAAATACATGTTAAACAGACTGTTATAGCAGGAAACAAGGCTGGATACGACTAAAATGTGGCCTCTTGTGTGGGTTAAAGGCTGTGTTTATTCAATTTTTATTGTACATCATGCAGTCTAACTATTTATTAAGCACCTACTTGCTGTTTGAAGGGTACATACCTTCCACCCTTCATAAAACAGCTAATGCATCTTCAGGTTAAAATTCAGCCAAAAATACCCGCCTCGGGAATCTGATGAATGTGTTTATTGTGTCTTTAGGTAGCATTCTGGGTTATGGTTGAGAATATCCGGGATAGTTCTATAGACCAAAGTCACTGGCAATACAAATATGAATGAAAATGTTATCATTATCATTATTTATTATTAATATTACATTCTTGTTATTGTTAACATTTATTGTATATTTACTAATTTTCAGGAGCCATTTTGATTGCATCAGCTCATTGAGTTTTGGTAAAAACCCTATGATGCAGGAGAGTACTATTTTTATCTTCCTCACATTAATGAGAATGTTGAGTCTCGGAGAGGTTAAGGCACCATCCAAAGGTCATACAGCCAATAAGAGACTCCAGGGACTCCAGCCCAGTCAGTGTAATTTTAGAACTTTTGAAGATATGCCTTCTTTATGAAAAAGAAATAAAGTATAATAAGTAATATATCTACTAATTCTGCCATGTATAACTAGAAAGACTCTCAGATTGCATATTCCAGGTTACTGGAGGTCATTTTATCATTTCTATTTTGTCATAAAATGGTGTGGCAGGTCAGAGAAGTAATGCTCTACTGGGGGAGATTGTACTCCCCAGGGACTTCAGCTGTGTGTGGAGACAGTTTTGGTTGGCATAACTGGGAGATGGGTGCTACTAGACTCTGGTGGTAAAAGCCAACGACGCTGCTACCACCCTATAATGAACAGGACAGTCCCAGCAACAAAGAATTATCCTGTCCACTTTGTCAATAGTGCCTAGGTTGAGGCCCTGGATTAGGGTATAATAAAGCGAAAGTTGACTCTGCAGCGAGAGAGTGGTGGCTGAGTCTTGCTAACAAAGTATTTTTCACCTTGAAGAAGCAAGTTTGGGAAAGAGCAAAGAGATAAGATAGATTCGTTCATTCGTTTATTAATAGAATCACTATTTACTGAGTGATTTATTTTTTTTAACTTGATTTTAGAGAGAAAAAGAGAGAGAGAGAGAGAGACAGAGACGTTGATTTATTGTTCTTTGTATGCATTCACTGGTTGATTCTTATAGGAGTGTTTGCCCTGGCCAGGGTTATATCAGGGATTGTGCTGGAGAGTAATACTGAGGAAATAATATAAAGTTGCTTTGGAGAAAAGGAGGAAACAAGAAGTAGAAGCGAACCAGAGATGATTGGCTATTAAAGGGGTACTAGGCAGAGCTTTGGTGTCAAGAGGGAACTATGTTTTTTTGTCAGAGAGGAAGATGACATGCTACTTTATAGGTCTAAGCAAAATCACAGTAGACACACTCAGAGGCCACAGGCTACTGTCAGGGGCACCTGGGAACTTGTCTTTGTCCCATGTATGGCAAACTTTGCTGATCTGAATACAGGACCAGAGAGGGGAGAAAGCATCAGATGTGTTCTCAGAAGCGCACAGAATAGTGATGTATAGAAGTGTGTGCATGTGTGGATTGGAGAGGCCGAGACATTTGCATTACTTTCGAGGTGCTCTGCTGGCCTGGGACTAGGTGCTGGCTTTGTTTTTCCAGTAACAGCCTTTTCTGTTTCCAGCAGTCCTATGCACCAGCTCCCCACCCCATGGCTCCTCCCAGCCCCAGCACAAACAGCAGCAGCAACAACAGCAGCAACAACAGCAGCGGGGAACAGTTGAGTAAAACCAACCTGTACATTCGAGGCCTTCCACCAGGCACCACTGACCAGGACCTAATCAAGCTGTGCCAACCGTAAGTGCCCTTCTGCTCTCTGCGCCGTTTCTCACTCACATGCTAGCCCACCTGGGCTCAGACCACACAGCGCTTGGTTCTTGCTCCCAATACACTCACTCACTGGGGTCTCAGTGAGGAAGACTCTGTCGTGTGAATGGGATTTAAATTTGAGTTCTAAGTCCCGCTTACTTTCGGTAATAAAATTTGTTTACTTCATGGTGGGGAAGTGGAGGTTCTTGAGCAGGTATACATGTGCATGCTGGCTGAGATGCAGGTATTAACCAGAAAGATGATGGGCGAGCATTGAGTGGAGCCCTCAAACCCTATGGCTGATGGAATCAGTGATGAATCTCCTGAAAAAAGCTGCTTTTTTTCCCTGAAATATTAGTGTGAGAAATCACAAAAACTCAGAGAATGTGGCAGATTTCAGGATGGTTATCTCCTGTGCTGCAAAGATTTCCTGGCAAGTTCTTGGTAAATATCAGTTTGATGGGAAACAGGTAATTGGAGAATTCTAAGGCAAATTCTCTAGTTGCCTTGAAAACATCTACTTCCAAGTTCAGTAAAGCTATTTTCCACTGAGGCCAGGAACTGCTAAGTAGCTTTATATTTTCTAGGGAATATGGTAGTGATTAAATGCCCTTCCAAAATGGTTTCATTTTTCTCTTATCTACCAACACATATTATTAACTCTCTCATTTCTGTGAACATAAATTAAACGTATTTAAAAAGGCGAAAGATTTATATGATCTGAAGAAAAACCAGGGTATAAATTAAACATATTTAAGTTTACCCTCCAAATATAACTAATAATGTATAATAAATTAAGGATCATAGATTTTTATTTTTGGATTATTGCCTGATGATTTTCAAATATCAGCTCAGCTATTTGTTATTTGATTGTGCCTTAGCTGGGTATTTTTAAATTAGAGGAAAATATTACTCAAGTTTTCTTTTTCTCTTTTGCAATGCTTTTACAAGAAGGTTGAGAGGATATTTGTTTTGTAAATTTTCCAACCTCTGAAATATTGGAAGAGGAAAACAAAGCAGACAGTATTTATTTGCCTTTGTTCTGGTTTTTAAGATTGGGAACAAACATCAAAACAACAGGAAGTGGCAGATAAACCAAAACACAAATACGTAACTGTATGACCAGTTGACTAGGCAGTAAGTGGATTAGGGTGGGGACACTGGGAAAAAAAATTACTTAGAAGCAGCTTTGAAAACAAAATAAAGGACAAAAAGGTGCCATGGCTAAGACGTGAATATGTTAGGTTTTGGTCTATAAAATATTGAGGTTGAGAATTACAAGGTAAACCACTCACTTTTTTTTGTTGTGGTTCTTGCAGTTAGAAAAGTTGAAACCATTTTTAAAAATAAGGTCTTGGAAAATGTGAAAGATTGCAGACTTTTATGTTAGAAGCTTCAAACGAAGCATCTCCTGTAATGAAATCTGAGGTGAAAAAGAAGGGTAGCTATTAACTTTGTTCTGTATGTGAATCTCATTCATAAAAAAATACTGGATGGTACAGAAAGATTGTTTCCCATTGCTCTATACTAGTCAGAGCACTCGTTGCAACACAGATTTCTGGGGCCCAAGACATTATGATTCACTCAGCCTGGGGAGGAGCCCAAGCATACCCATTTCTCACAGGCTCCATGGGGTTGTTGATATGCGTGGATTTGGGGGATGCATGTCTCTCTACAATAATATGAAAATCACTGACTATTTCTTATGCATAAAGTTTCACTTAATATGTGAAGGTTGTTGAGTTTGACTTCTGTGTATTACAACCTGTACAGCTACCATATGATCTTGAGGCAGATCATTGAACCTCAGTACCCTCTTATAAGAGGTTACCTGTAGCCCTGGCTGGTGTAGCTCAGTGGATTGAGCGTGGGCCTGTGAGCCAAAGGGTTGCTGGTCTGATTCCCCAGTCAGGGCACATGCCTAGTAGTGGGCCAGGTCCCCAGTGGAGGGTGTGCGAGAGACAACCACACATTGATGTTTCTCTCCTTCTCTTCCCCTCTATCTGAAAAATGAATAAATAAAATTAAAGAAGAGGTTATTGCGCTGGAGCTGCCTCTGATTAGTGCACGAGAGGCAATTGTTAAATATTCTGGAATTCTATGAATGATTTGTTACAAACTCAATATCTTGAAGTTGGCCATGGTGGGAGTATTTACGTCACAGGAATAAGGGAGCCCTACAAGTCAGAGCTTAAAAAAGTTTTTTTCTCTTTCTCTCTTTTTTTTTAGAGACAGCAAGTTTATAAACATAGCACTGATAGAGCATTACACTATAAAATTCTGTATCAATGTCTATTTCTGCAAAAAAATGTTGCCAGAAATATATAAATGAAAATTATTACCTAAAAGCCTGTATTGGCATTTTAATTTAGGAAAGAGATTTAATGACATAGAAGCATTATTTTGGAGAAAAGAAGTTTTGTTAATGTTTCTTATGTGCATTGGAGAAATTTAAAGAACGCTATGTATACAGAGGGTAATGGTTACTTGTTCATATTAATTTTTGCTAGCTAATAAAATGTGGCCCATGCTATTGTTATTATAAAAATGGTGATGGATTCTCCAGCTACTGATGTGGTCTAAGCCTGGGGTTTTTGCTTAGATTTGTTTTCCTATAGAATCTTACAGAACTAACATGATCAGGCAATGGGAATGCAGTGGAAATAGTTGTGCACTAAGATCCTGGCTTCATTCCTGGCTGTGGCATCACCTAGGTAGTGGCCACAGATAAACAGTTTGTCCCTTCTTAACTTTGGTTTCCACCATGTATAAAATAATCTATTGGAACTTGATAATCTTTTAAACTTCTGTTATCCTAAAATTATGATATTTTACTGAGGACCTCATTAGTCAGAAATAACACCTGGTCTGGGCCACCTTTGATATCTTTCAGCAGGTCCCTTGTGAAGAGTTGTTGGGGCTACAACCTAAATAGATACAGCTACGTGAATGTGACCTGATGGCTAGGGATGTCTTTGGCACAAGACCAGGGCAGATCACCTGTAAAATCCTGTTTTGTTTCAGGTAGTGTTGGTCTCTCCCATTGCTCATTCCTACTTTACATTAGCAGTCTTCCAAAGATGCAGATCATTTTGCATTTCGATCACTCATCCAACACTTTAATTTCATCTACACAACAGATGTTTGTTGGTTTAAATGAACTTGCTATAAGGATCAATTTTCCATGTTTATTTTCATGAAATTATAAGTATTTTAGAGTTAATATTATCTTATAATATAGAAAATGCAATACATGCTTATAGCCACAGTAATAAATGATAGAAAATAGAGATATACAAAAAGGGCATATAGATATATCAGATTATCTGGAATTTAAATGCAATATCCATATTAATACCAATGAAAGGCAAGAAAATGATATTAAGGGAAAGCAATTGCATTATTTCACAATGAATAACCTGAGAGCAAATGGTTAGGTTTTCCATTCACATTCATCACCAAAGCCCCTACATTTGAATTGCAAATAAAGTGAAAGAAATGAAGACAAGACTGAAAAAATAATAGACATAACGAATGACTTCACTCCATGGAAAATCTCTGGATATACCTATGTTTTGAATGAATACATTACATTGTGTGTCTTGTAGGAAATACCTTCATCTTGAGAATTCTCAAGGACCTTTATTGTGTTTTCAATTAAGAAATATTTAGAGAGCACCTCTGTTGCATGCCAGATACTGGCCATGCTTTAGCAGAGCTTATATTCCTCTAGGCAAAATAGACCATCAATTAAATAATCATATGTTTTGATATAAAATTGAAACTATAAATGCAATAAGTGAGCATGGAACTAACAGTCCTTGTAACATGAGATTATACCTGGATAGGGCCATGAGCGAAGGCATCTTTGAGGAAGTGACAGTTGAGCTGAGATCAGAAGGAGGAATTGGTTTCACTAAGTAAAGAAGGAAGGGAAGGACATTCCAGGCAGAAGGAACTTCACATGTGTAGTAGATCCAGTGGCTGGGGGGAGCGTAGCAAAGATTAAAGGGTTGCAAATAAAGCCAATGTGGTTAAAGCAGAGAGATAGTGTTGGAGTACAGGGCGATATAAGCTGGAAACATGGAGAGGAATAAGGTGATGATCTCTCTGTGTATCATGTGAGGAGCTTTTTTAAATTCTAATAGCAATGGAGGAAATCACTGAATTGTTACAAACAGGAAGGTAACATAGAATTTGTTTCAGAAAGATAACTCCAATGGCAGAATGGAAAGAGAGGATCCCATGAGTGACATCAAGGAACAATCAGAGTATAAAGAACTGAAAAGCGATCTAGAAGAATAATAATTTATGGTCAGAGAATCAAGCATGAGAATTAATAATTATGGTGGTGGAAAAATGATGTGTGGTGAAAGATGTCTTCTTTCATATGCATTTATTTTTGTATTAAGAAGCAATGACTCAAGAGGCAATTAACAAAATGAACTCCCAGAGAAACAGTGAAGTAGCACAAAAAGGACCCAAATCACTGATTTTTAGTCTCTTTTTCTTACCCAGTCACGAGTGTGCCATCAATATACTATTAAACATTCAATGTCTGCCATATCAAAAGCACTAAAGACAAATGCAGTGGACCCCTGAGCAACATGGGGGTTAGGGACACTATCCCCTATGTAGTCCAATATCTGCATATAACTTTGAGTCCCCCCAAACTGTTAACCAACTGTTGACCAGAAGCCTTACCAATCACATAAACAGCCGATTAACACATATTTTGTATGTTATATGCATTATATACTTTATTCTTACCATAAGTAAGCTAGAGAGTAGAAAATGTTACTAAGAAAATCATAAAGAAAGAGAAAATACTTTTATAGTGCTGTATTGCATCTATCAATATCATAAGTTTATCATCTGTTTACAAGGTATAATATGTCATTATCTATGTCAATATTGTCATATATGATAACAAAATAGTGTAGGTATTACATGTGTAACTAACACTAGACATCAAAAATGAAAAGATAATGTGGAAAAGAAATTCATATTTATTTACAGGTGTAACAGTTCATGCATTGATAATCAAGGAACAACAGTATGGTTACTTTGTGGTAGTCTAGTGTAATCAATATGATTGCTTCAGCGGTAGTAAGAAAGTCTCAAAAAAGTTTCCAATATATTTCTTGAAAAAAATTCCATGTATACGTGGTCCTGTGTGGCTTAAACTTAAGGTGTTCAAGGGTCAACTCTATAATGGAAACTAAAACTCCAGTTGATTATACAATTATGTTCGTGTGATGGGTTATCATTTGGAAACTATGGATGCAATAGTTGGAATATATTTATATATATACTTTTTATGCTTATTTCAAGAAGAGGAGATGTAAGTGGGGGAAGACTGATTTTCCTTAATAAAGAGAGAGCATTGGAACTTGTCTGGACCCAATAAAATTTTCATAGTATAATTATTTTTCACATATTAAGCTATATTTCCTCCCTCAAAGAAATTGGAAACCTATTATATGATTGTAAACGTGCCCTTGAAAGACACTGAAATTGCTCTTAAAAACTAAAACCACACATTTAACATAATGGCCTGAATTTTAAATGGAAAGAAAAATCATTAATGTGTTTATACTTTCCAGGTGAACAGTACCTTTTATCTAATCATTCTCATGACTTATAAGTTTTAACAAACGTGATGCTTTCAGAAAGCGCTAGCTGGACATTGCCCCCACTTGCACATAATTAACTCATCTGGATCTATCAACAACCTGATGCAGGTACAGTGAAGTGTTCTTCTATAACCAAGTGAACACGATGCTGCTAAGGCCACTGGAAGCAGAATGAAGGCAAAGGAGCGACGCTCTTGGATAGGTGCACACACATTTCTAATCATCACCAGGAAGCCAGGAAGTCAGCGGCCAGCCTTTCATCTTTCTCTGCAAATGTTCTCCTTGCTCAAGCTCTGACACCCTAGCACTGTTCCTTTCACAGTGAAGCTCTAAACATCACTTTAACATTTAACAAGAGAGGAGAAACGCCCACAGTGAAACAGGAGAACAAAGCGGGGGTGTTTGTGCTCAAGAGCTGAGGGTCTGCCCAAGCTAATCTCCCAGACTTTTACCCACCCCTTTTGGACGCCTCGTTAAGGTGAGCGCTGAACGCTGAATAGCTGAAGAGCTGATTCAAGTGCCATCCAGCCCCTGAGTGCAGAATCCATTATACGTGGTGTCAGACAGTTTTGACAAATGCACCAACACAATCAAACCTTTTATCAATTTAAAAGTAACCTTGTCACAGTAATCTGTCAAACTGTTCAGATACAACTAAAGAAAACAAGTCATCATGCACTCCCAAGTAACTGAGTAAATAAGAAAAATATGACTGGAAATTTTTTGAGCTCTTTCTTATTGTGTCATTGAAGATTTAAAAGTTCCCTCTAATAAGACCCGGGGAAATTTATTAGGAGCTTTCTTGTGCAAGTCCGACTCACATTACGCAGCTGCTTTTGAGGTGCCATAAATCTGTGTGGTGGCAGGTGTGAGTAGAAAGTGAATTTGAGGATCTTTGAACCCTGCCTCTGTGTAATTTAAATGAGAGAGTGCCTTTAAGGCCCAAACTAGATGTCTGAATTTATAGAGTCAGCATAGACCTGATACTTGGATACATATATGAGTTCAGACTTAGGTACAATTATATTTGCCAAATATGTATTATAAACCAGACATAGTTTGTAATTAATAAATACCTAATAATAAAGTTTAATTTATATGTATTATTAACAACATTTATTGTGTAAGTACTAAATACTATGTACTCTGCTAAAATTTTATATTATCTTATTTAGTGCTCAAAACAACCCTATGAGGTGGGAAAAATAATTACCGAGTAATAGTTGAATAAATTGAGGCTCAGAGGGTTAAGGGTCTTGTCCAAGTTTACACACAGCCACCACAATTTCAAACCCAGCTCTTACTTCAAAGCCCTTATTCATTCATATCCATTAAACCATTCCTTTAATGAGAACAAGGGTAGCATAAGTCATGGGTTCTCAAATCCATGGCTGCTCCTGAGAATCCCTTGAGGAGCTTTAAAAAATACCGATGCCTGAATTTTGCTCCAAAGGAGTTCGATTTAACCAGTACTGGGTCAGCTTAGACACAAAATTTTTGCAGTCTTGCTTAGGTTATTCTAGTATGGAACGAAGTTGGAAAACCCGTTGAGTAAATGCTGCCCACATTAATCGGAAAACATTTTATCCTTTGTCTTAACTTCCTTACTCTGACTTTCTTAGAATCTAGAAATTTTATAGGAGTCACTAATTTGATTGTAATTAACCATAAGACTTAAAAGTAAAATTTATTAAGATAATTTTAGAATGAATTGGACTTTCTGATGACAAAAGTGGATATTTAGATTTATGCATGAAAAATCAAGGACTGATGTTTAGGTTTATATGTGAAGCATCAAGACCTAGAATAGGTCTCTAAAATTGCTTTAAGAATGTGCCTAGAAGGATCTCATTTTCCTTCTTCATGTGATTTTCATAAGCCAAATATTTCTTCAGCATTTCATTTTTTAATAATGTTTGCATTTAATTGATGATTAAACCAGAAACCCTTCCTATTTTGACTCATGTTAGTCAACTTCTCTCTCTCTATATATATATATCTATATGTATTTCTTTTTTCTTTTTATAAACTATAGTCTATTCAATATAAATCTAGTGACTCTTATAAAAATTAGCAGAATTTGGGGGCATCCTAGAAATTATTGTCCCAGTGATTCATTGACCATTCATTCATGATTGTTTTCACTACTTTGGGTGAAGAAGATTCTGCTGGATGTCCATGGTTTTTGAAAATCCATTTAATTGCTGATAGCTGATAAAATTCTTTCATATTCATCCTAGAAATTGATGCGAGAAATAAAAAATAAAATCCCTGAGAACGCCAGGTACCTTAGGTAACTCTGTTGGTGGTAGCATACACAAAGAAAGGGCAGGTGGGGAAGGGTATGATCAGCAGTCTCTGGATGTGCCAAGCAAAGTCCTGGAGATCTGGGAGAAGTTGAATTCCAGGCAGATTTGCTGTGTACCTGCAATTCTGAGGGATTTGGGGTCCAAAGGCAGGTCTCTGGCAAGTTCAGATGGCGTCTTGGTTTTCAGGGTGCCTAGTGATCTTTTAATTATCAAATCTAGCTACTTTGTTAGTCCTTATTTTATTCGATCTCTCTGTTACTTGACCATGTGGACCTCTCCTTTATTCTCTAAACGTTCTTCCGCCTTGGATATCCTGTCCCTCTTTTTTGGGTCTCCTCCTTAGCTTTTGTCGATTCTTTTTTCCAACTTATTTTCCTCTGTTTGCCTTGGGAATGTTTTGGTGTTTTCCAGAGTGTTGACCTCCTCTCTTCTCACTCCACACACTGCCTGTTCTTCTCTACTTAAATAATTCCAACTATTCTGATGATTATTAAATCTATATCTCTACCCCATGCAGATATGTTTCTTCTACTCCTAGATCCATCTCTCATTATTCCCTGGGCAACTCCAAACTTGAATCTTAAGAATTATCAAACTCAATGTCCTAAAAAGATTATTCTTGGAATTGTTTCTTTTTCAATGTTTTTTTGTTTTGTCTGTGAATGGCACCATTATCCATCAGATCATGAAACACACACACACACACACACACACACACACACACACACAATCCAACCTGGAGTCATGCTTTTCCCCAACTTAGAAACAGTTTCCAAGGTACACAGATTTCAATTACTTGATGTTTATAATATCCAACATCTCTTCTGTTTCACAGCTGTCATATTTTATTTGCTTATTTATTTAAAAATATTTATTGAATGTCATCTATTTGCCAAGCACTGCAGATAGCTTAAGGACTGGTAAGTCTCTGCATAGGATTTGCATTCTAATGATGAGACACAATAGATGAAGGAATGAATAATTTAAAAAGGTAAATAAGAATATGCCATTAAAAGGTTTAAATGTCATAAAAAGGAGGTTGTATGTAAAGACTGGGAGGTGACCTTGAGATGACCAAAAAAAAAAGTTATGCCAAGGCTAAATTGGCAAACTTTTGTTAGCAGAGTATAAAGAATAGGTTTTTCTAATTAATTTCTTTTTTTTTAATTATTCTTGCTATTATATAAAGAGTGGATTTTAGTGTCGTGTAAGGAGGCCAGCAAATGAGCAAAGAGGCTGTTGAGGAAGTCCAGGAAGGAGGCAGGGATGGCTGGGAGTGGGGTCAGATGGGAGAGGAGGTTAGTTGTGATGGATTCAGGATATGTTTTGGAGATCGTTTCGACAGGCAGTACTGATGAATTGAACGTGACAGTAAGGTTAAGTAAAAGAGAAATTAGGGATAATGCTAAGATTTTGGATTTAGTATGTAGAGAATATAGGGTCATTGAATAAAGCAAGGAGGATTGTGGAAGAATCACTTTTGGATGAAGATAAATCAGGAGTTCTTCTCAGTCCTGTTATATTTTAGATCTTCTTCGACATCTAAAACGGGATGCAAGTTGGCAGTTTGATATGTGGCTGGTTTCCAAAGCAGAGTTTACATTAAAATATTGATATATAGAATGGGCATCATTAAGCATCATAAATGGCATCTAATCACATTGTACTAATACAGTAATATAGTGCCTCATATGTGCTAAAAATTATTCTAAGTATTTTACATGTAAGTACTTAATAAAACATGTGTTAACTCATTTATACCTCATGAGAACCCCCATTTTAAAGATGAAAAATTAATGACACAAAGAACTGAAGTACTTTCCTAAGGTTACACAACTAGTACTTGTCAAGTCCAGTGTTTAAATTAAGACATTTGGTTTAATAGTTTCCTCTCTTATTTATGATGCATACATAGAGTATATATGTAGCAAGAAAAGAAAAGTGGTCACACTACTCAATATTCTGAGGTTCTGAGATGGGGAGAAGTCAAGAAAAAATGTTTGTAAAGGAATAACCAGTGAGATAGAGGAAATCCAAAAATAAGCAGAAGAATGTGATATTACAGAAGCTGGAAGAAGAAAGTATTTCGAGAAGTCAGAATAATCAAGTGTGTTGAATACTGTTGAGAAGTTAGGAAATGTACCAACAGAAAAGTTACACTTGGATGTGACACCATCAAGGTCATGGGCAAGCCTGACCAGGGCAGTCCTTGCAGACGGGTAAAAGCTGAACAACTCGGGTGGGCCTCAGTTCAGGCTCATTACCTGACAGTCCTTCCAAATGGAAGTCTGTCTCTCCTTTGTGCCCAAACTGTATCTAAATAGTTGTCTTTTCTAAAAGTTTTCCTGCTGATTTTCTGGTTTATTCATTCTCTCTCTCTCTCTCCCCTCTTTCCCCTCCTCTCTTTCTCTGTCTATCATCTATCTCTTGTTCTATCTCTATCATTTCTGTTTATCTGTATTTCTCTCTCTGTCACTGCCTCTTTAATCCTTCTTCTCTCTTCTTCCTCTTGCCATTCTTAACTATAAGCTTTTGAGGATAGTAGATTTTTCTTATTCTTTTTTGTACATCAATGCCTAGCACAGTTCCAGGTGATTAAGTGGTAACCGATACATATTTAATGACTGAATAAAGCCTGCATTCATCAGTACCATAAAAATGATTTTATTGGACTTCTATCATAAACCTTGTTCCGGGGTAGACCCTTGAGTTCACACTGGGAGATAATAGGAAGCAGGATTTTGTCTTAGGCACTGCATTCCATTTGTACCACTGGAGTGAAAAAAGAAACGTTTTGAATATGAAGCTCTTACTGCGTGGGTTCTAAAGAGAGTTTTGGAGGGAAGCCTCAGGATAACTTGAGTCACATGTATTTAAGGCACTAAATAGGGATCAATAATTTGCTTACTCACTCAGTATTGCTACCGAGACAGGAAATAACTGTTTGTTCTTGCCTGAGTGATAAAGTTCCGGCTGTCAGGCAGATCACAGCGCGCCACTGACTGCTAATTCCATACCCGATGCAAAGTAGTCCGTGTTCATGGAATGGTGTTCGCTGGGAGTTTTTTTGGTTTTGGAATTTTCCTACAGATTTCTCTTTGCAACCAAATGACTTCTGGGGCCATTATGTAAGAGACTATTGAAAAACACACAGGAAAGTGTTCCCTGGAAATATGCCTCTGTGTTTGTCATGTTAAAAATGACAGCATGTCATCTGAAAATTGGCAGGAGTATGATTTGTATACATTATGTAGCTATATGATTGAGATTGTTATAGTTACATTTTATTCTTAAGAGAAAGTTTAAAAAACTTTGCTTTACTTTTAAAAATTTGCTTTACTTTTTATCTGTTATATTCATTATATCTCTGACACAGTGGTGTCTCTTGATAAATGAGTACTTTGTTTTGTGCAGTAAATATGCCCCTGGCATTTTTGTAAATAGATTTGTTGTTTAGTTTTTAAATCAACATTATTGAGGAGTAAAATTAAATACACTCATTTTAAGTGTAGGACTTAATGAGTTTTGACAAACATATACCCGTATGTAGTCAGCATGACAATCAGGATATAAAACATTTCCATCATTCTAAAAGCTGTTTAAAAATAGTCGTAGGAAGTTCACAATTTAAAGTCCCCTACTTACAAAAGCAAGGAGGTAGCATCGTACCATGAGAATGGCAAAGAATTTTGAGTCAGTGGTGGGCTCTAATTAACCACTTACTAATTGTGGAAATTTGGTTGAGTCATTTACCATGTGAGCCATTAGCGACTCATACATATTAAATCTTTAATAAATGTTAGTTATTTTATTCATTTATACAATGTAAAAAACTTTATTGCCATTCATATTTATAAAACAGGACTAAAGTAAGTGGAGTTCACTTGTATTTTTAAGGGTTCTGCATTCAAGCAAAGCATATATTTTGGTGTTTGCATTATTCCTGTCTTTTTTAATCTCTACACAACCATGAAACCTTATATTATCCTGTACTGTTTTGCAATCTTATTGCTATCTATTGTGTAGTGGTATATTTTAACTATAAATTTTCACAGTATCAAGACAAACACATATGATCTGGATTCTATCTAAAAGGTAAACATTAAAATATAGTGCAAAACAAATTGAAAAACATTTATAATTGTAGTGCACAAATATGGCATAATAATATGCATTTTAAAATAAAATGGAAGTTTTTGAACCAAACTAATGACAAGCCTTTTAGCTCTCAGATATAGATAGTAAGGCTGTTTAAAACAGTAATCTTGTCAATGTGCATAAATTAATGGTATACTGATATCACTTAGGTTTTATTGCTGAATGAACAGGTTGAGTTTGGTTTTAGCTTGAATTAGTTCTTAGAAACTAAATTTTCTTACAAAGTCTACATTTTAAAAGTGTTTCCTTGGTGTATTAAACACTTTTAAAAAAATTTTGCTAACTAGAGATTTTTATTTATTTAAATAATTACACTAAAGTTAGAATTAGGGGATGCATGTGCTTCAAATATCAATTATTAAGCTAGTCTTTCATCGATATATAAATTCAGATGTGCATCACAGTTGCTTTGGGTAGCTTCTTTCTTGGAAAATACAGAGACCCTGTTGTTCTAGTTCTTGGCACTGGTAGCCTTGTCCTCTTTACATCCATTCGTATGAGGACCACTCTGGGTTCCCTCTCAAATCTATCATTTATTTGCTCTGTACCCTTGGGTAAGTTACATACTTCTCTCTTCCTCAGTTTCTCTTTCTATCAAACAGGTACAGTAATGGTCCCTCCCATTTAGGGTTGTTAAGAGAATTAAATGAATTAGTACACAGAACACTCAAGTAGAGCCTGGCATGGAGTGAACATTATGCTTATAAGAACTTTCTTGTTACAAACGGAAGTGAATTTTCTCCCATTCTGAACATTCTGTGTGAAGCTAGTGGTCATTTGATCCAAGGATATCACAACACACTGTCCCAAGTCCTTCCCAGCTCTGGAATTCTATGATTCTTTACTTCTAGATTGGTCTACATAAACACAATTGCCTTCATTATTCAAGACACAGACCTTGGTTATTGGTCATTGCTGCCCGGCACATGAGTTTTCAAAGGTAACTGCGCCAATTTGTTGTATTAAAAATTGAACCCTGCAGATTCTTGCACAGGAATCTTAGGAAAGCAACCAAGTCAGAGACAGAGAGCTGACCTGTTTCACTGATTCCTGCTTCAGCATCACAGGGCAAGCTAGAGACGTGATCTGCAGAGGACCTGCGTGCCTCGACATGGAACCATGGCACAGTCGCACAGTGAACTAGGTGATAACAGCCATTACCTGTGTGCTTTATTCAATGTGTCCTTAGGATGCTTTCATGACCGCAAACCAGAAAAAATCTGTAACAGTGCAAGTGAGAACTAGAAATAAGGTTATCAGAGAACTGTTAAAGGCTCCCCCAGTTTCAAAATGTAATAAAGAAGTCATCTTGTGCTAATAATGGGTGGCACCTCTGAGATGGGGAAAGGAGGCAGATTTCCAGGGAACACAGTCCTGCAGGGTCATTTTGTCTGAGCAGAAAGTGATTTGCTGTGGACCTTTAGGTAAGCAATGAGTTCTTGCCGCTCTGCCTCTGTGTGTGCGAAAGGGCAGTATTTACTAGGTTACAACTTCACACTAATTCTGTGGAAGATGAATGCATTCGCATTCAATGCATATTTGAATTGCAAGGAAAAGGATACCACTTACAGTGAGGGCTGAAGTTTTAGTGAGTGCTCTGTGCCGGATACTGTTACAAGCACTTTACAGGTAGAGTGATCAGCTCTTTCTGGCTTGTCCTGAACTTTCCCGGTTTCAGCATGAAAGTCCCACATCCTGGGGACTGACCCCTCAGTTCCAGGCAAACCAGGACTCTGCTTACGAGAACTGTACTCAAGGTCATTGATCATTTTTTGGAAACTGCTACTCTAAGCAAAACAATATATAAAATGAAACCAACGTAACCATAAGCCAGCGATTTTCAACGGGTGTGCCACGGCACACTGATGTGCCACAAGAATTTTTAAAACACTCAGCACCTGACTATTTAGTCAGGGACACTGACCTCTTTTCCTTTAGATTGTCAAATGAAAACATGACAACAGCCAACACAGTGGTAGGTGTGTGGTGTGAATGAATGAAAATTATACCTATTATTTTTGTCAGGTTGGCAAAAATAATACATTTTTGGTATGCTGCAGAATTTTAGTAATTAGTTTATATGTGCCACCTGATGAAAAAGACAGAAGATCGCAGCCATAAGTTAATGGATAGAAACAAGAGTTAAGGCCCTGTGGCACATCTCTGGTCACAAAAAGCATCACCAAACTTCTAAGTCAAGACCCAAAACAGTTCTAATATTAAGCATTGAAATAAATGTAAGCTGTAGGTACATTTAAGATTTATAAAAACAAGTCAGATAATGATTTTCCATCCCACTTATTACACTTCAAGGTTACGGGTGGCTGGGGCCTCTGCTGGCAGCTCAGGGCATGAGGCGGGAGCCAGCCCTGGACAGGGCGGCCTTCCATCACAGGGCGTGGTGCACACCGGTGCTCATGCAGGCTGGGACACTGCAGATACGACAGCGCCCCTCACGTGCATATCTCTGGGATGTGGGAGGAAATCGGAGTCTCCAGAAAAACCCACACAGATGGGGGGAGAATTTGCAAACTCCACACAGAGTCTCCAGCTGGGAATAAACTTTTTCCCCATCAATGTTATAGCGAAACACCATTGAACAAAAGAGCACTATTTGAGGACCTATGGTATTATTTCATTTAATTATCAACCTCTTCCCTTCCAAGTGAGTTAACTGTTAATTCCCTTTTGCATCTAGGAGAATTGAGGCACAGAGAGGTTAAATAATTGCTGAAGGTTAGAAACTACTGACATATTCTAAAAGTGGCTGAATGGGAACTCAAAATCAGGCAGTAGAGCCTGCTTTCCCAGTCTTACCAGGTTTTTACTATTGGAATGAACACATAAGCTGTTGAATCAGACCTTCTTCAACAAAATGTGGTATAGAGCATGGGTATTTCAATCCCTACAGATGCAGGGAAAGGGAAAATTATTTCCATATCATTTCTTGGTGACACCAAACTGTATTACAAACTCCAGTCTCAGAAATGCCTATCAGTGGATGCAAAAGAATGACTTTCTGAACCACTGCAAGAAAATTAATTATTTGCAAAACTCTGTCAAAACAACATATCTTCACAGTGCAGTGGACGTAGCATCTTGCATTGTAACTACTTAAGAAATAGTGTTGAGTGCCTAGTTCGACATAAAACACTTCAGGAAAAGTGTTTTGTTTGTGTTAATGCCTTTTCTCCCTTTATAAAAAGAAGCATGAACAACTCTCAAATTACGATGACATATCCAAAAATATGAAATTGTATTTCAAATGAAAGCTACTATTTCCTAGTTATCAGTGTGATAGAAATGCCCTTTGATAGAGTTTTATTCCTTCCATCACTCACTGGCTGCTTAAATTGCCAAGTGTTCTGGGTAGAATAGAATAAAAATTCCTAGACTTTCAGATTTAGCAAAGACAGTCAAATAACAAAAAAAGGGGATAGTCAACATATACTGCCAGCTTTTGAGTTCATTAAACAATAATCCTAGCAAAACACCTGCTATCTATTATTTACTAGCACATAGATCTAGTAGCATAAATTATTATCACCAGCATTTTTTCCAAAGTTCTTTTTAATATCAGAAGTGCCATCATCTTAGTGTAAGATGAGAAAGTTAGACTTCATCTTAACATATGTCAAAAGCAGTTGTTAGGTTACAAAAAAGTTTTTTACTATATTAGTGCATCACATGTACTTGTATTTTGGTCCCAGTGCATCACTTTGTGATGCTGTGTTCTGTGTGATGCTACACAGGGCTGTGTTTCCAACTTGCTCCAGAGTTAAATTTTGTTTGTTTGTTTTTTTAAAAGATTTTTATTTATTTATTCTTAGAGAGAAGGAAAAGGAGGGAGAAAGAGTGGGAGAGAAATATGGATGTGAGAAAAATTGATCCCCTGACTCTCACATGTACCTCAAACCGGAACCAAATCCACAACCCAGGCATGTGCCCTCACTGGGAATTGAACCGGCGACCTTTCACTTTGTGGGGCAACACCAACCAACCGAGCCACACAGGTCAGGGCCAGAGTTTCGTTTTTCACCACAGTCATGGTAGAGTTCCCATTTCACATCCCTGGGTTGACAGAAATGGGAGCAGCATATTTCATGCTATTTCACTCAGTTGAGAGTTTTCTGTGAAAACTTAGAGAAGCTGAGAAACCACAGCCCCTGAGCTAGGGCCAAGAAGGCAACAAGCCACAGCAAGCCTAGCATCTCCCTCGTGTGGTCAAGGCAGGGGATTCTCAGATCAGGGGTGGGTACCCACCACGCAGAGTTCCCAGCGGGCCAGTAAGGAGCAGTCAGAAATGTATCTGAGAGGCATACATTGGGTCTGAAAAAACATGGCCAAGGATTGCCCACTAGTGCAGTGGCTGGACATTGGGAGACCTGAAGCCTTTTCCTAGCTCTGCCACCTAACATCTCCATGGTCTGGGCAAGTCCCTTTATCTGCCTGGGCCTCAATTGCCCCTATGATTTATGACCTCCTAGACTCCTGTTACAGAACACATAATTGTTTGATTTCCAGTTCTCCGAGATCCCTGCTTTCTGCTACTGAATAATATAACATGTACTAAAACACTAATCACTCTTACTGAGTTAGTTCATTTGTCATCTCGAGTAAGACATTCAATTTTACCTGGATTTTAGTGACAGTGGTTTCACCTACATTCAAAATCCTATGATTCCTTTGTGCACAGAACTGCTAGGTATTAATGTTAATTGCTAAAACATTAAAATGATTGCAGGCATATTACTCATCTTTTGTTTGAATGCCTCATTCATAGAGGTAACTTTGAAACCTGGAGAAAGGTCGATGCTGTAAGCCTACATCACAATGATTGATAGAAAACAAAACAAAATAAAAAAATAAAACTATGGAGGAATAACAAAAGCATGTACTTAATGAAAAAAAATAGTGGGGCAAACTGGAAACTCGTGACTAGTTTTCCTAAGCAAGTGCTGTGGCCAGTACCCATCAGTACATAACACACACACACACACATACACACCAGTGTCTACATGCTCGTTAACACTTCTGCATTTGCAGGGATGATGTCTTCTTCATCATTGTATCCCCAACCATTTAGCTCAATGCCTGCCACATGTTAAGTGCCCAATAACAATCTGTGGCATGAAATGTTGTTAACTGTTGGAACTAATTTCAAGATCCTTCTTACATCTTAAACTCCTATCATTTTCACCCCTTAGGACAGAGTGGAAAGAAATTGCATTCTGTAGAACCATACTTCACAGAATAACTAATATGTGTTGATCTCCCTTTGTGTATTAAAACTTTGAGACCAACCTTTTTATAACTGCAAAACCCTGAGGCGCACATAGTTGGAAGGGCATAGGTAATGATGAAGAAGGTGAAACGAGGAAGACATTTTCATAGGATACTGTCTTACGTACTTTCCAAAATCAGTGTCAGTGCCCATTATTTTTTAAAGATAGTAAAGATGAAATTTCAGAACATCAGAAGAGAGTGGACAGGCAAAAGACCCCTCCATCAGCATTTTAGTCTCTCCCAATACTGAATTAAACAGCATTCAGTATTAACCACAATGACCTCAACCCTCTGCTTATGAAGTGTTTTGTTTTATTTTCTCCAGACATTCAAGTAGATCAGGATTCTGCACTTTTTGAGAGGGCAGACATGGTAGGTTTTCCACAAAGCTTCTGTAAGAGGCCAAGTGCCAGCATTTCCTATTTCCCCCTGTGGATCAGAAGTGATGGGCAGTGTTCCAGCTCACTCATGCCCATGTTGCCTCATTTGGGAGGGGCTAATAGTGAGGTACCTGGCTTTTCCTTACCAGCCAGCTTAGACAGTATATAAGCAATGGTTTTTAGAGACAGTTTACCCCTAACCGTCTTCCAGCATACCACAGTCATGTACTTGGAGTATATCCTATGTGAATGGTTTGAACAAATAATGGTGTTAAGTCCAGAGCAATGGCACAATTAGCTGATCACCTCTGTTTACCCTGAAAAAAAGTCATTAATTGCATAGTGAGAAGTATGAGGGACATTTTGGGTAAACAAAAACAAGCTGGGCTATGGGTCTTTCAGAGGAGTTTTCTGGATCCAGACAGGATGTCAAATTATACATTTAGGCATGACATCGGACAGACACAGGGATTTTCCTCTGTATGGAGCCAGCAGCTTTTGACTGTGATTTGTATAATAATTAGCACCCTGATAGGAAGGGTCCCTCCTAGTTGAACCTCAACTTATTTACCTGGCTGTTGTATATTTCATGTACAAGGGCACTCAGGGGTGTGTGCTTCAGTCCTAATAGACAAAGCACAGATATGCTTTCTTACAATCTGGACCAGTGGAAACAAGATCAGATTGGCCAGCGACTTACTCGTTGCCTCCTGTTTTTAGAGTTTATGATATGATTTTGATTATGGGCATTCTCATATAGTTTACTCTATGATCTAGAATCTACAGCTTCTGTCACATCTATCTGAAAGACCAGACTTCTTAAAATGGCTGGGAAAGGGGAGCTCTGTGATTCTAAATGTCAACATGATGACCAATTACTGTGTTTTGCTGTGCAAAATACGTACTGACATTTTTATGTGCATTATACGTGGGATTATCATACCCATTATCATATCTAGGGTATGTAATCATTGTACCCATGTATAATGTACATCCTTATTTTTCCCTTGAAAATTTGGGCAAAAAGGGCACATTAAATCTGGCAAAATACGGGTAAGTTTTCCTGACACCCAGCGTGCCATAAGCCACTACTAGCAACACAACAGTTAAATAAATGACAGGTGTTGTTTGGTGTATTTCGTGCAAAGAATTGAAACCAGTCTGGAGAGCTGGAGAGACGAAACAGTTTCAGCCATTGAGCCAAAGGAATTAGTCATCATTAATGTCCCATCAAATTATTTGGCCTTTGTTTGCTTGATTTTCTGTAGGGGATCTAGGTTATGGTTTACAAAAGCATATAGTAAACATGCAATAAAATGGAGAGAAATGTTCATTGGCACTATCCTTCTGTAGTAGCTCAAACCAAGGATTTAATACTAAACAGAAGAAATTTAGGAAAAGCTGGGGCTCTATGGAAATGAATGTAAACTTTTGAAAGTATGCTTGAATGTACATGTTTTCTGGGTGAAGTTCACATAGCCTGAAAATGGTTTAAAAATCAGTACACAGTTTAATGGATTCTTGGATCTACAGCAACCCAATACATGTAATCTTGCTATTAATATGTTTATAAATGGGAGGAAATCTACATATGCATGGAGTTTACACTGAAAACTATTTGCTTCTCTCCTTGCTTCTCTTGCTTGCTAAGACCCAAGCCTCAGGGACAATAGCAGCTGTTTCAGGGAAACCAACTTTAGCTAATCTCCAATGTCTGACTTTTAACCCATTCAGAAGAGAAGCTCTGGCATGTAGTGTTTACTTTCCAGCCATTTTCTCTGCAATGCTTTAACTCCACTTCGGCAAGAAAATCTGAGAGCCAAGGCTTCCACAGGAAGTAGATGCCATTGGAAGGGATTTTAGACAGGGAAGTGCTCTCTTTCTTTCTCTGGGCTGGCACAGCCTGGTGAAATTGTTGAACTGCAGCACTTCAGTCACGGTGCCCGCCCGACGGCTCCATGCCAAGATCGCTATTTGGCACCAAGCATCCAGACAAGCAGCTGGATATTGCAGCGAATCCCAGCAGCATGCCTGGAGCCCTATCTCTGGTGCCAGATCCTTCAACCCAGTTAGCAACTGAACCCTTGAGGATTTTTCTGGCTCTGACCCCCTCTCACCTCACGGTGGGCTGCTTTGCCTTGGAACGTGTGTGCTCCAGCAGGTTGTCCTGCCTGGGCCTTGAACTATGGCATCTGTCTGGAGTAGGATGCTTATAGACCACCTGAAGCTGAGAGACCACTTAGCAGCTGTGACTGACTGTGTGGGGCACTGGCCAGAGCATGCTTCCACTGGAGGCTGGCTGGAAGAGGGCGGAATCCATATGAGCTGCTGGCCTTCCACTGTAGCCAGGGGCGAAGAAGTGACAGCCCCCTGGCGTCTGCCTTTGGCCCTGCTGGCATCTGTTTTGTGCTGTTCTTTGTGAGAAGTGCTAAGGCTGAGGGGCCTGGTGAGCAAACTTGTGGAGAGGAAATGGGCAGGACGAGGTGAAGGAAGAGAAACTGGCTCAAGAGACACGGCCAGCAATAAAGCCACTAGCAATGGGTGAGCAGGATATATCTAAACTTTCTGTTTCCGAAGTGGGGAACATGTTTTTCTTAGGCTTTTTAAACTCCCTTTTCGGCCAGGACTTCTGGACTTTGAGGGTAGTTTGATGTTAGGCCTTTGGAAGGGAGAGAGGAGGGCTTTTTCAGGAGGCCCTTTGCCCCGCAGGAGTTCCCCTCCTGGGATCTGGCACAGCCTGCAAGTTGCTGCAGCTGCTGATGGATTTAAACTTGGTTAGCAGGAGTTGGGCACAGCGCATTTGGAAGGCAATCATCCCTTTTATTTTGTCAGGGTAGGAGTGGGAAGATGCGACTTTGGCAGGATGATTTCCCCACTGTTTTCTAACAGACACCATAATGCCGCTTCCAGGACCGTGCCCTCCATGTTGATTCCCTGGAACTTAGAGGGCTATTCAGAATGGTTCAAAATGAAGTCTGACAATTTGAACATAGCCATGGGGTAATTCTCAGCATCTTTCAAAGGAGGCCTGTAATTTCTCCCGGGGAAAGTTGAAGTCTACTACAATGGTGGATCTATTAAAAATATTGGCACAGGGGAACAAGGACTCTGTTGTGTTTAATTGCTGGGATTCCCACCTCACCACAAAGGACATGTACCAACAGGATACTTTCTATGAAACTTGCCTTTTATACTTAATATTGGATTACTTTCTGGAATGAAGCACATGCCTGGCATATCTATGGCATCTAATGTAGATGAAGTAGATTGAATGGGAATATAGTTCCAATGTTGTATGCCAACGGTTAAAATTGATTTCCTTCTTTTAATTTAAATCAGGTCCACTGACATTTTTTACTTATTTGGTCATTTAGCCAAGAAACATTACTGTTGTAACTCACTGTGTACTATAAGCCTTAGGACTTTGTAGGTCAGGGACAAAGCAAGCTTGCATGCATAGTATAAGGGAGAAATCTATTATTAGTGTAATTAATGAATATTTCACTCAAAAGTAATTTCACAATATTAGATATGAGTATTCTTATTTAGAGATCTATTTCCATTGTCAAAATAGTACATTGGTATTTGGCATTTTTTATTCATGAATTCAAAGTTGGATAATTTGTGTTTGAGCCTTGATTCATTCTATTCTCCTATTTAACTCCTGAACTCCCACTCATACCTAAGAAACAACTCAAGTACGTTGCGTCATGCATTCCATATTCTTTCTCTGATTTCCAATAAATCATTTGCTACAATATGCCTCTATGTTCCCATTCCATCTTATTATATATTGATTATCACTTTTACCACCCCATGTTCTAGTTTATTTTTTACCTGTTCATCTCTTCTACTAGGCTGTGAACACTCTGAAGAGAGAACTGTTTCCTATCCCTATTTACATGCATTTTAATTTCAGCAACATTAAATTATATAGTGTCGTGTAATTGTCACCATTCATAGTGATAATTTTTAAGTTTTAGATATGAAGAGACAGTCAGTTCACGTTACTTGCAGAAGTTATTCCTATAGTCACTGTGGAGACTGAATTAGCAAATATTGAATTATTGCGCCTGATACATAGTTAGGTTTCTGCAAAACTCTGATCAAAACATTTTCATCAATGGATCAGTACATAACCCTGTTTTATGTGTGTTTCTGTTTAAAGGCACCTATTATATATATATTGTTAATTTATTAACGTGGAACTCACGGCCAACAGTACTATAAATCATATCTGAAACAAGATTATCTAACATATATTTTCTAAAGTCCTGCAAAAAAACATAGAAATAGCAAAATTAAAAACATCAAATCAGTAAAAGAAAGTACTTGGTAAGAGTATATTGTGCATATGAGAACATTTCACAAACTGGGAGCTTTCAGAAGTGAAAATGAGGAAGTTGTTTAACATTTACAATGATTGGTTATTACAATGGGGGTTTCCACAGCAGGGGATTGGTTGAAAGTGATTATTTTATACCATTTTGGGAAAATGACTCAAGTTTCTTTTATGATTATCAGAGGCATTTACAAGAAATGACCTGTTTTACTCATGTTCATGAAATAAGCTAGATTTAGTTTTGCCTACGTGGCTTGAAATGTTTTGTCTGGAGATTTTCAGGGTTGGCCTTCATTGTATTTTATTTTAACAGCACATTGTAGCCTTAGGAACACTAGAGAGCACTTCAGCACTAGGCTTGAGGGCCATTTTAAACCAAAAAAGGCACCAAAAATGTGAAAAATGCGGCACTAAATAGACCGCGAAGAGGACACTTGTTTATAGTACCCGAGCTGAAACAGGAAGG
Source organism: Trachops cirrhosus (assembly GCA_028533065.1). Lineage (NCBI taxonomy): Eukaryota > Metazoa > Chordata > Mammalia > Chiroptera > Phyllostomidae > Trachops > Trachops cirrhosus. The sequence continues at coordinate 14,906,203 of CM052544.1, read as the reverse complement.
CAGCGCGTTGGCTTCTTCAGCCTCAGCGGGGAGCGTTTGCAGCACACAACTCGAATTGTTCGCCTTAGTGCACGTGTCCACAAATGACCACGAAGCCACCCCTGCAAGTGTTGATCTGGGGCTTACAGATAGCTTTTAGTAAGTAAGTAAGTAAGTAAGTTCACAAATACAGAATCTGTGAATAAAGAGTATTTCCATATCATTAATATGTGGTATGACACTCACCATTTTGTTTAATTTAGTTTGGGTGTGTGGTGCAGTATAGAATTAGAAAACTTAATTTCTGTGGGGCATTTTGTAAAAAGGTACCAGAAAACCTTCATTTGAAGTGCATTTTATTTTAATATTATATGACATCCAATGCTCCCTATTTATCTTCAGTGTTTAATTCAGAAAAGAAAAATGAGACCATTTAAAAACACATGTTTTCCAGAAGACCGTCCACACCCCCTATACTTAGCTCTAATCTAGGAGACAAGGCAGTATGAACTGAAAGGGAAGTATTGAATGCATAAAGGCACAACCTGAGCACACATATCTGCACAGTGAATTTGCAGTAGCAGCAATGAGCTTGACTCAGAATAGATTATAGATATGCGTGTATTATTAATGATAATTCACTCTGGGGAACTTCCCTCTGCAATTTATCCAATCTACTATGTGCCACTGGATACAGCACATGCATCTTGTTATTCATCCTATGTGAGACTGTGAACAGTACCAGAAGGACTCGCAGGGAAGTAACGGCCATTTCACACTAATAGATTTTTTCTAATGGAAAAATATGAGTATTGTACTTCTAAGACATTATTCAAATATTGTGCATGTACAAGTATTTGAGGAAAGTCAAAAAATTCAAGCTTTTACATCTTAAGTAAATTTGTTCAATTAAAGAACCAAGTTTGTGTATGAAAGATAATATAAGAAATACATGATAAGGCATATGTCCTGCCACAGCCCTGGTAATACAGGGGTGAAGGGAGGCATAGCAAAGGTGTTAAACAAGTATATATAGGCAAAGTGGATGAAGGGCGTCAAAAAGTACAATTTTCCAGCTATAAAATAAGTAAGTCATGGGGATGTAAGGTACAGCATGAATACTGTAGTTAATAATGTATTGCATATTTGAAAGTTGCTAGGGGAGTACACCTTAAAAGTTTTCCTCACACACAAAAGAGGATATCAATAACTTTCATATAATAGCTTTCATTAAATAGTGTGATAAAGATGTAATCAGTGTGGGCAAACCCAGAGGGTGTCTTTTGAGATGCACCTTGCATATGATGAGGCAGAGATAAAAGTATTAACAGCGTTAAGAATGGGACACACAGGGCACACTTCGAGTCACATCCAGTGCAGGTTGGCTAATGTGTGGGTCATCTGGAATGAGGTGGCATCGAGGTGGAGTTGATTCACTCAAATCTGTAATCAGGGAGATGCCCTTGACTGTCTTTCTCCATTTTCACGTCCAAGCAGTTGTCCTTTTATGGCTCTCTTTTGGATTTCTCCAGAGTTTGTTCATTCTTTGCTCTTCATCCTCCCTACCATTTTTGTAATCCGGGTTATTGCTGTCTCTTAACTGAAAAGGCCTCTTGACACTCTAACAACGTTGCCTCTAACAATGGCCCTTCAATCTGTAGTCTACATTGCAACTATAATCAGCTTCACATTAGGTGACCCAGATAATTTCACCTCTAAACCCAGAGTCCTTTGAAGCTTCCCATCGTGCTTGTTTGTCATAAAGGTCATTTATGATTAAGTAGGTCCCCCATTTCTTTCTCCAACCTCATCTCTTACCACTTCTCACGTTGCACTCTCTGTTTCAACATTAATAAACTCACCTCAAGTGACTACAATTGCCACATTGTCTTTTTCCTTCAGGCTTTTATACCTGCTGTTACCTCTGCCTGAAACAGTCTCCCTTCCCCATCACCCTCGTATCCAGTTAACTCCTATTGCACCTGTTCAGGTGTCAATTCACATGTCCATTTCTCTGGGAAACACTTCCTGCTTCCTCTCAGATTAGACCAGACGGCCTTCTGACTTTCTCACATAGCACCCTGTGCATAGTTCATCCATATAGAATCAAGTCATAATGTATTATAATTACATTTTAAATGGTTTGCCTCCTCTTCAACTGGACTGTAAGCTCCTTGCAGTCTAGTTATTTACTGCTCTACATGTTTCAGTATCAAGTAAATGAGTTCCGTAAGAGTTACACAGGCTAGTAAGGGTTTTTTGAGAAAGAATAGTACTAGAATAGATACATAGCCAGAGGTAAATATTACTTATCTGTATATTATATAACCATACATTCATGATTACTCATGGTTAAGCCTTTAAATCACATAAAAATAAATATATAGAAATAATGAAAGACCGACTACAAGTCTTGATAGGACAGATGGAAGAAAATCTGTTGTTTAAATATTTTTGCAAAACATATACATTGAGTATTGCCAAGAGCCTAAGTCTTTTTTGAGTACTTTGATGGAAGTGGTTAAGCAGGGCGAGTATTAGCACCATACTCTCGGCTAAGCATAATGCATTATATAACTCCTTACAAACAAGACTCTATCTTCTTTTATTCAATTTCTCTAAAATGTTCATTGTAATTGATTAATTTTCCTATTACATCATGATGGGAGAGAACATGGGTGGTGAAGTAAACAATGGGACAGCAATCAAGAGATCTTATTCTGAGTCTGTTGCCTTAAGTAAATTATTTTGACTCTGCCAAAGGAGCTGCTGGGGTGACTCGGTCAGAACTTGTAAGTCATTTGTTCCCATAGACAAGTGAGTTATTAAGATGCTATTATGCGCAGGGCACTTTCCAAGGTCCATTGATAAACACATCTCATCTTTTCTTAATTAACATTTGGAAGTAAATTGACAAGGTTTGTTTGCTTGGCTTCGCCATTATCCTGTCCCCCATGGTTTCACAGCCCAGAAGCACACCTTGTTATGTAGCACAGTGAGCAGACAGTACTTCTTGTGAGGAGTGGCATGAGACAGAGCTGCTTTAGCATCTGAAGGCTTGATTTTCTATCTCTTTTTCTCCTACCACCAGCTGAACAGTGACGTCAACGTACAACATTCATCTGAAAAATAAAGGATGGCATTATTTTTTGTCAACCTGTTTAGGATGTCATAAAGATAAATTATAGTCTTCTTAGAAACTGTCCTCTGCTTTCTAGGCATAGGAATTATCAGCATGAGAGATATTCATTCACTGAGTCTTAAACTCGTTTAACTTACACCTACTATTGCCAGCTATGGGAAAGCCTCTGTGATAGGTGCTGGGAGTAAATTAAAGCAGAGACCCAGCCCATGAGGACCGGAGAGGTGAGTGGAGGGACACTTAGAAGGTAGTAATTACAGCAGAGGACTAACGTACAAGGGCACGATTTCTAACTGAAAGCATTTCTGCCTCTGGTGCATGTCTGTCATACAGGCCCTTTGAGTAAGTGCAATAGGAGACTTAAACCAGACGTGTGCTAAAGTGAAGGAAGAATCCAGAACTGAGAGAACCATAAAATCACAGGGTTAGAGCCAGCCTTAAGACACATCAAGTGCAAGCTATTTTCTAAAGCTTAAGTTCCATTTTAAACCCAAGTGTCAAGGCGTCCACTAGCTTAGCGTGAACGTTTCTAATGAGATGTATTCCCTGCCTCGATATATTTCATGTCACTGTTGATCAGCTCTCATTGTTTATGAGGTATTTTCTTGTAACAAATCAAAAGAGATCTTGCCATACAGAGCAAAGCTAATTCTTCTTCAGGATAACAGGCTTAGAAATATAACAAGGTAATTGTCAGTGCCCTTGGGTCTTCTCTCCAGGCTAAATAAAATCAATACGCTATTGGTAGAAGTCTGTTCATCCTTCCGAAGTCTTTTTCTGAATATACATAATAGAATATTATTTTTCAATGTGCCAGTTACAATCAGTGGGTGGTGAGATCAGTCTGGTGGGTAAGAATTTAGAGTAGAATAGAATCAAATACAAAATGTCAGAATGTTTTACACATAGTAAGCATAAGTATTGTTTTGATAAAGGTTTCTTTCAGGTGCTATTTGTATTTCTGTGTATTTATGTTATATATATATAACATATATATATATATATATATATATATATATATATATATATATATACTGAACCCTGGATTCAAATTATTTCCTAATGGGAGTTAGAATAAATAAAATACAATAAAATAATAAAATACCACTGATATAGTCCCACAGGAGACTTCACGTACTTTAAGTAAGTGCTTCTCCAATACTATGAGTGTGCTTAGAAATCGCCTGGAAGAGTTTGTTTATAAAACACACACACATTGTTGTTTTCTTCCTCCCCTTTCTTTAGCCTCTGAGTCAGAATGTCTGGGGTGGGATGAATTGCATTGGCATTTCCATGTGAATTGCATTTTTAATAAACCCCTGCTGAACCCATCTGTGGTGGCCACTCTGAGCACCCCCACCCTGAGAGACATGTGACTAATGTACAAAAGAACTGAGTGAGGACTCAGGTGTCAATCTCTATAGTAAATGTTTAGGAGAGCCTAATTTAGTGAGCAATGCTGAATTTTTTTTTTTTACATTTTTCATTCAAACGAAATTCAGATAGAAATTTTTAATAATTTCCCTTATACCCCACTTTTTAGACAGTTGGGGAATTGGGAATACTCCTTGCAGGGGAGACCAGGGTTAGCCATATAAACTCTAGAAAGACTTACGGAGAACTGTGACTCTCAGAGGGGACGTCTGAGAGGGTGCGACCCATCTTAGTTCACTGACATTGTCCTTTATTCATTTGGTGGAGAACTTAAACTCGGTGGCCTCAGTGTAAGTTCTTTTCCTTTACAACCTCACCTTCAGTTCTCTCTCAGTTCCCCTGTCCTAAATGAATTTTCCTTCACAGAGTCCTCCGATGCAAAACAGCCCAGGAAATGCTGCCTCTGACTTGTCGTTTTTGACTGCACACGAGGTTTCACGCAGATGGCCCACGTTGGTGTTTCCTCTTAATGTTCAGTTTTCTGTTGTTTTTCCTTTCCTGAGTCCCTCACTTGGTTTTACCAACCCAGGTCTCCAGGACTCTTCTGTCACATACCCCATCACAGCAACAGCAACAACGAAAGAGCATCCCTAGTTTCCTACAATTCCAAAGCTGGTAACAAACTGTAAAGTTGCAAAAACAAGATTTGATATACACAGACTGGAAAACGGTACAGGTTGGCAAAACTGCAACATTATGCAGGAGGAGCTCTATGAAATATGTGTAAATATTTAATATCTGGGGCCGTAACAATGGGAAATCTAACGTAAGAACGGAGTCTAAGCTTTTGAGTTCAAGCCTGCCACTTATTAGCCTTGTAAATTTTGGGTAAGTTGCTTCGTTTCCTGAGTCACTATTTCTTTCTCTTTAAAATGGGGGTAATAATGCTTCATGAAGCTAAGTGATTGAAGTGCATGGGAAAATATAGAGAATTACACTCATGGAATATTCTGTCCTAATTTGCCACTGTTAATCTGAATCCTGATTTACAGGACCCTTTTGGGGGTTAAATTCCATTCCTCTGCAGATCCCTTCTCACTGGTGTTAATATCAGCTTCAGGTTCTATCTCTCCTTTTAGACAGGCTGTCTTCAATCTATGCCATTTATTCATTTAATCTTGTTGTCAATTCCAAATATTTAATGATAAATCACTGACTATTTTACTGCTGTGTGCTATCTTATATTACCTTCTATTTGGATGGCGCAGTATATTTTAATTTACTTCTGTTGTCCATTTATTTAGCTTTTTGGGCAGTGTTGGCCAAATTGCCTGGCTCCGGATGTAGAGTTGCTACACCTCACTTTTCTTGGTGGCTTCCTAAATGCCACTTCTGGGATCATGCCACCTGCCCTGCATTTCCCAATGTTACCCAGCCCTTGAGTGCATATAACACTTACTTTACCCCTGATTCTCCTATTTTAGCAGTATCAATAAAGCTGTTTTTGATGCCATGCCAAATATATATATTCATAGGCTGCTACCACAGCTAAGTTGTTGAGAATGATAAATCCATAAGGTAGGAGGATGGAGTTTATCGATAAGACTCTTTCTTTATTGCTGTTGCTTAGAAACACGGAACGACTTCAGAAAACTAAGACCAGAATTGCAAAATTAAACCTATCTTTTTTCAGCTCACTACAGCTTTTTAGATATGACGTTTAGTCACTCATTCAATAAATTTTTATTAAGTGTTTATTATGTGACTGGTGCTGTGTGAGTGGCTGGGACAGCCAAGAACAACACTACAGACATGATGATGTCCTTGTGAATCTCTGAGTCCAATGAAGGCCTCAGACTACTAAAAACTATGGCAGAAAATTACAGGGTATTATGAGAGTATATATTGAAGGGATCTTAGTTAATCAAGACAGGTGCGGGGCACCTCAGGGAAAGGCATATTGAAGGTCTTTGAGTGTTTCAAGTTTGTTTTCGTTCGAGATTGTCAAAGATTCATTTGCTCAAGACAGTTGAGTTCAGACTGAAGGTCGCTCTCCTCTCCTTCCGAGCAACCTCAGCCCCTGCTTTAAATGATCCCATCTGAGTTTGAAAGGGGGCGGGATTATAAGGCTGACTGGGCTTTCAAATACGTTGTTCTGGCCATGGTTATTCTCAGCAGAACTAGAAGAAGTTTCAAGCCAGGCCAAGTACTTGTCCTGAAACTTTTTTTTTTAAATAACCTTCTATGGCATTTGCTGCACTTCACAGACATGAAAGAAATATTTGGAATATTTGGCTGATGGATTGAACTCTCTATGACTGGCAGGTCCAGGAGGCTATCGATGACTGTTACAGGTTGAACAGTTGACCATTGTTCATCAGGATAAAAATGCACATTTCTGAGATTCAGGGCAAGTGCCACTTCCTCTGGGAAGCCTACTCTCTGTCTTTATCCCCACCTACCCCTAGCACCCCAAGTAGGTACATCCCCGCTTGCCCTGTTCCCTTATGCTGTGTCATTCCGGGCGCTTCGATCAGCCTCCTGTCGCCACAGACACTGTGTTGCAGTGATTTATCTTCACGTCTCCCATCCTGCTTCAGTTAGTAAGCACTGTGGAGTCAAAACTCACGTCTAATTCATCTCCATATTCTCAAGACAACTATTGGAGCATAGGAGGAGCCAGATACATATTTATATAACAATTAAATTAATAGCAAATAATAAACATGACAATGATAAATGCCTTAATTTACCTATCTAGTACAATCTCATTTCTCTAAAAGAACAATTAAGATAACACAAAGGGTTTTAATGCTAGTGAGTGGAAAATAGAAACCTGGCAGTTTCTTTCTCCTGATTTCCGAAAAGCCACGGCAGAAGTCATGTGAATAAAAGACATAAATGTCAACAAATGAATTTATTGGTGTTAACTGTGCCAGCTTCTTGGTGTAATGCTTGAGCATTAATAGTTAGGCAATATATTTTAGTGGCTGTTTATAACATACAAGTGTATATTTAGAGATGAGAACACTATAGTACTTAAATAATTAATAATAAATAATTAATATGTTCCTCCAGAGAAATGGCTTCTATTTTCTCTGGCCTATTGGGTGGTCTCCATTCATCTTTTTAAAAGGCTTTATGATTTGAGAACAAAATAAAGGGAAATGTACATTTCCTTTGAAACATTTTCCCCCTTGCATATCTAGTGAGCCCCTTCGCCTGAGGCCTTTCAGAAACACCCACTTTCTATTTATAAGTTCAGATAAAGTGAAAAAATCTCTTGAATTGGAATACTTTATGTAAAGTCCTGAAAAAGGTGTTTTCAAAGACACAGTCATTGTTCTTCAGAAGATTTATTTTTCCAAAGCAACTAGGTCATATTATTGACGTTTTGAAGTTAAGTTTCCCGAAGTATGCTTTCAGTGAAGCAGATTCTGAAATCACTTGAAGGTACATTACCTCTATGCTTTGCTGTTTCATTTCTTAAATTCCACTCTAATTTGGGTCTGGGCATATGAGGGTGGAATTGCCTGGAGGAAAGAGATTTGGTCATTCTCGTTTGCCCTCAGCCATCTAAACAGCTGTGTAAGCAGCAGGCCCTGGAAACATTGGGCTCACGACTTTTGGATACAATTCAAGAATCAGCGTGACTCCACCGCAGGACCTCACTCACTGCCTGTAACTGTTCCTCTGTGGTCATCCTGGAAGTCGGAATTCAATATGAACGCCTCTTGAGAAATGCTTTTAATGAACTATAAAGTCAGTAGTCTGAAGAGAAGGCCATTTCTGATACAGTGATTATACTCATTTCTGCACACCAATGCTAATTGCGGACTATAGACGTGGAACGCGGAGGGGATACACCAACCGGCAAAGCAGCCACAGGGCTGAACTGAGGCAACGGCGGAACGGGCACCTGGAAGTGGGTGCTTTCTCGCTGAAAAGCAGAGTTCCGTCTCCTGTGCTTCCCGCTCTCCTTTCCAGTGCCCTCTGCATGAACTCTCCAGAATGCTTTAATTTTAAATAATTGTTTTGAATTCACAGACTTGGCGATTGTTTGATTATCTTTTTTTTGGGGGGGGGTCCTTTGGGAAGATGAAATATTTAAACTTTTTTTTTGATCATACATTTGCACATGCACAGCTTTTGAATTCTTTTGAAATAAAATTGCTCTTAATGAAACATCTGAAAACACGAACAAACAGTGAACAAGCAGTATTCCCCAGAATAATGATGGTATTGTTAAGTGATTGAATACTTGGGAGATTAATATCATGGTGCACTGGCATGTTGGTTCATTCTAGACATAATTTAATGGTAAAACCGACTTAAGAAAGCAGGAGGCTGAACGGCTTGTCAGATTCCAGGCATATACACACGGAGCTCAACACAATAACAAATTAAGCACTGTTTATATACAGACATGGCCGGCCTTATTTTTTTTCTTAATCTTTGATTTAGGTAATAATTACACTGTAATTTTAACTCTCTGTGCAGTTTGAATGTTTGCTTAATTGTCTTATTACCATTGTATTTACTGATACTGATACAGGGTGCCAACGGAATCTGGCTGTGTCTCGAAGTCTGTATTTACATAAGGCTGGCAATGATTTAGACATGATAACATGGATCCCATTTCTACTAGATGACTCTAAAATTGTTTGACCAAAAGCTATGGGGACATTGGAGGCCACGTGAAAAATGTATAATTAAATGTCTGCAGAGTTCTCACAATCTCTAAGCCAGACTTTTCTTTTCCTTGCATATTTTATAGAATTCCCCGGATGAGACCCAAGTGCTTTCGCTCAAATTTTGTCATGCATGCAATGTCTGCATGGATTAGCTATACACCCCGAGAACATGTCAGCTGAAAGCTGTAAAAAATCTTGCAAAAGGAGAAGAAAACAAGAGCTTCACATGAAGTTCAAAACTGTCCTTCTGCTAGTCAGCTTTGGTGAATGCAGAGTTTTACTAACTTGAATGTTATCTTAACTCTAAACACAAAGTTAATTTGTTGTAGCTCCTCAGTTGAACAAAAATGTGTGGAATTTGATGAGTTTTGTGTGTGTGTGTGTGTGTGTGTGTGTGTGTGTATTTTTGATATAAACAGTATGTTTACTACAGTGATGTGCTTATAAAATCCTTGGGGAGCATGTTAAAATGCAGATCCTGGTTCAATGGATCTGGGGTGGGACCTCAAATTGTGTGTTTTTGAGAAGTTCAAGGTGATGTCATTGTTACTCCAGAGACTGCACTTTGAATAACAAGGTTATGAACATTAGATCGAAACATGTAACATCTTTTGTAGGTAAAAGGATAAGGCTCCGACAAATATATGCAGGTATGATATTACAAACTTAAGGTACTGAGGACATATGTATAGGATTTTACTAGAGTAGGGGAATAAATAACGTTTAATCCCTTTGCCTGTTAGCTAAAGTTTAATCTCTCAAGGAATGCTATCAGTACCTTCCCCTAGTATGTTTCTCTACACCAACATGGTCTCATAGATGTATAATACAGAAATATATACCGCAGGGGCAGTGACTTGGGCTCATAAAAGATCCCATAAATGGGGTTGTTTTGTTGATTTTGTGGTTTTAAGATGACCTTCTGGCAGCTGTCTACAGGCAACATTGTTGATGTTCTTGAAATTTTCCATCCTTCAGAGAGGAAGGGCGAACCGGAAGATCGGCATGTCCTCTGACTTTCCCGGTGGCAGATCCCCCACAAGGCTGTGGCTTGATGGAACTTAACTTTGTTTAGATAATTGCACACAAATACCCATTTGTTACCTTAGAGAGGCTTAGCTTGTTATATGGCCATTACACTTGGGAAAATGTCATGTGACCTTAATTTGGGATAAGTCGAGTGGCTGATCCTGAGTACGTGGTAGAACATAGTGGTTTTGTAAGACTTAAGTTTTAAAGTTTTCCAGGGTAGAAAGTACTTCAATATCCTTTGTAATATCTGAGAAATGATCTGAATGAAAAGGAATATTTACTTCAGCTCTTAATTTTGTTTGTGTGGTAATGCCAGAAAATATAGTTTTATTTTAATTGTCAAATACTTATTATTTGAATATTCTTTTTATTAGTTTATTTTGTATGGAGTAAGTTTTCTAAGCTAGAAGAGTCTTCCCCAGACCTAATGTAAATTACCTCCAATTGACCAAAATAATCAATATGGAACCTCGTAAGGACCAAGTATTTGGAAATAGGAATGTTCTCCAGTCATTTTCAGTTGCTATTGTTGCCTCTATTATATTAAAATATATACGCGCACACACATTCAAGATTCTGCTTCAAAGCATGGTGTATTATAGAGACATAGTGGGATATGCCATTACAAACACCTATTCTAAAAAATGAGATCATATGTTGGGACTAGTTCATGACTTAACAAAGTCACAGTACATTGATTCTCTTAAATAGCAGAAAGATATGCCTAATTTAATGTTGCCCATCTCCTTTCATTAATGCATTGTTTACTGATCTGAAAAACTTAGAAATCCTACAGCAAATGATAATATTTTAAACTTGGTCGTTTGCAAAAATATTGAAGAAGTCTGCAAAATGAAACATCAGTAAGGCTGTGGAGAAACTATTTGGCTGATGACAACAGCGCTTTGGGAAGCAACGCGTTCTGCGTGCCTCAGCAATCCTTGTGATCATAGAGCCTAGTAAAACCCTTGCACGTTCCTACAAGCAAAGAGATATGAGAATATTCATGATGGCAATGTTTATAATTGCAAAAATGAAGGGGTGACTACGGATAAACCTAAGTGAAAATTGACGGAAGCTCTGATAAACAAATTGTGAATTATTTGTTCAGAGGAACAGTGTAACTCAGTGAAAATAAAAGAATCACAGCCTCTTGCATCAACATGGTTGAATTCATGATATAAAACGTAAAGTCAAAATAAAAAGCTTCTGTACAGCTAAAGAAAACATTAGCAAAATGAAAAGGGAACCAACAGTATGGGAAAATGTATTTGTCAATGATATCTTGGACAAGGGTTTGATCTCCAGAATATATAAAGAATTCACACGACTCCATTCCAGGAAGACAAACAATCCAATTAAAAAATGGGCGAAGGACCTGAACATATAATTCTACAAGGAGGACATACAGAGGGCCCAGAGACATATGAAAGGATGCTCAGCATCACCAGCCATCAGAGAGATGCAAATTAAAACCACAATGAGATACCGCTTCACACTGGTCATCATAACCAAATCAACAAACAAGTGCTGGCAAGGTTGTGGAGAAAAGGGAACCATAGTACACTGTTGGTGGGAAGGTAAACTGGTGCAGCCACTGTGGAAAGCAATATGGAATTTCCTCAGAAAACTAAAAATGGAACTGCCTTTTGACTTAGCAGTTCCACTTCTGGGATTATATCCTAAGAATCCTGAAACACCAATTCAAAAAACCTATGCATCCCAATGTTCACAGCAGCACAATTTACAATAGCCAACTGCTAGAAGCAGCCTTGGTGCCCATCAGTAAGTGAATGGATCAAAAAACTGTGGTCCATTTACACAGTGGAATTCTATGCAGCAGAAAGAAAGAAGGAGCTCCTACCCTTCACGGCAGCATGGATGGAACTGGAGAGCATTTTGCTAACTGAAGTAAGCCAGGTGGTGAAAGACAAATACCATATGATCTCACCTATAATTGAAACCTAATCAACAAAACAAATAAGCAAGCAAAATATAACCAAAGACTTTGAAATTAAGAACAAACTGACAGTGACCAGAAGGGAGGGGAAGGGAAATAATGGGGGAAAGAAGAGAGAGGGTCATCAAAGAACATGTATAAAGGACCCATGGACAAAGCCAAAGGGGGTAGGTTTGAGGGTGGGAGGTGGGGGTCAGTGGGATGGGGGAAAGTGGTGGTGGAAAAATGGAGACAACTGTTTTTGAACATTAATAAAAAATGATTAGAAAAAGAAAATAAGCAAGTTGCAGTAAAATATGCAAATTATGATTTTTTAAGTGAAGTGCTGTTAAGAGCAAAACTGAATGTATATTCTATGCGTATGATAGCACAGTAGAGAAAAGCAGGGATATGCTATTGTGGAACACGGGGTGGTGGCTGTCTGTGGAGGGAAGTGCAGGCAGGGGGCTTAGAGAGAGGCGAACACAGTATTTCACAACCAGTAATCCAGTTCTTATGCTCTGTGATGTTGCTCATCTAAAAACATTTATAGCTTTCAAATGTTATAAATATTTTACATGTTCAATATTCATTTATAAAGAAATATTTATTAATATACTTATATAAATTAAGATATAATTTGCTATAATAATACAGGGGTGGGCAAAAGTAAGTTTATAGTGGTGAGTATGCCAAACAGTTTATTTTTGCATTATTATTTATTACTTATTGTATTATTTATGTATATTATTTCTCTTATTAGTATTGTTATTATTTTGTGTCCTTACTTATGATGTATCTCTTAAATGATAATGACTGGTAATTTAACCTCCTTTTTTAAAAATTTAATTTATTTATTTTTAGAGAGAAAGGAAGGGAGGGAGAGAGAAAGGGAGAGAAACATCAGTGTGAGAGAAAAACATCAATTGGTTGCCTCTTGAATGTGCCCTGACTGGGGACCAAACCTGCAACCCAGGCATGCGCCCTGACCAGGAATCAAACCAGTGACCTTTTGGTTTGTAGGGCAATGCTAACTGAGGAACACCAGTCAGAGCTTAACCTACTTTTTCTTCCCACCCTTGTATATTATAGAAACCATTATATGATTCAATAACTAAAGTATTAAAATAAACATCTTTATCATTTTTGTTTAAAATATAATAAATGCAATATTCTGAATTATAATACATTATAATACAAATATAACAAGGCAGCATTTGGATATGAACAAACTAAAATTTGAAAATATCCATGACTTAACTTTTACCTTTTAAATACAATATAGAAAATGATGTTGAAGATTTGTGTATATTTTAAGTTTTTAAAGTGTTGATTTGTTTTAAAAATGCAATTTGATAGCCAGTACTCTAAAATACTCAGCTGTCCTATGTAGGAAATTGAAGTCAGTGTTTCAACAACTTTCAGTAGAAAAATTCATTGTTTCTCAAACAAGATGAAGTCTTTCTCCTAGTGAACCAAGCCACCGTCGATGCTGTAGGAAGAGGTCTGGCGAAACCACACGCACGAGGACACACACAGACACTCAGACCTCCATGGTTTCTAATGTTATTTGAGAAACATGGAATCTTCAGAAGGAAGCAATAAACGTTAACTCAAAACATAACTGCAGCAATACTAACCCTGAAGTAGCCAGTGGACAAACACATTAGTAGGGGTCCGCTGAGCAGACCTTTATTCTTTTGGAGTTTTTTTGATATGCTAACATACTCTGGATTGATGATGTACTTGACACCAGAAAAGGTAGTAGAATTGCAGTAAATGAGCTGTCACCTTTACAAGTAAACCATCCAGTATTGAGACTACTTTTTTTATGCCAGCTTATTTGTGTATGTGGCTTACACTGTGAACATTTTCTGATAGTACGAGAAGAACTTTCATGTTATACACATTGCTTATACTTAGAAGTCATGTAGAAAGTACTTAAAAATGCAACATTATACAACTGATAGGATTATATGGAACATATAAAGAAGAAAAACAATATTTGTAAAAAGAAAATAACCAACATAGCAAATAGTTTGTGTGATGAGACTATAAATTTTTTTCCTATGTTTTTCAAATCTTACTTTATGAGATATATTTCCTCTATAATGGAAAAAATAATCAACTTATTAAAGTGTCAGTACTCAAGTGAGGAGTGGGCTGAAAACTGGTAATAGCATTTCAATTTTATGGGCATGAAATGTGGCTTTTTATTACATTTTAATGTAAAGGAAAGTGGAACCAATTATTTTCCCATGGCACAAGAAAAGTACATACCACGTACACACGTCAACTCTGACTTCGGTTTACCAGCAGTTAACGTGAAAGCAAAGAAATGAGAGTGTACCTCCTGAGCAGAACACACCATATCGCCTCTTGTCTGGAGGCGAAGCCCCATCACGTAATAGTATCTGTAACCACGGCACAATGAAACCATCGCTGGTCCAACCGGGGGAAATCATGTAGCTTCACAAGGAATCCACGCGGTGATGGAATCAGGCTTTCCTGAAAGAAATAAATGTAGGCATGGGATACACAGCGTATGTTAGCCACTTCTCAAAACTGTTTTTATTGCCGGAATTAATTTTATGTAGGAGCTTTAGTTTTTGTTGTTTTCTCTCCCCCACCCCCAAATTACCGTCCTTTGATATGGGTAAAAAAGTTTCTTTACACAATAAGAAAACAATAGGCTGCGGACAGTTTGTTAGGACTTCTCAGCTGTAATTTTGTACGTTTCTTCTTCAGTCAGCCTGCAGCAAATGGGTGCACATTAAGGACTCGAGAGCCTTTAGACAGGACCGCAAACATCCTGAGGGAACGGATGGATGGGAAGGAAGTATTTCTTGCTGCTCCATGTCTGTGTTTCCTCTTCATTAAAAAGTATTCCACTGCAATGATTTTCTGAATGTTTCATTGAAAAATACTCTGTGATAGAAAATCGAGCTAATCAGCGTCCAGCTTTTTGGTGTATCCTCACAAACTGAATGCACCCGTGTGACCGGCAGTCACCCCGTGGAATGGAACATGGCCAGCACCTCAAAACCCCCTTCATGTCCCTTCTCGTGACCACTTCCAGGGATAACCACTACATCCATTTACAGACATAGAATAATTTAATATGTACTTTTGTCCATCTTGCTCAATATCAGAGGTCCATTCATACTGTTGCCTGTAGCTACAGCCCGCCATTCCCATCATGGTTGTATTCCATCATTTGAATAAACTCAATGTATCTATTGCCTTGATTTTTGTCCATTTCAGTAGTGTCCACCTTTAGGCTGCTAATGAACATTCTTATACATTTTTTTAAAGATTTCATTTATTTATTTTTAGAGAGATGGGGAGGGCGGGAGAGAAACACAGATGTAAGAGAGAAACATCATCGGTTGCCTCTCATACACGCCCCACCGGGGACCGAACCTGCCCACAGGCACATGCCCTGGCAGGTTCGAACGGGCGACATTTCATTCTGTGGGATGATGCCCAACCAACTGAGCCATGCCGGTCAGGGCGTGAACTATGTTTAATACAAGGAAAAAGAAACACAGTTTATCTAATAATTTCATATGTTTTGAATGTAAAAGAAAAAATCAAGTTTGTTTTCTTAAAGCTGATTATTTACATAGGAATTAGCACCCTCATCATTGTCTGTTCAACAGCTTTTATCAGACACTTTTTCTCTACTGTCTTCTGTGTAAAGGCTTGGTGGTACCAAGAAAGAAGGCAGTTCTGTTCTCAAGGAAATTTCAGAAATAAACCTGTGCTCACCATACAGTGGGGACAGTGCTGTCATGGAGATGGCACTGGGAGAGGAGATGCTCCTAAGGCATCCAAAAGATGAGAGAAATCCTTCTGGAGGAGAGGATCAAAACGGTGGCAGGCAGAGGGACTTGTGATTAGAGAGGCAGAAGGAAAGAAAGAAAATTCTTGGCTGGTGGATTGCATTCAGTGTGGCAGGGAACATCCTAGAAACTTGCAGTAATCAGCTCTGGACGCACTGGGAAGCTCCATTTGGGGAGCGATGAGAATAGAGGCTAGAAAGAAAAACCGAGCTTACTGTCTTCCCTGACTGACGTAATATAAGTAAGTTATATAAAGCACTGTGGAGGAGGGCCAAGGGACTATTAAAACAAAAGTATTCTTGGAATTTTTTTTACCAAGATGAGAATGCAACCCACTTGAGTAGCATTATACATATGATATAATAATAATGAGTTAATTTTGGTGTAAATAGAGTCCACAATGGACTCTTAAGGCACAAACAAACACATAAAATAAGAAGAATGATTACTCAAGCAAGAATGCATTTGTCAGTAAGTGATTAACTTTTATAAGTTTCTCTTTTTCTTATTTACCCCACAGTTAAGAACACTTGGTTTTAACTTTGCTGGAGGAATACTACCAAATGTGAAATGTTTGCTGTGTTTCTGCTAGGTGTGTGTATTCTTTGCTCCATAAATCTGTGTAAACCATGGAGTCTCCCCATAAGTATGATAGGACATGACCTGTGCTTAAACACGGCATTTGTAGTCACAGGTTTCTCAAGAAAGTCTAAAAACAAGGCTGTAGGTTGTAATAATGTCGATATTACATTACACTGAGAGTTTCATATGGGGCCTTGTAGTGGAAGTTAGAGACAATATATTAATATATTCAAGTTTTATTAAATAAGACCTGATCAGATACAAAGAGTCTTTAGGAAGACATGATGATTTTCCTGGTGTGCGAGCAGCTGAAGTTTTCATGTGTTTTTTCTTTAGCCCATGACCTTCCCAAATGGCACAGACTAAAAAGTATGGTAGGTGTGTTCTTTGTCATGCAAACCGCTTTCCCCACTGGAAGGAAAGACTTGCTCTGGGGGGAGGGGAATCTGTCGCACCTGCAGGAAGAGTGGGAAGGGTTAAGGTGGATGAACCAGAAATCACTGAGAACTGAGTTGAGGCAGCATTGCATGAATTTTGCAATCTACTCACTTCCTTAATTATGTTTTCCAGAACCTGTTTATAGCAGCAGCCTAAATTTTCTGACCATTTGGTAATTGAAGGATCGAGCATCACCCCAGCAATTACAGTTTTGATGATCTACCATTAGTTTATCATTAATAGAATGCTCAAAATGCAGTCTCTTTTTGTGTTCCTACTTACCTAGCATGGCAGTGATATATATATATATATATATATATATATATATATATATATATATATATAAAATACATTTTATATATGATATATACATATAATTTATATGTATATATAATATATATAACATAATTTTAAAAGCACTACAGATAAAACAGAGAATCTAAAAAGCAAGTAATTTTCACACAGCTAATTGGACTGCACCATTGATTTATGGTAGCATGAATTAATTGAATATTCACTGGGCAGTGGGTTTCTTCCAATAGTTCCACAAGGTCTGAATCTTCTTGGGGAACGTACAACAGTTTTATTCAATATACTTCTCAAAATTTAATGCAAGGAGATTGGTATGATGACAAAAATGACTCTGTTCTCACTTCTTTGGGCATGTCGTTGCATAACATTTTTGGAAGTAAGGAGAACGTTACTTTAAATTAAAATGGGGCTTGATTTATATAGTTTCTGCTTTGTACATGTGAGCTTTTAAAAAGTGAAAATTATCTTATTTAGATCACTTCTTTCTATTTTATATGGCTTTGTCTGGTTTTCTCTTTGTGGGTTCTAATTCTTTTCAGTGAAGTACTGACATGCTTATATTACTTAATTACAGAAATGCATTTTTAAATGTTATGGAGCTCAGAAAGATTCTACAGACAGCTCAGAACTACCATTCTTTTAAAGACAAATCTCCCTGAAAAATAACTCCTTGAGTTCTTAGCATTAAACACTTCCTCATACCAATAGTAAAAACTGTGTATTCATTAAAAAGCTTAGAGCAGCCCTGGCTGGTGTAGCTTAGTGGATTAAGCGCAGGCCTGTGAACCAAGAGATCACGGTTCAATTCCCAGTCAGGGCACATGCCTGGGTTGCAGGCCAGTTCCCAGCAGGGAATGCACAGGAAGCAACCATACATTGATATTTCTCTCCTTCTCTCCTTCCCTTCCCCTCTGAAGATAAATAAATAAAATCTTTAAAAAAATTTAAAGAAAAAGCTTAGAGCAGCTGCTATATATATTTTTTTCTTTTGGTATCTTATGTCAATATTTTTCTTGAGTGTCTTTACAGAATTAAAATAATGTAATCCACTCAAGATTTCACAAAGACTTCAAAACTGTTTCTCAGTTTGACTCTTGAGTGATGTTGCAGCTCATTATTTTTTTAATGAAACGAAGTGCATGAGCTCAAGATAAGGTGTAGAAGGTGCTGTCTCACTATCAGGAAGATGTGCACTTGGCCGTGTTGCAAAGGGGAGCTATATCTGTGCCTGCATATATTCAACTCCATTGCTATGCTGATTGTTTTGTTTGATGAGGGGTAAAATATGTGGCATTTACTCCTTTATTCATTCATTCACTAAACACTTATTGAGTGAGTCCTGTGTATAAGTCCAGGAATATGAAATAAGTAAGACCTACATCCTACCCTTGAAGAACTCATCCTTAATATTAGGATAGGAAGAGGTACAGTATAGTAAGATACGATACAGTGCTGGAAAAATGTTGGTCCCTTAAAAGGACCAAATGCTGTGCATTTGATGCAGTGTTTTGATAATAATATTGATGCAACAGATGATATCAAGATTCTCAGAAACTGAGGTTTGATGTCTTCCTTGAACAGCAAGTGTAAATTCTGCCACAAAGCTGTTTTCCATTCTGCATTTAGTTTGATGTGAGGTTCATAGATGGACTAGAATGTGCAACATGCTGTGAAGTCATAAACTTCTTTTTTAATAATTTTTAAAGATATTCTATTTATTTATTTTTAGAGAAGGGGGGAGAGAGAGAAAGAGGGAGAGAAACATCAGTGTGTGGTTTCCTCTCATACACCTCTTACTGGGGACCTCACCCACAACCAGGGCATGTGCCCTGACTGGGAATTGGACTGGCGACCCTTTGGTTCGCAGGCCGGCACTCAATCCACTGAGCCACACCAGCCAGGGCAGAAAACCTTCTGGAAGGAATACATTTCTTTGGAAGTGAGTTCTAACAATCAATGATGAATGTCTGGCTGCACTATTTCCAGTGAGTAGTGGTCATTTTCCAGCCTTCTGGGGAATAATCACCTCCACACATGCAAATGACTTTTGTATGTTTTTGCATCCCCATGACAGGCCAGGGGACTGAATTTGATCCTGGTATGTTTGCTATGCATTAAGGACAGTGTGATACCAAAAAAGGGCAAGGCGTTTGCAACCACATGGTCCTTGGTTTAAATATAAGCAATATAACTCAATATCTGTGTCAATGTGAGCTAGTAACTTAATACACCTAACTTTCATTTTTTTAATCTTAAAAATGAGAATGATAACATGAACTTAACAGGTAATTGTGAGGATCTGGAATAAAATATCTAATGTACTCTGTGTAGTGGCTGGCACATAGCTACTTCACAATGAATGGTGTGTGTGTGTTTGTGTGTGTGTTTGCGTATAAATGTAGTCCAATCATTAGTAGGTGTTTCTGAACTGGAAGAGCTGTCAGGTTCATAAAAACTTATTTAAAAATCAACAGATTTTTATAGAGGTTTACTCTGCATCAAGCTCTATACTGGATATTTTGACAATCATCAGAAAAGCATGAAATGTTATCTTGACTTCTGAAAAATTAAGTTCTGGTTGAAAAGACAGTCTCCTGGGAAACAAACAGGCAATGTTGTAAAACAGTAAAATAATACATAATTATAATAATAATAGTCATAATAAATGCTGGGTGATTTTCATGCAGGCTGTGAGCACAACAGAGGTTCAGATTTGGGAGAAATCACTGGTGGACGTGGAAGTCAGAACATGCCGTCTACCCTTGAAGGACCTTTATTGTTTAGAAAGAGAAGGGGCATCTGGAAGACATCAGTGCCACCATCGCAAACTGGCAGTCCTCAGGCCCAAGGACCTAGAGGAGCTGTTTTATTTGGCCTTCACATGAACATCTCCCAATGCCAAAGAATGAATTAGCCATCTATATAGAAGTAGGCAGGCCAGCACATTTTTTAAAAAGGATAATATTTCATTCATTAAATAAATGTAGTACTTCTTTCTAGTTTCGTATCAATATAGAAGGCATGTGAGTAATGGGTAAGGTGGGAGTTAATTGACTGCAGAGACTCTATTTTCAGTCTCTGTATTTTTTGAATGAATATACACAGTGGGTTTCAGCAAAAGGTTTTAAAAATAAATTCTTTATAGAAAGATCCCATCAATTTGATGTCTTTGTAATTCATAAAGCATAGACCCATAATAACACTTTCTTGTCTTTAGCTTTGGAAAATAAAAGATGCCACTGGTTTAAATTAGGTTTATATGTGGAAGCGTCATGTATGAGGTCTGTCCAGAAAAAGTCCAGCCAAGGTTACTATAATGAGAACAGTTTGCATGACATCAGTGTAACCTGGCAGCCAAGGAGAGTGGACTGGAATGCATGTGCATGAACAAGGACGACTTCACTGTACTAGTCAGTGGGGGCAGTAGACACCATTAAGTGAGCATGTGTATTGTATGGCCGTCGCATTCCAAATGACTGAGTCTGCATCAAATTTTGTGTTAAGCTTGAACATTCCTCCATGGAAACTAGTTGATGATTCAGAAGGCCACAGCTATGGGTAACTGGTGATTGGCAGCTTCATGACGACAACGTGCCCACTCATGCATCACATCTCCTGCAGAGTTTTTTTGTGAAACATCAAATCAACCAGGTGACTCTGCCACAGCCCTGCTAAAGCCCAGATTTCTGGCTTCTGGCTTTTCCCAACACTAAAATCATCTTTGAAAGGGAAGAGATTTCAGACTCTCAATGAGACTCAGGAAAATACAGTGGTAAAGATGATGGCGATTGGGAGAACTGTGTGAGGTCCCAAGGTGCCTACTTTGAAGGGGACTGAGGAGTCATTGTCCTACAAAATGTTTCTTGTATCTTGTATCTTGTGCAATAAATGTCTCTATTTTGCATATTACATGGCTGGATACCTTCTGGATACACCTTGTGTATCAACAGATATAGTTTGATTCAGATGCTGTTTAAGAGAATAAAAGGCAGAAAAAATTGACTATTTCTTTAAAAATTGGAATATAAAACTTGTATCGACAAGCTAAAGTATAAGGATCTTAAAGAGTTGATAGATGACACATGAACTAATAAAATTAAGTTATGAAAATCAATGTGTAATAAGTAGGTAGTTATTAGAGGCTGGCTCCTTTTTTACAGGGAGCTGTTAGAATTAAATAAAATATTATTTGGGACCTGGTCACATTTGGAAACTGTATGGGCACTGAGGATAGTTGGTGAATATGTAGACAAGATTCAAAAGTACATATTTTATCATAGAAAAGTGTCCTAGCAGGTCTGTGCCAGGGGCCTCTGACATTGGCTGCAGAAGGCACTGAACACCCGGATGGAAAGACGTACGTATGGTATAAAATGTGTTCACTTCTTTTATTTGTTTCCCCTGAGAAGTTGAACTCCTCAGGAAGCTGACTGTGGGGAATACTGTATCTCTTCTAGCTATAGGAAATAAAAGCACGGAAACATAATTGGATTTGTCTGGGAGTCCTGGAGCCAGCAGGCATTGGGACCAAAGCTCAGGTGTCTCGGCCGGGCATCTTTCATGAATTTGGTCACATATTGTTCCTATATCAGATTTGCTTTCTACTCACAGGTGGCATAAAAAAAAAAACCCTTTCTGAAGTCTTAAGATTTTAACCTAAACCCTACGAAAGAGAAGACTAAATAAGTGAGATAATTATGTCTAGTAACACCTTTCACCTCAGAAATATATATTTTTTCCTTCGGAGTGTGTGAAAATGTATCTTTATATGGAAGTTTTTACTCTAGCCTATTAGTAGACTTTGACAAAACCTCAGAAAGAGAGAATGGCTGTCATTCTTCCCAGGGATGTCATATGGGTGGTTTTGTGTTTACTGCATTTTGGGCCATAAAAAAGTCTGAACTTTATTTACCTCCATCAGCTGTTGACTTTGCAGAGCATGGAGAACCCAGCACCAGTCATGCAGAAAGGACCTGTTGGCCCAGTGAGAGTTCAGCTGTGAATTGGAACCAGTGGCCCATTAAACACCTCCTTTTGTTGTAGAAAGCATATTCTAGCTTTGTGAAGTCATGGGTAGAGCAGGCCGTTGTAACGGAGCCGAGGAATATAATCCCTGCACCTCCAGAGACTCAGGCAAGGATGGCGACTTGTGTCCTGCTGTTTTCTCGTTCTGTCCTATTGGAAAGTCTTGCCTAGAGTGTAATTAGGAATCAGGAAATCAAAAAATCATAGCATGATTTGCTTTTTGGCATGCACACGTGTATGTGTTTGTGTGATTTTTCAATTTTTAGTAGTATTGTAATACTTTTTGGGAAATAATTGTCTTTTAAGATAAAAAAGTTGCTTGCATAGATATTTGCAAATGCTTTCCACAAGAAAACATTTCAATTTTTTGGCTCTAAATAAATACCCATTTTTTACTTATACTATAGTGAGTAAAGGAGAAGATACCTCTGTAATAATACCACAGTAGGACACTGTGCCCACCATAGGTTTAAAGTCTCATTGTGAGACGCAATTCATTATGAGAAATAGTAATTTTTAATTTCCTCCTTAAAAGGCAGGGCTAAATTTTAATTTAGAAGGTACTGCTATAAAAAATTCTAGAATATCTTTAGTAACAATTAAGGAAGATTTTTGTCTTAAGAGTTTGTGTGTTTGATGTGAGATGGTTATAAATGTTCTAAATTATTTTTCGTATTCTAGTGTGTAGTTCCCCTATACTATATTAACAGTACTTAGGGGAAAAATGTTTCAGTAAATGTTGCCTTGTTCTCTTTTGTCGTCTACTGTAAAATAATTTTGCAAATGTGTACTTGTCTGAGTAGCCAAAATCTAGCAAACATTACATTAGTTAATGGGTATGATTATAGCTACCTTGAATCATTGTTGACTAAAGAAACTGTTCAAACAGGATATTATTTTACTGGTTATTTTTGTAAAAGAGAAACTCTTGGGATGGAATGGAGACTAAAAAAGAGGCTGTGTGTGTTTTGGGGATATGAAAAGGGTGGGCAGGTGAGGAAATTTGGAGAAAGTGGGCTTGTATGATTATAGCGTGAAGGAGTAGATATTTCAGTCGTCCTAAACCCCAACAAAGCTTTGGACCTGTGGGCACTTCTGTGATGAAGTGTAGTGAAATCTCTAACATTGAACATAACAATATAAACTGTAAATGCAAATTATCCTTTCTACAAATATCTTTACTCACTAAATTTTTTAGTGGAAGATTTTGACAGTCTACGTAGTAATGTTTTAAGCTGCCACTTGGGACAGAAATTTTACCCTCGTTCACCTTTTGTCCACCTTAGAGAACGGCAAAGACTGGAGATGTTTTTATAGAGCAGAGACTCATGGCAAGAAGAACTGATATGTGATGTGTACTGATTCTATGCCAGCTACTGTTATCAGCATTTCTAATAAAACCCTTTTAATCTTTACAACAACCCTATGAGGCAGAGATTAGTATACTCATTTTATGTATTTAAATAGATGTGTATAAATTTTAATAAATAATATAAGTCAATACTTAAGAAATAGATTTCCATTATTGTAGATGATGGAGTAATATAAAGAACACATAAGATTTAACCACACAAATATATGGGGGCTGGACTGAGATATGAGTGACAGCAGATTGTCATCACAGTGTATTCTTTCAACAACTGCACTGTGTTGCCCCGGAGTCTAATGCCTGGGTTCCCAAAGGAATGAAGGCTGACTGAACCAGTGGGTTTGATATAGGTACCTTCTCTGTTTTAGAGGCAGCACAATGTTATAGGTAGGCACTGTACCAAATTTAAGAATTTCATATCCAAGTGTCTGATGTAACTTTCATAAATTGTGTGATTTTGATTAAGTTACCGATCTTTTAGACCATACTTTCTGTACTTGAAAAATAGCATGGATACTTCCATCCCTGGAAATTGTTGATTTAGTTGGCTGTAGGAAGAGCATCAGAAGGGTTGAGGGAAGGCAGTGGTACCAGGCATGCAAGTATGTGTATAGCTGAAACATCAGGGTGATCCTGGCAAAATGTGCTCACTTCATTACTGGGAAACTCCATCCAAGTTCTGGCTGATTTTAACAAGTGAGGAGCTTCTAGGTGACTGGTGGGAATTATCTCAGGCCTTTACATCAGATTTCATAAAAATATTTCTCTTTCTATTATAACCTATCAATAGCTCAGCTCCTGTTGGTACAAGGTTATAGGTATATCATTTTTGTAATGACATTCAATCCATCCATTTCTAGAGGACCCTCAGTTTATCTTTAGTCAAAAGTTATCTAAAAATTAAGAGGCGAAGGCATTTCTAGCACTATTGCATTATCAACACTAGAATTTTAGAAAATGACCACCAAAATACTTTAAAGAATTAATGAAATCGTAAAGGGTAATCACAAATGCAAAAAAGTTATTGGTGATAGGAAACTCAGTTCATTAATACATGGAAAGTTTAGTATTTTCCATATATTTTTACTTAGGAACACAGATTTAAAAGAAAACTTGCCAAATATTTAGTGACAGTGGCTGAAGTCTTGAACAGATGTGAGTTATTATTAAACTCGGTACTTAAATTTGCGTTATAACTTCTCCACATTATTATGGTGACTCCGACGCACCCTTTGTGGAATCTAAAGAAGACCAGGGTGTTAGGAGATCAACTTCTTCAGTCCCATCCGTTATGTCTCAGGAAACGGGCCCAAAGAGATTGAGTTTTATTCTCCATATTAGTCAGATTTTAAAAACAAAGCCCAGAGTAGGTCATCTGCAAGAAATGACACAATACTGACTATATTAATGATGTATAGAGATATTTATGGTACGCACTTTGTTTTAGTACCATTGAAGTACCATTGGATAAATTATTTACTTATAGCAAGCATTTATTAAACTTCTATTACCTTTGATGGCAGACATTGAGAATACAAAACTCAGTCCTTCTCCTCCATTAATTTATAGCATAATATATCTTTAATAATAAAGTAACTAACTAAATACATCTATTTACTTCTACTTTCCGGAGGAGCACTGATAGAAAACCCTGACATTTCAATGGAACCCTCTCCCGAATCCAGAAAGGTGACTGTTACGATTCTTGTAATACAGATGAAAATCCTGCCTTGGAGAGATTGTGTGAGCCTGCTCAGGGCTGCCACACTAGGTCCGCGCCAGAGCTGAGTGCCAGCCCTGTCCAGCCTGGCGCCGAGGCCCTTGCTGTTTTCCATGCACCCACAGAGCATGATTTACTTTGATCACAGCCACACACAATCCTCTTTCAGCCACCTGTGACAGCCCGACAGGTTCATTTTTGAAGGTTCAACCCAGTGATTCCATAGGGAAGCGCATTCTCAACTTACAGTAAAGAGCTGGTGAAAAGAGATCACCCCAGTGTGAAACAGGAGTACACAGCTTGTGTTCTTGGTTTTTCCTGCTCAACTGTGTGTTTGGCCATGTTTGTTATGGTGCTTTAAGTGTCTTCATTGGGCTATGATAACTTTTTCTTTCTCTCTCTCTTGCAGGTATGGAAAAATTGTATCTACAAAGGCAATTCTTGACAAAAACACAAATCAGTGCAAAGGTATGTGTGAGGGCATCTGTACCTTCAGCTCTGGTCTGTGCTGTTCAGTTGCTAGCTCTTCCCAGGTGGAGGTCCAGCCACAAGAGGCACAATGATTACAAAGTACAGTACATGGCAAACCTCTATAATAATGCCAAGGCTTTCATGACTTGTATTTCTAGTAACATTGCTCATTAATTTTTTTCATTAACAAACAAAATGAAAATCACAAATTAGAACAAGTACCGAATTGCTTCAACATAAAACTAAATTACCTCTTAACAACTTCGGGTTGTCTGGTTTGAATGAAATCATCAGTGATGCAAATTGATTTCCTATATAAAAATGAGGAACTCTGGGAAAAAACTTACCCATGCAAAACACATTGTAATTTATCTGTTCTTTAAAGCTTTAGCAACATAGGTTGACTTGGAATGAATTTACTGATGGGCCCACTGTGTCTAAGCTTTAGTTGTAAATACCTCACAGGCTCTCAAAGTTGGTATCTTGTTAAGGCTTTTTTTTAGAGGGGCAGAAATATTTCTGAAGTATTTCACTGTGTCTGTGGCTCATGTTTCTTCATGTCTTGGAATCCAATACTCTTTTAAGGGTTGCATTATATTATTTGTGAAATCTATATGGTCTCTCTTACATGACTCAGTTCTTAGTGGAAAATTGGAATGCTTCTTGTAGGGTGTTATTTGTTGTTCTTGTAATCCACTCTTTTTTACAATACTGACAATAAGAAGTAGGGTGAGCCAGGATTGTTCTAAACATTGCCTCTATTTCATATATAAATAGAATGTGCACAAGTTTTAGGGATAAACACTCATACACTGCCAATTTCTTCAAGCCTGCTTGGGTAGTGGTAGTCAGATTTAATTCAGCCATTTAAAAATACACTTCATGTTTCTTATAAACTTATAAATGCACTAAGTATTCAGGTACTATAAGAAAAAAATAAGACATGGTTCCTGTCATCTGATAGTTCAATTTCTTGTTGAATATAATCAAGGAAACCAAGAAACTAATACTAATAAAATTATTAGGATCAGTATACGACCCTAATATATGTGAGAGTGTAACAGAGGCGTCTATGAGAGAGGTATCCTCAAACTACTGTGGGCAGAGAATATGGAGATTCCTTTTGGGGGAATTACATTTATAAAGCCAAATCACAATGATAGGCTTGAGAAAGGCTGATGTTTAGGAGAAAGAATTTCAGAATGTGATTGATCAGACCCACAGATCTAGAAAAGAAAAATGCACAGGTAAAGATATTGGTAGAAAAAAATGGAAGGGGTCAAGATTTTGGAGGCTTTAAAAAAGTTATCCTAAATATTTGGAACTTAATTCTGTATGAACCCCTTAATAGTTTTTTTGAGCAGACATGCTAGGATGCTATTCAGGACAGGTATTTTGGCAAAGGTAAGTGACATCAGATTACAAAGGAGAGAAACTGGAGGCAGAAAAAGAGCAATGTGGATGTGAAATCTCTATATATCAAGAGGGAAATGAGGAAAGTCACCCAAGCACGGTTAGGGAAATAGAAAGGGGGGTTACCATGAGCGTTGACAAAGGCAGAATGGAATATTCTCTGTCAAGGTGAAATACAAAGGTGCCAGAAAGGGATACATAAAATGAAGCCTCCATGTTGAGCTTTCATGATTGGGAAAGACGGCTGTGCCATTACTGAGGTTACGAGGAGGGTATGACAGCAATGGGGAGTTCGAGGGACTGATAAGACAAGGCTTTGAAACAATGATCCAGATGTATTGCAATAGTTAAGAATTGAAGCAGGAGTAATATTGGAAAAAGTGGCTGATCCAGAAGGTATTTGTGCAGAAATGAGAAGAATGATACCAGAGGTCTATAGACGGTGAAGAAAATGAAGATTCATTGCTTATAAAATTTTATGAGATGAAATTCTAGGTTGGAGGTTTTAGGTAGGAGGGGAACCATATGGAGTAAAGAGCAAGGGGGGATTCCCACTCACAGCTCCAGTGGGAGAAAGGATGTTAGAGAAAAAACAAACAAAAAACACTTGTGAGAGCTACAAGGAAGTTGTATCCTCCAGGTGTTAGGCAAAAGACCAAAAACATGCAAATTAAAGCACTTTGCAGTGATAGTTCCTATCCTCTCATGGAGCAAACGTTATGATGTGCAGGCCACCCAGTGCTAGTTTCTCTGAAACTGGTTCACCTGTTCTTCTTTATATCACGCTAAATTGGTAGAGCCTTTTAAAATGTCAGTGTAGAGAGAACAATAAAGGACACACTACTTATACTATTGATACTAGTAATTCCACAGAGGGTGTTGTCCCAAGTACTTTGTTCAAACGTATCGTGTTAAGTGTGCATATATGCACACTCTTAGCCCTCTTTTATTCTCTGTATTGGAGCAAATATAAGAAATGTCCCAAGTCTAGCTGATAGTACGCATGCAACTCTCGTATAGCCATTGCAACGACAGTCAAGAGGATTTAACTGTGTCCACTATGAAAATGGTTATTGCAGGATAAATAAATATAGAAGAATATAACATAACCTGTACAATAAATATGGAGTAATGTAAGTATTTGAGAGTCATATTTGCTTATGATTATGTCTGTGGTGGAGCCAGACTCTTTGGTTAGAACACTGCCTCGCCATCTAGTAGCTGTGTGCCTGTGCTAAAGCATTCAACTTCATTGGGTGCCTCAGTTTCTCCGTCTATAAAATGATAACTATATATGAGTAATACTGATGTAGATGAATAATAATATAGATGAATAATATTGATGAGTACATGAGTTAAAAATGGATGATGCTCAACAATACCTTGTGTTGTCTGTTGTATAAAATACTGGCAATAGTAAGCAAAATGAGAATGTGTTAAGGTGATGGGAATATGGATGATAGATTATTATGAACTTTATATTTCTCCAAATCTGTTATCGTTGTATTTTCAAGGAAAAAAAATAGCAAAACAGTTCTTGGAAAAACTGAGCTGGTTTCAACTGTATTTATATTTTGGTTGTTCTTTCTATGAAACCTGAGTTTCTTTGTCACATGCTATTTACTTATTTATTTGTCAGTGTAGAATTAATCATCAGTGTAAAGTAGTATCAGATGAAAATAACAATGACTTAGGAGAGAATGTTACCTTTGCTTCTTTAATTGATAGGCAGCAGTTGAGTTGTCTTGACCTTTGCTTTCTATAGAAAAGAATAAAAGGGTGTGGGAGGTGGCTTTTTCAAACAAAATCGCTGAGAGCATCGAGCCTGTAATTAGAGAACACAAATTGGATTTGGTCTTTTCCTAGACACTTGCTTCTGAATCGTTTGCAACTTTGCCTCCGGACTGAGACTAAGCAATCAAAACTAAATATTATGAAGACAGGCTTTATTAATTTTGTTTCTAAAGCAGTGGCATGAATTCAGTTTTTCATGAACTGCTGAACATGTGGCATATTATATGCAAGTTAGTGTGTAGTGAGGTATGAGGAAGTACATGCGCTAGTCTCCTTGAAGACGAATAGAGAAAGCACAAAGTTAACCTTGCTGTGTTAACCCTACTCTAGGCTCTCACTCTCTCTCAGCATCTAAAATAAGGGCTTGTGTCCTGTCCCATATCCTACCCACACCTATTTCTAATTCAGCATATTAAATATTTTGTAGGGTTCTATTACTATTATTATTCTCTGTTAACTTTGAGAAATCTTTATAATAAATGGAAAAAAGTATATGTTTTGGGAGTTATACAGCTGCAAATTTTTCCTCAAAAGTGTTTTAAAGTTACAGACAGGGTATGGCCAAAAGAAGTTTACAGTTATGAATACATGAAACAGAGTTTTTTCTAATATTATTATTATGTATTAATTATTGTATTATTTTCCACATAAGATACTGTTAACCTACTTTTGCCACACCCTGTATTTACTCAGTATTGGCTTGTGATCACTGTCAATATACATAACAGGCAAAAGTAAAACTATCCAGAAACATTAGATATAATAGGTAGCCTTGCTTTTCTAAACATGTATTTATATTTGACTGCATTTAATACTATAACCTACCTCTCTAACTCTTTTGCAGAAATTATTTTATTAGGAAAACATTTAAAATAATTTTTACAAAGTTTGATATAGTTTAAATAAAATGCTAGAGTTATATTGCTTTCACCCATTATCTGAATATTACTTTTAATGAATCCATGTCTTATAACTAAACAAATTCCTTTTGCCTTGAAATTCCTTAGTTTAAAAATCAGACTTATGTTAATATCCGTCATGCGCTGTCTTCTTACCGCACTAGGTTACGTCAGGCATTTCTTCCAAGATACATGCACCTTCTCCAGAAGTCCTCAGTAGACCCTTCCTATCCCACCTAAACTTTTCCCAGCACCACCGCCTCTGAGGGCCGTCCCAGCGCAAAGATGGTGCTACCTTACTCCTTCCTCAAGCTGTTGTGATTAGTTCGTGTCCTTTATTTAGATGATAGATGACTCGGGATTCTGGCGGGAGGATATTGGCAAGGGATGGAGGAAACAGAATGGTTCAGAGTGGTTGTTCCACTCTGAATTCCAAAGGCTGCTTTTTTCTTCCCTGGGATCATTTGATGTCACATCAGTGACAAGAATACACAGGACTGGAATATGTCTTAAAGGCCTGTAGAATCACCACGGGCACCAAAGACAGACACATACTCATGTTTCCCAGAGTCCTTTAAAGCAAACATTTATAACTGAGAATATTTATTTATCAATGTAAAATTATTCTTTTTATTGGTTTAAACTTATCCATTTTCATGTATCCACGATTTTTAAAAATATTCGTTTTAGAGAAAGGGGAGGGGAAGGAGAGAGGGAGAGAAACATCAGTGTGTGGTTGCCTCTCCTGCGCCCAAAACTGGGGACCCAACCCGCAACCCAGGCATGTGCTCTGACTGGGACTAGAACCAGCAGCTCTTTGGTTCGCAGGCTGGCACTCAATCCACTGAGCCATACCAGCCACGGCACTTACCCATGATTTTATAAATGTTTTGGAAATTATATACAGTAATATACAGGGTCTGGCACAAATAGCGCACCTTTTTATTATAAAATCTTTTATTAGAAAATCATAAGCATGTAATTCTGTAACATAACAATACACTCACGCACACCATTATGACATTTTAGGTGAAATGTTCAAATTAAAAGTATAAATTATTACACCCATATTATTACCCTTAACCATACTCAAACAGGCATTACTTCTGCTGAACCCTATGTTTTTAAATAATATGTGAAATATTATAATGTGGCAAATATTATATGGATATGTTTGTTTTTTTAAATTTATATAAAATTGCAATAGCATAATAAATATCCTTTCAAATACATATAGGATTTTAAAAAGAAAGATTTTTTAAAAACCCACTTCAAGGACTTTGTTCAAGTATTTTCCGCTTAAAATCTATACCAAGAAAGTTTCCAAATAATAATCTTTCTTGGACAAATTAGAAAACATCTCTAAACATGTTTTCTTAGCTGACAAGTAAAGTTATTTATACCTATGATTCAAAAAGAATTTTCAAAATTACATGGGACCATGTTTGTACCCAATAATATGTCTGGCATATACATCAGGTACATTTTTCTGTGGCTGTGAATTTGGATTTCTTCTCATAGGAACCATATTGTCTAGAGCTGCTACATATCTTATATAATTTAATGCAGTTCTGAGTACATACAAATGTTTAAGGAATGTGTATTTCATAAATTGGCATGTGTTTATTGAGACTAGCTTTGAGAATATCAAAAAGTATAAGTAGTTAAAGAACGTTTCTTTCACACATTTTGGTGTGGAATATGTGATAGCCCTAAGGATTTTCTGAAGGCCTATAAACCTGATGTCTTTGAGGAGAAGCACATTCCGTCCCCGTAGCAGGTGGTGGAATTCACTGTAATTGAATTGGATAGGTTCTGAAAACCAAATGCTTCTTTGTTCACCCTTTGTTATACTGTTTACTCTGTTGCTTCTTAAGTTCAAAGGTAAAAAGAAAACAAAAAACCTAAAAGGTTTTGCTTCCTAGTGTTTGAAACCATAGTAAAGGCATGTTTTGTTTAAAGTGTGGTGAACTGTCATTTGATTTAAAGGCTGCCATTGTTCTTACTGACTTATTGGTTATTTACTTTGCTATTAAAATAGCTACTTTTTCTTTAATTTAGTAAATAAATTAGAACTTCAGAGTATGAAAGAGAAAAACTCATGCACATAGCTAAAAAATAAACCCAAAGCCCCCAAATTCCAAAACTATAAAGAATGACATTGAATTTGAATGATGACTATATTGTTTGTTATGGTTCTGCAGGTGGCTATAAGTGGGGTCAAATGTCTCTTTTGCTAAAAAATATTGGTGATATAAAATCCCTATATCATATGATATTTTTAAAAACTGGTGTGGTTTCTTCCCTGCTGTGGAATAAGAGAAAATAGCAAGGATTGCCTTTAATTTGTACGACATCAGTTAAGAAAAGGGCAGTGCATTTAAATTGCTTGGCATCCAGATAGACCTACTGGTCATTCTGCTCACATCAGCCCCGAGTTGGAGAAATCTGTACTCACAAGGCATCTTTGGAACACTTCTAAGCCACTTTTAAAGCTACAATTTGTCTCTTTTATTTCTTTTTATTTTTTATTTAAGTATATTTGGTATACATATTAGTTTTAGGTATATAGTATAATGATTCTACATTTATACATATTATAATGTGATCGCCTTGCTATCCTTGTAACTTTGAAAACATTACAATATCATTTTAATAACCTAGTCACAAAAGGACAAGTATTGTGTGATTCTACTTATATGAGGTACCTAGAGTAGTCAGATTCATACAGACAAATGACAGAATGGTGTTTGCTGGGTTTGGGGGATGGGAAGCTAGTGTTTAATGGATACAAAGTTTCCGTTTGGGAAGATGAAGACTTCCGGAGATGGGTGGTGATGACGGTTGCATAACTGTGTGAATATATTAAATGCCACTGAGCTATACACTCAATTGTTAGAATGATACATTTTATGTTGCTTTATCACAATAAAAAGTGAATAAATTAATTCATCAAAAAATAAGTGTAATAATAAAAATAAATAAAGATGCAATTGTTCTCCAGAAGAAATAAGAAAACCTTAAGCTGTAGCTGTCCCAGCTGTTGAGGTTCTCAGGGTTTGTCCACTCTGGAAAAGCAGGAGCCGAAGCAGATTTTAGGGAAGCAACTCTTAATGGACGCACGAGGCTCTGGGTTTGAGGTTGATGTGAAAAATAAACACAGTTGGTAGCATACTAAACGAAATCAAGTGGCAAAATCCCGTGAGAAATGTACTATAAGGCACCTTGGAATTTATGTCTTTAGGGCACTTTTGTTACAATAGATGATTAAAGTGAAAATTGTAGTTTTTTTATTGAAGGAATGACTGAAAAAAGCAGACTCCCTTTTTTCTGAAAAAAGGAATTATGTGAGACAGAATTTAAAGCTTCATTTAAAACAAACTATTAAACCACTGTGCTTACAAAGTTTCTCAAGGGTTCTCTAGCTATTTTTGAGTTCAAGGGGTTAAAGTTAAGAAAATCTCCATCTCATATGATGTAAAGAAATTATAGCCCTGGCTGGTGTGGCCCAGTGGTTGAGTGCTGGCCTGCGAATCAAAGGGTCACTGGTTTGATTCTCAGCCTAGGGCACACGCCTGGGTTGCAGGTCAGTCCCCAGTTGCGGATGCACAAGAGGCAACCACACATTGATGTTTCTCTCCCTCCGTTCCTCCCTCCCTTCCCCTCTCTAAAAAATAAACAAAATCTTAAAAAAAAGAAATTATGGCTCATACTTTTCATGGAGAAACAGGTGATAAAATTGAGAATGATTTGATTAGAGGAAAACTTTAAATTTTTATTTTTTAAATATCATAGTGTAATGTGTACCACATGATGATTTGGCATACATACACATAGTAATGCTTACTACAGTCAGGCTAATTAACTTGTCATCTCCTCACACAGGTACCATTTTTGTATGTGTAATGAGAGAACCTAAAATCGACTCTCTTAGAAAGTTTCCAGTATTCAGTGCTGTATTATGAACAGATTATTGTGCTACGTAATAGATTTCTAATCATATTCCTCCTACATAGGTAACAGCAACATTGTACCCTTAAATCAACAACTCATTTATCCTGTTTTTTTTTTGCCTGTGATAATCACCTTTGTACTCTCTGCTCCTACACAGTTAAATTTTTTATAGTGCATATGTACATGACATCATGCAATCTTTCTTTTTCTTTCTGTGTCTGACTTATTTGACTTAGCACAATGCCCTCTGGATTCATCCATGTTCTTACAGATGGCAGGATCTCCTTTTTTCAGGCTGAATGATATCCTAGTGTGTGAGTGTGTATCACAGTTTCTTTATCCATTTATCCCTCAAGGGACACTTGTGTCTGGGCCATTGGGAGTAGTGCTGCAATGAACATGGGGGCACAGGTATATCTCTTTGATTTCATTTCCTTTGGAGGTACACCTGGAAGATGTATTGCTGATTATACAGTTTTATTTTATTTTCAGTTTTTGCATAATGGCTGTATCAAATTACATCCCTACCAGCAGCATAAAGGGGGGGTTTCCTTATCTCTACATTCCTGCCAGCAACGCTGTCTGTCCATCTCTCTCTCTCTCTCTCTCTCCATCTCTCTCTCTCTCTCTCTCTCCCCCCTTTTCTCCCCCTCCAATAGCCATCCTAACAGGTATGAGGTATGAGGTGGTACTTCATCATGGTCATGATTTGGATTTCTCTGATGGTTGGTGATACTGAGTATCGTTTTATATATCTGTTGGCCATTTGCATGTCTTCTTTGAAAGATGTCTACTTCGGTCCTTTGCACATTTCTTAATGGTGTTGTTTGGGGATTTTTGCTATTGAGTTGTATGAGTTTCTTATATATTTGAAATATTAATGCTTTATCAGATATACTATTTGCTGATATTTTCTCCTGACTAAAGAGAAACTTAACAAGCCAAAGATTTCTATACAAAAAGTAGAATTTTTGCCAATCTCTCACAGCTTTTAACCACTGTTTAGAATCAAATGAGTAACCCCAAATGAAATACATATGTGCATATATAATTTCATTATATATGTTAATGTATTTATTTATATACTTATTATACATATATGATTACAGGAGGCAGGGATAAATATTTTTGGGTTAATTATATCACATATGTGTTTTTAAAACCATTTTATGAAGATTTACCATAAAGGTATGTTTCTGTTTTATAAAATGTAAGTTTTGTTTTTAAAAAAGAAGGTTGAACCGAAATCCCCATAGGTCTTTGTAACTAAGCATCTGCTGTGTCACATAAGCCAAGTAAGTCCTGGGGAAGTTGTTATGCCTTAGAAAATGGTCAAGGTCTTTGGAGTTTTCTTCTACTGTAACAGAATATAAGACAGCAGTGAGTTAAAATTGCACATATACCTATCAAATAAAATTGCAAGCGTGTATGTTTGAACTCTGTGGGAAAGTTAATATTGCTACTTTGCATTGTATTTTCACCTATGATGTCCTATTAATATGAATTATCATTATAACTACATACATCCTATTATGTTGTCCAGTTTAGCCTATCTTTCCTCTCTCTTGGTTCTGCAAAATTTACTGGTGAAGAGCTATTCTGTAACTCTGCTTCTTGTTAGAGAGACTTAAAAAATATATATGTCATGTTAATTTCCAGATAAGACAGTTCCATTTTGTTAGTGAACTTCTGTAGACAATAAAAAGTCAGCATGATACACGAGCTGATGAAAACATCAGATGTGACAGCAAGCCAGAAGGTAGTTTCCCCGTTTTGGGAGAAAGAATTATGATGTCTCTAATAACCCAGGCTTTTGTAGTACTAGGGGCTGTCAGGCTTCCACCAAAATTTTTATCTTGTGTTTTCTATCTGAATTCCCTTAAGCAAAAGTAAACTCTTCAGCTTATGTCCCACTAACCTACCAACCAGTCAACCAAAGAACCAAAAATTAAACTAAGATAAGAAAGTGATAAAAAGGAAGGGAAGCCCAACACAGGAGTCAGAAATGGGGTCTTTGGTTTGTTGGCCTAGGACAGAAGAAGACCCTACCAGAATGAGCTTGGGAATAAGTAGATGATGAGCAATAATGTCCTCGGAGATATGGTCAGCAGCAGTGATAGAGACAGGAGACATTTGTGTACTAACATGCTGTGTAGCTCAGCCTTGGCCAAATCATTGTTCAGCACTAAGATCTAGAAATCCCTTAGAACATTCCTGTAATTCATCAAAAGGGCAAATTTGTCTAGTAAAGGAATGTTGTTTGGCTGTAGCACTGCTCAAAAGTATTTAAATGTGAATGCTTTTTTAGAGTAGCCTAAACCACTCTTATTTTCTTAAAGCCAGCCCACTATTTGTGTACCTGTGTGGCTCTTGAAAGAATATATCTCTTGAACTTTCAATAGCCTACACCGTTGTTCAGTGGGCATCAAGTAACTTCAAAAATTATTATTATCCCTATTTTACTAATGAGAAAGCAAGCCTGGAGATGCTGAGTAACTTCTTGAACGTTAATGTAGCTAGCATCCAAATGTCTGCCAAAGCCCATCTCTTCACTCTTCGCTCTTCCTCACTCAAAATAATCCCCATACGTAAGACTAGTAGTGAATGACCCTGAATGTTATTCATGACAAGCAGACACATGCACAATGTTTTGAGTTTATGAAAGGCAGGCAGTTTGAAAGAAACAGGCAATAGTTTTTACCCACCCACTTCCACGCCACTATAAACAGCATCGATCAGGCGTTCTAATCCTGTTTTGTCACTGAATAGAAGTGTGAAAGAGCATGCAGATTGTGCCTTGAAAGCGTAGACACCTTTTGAAACTGTGTTGTTCATTTTGTTTTATTTAGAGTAATTTTTAAATGTAGTTTAAGAATGCTTTTCTGTTAACTTCAATTTCACACTTAAGTCCCATGGACAAATGTCTACCCTTCTCCATGTTTTAGCTTGTAAGTGTGCATCGGGTGAGTTCTTTGTGTGTGGGAAAGTATCGCGGAATTATGAGGGGAGCAGCAGAACAAGGGCACTTGACAGTTGCTCTTACTCTAGGATGCAGAATGAGGCATGCTTCCTAACAGGACCTGTGTGGTAGAGTTCCACAGCAAATGCTCTCTTTTATCTTATTTAAGCTCTGTTTAGCTTGCCTCCCTCGTTTGCTCATGGGAATAAGGTTAAGACCTCTGAAGAGGCCGCTCTATCCCAGTGACTTACTCAGGCTCCCTGCTTTTCTTTAAATAGCTTGCACTTGGTTGTGCAAAGTGTTTTGGGGTCATTATCTCCTTGATGGATGAACCCAGGCATAAACAACTGTTTTCTATTTGGATTCTAAAAGTATGATAAAGTTTAATCAGAAAGGACTTTTAAATGTTTTGAATTTATCTGTGAACCAGCACTTGTGGAAAACACCCGAATGCCTGCTAAGGTCATGTGTTTTTTTTTCCTTTAAAAAATTTTCTTTTCTCAAACAGTTCTTCCCCTGTCCTCATAATTTCTTACTGCCTCAAGTTGCCTTCAAATCTCTAACTCCAATCTGAAGGCTGCCTCATCTCTCATTTTCTTGTGTTTCTCTCTTTCTCTCTCTTTTTTTAAATTGTTGTTCAAGTACAGTTTTCTGCCTTTTACTCCCATCCCAGACCACCCCCCTCCAGCCCTCCCCACTTCCCTCCCATTTCCAACCCCCCCCCCCGCCGTTTTGTGT
Source organism: Trachops cirrhosus (assembly GCA_028533065.1). NCBI lineage: Eukaryota > Metazoa > Chordata > Mammalia > Chiroptera > Phyllostomidae > Trachops > Trachops cirrhosus. The sequence goes on along the minus strand of CM052544.1, from coordinate 14,868,524 downwards.
TTTAAAGAAGCCTTGAGTATTTGTGCCTAGTTTTTTCAACAGGTCTGTTTAACAGGCACATGTTTTACTACCTCAACCTCCCTCTAGAGTCCCCTGCGCAAGTTTGAGTCTGAATTTTTTATAATGTTTGGGTTGGATTGTAACTCCATTTCTTTTTTTCCTTTGGTTTGTGAGAGATATGGGTCTCAGGCCTGATGTTCTACCTCCAGATTCTGATCTTAATACTAGATCCTACTTATTGGGACTATTGAGAAAATTATTTTCCTTCTCCAGAGTCATCACTTGCACTTAGCCTATTTTTTTATGGGATTTTTATAGGAAATACCATAATAGCAAGGCATCTATTTCATATTTGTAACTCAAATGATCTCATTCTGGAGTAGGGCATGGGCGTGTTTTGTCAGGTTTCTTGTTCATAGGCACCTGTGAAGTCCCTGTGCACTGGGAACTATAACATCCTGTCTCACGGCATCTATATTCCTCCAGAGTTAACAGCGAGCCTTGACATTGCCAGAATTCCTTGAATGTTTTGGACAAATAACGGGGGGGCGGGGGAGTAAAGGCTTTTCATTTGGTTTTAATTGGACAGTTAAGCACTACCTGAAGCTCTGTGCTGCAACTGGTTTCATTCAGGCTCTAAACAGTTTGTAGGTGGCTGTTCAGAATTCCCAGTCATCATTAGCCAACTGCACGCATGTGGAAACACAGAGGCCATGACCTTCAGATCCACTCCAGAAATACAAACTTGGTCTCTAAGTTTGGAGAGGAAATTCTTTTCTCTCTCCCTAGCCAGGAACTGGGAGTGATGTTTTGCCCAGGTCACACAGACGTCCAAGCTGTCCTGGACAGCAGGGGAAAAAATGGCCTCCTGGGTAATATGTGCGTCATTAAAACTTGACTGTGTCCTTGGTCCAGGGAGCCACAGCTCACGTAAAGTGTGCAGGCCCTTGGAATGTTTTTTTTTTTTCCTTTTATTTTAATTGTTGTTCAAGTACAGTTTTCTGCCTTGGAATGTTTTTAAAGACACAAAACATGAGCCCAAACAATTTGGAAACTATTGATAATTGATGAAATTATTGATGCTTTATGTGTGAGGAGCCAACCAAAAATTGAATTTGGAGGGACAGTGGAGATGTTTCTTATCTGTAAGCTCTGTTTAAAAGCAAAGGTGGTTTTTTATGAGTACATATCAAGAGTCACTAAACTTCCTAACCCTGTGAGCAAGTAAACTTAATCGTATCATTTTTTCCTATAGAAACAATATTTTAGGTGTATAAAATCTAGATTGATGAATGTAATTTGTTCATCAAATCACTGAAGTCTCCAACATAACATAAATGTGCATATACCAGAAGTGACTACTCTGGGTAAAGCGCTAGAGTATTTTACAACCGTTTAAAGAGATAATTGTTAAGACTGTGAGACAGCATGAAAAATTGGCTATAGTAGGGGAAAGAAAAATAGAAAAAATTATTTATACTCTGCTAATTACTAGGTCAAAACCTAATATATGATAATTACTGAAGATATTTTTGTTTGACAGGTAGGTTTCATTACTTGTTGACATTGACGTCTTCTCCTCTGGGCTACAAATTCTTTGAATGAGAAACCATATTTTCCTCTGTCTCCAAAACCAAGATCTAGCACATAATAAAGTCTAATAAGTATTTCTCAGGTAATCTGCGTAATCCATTAAAAGATAACAAATATCTAGTAAAACAACAAAAATGAGTGATGTGAAAGTAATTTAAGAGTATTGAAATTTAACAAGGAGAAATATAGTTCATTTATTCAATAATAAGAATGTTTAAGGATGAATATCTTCATTAAAATTCAGTTACAGGTATAAATTTTTAGGTCTCTCATGTGCAATGAGAAGTCAAGTATGGTAGACTTCGGATTACTTATTATGGAATATAAGGCAAAGCTTTCATGATCTGGCCTGTCCTCTCTCTAACACCAGGCTGACTACACTCTTGTATAAGGTAAGACCTGCACAACTCTGAAACCGAGGGAGAACTCACATTGAAGTCCATGTGAGTAGCACCACTGGAGTTGTACAATGAGCAACCTATGTGGCCGTACTGATGACCCTGGTCAGTTCTCCTCTCTTTCCATCATATCCAGCTATTTCCACATCATGTGTAAATGCACTTTGGTGCGTGTTCCCTTTGCCTGAAACATCATCTGTACTCCATTTAGTAATAAATTCTGGTATGTATTAGGTACTTACTATGTACAGAAATTATGCTAAGAGATTTACATAGGTTTTGGCAGTGTTTTTCCAATTGTTGTACTTATTATCTTCATTTTTATAGGTATAAGGGACAAGGAACTTGTCCACATCTTCACAACTATGAAATAGCAGACATGGGATATAAATTCAGGTTGGCTTTGTTCTAAAGCCTGGTTATTCAGTCTCATCCATCACCTGTGCTGTCTCTGCACTCTTCCTTGTCTTTCAAAACTCAGTGGATTATTAGCACCAGCCTTCAAAGCTTTATCTTTCTCTCTATCCCTGCTCAGGCTGACTTAGATATCCCTCTTCTATATCTCTTAATAAAACTCTGTTCTCTCCAAAGTTTAGCCAGCTCTTAACAATCTGGATATAATCAGTGATTTTTCTCTTTCATGTTCCTCTTAAACCATAGCCTTATCGAGAGCAAGAATTATATACTTCTTCAGATTGAAAAAAATGACTGTATCTTGTTCATTTCTTGTTCACTTGTGCTTGCACATGCTTGACACATGAAGTATTTATCCAATGGATGTCTGGACAAATAATGTAATGAATGACTTAACCACATCTTAGGTTCTCAGTACCTGGATGTAGCACCAAAAAATCATCATGTGTATGATTTGGGCTGTGATTAGGAACCAGAATAAAATTGTAGCCATTTATCACCCAGCTGGAGAAAGCACACGTTCTTGTTAAAAACATTTGGAGTTAGGGTTCTTTTGCAGATTCTTTGCCTTTTTAAAAAACAGTACTTTAACCGTGTCCCTTAATTGCTTAAAACCTGTTTGTGATTTGTTATGCTATTCCTTATCAAGTCTGAATCCTTCAATGTGGTATTAAAAATCCACTGTCGACTCACAGTATTTTTTTATTCTGTTTCAACATGTACCTTTACCACTAAACAGGCAGTTACTTCACTCTCCTAACATACCATGCACATACCACCCCTGGGTCTTTACTCAACCCATCCCCACCTCCCAGAAGACCATTCTCTATAGACTTCTTCTATATAAACCAGACTTAAACTATGGAGTAACTTCAAATTCTACTTAGCCAGTGCAAGCTTCCCTATCTACATGAGCTCTTGGTATAAAGTCTTTTTTCTATGAATTCTTATTGCCTCTGTCAGATAATTCACCACCTAGTGATGTTGTTGACTATTTCCAGCAATGGATTAGTTGTACTAGCATGGTTTTCCCTGCAAAACCATTAACAGACACCATGCATTCCTCTTGTTTAAAACCACAAAGTATCGGGGTCCCACTATGTGCTAGGGGACTATGCTTCCTAATTACAAACATCTTATCAGGAATACATGATAAGTTTTCCTTAGGTTAACGACAAAGGAGAAAATCTTTCAATAGAGAATTGATTAAAATCAACATTGGTTTCTAAAAATATGTTTGATTCTCAAACTTAACAGTGATTCTAATAATTCATTGTTGTATTTGAACAGATGACAGCATACAACTAGTTCTGTGCTTGGGTGTGTTGTGTGACTTTAATATTTAGCACATAGCATATGTGGGGAACAGATTTTCTCTCGTCTGATAGTCGGCGCCTCTGTGAGTCTCCGTGTTTGGCCTCTGAACTGCTCCATGTTAAAAGTTCTCAAACCTATATCTAGCCCAATGCTTTGCCAATGTCTGTGGTTACTTATAAACAGAAACCTGGAAAAAGAGTTTGAATTGTAGGCTTAAAAAAAATGGAAGCTATGGGCTCTACTCATAGGACCATCATATATAAAGAATAACATCCTTTTTGCCTTTATTAGGAGGATATTGCACAATCATTTCCATTTATAAGAATAATAGCAAAGTGGGATTTTCATGTCATGACTTAAAAGTTGAGGGTTCCACGGTGTCTTAGGAAAGAATGAAAACACATGTGTCACAAGACTGACTGAAAACAGAAATTTCATATCTGTTCATGTTCTGAGTCACTTTGGTGACATTTTGCTCCTGAATTTGAAATTCCTTGAACAGCAAACATTGGAGAGTAGAAGGTGAGCTTTTCCAATAACATTTGCTTTGCATTTACTTACAATGAAAGGTCCACTGTTGTGGTACAAATATATATATATTGCAGAAACATTAGCAAACCATTCCCTTTCCTTATAATTCCTCACTATTCATTCAAGGAAAGAAAGAAATGGGAAAGTCTACTCCATGGAACAGTTATCTTCCCCATCTCTCAACAGATAGTCATCAGAATCATTTAGCAAGTAGAGACTTGTTCTGTCATTTTTATGTTATGCTGGTTAGTAAATAAGTGCATCCCATATTTCTAAGTTTTGGATATGAGCATTTGAAAAGGACAAAAAAGTAATTTATTCTTTAGCTGCAGCATGTGATGAGTGTAATAAGCAAATTTTGATTCTCTTGGCATTATCTTTTCAATTAAATTATCTACAAACTATAAATACTGCATGAATCCTTCTTAAATTTAATGATTACAATCTATGAGAATGTCCACAAGTATCCTGTAATAAGTAACTTAAATAGTCTTAAAACTTTAAGATTTGCTATCAAGATATTAATGTAATTGCACTTATTTATATTTTCTACTTGATATGTGGCACAGCCTGTTTTATTGTTTCCTTTTTCACCGAGAAACTGGCCCAAAGACTTGAGAATTAACACCAAGGGCCTTACAGGGAAATAAAAACTAGAACCAATAAAGCAAAACCCAAAGCAGTGGAGGGGAGCGCTCTAGTCCTGCCTGTTCCTCGTAGATCTGTCTTGGACAAAGGCTGTCTAATGTTTCCAATTCTATGGCGTGTGAATAATACTGTGTGCACTGGGCTTCCACCTTTGGCATTTGGAATGCATATGTATGAGCTGAAGAGTGTTCTGACAATCCATCTTTTCTTTACAGTCTTTGCAGCCATTCCAAAAGTCCTTAGCTGGAGGATATATTTGGAAAGTGCTGCCTTTCTGCTCTCCACTCATTCAGGTAACCATTCCCCAGCTGCTAAGGTTCCACTTGAGAGGGAACTCGCTATTACCGTTTGTGCTGTGTGTCATAAAGGGGCCCTATTATTTTCAGCCAGACCCCTCAGCAGCATTTCCAAAGGAGCAGCTCGAGATTTGATTATACGTGTCTCTCTCTCCTTTCTCGAACACATCCTTTCACATTTGACATTTACACTGGTTGCGGATTTTTATGTAACTCGTTAGAGAGCAGTCTGAACCTTAAAAAGGTGTTAGTCTTCCTAGAACCCCCGGGCAAAGGAAAGTCTTTTATTGGACTTAAATGTTTTGAGTTGAAAGCTGTACTTGTCTGATTGGAAAGTGTTTCGGGGAACAGATTTTGTTATTTTTCTAAGCTAGGCTGCAGGAATTGAGCTGGAGATATCACTGACCAAAAGGAATTTTTTTTTTCCTCAAAGAGCTGAGAACCAAAGGAAATGACTCCAGTGTTTAAAATCCTTTTATTTCCTCTGCGGACGATATCTGTGCAGCTGAGAGGAATCATTCCAGTTGGCCCCCACCCAGACTTTATGGGAACTGAGATTAGGAAGTTGTACGGTCAAAATAGTCGTCGTACAAATTGCTTCCAGTCTAAAAACCTCAGAGTTCTTGACAAAGCCATGATTTCTTACACTTGACTTTTTGTTTTTAACATGGGTGACTGATCTATCACTCATTAATTACCCCGCCAAGATTTCTTCAGTTCGTTTAGTAACTCCTAGACATATATTTTTTCCATTTCTCATGGTGAGGGGAGGAGGCAGAGTGTTTGAGAGAAGCATGCAACAGGGTGCCTATAAAACTCCTCTTTGTGAGACACCACATTTCACCCACTTCCGTCACCTTCCATTTGAAATAAAATATTGCTGCGCCCCAGTGAAGCTCATAAAAATGTGTTTTCTTCCTTTCCTAATTTCATTCTACACTTTTCTTCTTGCCTTGCTTTTTCAAATCTGAGCAGCATGAAATGCTGGATGTGGCTTCAGACTCAACACCCATAACTTCCTCTGACACGATCATGCTGGGGGGTGGGGGGAAGAGAATGGTGCTCATCACTCTCTAAAGTGCTCAGACCCTGGGCTTCCCTCCCCAGTCCTCAGGATCTTACTTTTTGTGTTTCTCGTGCCTAGCTTAGAGACTGACTTGTTTAGAGGCCTTCACGCGTACTTCAACAATGCAATAGGCCAAAATGGGTAGCATATGATGGTATCAGATGCTTTGAATAGGTAAGAGAGGGATTTATATGCCAGAATTATTCTATGAATTAAAAATTGTGCTGAGGAGGTAGCAACAGTCACAACTCCATGTTCTGAAAAATATTTAAATTTTTCCTATTCTTATTTACTTCATGGGAAGTTATGCAGCAGAAGGCTCTCTTGCCATGACTGACTTTTTTTTCTATACCAACAATGCTACTCAGACTCCCATGGAGGTAATTGCTCCTCTATCTCAACATTGTTTTTCCTCAGAAGTCTTCATATTTGATGGGGACTATTAGTAGTTGTCTTATTTAACACATATAACGCATTAAAATGAACATTCAGGCTGACATTTAATACTGAGTGGGATTTACACATACTCGTTGCTCAGTCTAATTTGTTGGGTCCGACATTTGTCAAATGTGTCTTTTTGGCTGGTCCTGTGCTTGGCACTGAGAATAAGAAATAGGGAAGATAAATCGCCTATACCCAAGTACTCAGAGAGTAGGAGGGGCACACACTATATGTGTACAACTAAAAATAATAGGAGCATAATAGCTAATAGTAACATCTGATGTCCAGTGAGCAGTTAATACATGTCCGATCTTCTAATGACTCCCCATGACTTAACTCATCTAAATCTCCCAGTGGCTCTGTGAGGTAGATGTTAAGGTTATTCACATTTCACAGATGAGGACACCCAGACTCTGTTTTCAAGATCATTCGGCCTCCAAACCTCAGAGCCTGAGTCCAGGCAGTTCCCAATTATAAGCTCTTAACAGCTATGCAGTAGTGATACAAATACAGTGCTTTTCATCAACAATGAAGAACTGATTACATTTTCTCTGCGTTTGGAGAAAGCACAGATGAAACTGTTGGGGAGGAGGTGATATTTGAACTTGATTCTAAAGCATGAATGGAAGTTTATCTAGCAGAGGTGGCAGAGAAAGACTGACCTGGAGAACATGGCTGTGGCAGAAGGCTGCAGAAGCGCATGGCATTTTTCTGATGGCTTGAAAGTCGAGTGCTTGTGTGTATGGGAGCTGCAAGTGATATAACCTGACGTGCAAGCTCAATTCTTACTGTGAAGTGTGTTGTGTAAAAGTCAGAGCAAAGAGCGTATCACAAAGGCAATGGGAACCAAGGAGAGATGGATAGGCAGAGGAAAATAATGCGGTTAGAGCTGTGTTTTAGAAAGTCAGTTGTAGCAAAGGAATTGGAAATGACAGAGGAGAAGGTAAGCTAGGTGCAGGAGACAGGCTAGGAGAACGGACCTGTTCCCTTGCCTTCCTCTGTTAGTGTGACGGGGAAGAACGGAGGCCGAAGGAAGGTAGGTAATGCCGAGCCAATAAGGCGACTCCGCCAGTGGAAAGTTAGCACTTACCTATCCTTAAATACTGTTTATCAAATTCAGAGCAGACGTATGTACCAGGCACACGTTAATATAAAAGATTGTTCTCTAAAAATTTTTTTTTGCTGTCTCTCAGTACTGAAACTGCCTGTTTCTTTTTGATTTCCAAGATGCATGCTGCGTCTCCTCATGGCATTCCATTATGACCCACCTGTGTTTCATTCTATGAGTGAGGTTGACAAATCTTACATTGTACACATCTGAATTTGGAAGGAATCATAGTGTATTCCCTATGAAGGTCAAGGTTCTTGTCAAAATGAATATTAACTCTTCCATCTGCTTGTAACGTGCTTTCCGCAGAAAGACCCCGGGGTCACTGCTGACTCTGTGCGGGTCTCTGCTCAAATGTCATCTCTCCAAGAGTCCCCTCCATGGCAGTGTTATCTAAGACAGCACCCTGTCACTTCCTCACCCTTCCCCCACTTTATTACTTTTTTCATAACGCAGACGTTCTATTTCATTCTATTCCATTCCATCCTTTGTTGTACTAAACCTTTGGAACTGTGTTAAGTAGTATATATTATTGTCTGCCTTCCCACCTAGCATAAAGTTCCTGGTGGTACAAATGTTCGCTGCAGTTTCCTCAGAACCTAGAATAATGTCTAGATCACGGGTAGGTGTTGTGATCCTGTGATTTTCTGATACTTCCTAGTTATGTCTTATTGCTTCTGTGACTTGATACTTTGTTATTAACTAAAAAAAAAACAGTCACGTTTTTATTGGTCTTCCCTATTTTGGAAGTCAGCAAAACTTAACTTCCGGATCTCTGCTCCTTTAGTCCCTCCTGGCGGTCTGCTGCGAGGACTTCCCTGGACGGTCAGTGCTGGGGATACAGCGGTGATCCAGAAAGCCGGAACTCCAGCCCTCAGCGGGCTTGCATTTCTAAAAGCAATCTCACTCTTAATGACTTTAAGTTTCCTTTTTGAATTGAAATGCCAGAAAATCGAGCTCATTATGTATAAATCTGTGCTGAGAAATGTGTTTGCTTCTTTTGAACAGAATCAACAAAATATAAAGCACTGCATGGCCCCTGTTCTCAGTTCTTTACGTGAATTAACTCATCTATCCTGTAACACCTATGTGTTTATTATCTCTGATTTTCAGAGGAGGAAACTGAGGCAAGGAGAGGCATATGACCAACAAATGTCAGAACCAGAATTTGAATCCTGATAGGCTAGGTCTGGAACTTTTTAACAACTCAGATATATGAGGTTGATGCCACCAATCTTGTGTATTTAACCAAACTTAACTATTGTTGACCTCATTGAAAGTTTAAGATCACGATTTATTTAATCTGGTTTGGGTGTGTAGTCAATTTGAAATGTTCTTTATCTCCATTTTAGCATGGCCCAGTCTAATCCATTGTACAAGACTCAGCTTGCTTTATAGCATTTTATGATGAGAGTCCAGTCAGGAAAACAGAAATGCCTCTAGGCGGTTCATAAGCAGGGGTTGTTTCCGTGGAGATGGGAGAGCTCTGAAGCTAAACATAGCCTAGAGGGGCAACCCAGAGGTGAAGACAGCAGCCTCTGCTAACACATCTAGGTCTGGAGTGGGAGGAGGAGGAGGTGGAGTTATAGGAAACTGCTAGCACGGTAGGTCTAGACAAAGGTGGAAGATGGGGTTTCCCTAACCCAGAAGTTGGAGCCATTCAGTGAAAGCAAGAACTACAGAAAGGGTGTCTAGTAGGAGCTTGAACCAGGAGGAGACACTGTAGGAGAAAGAAATACATTGCCTTTTCTTCTTCAAGCTTTTATATTCTTCTGCCATGACCTTCCATTGGCTAAGCCCACTGAAATCCATTTGGCACAGAATCTGGGAAATGTAGTCCCCAAGGATGCACAGCAGAAGAATGGCTCTACCGGCCAACAGATTACTAACCAGCACATATGAGGGTTCCTCTGTTTTCAGAACTTCCACACCCCGCCCTTAGTACCTCTCCTCTTTTAGACACCACAGATGTTACAACAGTGCTGGGTCACTGTCACTGCTCACTGACCTCGCTGTGTTCCAGCACTGTTGTGTGCAGTCCATACAGTCAGTCCGTTGATGTTCAGGAGGGCCCTGTGAAGTAAGTGAGATTATTGTCCCACTTCCCAGTTGGGGAGACGATGGCATGGTAATTCCTCTAACACCTTGAGTAAATTCAAATCCAGGCTGTCCAGCCCCAAGGTCCATTCTCCTAACCACCACACTCCTCTGCTTCTCAAGATCTCTGCCTTTCTAATTCTTTGAGTGTCTAGTACAGGGCACTGCATGTAGCAGCTGGTCCTAAACACTCCTTTGGAAAAAAAGTTTTTTTTTCTAATTTTAATATTATGTGATCACTTAGTATTTTTAAACTAATATAACCACTTAGGTTTGTTTGTCTTATCATTTGTCAAATGTTTTTCTTTCTTTTTTATGTTTCAATTGTCTTATCGCCCATAGTCTGACTTCTATTTGAATGCATGTTCAACTCCATAGCTGAATATTACATTTTTTGGAAGGCAACATTCTTAGGATTAAATATATACGAATGTCTTCTTAGATGTCTCCAATATTACCAAGGAAACTGTCCTTGACTCTACGTTTTCAGAGAGAAAATCAGTTTGATTCCTGGAAAGTTAACTTCAGTGAGGCAAATTATGTTATAGTTGCTACTTTCTGCTATCAGTCTACCACTGATGGCTTATCACACTTAAGAATTTTTGCATATGCGATCTCCTGGAGTGCCCACAACTAGCCTGCAAGCATTCTGATAAAATTTTCCAATGTATTTCTTTTGTAGCAGTTTGTGTTACCTATTCTTTTTCAACTATTTTCATGTCCAATTTCAATAAGAGGAAACTCAGGCTCATGTGCCACAGCCAGTTAGTGGCAGACAGGGGATTTGAACTTGTATCTGTCTGGCTCTAAAACTTACAAAGGTTTCAGTGAAACTCAGCACCTTACAGTACAAAGGTGATGCTCCTTTAAAATACATGTGCTGTACACTGACTTTATGAAACATTTTAGCCTGGAACTATGAGAGGCTCTCTTTAAATTCTTAAGAATGACCTCTTGTGACCACAAAGAGCAGAGGAAAGAATCTGAAGAATAAGTTTATTTTAGTGAGCAAAACATTAATAAACATATTTTAAATGTAGTTGCAAAGTACATTTAATTAAGGAATTCATATTCCCCTCTTGCATTTTGGCTTTTCCTCCATTTTGGGTTTCTGTATAGCGCTGTATTGAGGGGACTGCAACTTTAGAAAGTACTTTTTAAAAAGCCCACAGTTAGCCTGTGAGTTCATTTTTATTCTGGCTGTGGCCTCAAGAACCGAGTTTGCCTAGGATCTGTATCAAAATAAAATCCAGAGAGGCATTCCTAAACTTGGACCTTTTGTCCAGGCTCACTTCCTGTTGACCGAGTGACAGCCCAAACAGCTTGGCCTCTGGTCAAGCTGTTTGCACAGAATAAGGAGCAGCTGATTAAAAGTAGCATGAGATGCAACCAAAATGCCAATTCTCTTTCCGTTTTGGGTTTGCTCTCGAGTCCAAAGGTCAAAAGGAAGACAGAGCAGCTTAGTGTATTGGTTTGTAATTCCACTCCCACTATGGCTCAGTGATACAACATATTCCGATCCTTGTCTCATCGTGGAGTTCTTCAATCTTCAATCTTTGTCCCCTAAACACTGGCTTGTGTGAACATGCTATTAGCCGGCAGGGTCCAATTTCAGTATCAGCGGTTACATTTGGTTTCAAGCTCCTCACAGTTGTCTGTGCTGGGTATGAATCTGGTACTGCTGCCAATTTTCTTGGAGGGCATTTTAGTATCATTATCCCAGTGCTTATGCTATTATCTCTGAAGTGTTGTTTTCCACCTATTTTCTGCCTCTAAAAAGACAGGGTGAAACGTTTAGCTATTTTATCAATGAAATTTGAGTGTGCAGTGTAGCTAACTCTTGACTTGTGATTTTCTTTCTTTCGCTCCCTGGCTGAGGAAATACTCACTATTGACGGCGAGGAGGCACCTTAAGGATCACCTGGTCCCTTGCTACTGAGTTGTGTTGCACAGAGGAGCAACAAGGGCATCACCCGGGAGCTTACTAGAAATACTCCATCTGAGGCCCTCCCAAACCTGTAGGTCAGAATCTGCATTTCAGCAGAACCCCAGCATTTCATGTGCAAGTTCAAGTGTGAAGAGCAGCGAGCTGGCCCAGGTTTGCAACTACAAATGAAGTTCTGAGAGGAGTTTTCCAGATGTTTTTTGAATACTTAATAGGGATGTCACTTTGCAAAACTTGGATAGCTGAACTCTGACTCCTTATAATTCCCACACTTAGAACTTTATTCTTCTCTTTAGCAAACAATATAGGTCTAATGTGGCCTTTCTAATATCTGAAGATAGCTAACATGGTCCCAAACCCATTCTACCCATCCCTCCCTTCCTCTCTCCCTTTCCCTGTCTCTCTCTTGCTTTTTCTGTCTCTCATCCCCTCTCTTTCATACTCTCCCATCTCTCCTCCCCTTATCTCTTTCCATGCTAAGTATTTTTTTCTGCCATCCCTTCCTTACCTTGCTTGGTTTCCAATTTTTTTTAACAATAATGATTACTATTTTACTAATGAACTCTAGTTGTCAGGTTGCTCTCAGCATGGGATGTCTAAAATGGTATATAGTATCTCATTAGATGTTTTAATAGGCATATTTTATCATATGTGTTTGTAGAGAAGTACAGGGGATTTTTTAGAACGATAAAACCAAAACAGAGCTGCAGCTGCTGACTGAAGAATTTAAAGGCATCTTCCTGGAAGCCACCTGGTCACCATGCACAGGAGGATCCAACGAGTGACATCATTATTTCACATGGTCATCAATAGGTTGAGTAGAAAAAAAGATGGGAAGTATCTACTTAAATGAGAACTATGCTAGGTAATACTAATGCAGCAGTATGAAAATGTATTATCATAACAATACTTTTCACTTCCTTAGCCACACTCCTAACTTGAGTGAAAACCAAATTTTGGGGTAAGCAAATACTTATGAAAATTACAAGCATTAAAAAGTCATGAAGATGCAATTGATAACATTCCTTGAGGTTCAGGGACAGTCCAAATGATCGACATCCTACATAGCTTAGGCACCTAAATAATGTATTATTGCAGTTGGTAAAAACCTAATATCATTTAAACAATTAAAGTCCTAGTGCAGGATTTAGAACTCTTTTCAAATTGAGTGTAGTGTCCTGTCATGGGTAAATAAGTAGCAGATTAGAGAAGAGTTGGCCTGAACTCAGATATTTGCAGTGAATCTGGGTCTGAAATTGGGTCCAGCTCAGTCAACACCTCCCAGGTTACTACAGAATAAGCATGTGTGAGGAGTATCATAATTTCTAGCTAGAATCTGCTCCTAATTTTCATGTTTTGCATAAATCAGCTGTCCAGAAGTCCTAAGATTGTACCACCTTTACTCTTGGTTCTTATTTGACATAATGTCACTCAAAGAAGTAGCCATTGATGACATTTCTGTGATTTAATATAGAGACACTGCCTGATTTACAACTAGAACCTCCACATAGAAATACCAAGTATGATCTTTCTGTTAAATTTTAGTGTCTTCCTTTTTTTCCCTTAAATGCTTCAGCACTGATAATTGTCTCAATCATCATTGCAAAGAGGGACAAATGGATCAGAAGTTCTTTAAAAAATACTAAACATTTCTGAAACTTTCCAAAATGAAATAATTTTAGCAAACAACTTTATCTTAAGTGGCATATATTATATACTATATATTCTAAAAATTTTTGCAAACCACGGTAACACACAGTAATCAAGTATCTGTGATACATAAGAGGTTAATCACTTACACTACTCCCAGACCTCAAGGATGTTATCAATTGCATTTTCATGATCTTGTTATACTTCTAATTTTTATAAGCATTTTATGCTTACTATATAGTTTGTTTCCCAATTCTAGTGTCTTTTGGTTTAGAGATACAAACCACACTTATAATGGGATACTATATTGAAAATGTCTGAAAACTTTGAGAAATTCCTCTCTAAAAAGAGTTCTGGTGGTAGAATAGTCATTTGCTCTTTTATTGTCTGAAAAAATAAAAAAAATAGATTTTGGCATTGATTTGCTACTCATAATTTTAAGACTGACAGTGAGAGTAAAAAAGAATGAGGTTATGGGACTGTATTGATTGATCTAAAGCAATCCTGTAGCCCAGCATATGTGTGCTTTGAGATAGACGATTCTGAAGGCACGGGAGAACTACAGCCTTTCTCCTACGTAGAATCTAATCTTTCAAATAATGACTGTAATTGCCAGAAGTAACACAAGTGGAAGTTACGACTCTATGGGCAAGCTGCGAAATTTGTAGGGAGAAAAAAGAAAGCAGATGACCATTACTTTGCATACATCTGTTTTTTTATTAATTCACAACATTTTGGGGTTTTTTTGAAAATGTAAGAAGTCATGAATAACATCTCATAATTTTTAGCTGCCTTATTTAGTATAAATCCAATAAAGAACTTTCTGCTATGAAGAGAGAATTAACCGGAATCCAGAATATACAGAGAGTGCATACATCCCATAGACATTTTGAATTTGAGATATAGCATACAATGAATCATTTTCAAGTTGTTCATATAGGCCATTCTGCTAGGGAACATTAGTAAAACATCATAATTACTACATGTGTGGGTGCTTCAATGAGGTCCAAGGATTAATTCCCTAATTGCATTTTTATCAAAGAATAGAAATTAAAAGTTGTTTTTTCTATTTTGTGGTCTAGAAGTACAACTCATAAATAATGTCATTGTGAAATTATGAGATTTTTTTGAGTAAATGGGATCTATGGCAGTGTTTATAAAATTCCATTAGCGTTTTGTAAATGCAGATGTGTAATCACTGGAAAAGAGGAAAACATATGAAATAACTGACATGCTACAGGATGGATAGAGAATGGATTCCACTTACCAACACTGAGGGTAGGGTGCATGACATGTTTTATTAACTAACAAATATTTTTTCATCGCAACATGTTTCATTGCTTCAGACATTTCCTCATTCCTTGCTCGCTTTCCCCTGCCCTCCACTCTTGTAACATGGTCTTTCATCTCAAAAATCATCTTTTTCTTAAAAGTCATCCAGGATGACCCTGTTTTGTACTAAGATCCAGTACCTTTACCCTCTTACTGCAAGTTTAAGTTTTTGTGTCCTCGCAAAAGTTTTTCAGAACTCCCAAGTTTAAGTTCATTCTCAGAAACAAATAAAAACTCCGTCTTTTATAAAATGTATAATAAATGTTCTTATAGAAATGAATCAACACAAAAATCATTCTGACGACAGCTAACAGAGCACATCGTAAACTTCCCAGAAGAATCAAATAACATAGACCAAATTCAGAACTGAAAAATTTTCACCCCAATATTTGGATCCCTTAAACTACTAGTCCAAAAAGAAAATTCACAATGATAAAATTGGATATGAACTACGAAAAAAGAGACAACTTGTAAAATTTGCATAGAAAGTAACATACAGAAAATAATTTCAGTCAAGTTAAAATTAAAATATTTTGACGCTATGTATAGAAAATTAATATGGAAAATAAGTTGGCTAAATGCAGTTACTATTGGAAAATACCTCATGAAAACTTTTTAATGGTCTGATCTAAATGATTTTATCCATAACCTTGAAATAAAAACATCTTATTGGTCAAAAATTGGAGTCTAAACAGTGAGATGAGAATACTCTTTATTCTCAAGATCTTAAAGCTTATTCCTCCTAGGGCTACTAGTTTGTTTGTTTTTTTTTTTTTTTTTCAGAACTCCAAGTTTAAATTGGAGAATTTAGCAAAATGAAAATGTAGCCATGCCATCTTCCTGAGGGGTGGAGGCTGAGTATTTTGTGTCCAGTACCCAGGGAATGATGGTCCGTTCTCCTACTACTCAAAGTATGGTCTGCAAAACTAAACATCAGTATCACCTGGGGCTAGCCAGAAAGGTATAATCTTAGCCTAAAATCCAACCTATGGAGTCAGAATCTGCATTTGAACAAGATCCCTAGATGATGCGCATGCGCATTAGAACCTGACAAGCACTGCTCTGTCTAATGCTGCATAGGACAGGCGTCAGCCCTACCTTTTACCTGGGTTGTGTTCATTTCAGTTTATGTAAACTACAGACTGCATGATGATACCCCCGCCTTTCTGCCTGTACAAAGGAATACATCTTTTGTTCCTCATTTGTTCTCTTTTCCACTTCATTTGTGAGGTGACATGAATAATGTAATTTGAAAAGAAAACCTTGCGATCTGCTTCAGAGCAGAATTTTGTAGCTAGGATATTTATAGAATAAGAAATGCCGATATTCTACATGGTGGCTTCTGATGTTTTTTGTTACTAATAAGCACCCTTGCCTTGGTGTTTGAGCTTCTCAAGTGTTGTTGTTGAGGCAGCGAGGAAATCGAACCTCTGTGCTCGTGCGGGATGTTGGCCTGGTAGTGAATATGATGCTAATCCTCTATCCCGCTCAGCACTGATCATATTTGGACACAAACTTTAGGAACAAAAATAGATCTTGGACTACTAAAGTCTAAACTACACTTGGCTAGCTCCTTTGGGGATCATGGTAAGCTGTCTGGAGTCACGTAGCAATTCCCTAGTATTTTCCCTCTTTTCCACTACTAGTACATTCTTCTGGAAGCCTGGTCAACTAACTATTTCAGTCTTCAGTCTGTTTATGTTGTTCCTTGGAATAAGAGAAGGAGTACCATTCTGCGTCTTAGGAGGCCTGAATTAGTGCAATACCTGCTAATAGATGTACTTTTAATTCTTAGTTTTCATTTTCCTCCTCTACAACAGAGGACTGGACTAAAAGACAATGTACACAAGCCACAAATATAGTTCCGCGGATCTACTACTATTCATGGTGCTTCTCAGGTTGGTATGGCTTAAAACAAGGGTCCCCCGGAACACCAGGATTTGATCCAGATGCCGTAAGTGCAATTCTGGGGTGGGGGGAGTTGAGTGAATGGGGGTCCAGACTCCCTGCTTCCAGCACTGGGGCCTCTATTGTACATACTATGGTTCTTCATAAAATTTTCATTGAGAAAAATTATAAGCTCTTATGAAATAAGTGTGAGACCTGATTCTCTAAGAAACTAAAAAAAAAAGTTGATAGTGCAAAACACATCAAAATCACTCTAACTGGAAGCAGTAAAGCACATGTATGCGTATGGCCTTCTGGTCTTCACTTTGTGCAGCTGCAAAAGTCAGTGAAGCCTGACTCCAAAATATGTTTTGCGTGAATTAAGCCACTGGATAACCTAAACAAAACTACTTTCTGATTTTTGAGGTTTCCAGTTAGAGTATATTTTAAAAATTACTGCTTCAGAGGCTTCTGATGATTAATCTTCTCTCAGGTGTTTTTTTTTCTTACTTTGCATTTTTAAATGGCTATGTTTTGTGACGATTCATTATGAAGTCATCACAGACCAGAAACATTTAGACCCATGTGGTTGGATTCAATATCCTCATGCCAATTTCATTTTAATGCTGTTATCTTTCACTACTATTATCTCTTAAATACTCTCTTTGGAGTTTATACTTCTGATCAATTCTTGCTATGGAGATTCAGAAAATCTGTTTCTAATCTGTTTGTGCTGCCAAGCATTAAATACCCTATGATAAAAAGCCAAGCAAGTATTTACCAAGTTTCTTGATCAACATTATGTGTTATTCCTTAAGTTACCCCTAAATGTGTTGTATTTTCATGTTCACTTTATTTTTTTAATAAAAGTGCCACATAATCTTTAAATATTTTAATGGAATAACATGACATACTGTTTTGTTTTGTTTTATTTGTTTCTCCCCCGACCCCAGCCATCCCCACATCCCACCCTCGATCCTACCCCCTTCATTTTATTGATGGAAATGGAAATGCGAGGGCAATCGAACATCACAGCTCAAATTCAGAGACCAAACTGATGTCCTTGGGAGTTCATGAGTTTAGTTCCCTATTTATCCTCCTGTGTTATGTCCCATCTTCACATAGTATCACCTGCCACCTGGAGAGACATCAAATGTTTCTGAATGACGGAGTTTTCTCTCTTCTCAGCAGTCTGGGGACACAGGTCACATTCCAGCCACATACTGAGCAAGGCTTTACCACCAAGCACATTCTGTTAGGAAACTCAATCAGTTATCCTTGAACGAGAAATCTGGAGTTTCTGCCGTCAGAAAGGGCAGACTGGCTGGGTACCCGTGCTTCTGAAACTGAGCATCTGAGAAGTGTCCCTCTTCTTACATTTGTCTCGATGAGTGAAGCAAGGACACAGGTTCCCTCACTCTTCTAACAAATCTTTCATTCTGTAATTAAATAAAAATTTATAGTCTGTAATAAGGAAAATGATTAAAATGCTTTCTTTCTTATAGACATGTCATAGGTGGGAGATAATCCCTATCTGTTCAATGTGAGGAAGTTATTTCTAAATCCTGTGCACCTTAAGTTACCTTTAAGAGATTTAAGATGGCCAATTTCGGGTGTCTGGATTTGGTTGGAGTTAGTTTAACCTCTTGGATCATGAAGATGTTTAGCAGTGGGCATTTAGAAGAGTTTATTTCAAATATTTGAGATGGTGACAAATTAATTATACTTCGAACAAACCTCGATTATCCATCAACCTTCAACCACAGTTCCACAGCTTTCAGCAGCACAGCTGACGTATTCTCCACTCATACCGTGTGTCATTGCACAAACTTGGTAAAGAACTTTAAACGTAACACGTTAATTAGTTAAAAGGCGTTTTTGATGAGAGGGATTATTGATTAAGTGGAAGTATTTGAAGAAACGAAAGCCCAGCACAAATTGAGAAAATAAAAATCCAGTCACCATTATGATATGTGTTGGCAGCTGCTGTTATGCTACTGCCAAACTAAATATCAAAGGTGTATTTTGTTCCCATGAATAAAACTGACTGCAAATAATGAAGCAATTTAGCACATAACATATAAGATCATTTACCTAGTGTTGCTCTAGTAAGGACATTCCATTGTCAGACAGAGGGGTTCATATAATTTAGCTAAATTTCCTTAGGGGTTTTCAGAGCAATTCTGAATTAAAGCAATAAAAAAGATCCTCTTAGCACAGATTGGTGTGTTAGAGATGGTGATAACTATATCATGATAACATACAAAGATTTTACCAATGTCACTTAGTGATTTGTTTTCATTGTGACCGTTTGCATGAGATGGTAAATGCATCATTTGGTAATCTCTTTTGCTAAATGATAGAGATCACTTCCATTAAGTTTTTCATTATATGTCACTGCTCAAATTCTTTGGCTATAGTTAAACAAGAGCTAATTGCCATCTCTAGTAAGTTTATTTTTCCCTTTGTATGTGCAATTCTCCTGATTAACTTTTTCTACCCTCTTGAGAGCTCTAAAGATTCAGGATATTGGAATTTTCTCAAACCTGGAGTCCTCAGAGCTGGAGTTTGGCAAAACCTAGTCTACATCACAGTCTCTTCCACAAACTTTCCCTGGACGCTTGAGTCATAAAGAATTTGTGAGATGCATAATACAAGATGTTTATCTAATAAGACATTTAAGTATGAGATCAATGGTTGATGTCATTGCTCTCTTTTTATTGGTATAAATAGCAGTGGAATTGGAAGTGATCAAGAGGTATTCAGTTTGGTGGGTCTGGACTGTATGACTCATCTCATCAGCCAATTTAATATTTGAGCAATAATTCTATTACAGTTCTTTTCCTCCTTCTAGTAGAGTGATTTACTTCGGGCCTATATGGAGTCTGTTGGTTGGATGTGTCGGCAGCATTGGATTAGTTATGTGTGAGAACAAGCAACAGATAGTTGTCCAAATAGTCATTAAAGTATACTAGCCTTATTCATCTTTAGTTCTCATCTGAAGCTCCGAATCTTTACAAAATTAGCTGGACATATGTAGTGCTGCCAAGGAATGGCCTCGGAACCTCATGAAAGTAGCATTGTGGGTAATCTCAAATTTCTCTCTGATTTGTATTGCTTTCCCAAATAGAGAATACCCGAGAAAGACAATGCCAAGAATCTCTTGGTAAGCATGAATGCGCTACACATTCATAGTAGGAGGCACTCTTCAATGGTAATCTAACTCACTGGAAGCTTAGGTGTTTAAGGGAAAGATCTCTTGCGTTGTGTGTGTGTGTGTGTGTTTTAATAACCAAGTGATGCCAGCATTCATTACGTGCTAGATCAGCATACTTTACTTTTTTAAAACTGGCAAAAAAAAAAAAAGAAAAGAATTGATTCCAGGGTTACTGAATGATTGTTAAGATTCCTGCTCTTTACCTCCCTCCCACGTGTCGTGTCTGTTCTGTTGCAGTTGTGTGCTCTGCTCCGATAGTTACTGATTTGGAACATATGCTATTGTAACTGTGCCACGATTTCTGTCGTATTTCACCAGCATAACCTTGCAAGGGCTTAGGAAGACTCGGAGATGTGTCAGAAGAGCTTACCGACCTCATACGTTAGCCGTGCTCCACAGCAGAGCTGCAGAAATGAGCTGCAAATTCCAAGCAGTATGTTGAGTGTGTGATTTATTTGTTTGCTGGGCAGGTCAATTAATTATTTCACTGTGATGCCACCCTAAGTTGCAAACAGAGAGAGAAAATGAATTGTCACATTCTGTGCCTGTCTCTCTTACCACTTAGGATGACAAAAGCAGTTTCTCCCCTAAATGCAAGTGATAACCAGAAATATGAGGATTGGGCCATTTCAAAGGTGTTGGTCAGTGTGTCTCAGAGGTACAATTTGAAATGACTATAAAGATCCTTTCACAACCTTTAAGTTCTCAAGAGGGTATCTTTCTTTGTCATTTCAGACTTCTCTAACAACAGCAACAACAAAACAAACTGGTTGGCTTAAATAACAAATATTTATTTCTTATACTTATGGAGGCTGGGATGCCCAACATCGGTGTGCCTGCAGATTTGGTGTCTGGTGAGAACCGTCTGCCTGGCTGATAGGCAATAATAGGTAGCTGTCTTCTGGTTGTAGTCTTACATGAGGAAGGGAACTCTAGTCTCTTTCTCTTCTTAGAAGGACACTGATCCCCATCATGGGGGTTCCAACCTCATGACCTCATTTGCACCTAATTACCAACCAAAGGCCCTCTCCTCTTTACCATGCTGTTGGGGGTTGGTGCTTCGACATATGAATTTTGGATGAACTCAAACATTCAGTCCGTGGCACTATCATAAGGCAAGAAAAGAAAAATAATAATTCTTATTTCATACTCTCTAGAATGCATGCTTCATTTTTGGGAAACATGAAGAATGATGGTGTTACCAAATTTTCAAATTTACTTCCCCCAAAATATTTGGATTGGTTATTGTATTAATAATTGAAACATGCATCTCTAGATCTTTTGCTGAGGGAGAATGGAAAGAAAGATAAAAACGACATACGGGGGAGAATGGCTAAAAGATGGTTTTTCTAGTACAAAGATGAAGCTTCTAGATTTTTCATCATTGAATTGTTACTCCTGCAACCTTTGGAAATAATTTCTCTTTTTCCCAATTTGAAAATATATTTATATTGGCAAAATGGAACACTGACATGTTTTCATTAGTATAAATGGAATTTGAAATGGTTTGTTAGGGCCCTAACTTTGGCCCCAAAGTTCCTTTACTAGGTGAAATACTAATTTATTTTACTTGGAAATAAGAAGCATTTTAATAGAAGAACATTCTGGCTTCCAAATCGGCCTCTTTGGCAACATCAATTTGAAGTCAGTATACGCTAGTGAATATCCTGAAATCCTAGGAAGTTACCGAAATACCTTAAACTAAATTCCTTGGATGAAAGTTGTTGGAAGAAATTCTTGTACCATCTTCCCAAGGTCTACTCAGGAGCTCTTCTAAAAACAAACTCTGCCTCTGAGATGATGAGTCTGAATCTTTTCCATTTTATCATGAATTATGGTGGAGTGCTAATACACGGGACTGGCACGTGTTTCAAGTCTTCGTTTGGTTTGTGTATATATGTGCTTGCATCCAAGTATTACAAAATTTGGCAATCACAGGGTGGATAATCTATGGCACTTTGGAAAATAGACTGTATGCATTACGTTAACTCAGTGTATAGGCCTGGCCCCAAATGTAGCTCATGATTCTTATTCTTGGGCAGTTTATGACATATCATAGAAAAGCACTATAGACTTACACTGGGTTTTACTTGATGAACATGAATAAAAATAAATGTGGATGCACAGAAAATCAATCAAATACTGTAACATTTATGTTGCCATCACGTACATAAACACATTTATAAATGGTTTGGCTTCCTTACAATTTATGTACCCTGGATTCCCACAAAGACGTGAGGTGACTCATAAAAACATATGCTTTACAGTGGATATAATAAACCCAAATTAGAAAGAGAAAACCAGAGCATTGACAGGAAGTGGAAGGAAATATATACTGTTATTGAACGCTAAGCTTCCTGGTAACCCAAACAAAAAGAGACACAAATAAGGAACATTGTTATCCTTAGTATAACTGAGGAAGTTCTTCAGGAGAAGCCAAAGTTTTTCCTGGCACAAAATTCTAAAAGAAATGTTCCTAATTTATTTAACTAAGAGTTGCTTGGAAGCCAGTGAGTTTGAACTTGTCTGGTGCTTAAAAACAGTACCAAGGGTAGATTTATGTTTCAAAATTACAGGTTTTGGATTTTTCAGTATTACTTTTATAAATATCATCCTATTATAAAGAGAAGATAATAAGCAGCAAGTGGTTCACTTTGGTCACTTAGTCCCTGTGGTCAGTAGAGGTACATGCATCTGGGAAAGAGCACAGAGTCCGGTAGCCAGGGTTTGTATACAGCTGTGTGTCCTTGGTCGAGTTCTGTGACCTCTGGAACCTTCCATGTATTTTTCATGAGAAGATAACATATCTAAAATATATAAGATCATCACAGACTGTAGCATGAAATATTGATGCTAAAGATGAAAGAAAATATTTTTCTCACTTTTTATGCTTACTTTCCCGCTGGTCCCTAATTTTAACTTGCATAACAGAGATAAGATGGACAGATGCATGAATATAATCATAGGAGTTGACATTGGAGTCTGGACTTCTGACTCAGGCAGCGCTGTTTGGCAGCCAATGCCACACGTACTTAGGGTCTGTAGGAAATGAGTTATGCTGGACACGTGGGTTTCCACCCCTGAAGAGCTAAGCTATGCTTTTGGAAATAAAACATCCTACTGTTTCATTTACAATGAAAATCTTTTCCAAATCTGGGCGCACCATTTCTTGCTTTTGAAAGGTGGATCTGCCAAATAAACACAAACTCTTTTAGCACTTAGAGTTATTAGACTTTATTCCGCTCTAACCCAGTGCTAACTCCAGAGTACTCTGCAGTCATTGTAATGTTTGTCCCACACAAGCAGCCCCAGCCTCTGTGCACTTGGGATTTTTGAGTCATACTGTTCCTTCTACCAGCCCTGGGGCCACCTTAGCCCCTTCTAATTTAGTATATCTAAAGTGCTCAAGATTTGAAAATTAGGTAGCCAAGCTCATTTTAATGGTGAATAAAAAAGAATATGTAGAATCTGGTCCTCTAGGTATCATGTACCTGGCTTTTTATACATTAATTCTGTGTCTTGCTTTCAGTTTCTTGGAGGTCCTCATACCTTAATCGCTGGTTTTCACTATGTTTTGAAAAGGCAAAGCATTATTCTGTGTTCTCCGGGAGTCATGAAAGACAGATAAGACATCAAGAATGCCCAACACACACAAACTTCGAAGTCATTAAAATTCTCAAATACTTGGATATTCAGTTATATTCAGTAGCAGAGAATCACAGCTCTTTTCTCTGTTTACTTTGGAATTATTCACAAGAGGTAGCTGTTAATTCCTTAACAAGTTTGAGGGACGGAAGAATTCATCTTCTTCTCCGTAAGTTTGGTCCAAGATTTGGCAAGGCTCATCATTCAGGCATTCTTCCGTGTGTCTCACCGAGATGCTTCTTGGTACTAGTCTGCCCCTTTCTTTGTGTTTCATTGACAGTGAAGAGGAAACACATTCTACAACAACCCCTAAAGTATTTTAAACTAATTACTAACTAAATGTCTTTAAGTTTTAGTTCTCATTTTAACTAAATTATACTTAAATCTTTCTTTTTCGATAGGTTATGCTTCCTAGTACATTGTGTAAATGGAAGATTTTGGTTTCCACTCTGTTCTTTAAGGCGAGAGGGACTTGAGACCGGAGTAAATGTTGCCCACGTGACAAATTGGAAGGAGAACACACCTCTTCTACTTTCCTGGAAATATATGACTATGCAATTTCCTTTTCTCTAATTTTGTTCTGTTACATTTATTGAAGCTTCCATTAGGTAGTTAATTTACTTCTTTTCATTTAACTCTACTGTATAAGGATCTGTACCTTGCACATTTGTTCGTTAATAATCAATAGTCCTGCCTAATCTTTATGTTGGTGTTTGTAACACATCGAGTAGTATCTAGGATGCCTCTACCAGTTCTCCTCCTAACATTTATTTTGCCCATAATCTGTGCTGTGCTCTGGGATTAAGGCTTTACCCACATCATTTCAGTATAGGATCACAGTAACGCTCCAACATAGGTAAGGCTATAAACTCCATGCAATGGATGAGAAAACTCTGGCCAGAAAGATTAAGGTATTTGCCTTAGTTATCTAGCAGGTCTGCGGCCTGGAATTGCACCCAGGCAGAACTGTACCTCTTCCTGCCAGCCCTCTGAGTGACGTCACTGAGACATGGCCATGGGTCTGGGTTGATGCTTGAGGACTTCTATCCACTCCCATAATGTTTCGTTCAGAAAGAGTAGAGGTACGTCTTTGCGCTCCTCTCCATTTGACCTTGGGATCAATTTCTTCACAATCTGTGAAGTTTCTCAGAAGTATTCTACTCTGCCAAATTCCATTATTAATCTCACGCAAATGCTGGCAACTAATCTTCACTCAACGCCCTGTACTTGCACATGATTTCAGGAACATGAGCTGAGAAATAGACAGGAAACCGGAGCCCCATAGCCATGTGTGACTCCGAGGGACATGAGCATGCATAACCAAGTTTACCCTCCACGTCACCTGCTGTGGGTGGGTGGGCCCACATTTCACAGTGTTAAACATCAGATGAATATAAAATAGGGCTTGAAGTACTTTCTCTATATGAAAACACTCCCAGATATGTATTCCAGGCTGAGCTGTCTTCCCAGAAGTGCAGCCTCACATACCCAACTACCTGTCACTTATTCTGACAAGTAGGTGGTATTCTTTGCCCAAAATCGAGAATTAACATTCCCAATTTTTAAGTGGCAAGAGAGGTGACAGTTTTCTCCCTGTTAACTGCTCTGTTCCCTCTAATAAGTGGAGAGCCGATTCTAGGCTGGCTGACAGTTGTAAAGTGGGAATAATTCTTCCTTCCCTTTATTTCACCATCCCCCAGGGGCACTTATGTCAAAGATGAGCTTCTATCTTGCCTTTTGTAAAAAGATCAGAGAATCTCTTAAGTAATCTGCAAAATACCGTTCACTCTCCATAGCAAAGGTAAAATGTAATAGTCCATAAGAATTTTCACAAGCAGTAAAAATATTTTTAAATGATTTAAGTTTAAGAGACATGATAAAGCCTTGGTATGTTCACTGTGGGAAGAATCCCCTGGCCGGTGTCCCCTCTTTGAATTTCCTGAACGTGGGCAGGGAAAGGCCGCCACATGTTCAGTGGGAGGGGATGGGGACAAACAGCTTGAAAACCATGTTTCTCCTTGATCTCGGAGAGACATGCCTGTTAAATTATGGATTAGAGGTTAATGTTTCTATCAAAAAATAAACCCACGACCTTCTTCACACACACTTGGGGCCAGAGGTCTATATTTTCTGAACTCAATTTGAAGTAAAACCAGAAAAGAAAAATATAAAGCAAGAAAAAAAAATGATCAAAAAACCACAATACTTGAATAGTTCAGATTGTTTTTTTTGAAAAAATATTTTGAGAAAAATCACATATGATATGACAATTTATATTTACCAAATAAATAAAAGGACCCAAATCACTTAGGTAATTTTCTGACTTGTTATGAAAAATGTTGCAATGCATTGCTTAAGTTACTTTTTAAAGATACAGCCTTCAGTATTTTATAGACTTTTTTCTATTTTTAGCATAGCAACAGAACTCTTTTAAAATAGCAAATATACATAATTATTGGGATAACTGGGATGTAATTATTGGGATGAAGGGGTTAGAAAGATATCAAATAACTTTTATTATATGATGTCAAATAGCTATCATCTTATGGATATTTAATAGTTTATTTTGATAATCATTATGGAAAGACTGGATGCTTTTAAAAGCGATACTACTTTTTATTTTGCTAAGAAAATTATCAAGTGGCCATTGCTGCCCTAGCACAATGTGCCAAGGAGGAGGAGAAAGTCAATGAAATACTGGTTTGTATTATAACCTTAATATTCCAACCAGGTTCTAAAAGGCAGGAGGTTAAAGGGCATTAACTCGGCATTACTTTTGCCGAAGTTTAATATTACATAAATAATGATGGAAGTAGTGGAAAGAAAGGAAAAGGGAGAAAAGTGGGGGGAAAATAAAATCTAGATCATTTATTAATTCATTTTGAATCTTTGGAATTTTCTTTCAGTAATGATGAAATCTAGTTGGTCCATGCTGTCTTGAGAAATGTTATAAATTTGGTATTTTTAGCAGATAGGCTATCAGGCAAGACACTCCTTCAGCCAGCTTTTGTTTCAGGAGGTCTTTCCTTTGGAAACGATTTGATGTAGCAGAAAGGTCGCTAAAGCTGATAGCCCCAACACCTAAGCTGGCTGCGACAGTAATTACAAGACATCACTTACCTCAGTCATAATCTCTAAATTATCTATAAAAAAAAGAGGTTAGGCTAAGTTTTTATAACTTTGTACAGATTTACCATGCTTTCCAAGTTCAAGACATCCCCCTGAGAAGAATATTGTTAAGATTAGAAAAAATGTGGGAGGAGTACTGTGTGTGAGGTGTGTGTGTGTGTGTGTATTTGGTGATAGCCCGTAGTGACAAGACTATGGTCAATCATCAGTGGATGACATACATTTTCTATAAAGAGCCATGTAGTATATACTTTAGTTTTGTGCTTGGTTCCTCTGGGTGTAACTGTATTCCAATAGAATTTTATTTATAGAAACATGCAGTGAGTGGGATGTGGCCCATGGCGGTAGTTTTCTGAGCCCTGATCACACATACTGGTGAAGGTGTGTTAACAGGTACAGTGCTCTGGGTGGGCAATTCTGAGGCCATTATGAAAGTGCCTGGCCTTTGACACTGGTGTCTCACTTCTAGTAAGTTATCCTAAAGGAGTATTTGGACAAATCTATAAAGATTATATCAACAAGGACATTTATTGTGATATATTTTACTATAGCAACAAAGGGGTCACAAAGGAAAAGCCCTTCAGTAAGAAATAAATTATGTGTGCATTATATTTGTACAGTGAGATACTACATCTTCCATAAAATGATGCTATGGGTCTATATGTACTGACATGGTATAATATCCATAATACCTTGTTAATTGGATAAGGAAAAAAGCTGTAAAACATTAAGAATAACATGATTCTGGATTTGATAATCTAGATTATGAGACTAGAAGTAACTTCATTATCTTAATATTCTGTGATGTTTTTGCATAGTGTCTTACTTTCATATAAAACAGCAAAGGCATTTGCAATTTAACAAAAAATGTGTGATGCTAAAAAGATTATTCAATTTTGATGGAGTAGATAGTTTCAATAAAATCTTAAAATGTGGTATATTTCTGTACACATTCTAGCGATGTTTTACAAAGGGGATTCAAACTCTTGTTGCCCTAAAGAGAAAAATACTGGGGCTCTGATTTAAAGAGGTCTATCACCATACAAACTCGCCTATAAAGGGTAGACAGCTGCATTTAACATTATAGTTTAGACCCTTTTCAGCTTGTCTGAAGCAACAACAAAACACCTTCCAATCTCTGTATTGTGCCGTCTTTCCATGTCTGTACCATAGTGGCCAATGCCAGTCAAGATGTTCTTCGGTCTTTCTCAAGGAAGGATGTATTTCACAAGTTTGTGATCCAATATTGTAAAATAGGTTATAGATGGAGTTCTTCAGGAATTTAGAGAGAGCTTGGTTGACTATCCAAGTCCCCAGATCTGTGGCCCTCCCTCATTTTTCTACTGAAACTGTAAAACTCTCTATATGAGTTCTATTTTAAGTCTGCCCTGGAATGTCAGCTTTCCTAAGGAAAACTTTGTCCAAAGGTTAGCAACAAATTCTACCAGAATAAACCACACTGACATAAAACAATAGCAACATCTAGAAAAGGCTTTATTTAGTGCTTAGTATGTTGCTGGCACTCTTT
This sequence comes from Trachops cirrhosus, assembly GCA_028533065.1. Classification (NCBI taxonomy): domain Eukaryota; kingdom Metazoa; phylum Chordata; class Mammalia; order Chiroptera; family Phyllostomidae; genus Trachops; species Trachops cirrhosus. Next base: position 14,840,282 of record CM052544.1, on the reverse strand, counting down.
GGTAAAATAAATATATATCTATCCCTTCTGGTATGTATACATATATCAGTCTGTTCTCTGTATCTGAGTCTGTTTCTGTTTTGTTTGTCCATTTATATTGTTTTTTAGATTCCATATATAAGTGAAACCATATGGTATTTGTCTTTCTCTGACTTATTTCATCTGGCATAATAACCTCTAAGTCCATCCATGCTGTTGCAAATGGTAAGATTTTATTTTTTATATGGCCAACTAATATTCCATTGTATGTATGTACCGCAGCTTTTTTAAACCCACTCCACTATTGATGGCACTCGGGTTGGTTACATAACATGGGTATTGCAAAAACACTACAGTGAACACGGGGTGCATATATTCTAGTGGAATTACATGGCCATAAGGCAGTTCCATTTTTAATTTTTGAGGAAACACCTTACTGTTTTCTATAGTGGCTACACCACTCTGCATTCACATCAACAGTGCATGAAGATTCCCTTTTCTCCATATCCTCACCAACACCAGTTGTTACTTGATTTATTGATGAACTCTCATTTTGGTTATAATTTGCATTTGTCTGATAATTAGTGACATTGGGCATCTTTTAATGTCTATTGGCCATCTGTATGTCCTCTTTAGAAAAGTGTTTATCAGGTCCTCTGCCCGTTTTGTAATTAGATTTTTTTTTGGTATTGAGTTGTATGAGTTCTTCATAAATTTTGGATATTAACCCCGTATTAGATGTATCTTTGGTGAGTATCTTCTTCTATTATATAGGTGAATATCTTCTATTCAATAGGTTGTCTGTTTTGTTGATTGTTTTTCCTTTTCTGTGCAAACCCTTTTTAGTTTGATGTACTCCTATTTGTTTAATTTTTCTTCTGTTTCTCTTGCCCTAGGATTTTTTCTGATATATCTGATAGAAAAACATATTTTTCTAAGACAAACGTCTAAGGTTTTACTGCCTATTTTCTTATAGGTATTTTTTGTTTTTGCGTCTTACATTTAAGTCTTTAATTTGAGTTTATTCTTGTATATGGTGTAAGAAGGTGATGTAGCTTCTTCTTTTTGCATGTATCTGTCCATTTATTGAAACTGCCTTTACCCCATTATATATTCTTGCCTCCTTTGTCATATATTAATTGACCATATAGACATGAATTTATTTCTAGGATCTTTATTCTGTTCCATTGATCTATGTGTGTGTTTTAGTGCCAGTACCATGCTGTTTGATTACTGCAGCCTCGTAATATAGTTTGATATCAGGTAGTGTAATACCTCCAACTTTGTTCTTTTTTCTCAGAAAGTTAGTTTTTCCTAATGAGGTGTATTTACAATATCCCCAAATAAAAAGTATGCAAGATTATAAATGCTTCAAAAAATGAAATACTACATGACAAATTTGCTTCTGGCCTTGGATGCCAGATTTTAGTTGTCAGTACATTCCAGGGGCTAATGGATGGAATTTTGCACATCAGAATTGAACATGAGAATCTTTACACAGCATACTGCAGCTGTGTGGTGTGGAAGGGGAGTGTCTGGGGAGTGAAAAGAATGTTTACTTTTGTTAGCATTGGTGGACAAGTCTGGTCAGAGCACTGTGAAGAAAATGTATTTCTGTACACGAGACTGTGTTATCTCGATGTTTCACATTCCAGCCCATTTTGGAAGCTGTTTATTATTCCAAAACCTCAAGAGGCTTGCTGTAGATCTAAATGGCTGCCTTCATTCTTACTGACTAGGTATCCATAGTCAGGACATGCCGTGAACAGAAAAGAAGAAGAAAAGATGCATGTTTTTCACGAATCTTCCCTGCAGCACGACTCCAAAAATGGCTTGATCTTCTTTTTACCTGATTTTTGCCATCCCCTGGAGTGTGCAGAGGAATCATTTTATTTCTCTTGAAAGTACACTGAGAATACAGTTAGTTGGTTTTAAATGTAACTCTTATCACCTCTAAGCAAAACGTGAATAGCAGTTCTATGATTCTAATGGTTTATCTTTGAATCTTTCCTTTGTCACCATTTTTGTTGCATATTGTCTAAAGAAAAGAAAAGAAAAATTTTTTTGCAATTCTCAACACCTCAAAACTGAAGAGTTTTGCTAATTCCGAGGTGGTCAGTGCCCAGAGAGTGACTTGTGTGGCAGCTGGCAGTCACCAACACCATAACAAATGGGGAAATGAGTCCCTCAGCCCTGAAGTGGGCGTCTAGTGACCCACCGCTATAATCATCAAGTGCACAAATATAGAACATTAATAATTTTCATTTGTTGCCAGTGTCTGACTTGCTTTAACATAGATCTTGCAGGTTCAGATTGAGAGCAATATGAAGCAATTTTCTTATAATACACCAATTAACTGGCTAATTTAATGAAAAAATAACATGTCTCCCAGACATTTGCTTCCTCATAGCCTGAAAGTTCCACTATGGGAATTTTGATGTTTCAGCTTGTTATCCTGTTACAATGTAGACACAGGGTCTGAATTTGTGAATTAGTAATGTTAGAACATTTTATAATTATTGTAACCTTTTTTTCCAAGCCTAGCTTACTATGAGCTTTTTGTTTTCATGTCTAAGACATAAATAGCATTTTAAGAAAAATAAGAGGAGTTTAAATGCACCCATATTATTCCATGCTATCATAGCAATCATATTTATTTGTTTCTCATTGCCTCATTATCCTTCCTAATATGCAAATGCCTTTTACATAGGTATATTTACAGTTTGTGTGTATTTTTCATTATCTTTTTTCTTTAACATACATCATAAATATTTTCATGTAGCTACTAATTTTCACATTGGTAATATTAATAGACATATAAGATTTCAGTGTGTCTCTGTACTATAAATCACTTAACCATTCTCTTATTGTTTGGCTTTTAGCTTGTTTCCAGGTTTTCCTGATCAAATCATCCCATAAATTATAAAATTCTGAACTAGGGAAATCATTTCAATTCCACAAACAGTAGCACTCGATGCTGGCTCTCATGAGAATAAAGGGCAGAAATATAATCATCATCATCATCATCATCATCATCATCATCACTCAGTGCCTCAACAGCACTTATGAATAAAAGTGAGGCACAGTCACATAAATAAGTAGCCACATAATAAATCATGGCCAGTGACAACGTAGATCAAGACAGGGGTGATTATTTCTAACTGTGTAGGAGGGAAAGTGTCACAGAGGATAAGGATTTTTACGTTCAGCTCTGCAGGATGAGTAAAATTTAGACAAGGAAAAAAGATGATTAGGGTACCTTAAGCCAAAAGGAAAGTAACAGCAAAGAAAAGGGGATGTAAAAGTAATTCATACATATAAGTAACTGTGAGTCATCTGGTGGTGGTTTACAGGGGATGAAGAGGTGATGGAAAATAACTCAGAGTCCATATCCTAGAAACTGGGCCTGTATGTTCAAGAGTTTGGGTTCATCTGTGAGTAAGAAGACGGTTTTGAGCATAAGAGTGGCACGATTAGATTAGCGCTTCAGGAGAAAGTCACTGGCAGGAACAGGAAGTGTAGATTCATTAGAGAGATCGACAGGAGACTCACATCCCAGCCTGAAAGATAATGCACTAGTCTGAGAAAAATTTATTAACTTATTCTTTCATTTCTTGGTTCTTTTATTCATATATAATCATCATAAATGAATAATCACCTTGCAGGTTTTTAGACCTGCAGCTATTGGAATAGAGATCAAGATTTATTTAAAATCATCCATTAATTCAACAAATATGAATTGAGAGCCTACTTTTGGCAAGAAGGGCAAATCAGAATTGAATTAATCTCAATCCTTGATCTGGAGTTCTCATTCTGGTTGTGAATAGGGCATAGTCTTTGCTGAGTGCAGGCCATAGTACTTGCTACATGAATAGAACACTGAAGTTCCTCACTGAGTGATAGTTCACAAAGGAGATTAGACGTACTCCCTATATGACTCTTCACCCCAACTCTTGAAGAAGCAGTGGGCCAGTTTTATTCTCTTAAGTTTTCTTTCCTCTCTACAGAAGAGCAAAACCTAAGCCTGCAAATCCAAAGCAAATGAGACAATACACAAGAAATGTCCTCTGGCTACTTGGGGATCAGGAGGAATTAGAGTATCTTGAAATAGTTTATGTTTATTTATTGAGTTTTTTGGACAGTCCTACTTCTTTGAGAAATCAAGGGCTTCGAGATACCTGCATTTTAGCACTGTTATTCCCAGTCTAGGGAGGGCTTTGATCCTTCTCTCTGCCCCTCCTTTCCATGAGTTGCCCTCCACTTTATTTGCAATCAGGCATACCCTAGGACACTAGGCTGTGGATACCACTCCACTTAGATTTCATATTTATGGATGAACTACCACTCTAAAAAAATGCTTTGTTTCAAAAGGCCATTTTCAAAACCAATGTAATAGTAGTAATTAATTCTTATACACTACTACAGCTAAATTAAGTGTTTGATAAAATATAAGAAAGATAAAGCCAAATTACATTTGAAAAATATAATCTGTGAAAACATGTTTTAATATGATGACATGTCAAAAGTGATTAGCTACATTAGAGATTTCAAAATTTGCCTTTTATTATTTTGCCCCAATCAGAAGTAGTTGGTCAACTACCATAAACTTAAATAAAGAAAAAGCTTATGATCAGGTAAATTGCCGTCTGTTTTTAGAGGATAAAATTGTGTCTCAGAACCATTCTTTTTTTTTTTAAAGGGACTTTTTTTTTAAAGATTTTATTTATTTATCTTCAGAGGGGAAGGGAAGGAGAGAGGGAGAGAACTATCAATGTATGGTTGCTTCCTGTGCATTCCCTGCTGGGAACTGGCCTGCAACCCAGGTATGTGCCCTGACTGGGAATCGAACCATGATCTCTTGGTTCACAGGCCCACGCTTAATCCACTAAGCTACACCAGCCAGGGCTCAGAACCATTCTTTAATCAGTGGACTGTTATTTGATGGTTTGAGGCAGGAGATAACAACATTTTAGTGGGTATGATTAGCTTCCCATGTCCCAGGGGTTGCAAGACAGGTGTAAGTAAAACAGCGGCTACAATAGAAAAGGTATTTAAAGAGGACCATTACTCACCCAGATCCCCTTGGGTCCTTTCCACCTTTCCACCTCCCCCCTCCATATTTGGCATGCTTCTTTCCAAGTGCTAGAATCTGTGATTCTTCTTCCTGGAGTGGCCCTTGGGGTACTAGTGCTGCTTTGCCTATACATGCAAGAGCTAAAAGAGCCTGGAATCTTAAAAGCCTCCTCTTTCCCCACCAGTGGTTCCTTCCCAATGGCTCTGCTGCCTGAAGTGAAGGCCCAGTTCCCTGGCTTGGGCTGGGACAGCTCTGAGGTATGACTTACCCACTTGAACTCCCCTGAGGGGTTAGGCTAGCACTACCCTTCATGAAACTCTCTAAAAAGATACCCCCTTGCTTGGTTTCTTCTCCTCTGTCCGTTTCTGTCACTCCCAAAACATGTATTCCTGGAAGCATTTCCTTAATAAGTGGCTTTCTTATAAATACTTGTTTTAAAATATAGTTCTAGGGAAGCTGAGGACAGATGTACAGCATCTCTGCCTGTAGCTCGCCTTTTAGAGATATATTCTGGGTTAATAAATCTTCTAAGCTGTTCAAATAACCTGAGAAGAATAAGTATGATGAAAAATAACATTCCCAACAACCAGAAATTACAGATGGATGTGGTAACTAAGATCCACAGGAACAGCAAAACCAGGCTGCCTGGGTGGAAGTTGCTTTTTAAGATACCCAAGGCACTGTGCTCGTTTCTACCAGGCTTGCTCTCTCTATTCGCAAACAGTCCCTGTAAGTAAGATGCTGTAGGTAGGAAGACAGAAAGGGAGATGTAGCAGGAGCCAATGCCTGGAACAGATGATTTCTCTGTTTGTTTGGTTCAGGGACTGCGATGAACAGCAGAGGCCGGAAGAGCCAGCCTCGATTCACAACACTCATGAACTGACTGTTGAGACACTGGGATTGTCCAGCTATTATCCCGTAACAGACCTGATTGGGATTTTAACTAAGTATTTAAAGAATAGTCATGAGCCGAGAGAAATCCTCTGATTCTGTAAGCACAAAATCTGGGAATTTTTCTCCTTATTTTGGGTAAGTAGGAAAAAAAATGTAACCCACAAAAACCATTCTGTGGCAAAAATTAAAAAGAATAATATCCTGAAGACAAGAGGAAGAGCCGACCTCTGAACACTATTTATAACAGGAACCAGAAAAAATTTAGAAGACTGTTTTTCATACTTAATCTGATTTAAGAAGACACTGCCTTTGGTAAACAGGAAAAGAGAGCCACGAAATAGAATAAGCCAAGCGAAGGGGCAAGAGGATGAAATGAAAAGGGGACAGGATGTGAGGCCGAGGCAACACGCTGGGATGAAACGGGAGCTCGGGGAGATCAAGGAGGCAGGAATAACAATTTCAAAATTAAAATCACATTAAAGTCGACCGTCCACGTCCCTATTTCCCATAATAGCACGTAGAAGAACAACAGAAAGTGATATTAGATGAACGAAAGGAATACAGGACAAATTAAGGTGATACAAACTGAGAATTATAAGTGTCTGGAAGGAAATTAGGTTACTTGGAACAGAAATAAATATTAAAGACCCAGTTGAAGAACTCCTCCCAAATCTGAGGGGCTTAGAGAAAAGAGAGGGTGGCTCAAAATTCAGATTGTAGAAGTTTGCCATGGTCAAAGCAAAACCATCTGAAGGAGAATTAGACACATATCTTGATTATATTTTTGAGTGGCTAAAGCAACTTTTTTAAATTTTATTTTTGGATGATAGTTTGAATTCAACACTTTTGTATTAGTGTCAGGTGCTCAGTAAAGTAGACAGACATTATTCATATATGTTACAAAGTGTTCCCTCTGATAATTCAGCACCTACCTGGCACCATAGATAGTTATGACAATGTTGTAAACTATATTCCCTATGCTTTACCTTATACCCCATACCTATTTTGTAACTACTTATTAGCACTTCTTAAACCAATCATTCTTTTTTTACCCCACTCCTATTTTATAACTACCAATTAGTACTTCTTAAACCAATCATTCTTTATTTACCTCTACCCCATAGGGGAGCACCCCTCCCCTATGGCCTTCATCAGTTTGTTCTCTGTATTTATAAGTCTGTTTCTATTTTGTTTGTTTGTTTATTTTATTTATTAGGTTACACATGTAAGTGATACCATATGGTATTTATCTTTCCCAATCTGGCTTATTTCACTTAGCATAATACCCTCTAGGTCCATGTATGCTTTCACAAATGGCAATATCTCATTTTTCATGGCTGAATAATATTCCATTGTATATAGGCATCACGACTTTTTTTATCCAGTCATCTCTTGATGGACACCTGGTTTGTTTCCATAGCTTGGCTGTTGTAAACAGTGCAGTGAGCATGGAGGTGCATATATTCTTTTGAATTAGTGTTTTGACTTTCTTCAGAATATCCTGATAATATTTTTAAATTGTAAAGTAAAAGACTGACAACCATCCAGGAAGAAAAATACAGGATTTCGCTAATGGAATCAATACTACACTTGCCTTAGAGAATTATTTGCATCACAAAATTTCAGAGGATAAGGAAGCAAATTTATAGTAGTTGTCATATAGTAGCTCTTACTATGTCTCTAAGTTAGATACAGAATGGAACATTATAAATTTTTATAACATGAAGTTATCTGCATGTGAAATAAAAATAATTGATCATTGCATTTACATGCAAAGACTTCAAATTTTTTTATATGCTGGGCTTTCCCTCTGGAGTTTCTGATTCAGTAGGTCTGGGATAGTTCCCAAGAATTTGCATTTTTAAGAGGTTTCTATGTGATGCTGATGTAGCTGGCCTAGGAACCACACATCGAGAACCACTGATTCATATGAACTGGAATTTGGGAAGGAAAATAACAGAAATACTCAACTACACTGGAATGATTATATAGTTGTAGGCACTAAAATATTTCTGAAGATTTTTAATGTTGTAGAAAAATACCAATGTTGTAATAATACACACATTAAGTAAGCACATAGTTATTTAACAATATAAAGAGATACAGTTAAAAAGGGAGAGATAGATGTCATATAAACAGAATGTCAGGAATTTTAAAATTAGTTAATAGTGACTATCTCTAGGCCATGTCCTAATAGTTTATTTTTCTTATTACCCTTACAACTTCTGTATTTTCAAAGTGAGCATGCATTAATTTTATATTGGAGAAAGTAATTTTCCCCAAGGAACTAGTTTAAATGTTGTCAGCCTGATGAAGGTGCTACCACTCCTCTGTACCATAAAGTCAAATGCCATCTGTGAATTCTTCTGCCATCACATCGCATTTTATGTCACTCATTAAAAATTGACTATGCACGTTTAGATTTTAAAGACCCTGAAAAGTCTCAATGTTAAAAAAGTTAATTTAATATTAATGATTCCAGTCTTTTCCAAACTTAGTTGTCCACCAAACATATTCAGAACATTCATTTCTAAAGAATAAGTGATCTGCACAGCTACGTTAGGTATTTTTTGACATTTATTGAATGAAGGAATGAAATCAATAACTTAATGAACCACTGCCTAATTTATGTTGAATACACTTGCTAATTAATATTTTTCTAAGTGGTGAACCTAACCCAAGAGCTTACTGTCAAAGACCATTATGATTTGTATTTATATGAACTTGAACTTCTCGTTCCCTAAGTACTCAACTCAACAAATCTTAAAAAATGCCTAGTGGGTGCCAGACACTCTGGGACATGCAAAGGTATTATATTGTGCATGGCCAGAACTCAGCTCAGTATTAATCACAGTTTCTTCATTTATTCCAGCCTCCAAAAATATTTTAATTACTTTTCATAGATAGCTGTGTATCTGTATGATCATTATTTATATTTATCCAAGGGTGAGAATTTCCTTCAATATGGGTGAAAAATGACGATGAGAGAATCCAAGCATCCCCTCACAGAAAGGTACAAATGCTCTATAGACTTTCCTGCTTTTTGAAAGCTGATGTCACTGTATTTCAAAAAAAAAAAAAGAAAATGTCATATGCCAAAAATAAGAGCCAACCTGGAATTTTATAATTAATTATATTCTCTGGCTAAGAATCTTTTTTATACCATTATGGCTACATTCCATCCCCTTGCTCCCTAAGATCATGGGATTTCTCATGACCACATATGTGAGCTACATAGGAATATACAAAGATGTTTGGAATACTTAGTTCACTTAGCAGTGGAAATAGTATAGACTGTACATGTATATAAAAAGTAAGCTTCCCAGCACATATGCACGTATCAACAAAGATGGAAAGTTGAAGGGATTAGCCAAAGAGTATATCATATACGTATAACCCCAAACACAGACAATGGTGGTGATGGCGGGTGGGGGGAGGGGGGGAAGGCGGGGCAGGGGCTGGGTGGTGGTGGGAAAGGGTGGGGAAAGAGGGACATCTGTAATAGTGTCAACAATAAAAATAAAGGACAAAAAAATCTTATCTTAAAAAAGTCTCTGAAATGGGGAAAATCATTAGTAAAATTTAAGTTTGATATTTTCATGTGAGGGTTATAAAATGCTTTCCTTCCACACTGCGTGTATAGATAAAACTACATTTCGAATATGTAGTAAGTGCCCCCAAATAGTTTAGGAACACATGATAGAATTAAAAGATGTTGTGATTTTAAAATATAGGTCTGACTGGAATTAAAGATGGCATTTTATTACACGAACTATGTTTTTTAACGCCTTAATAAGTACAAACACTTCCCCTCATAATGAAATGATAAAAACCAAATATTTCAATATGGAATGCCATGTTTTAAAATATCAAAACACTTCAAAAGCATGACTATCTTCCTTTGATAAACACAGAAAATGAAACATAGGCCTATTAGGTTTAAAGTGCAGTTCAAGATCATTCAGTAAATTAGAAGAGAATAGCGTGCAATTAATCATGGCTGTCTCCCCTCTGTGTGTAAATCCAGGTCTTACGAACTTGAAATCAACACAAGCAGCACTGAGACTTATTTGTGTGCCATACCTTTTGTAAATGATAAAGTAATGAAAAATACGGTTTTTGATCAAAAACATTTGAGTTCCTTACTGACAAAAATAAGTAACATTACCAGATACTGATTCCAGTGATTTACATATGGGTTAATTCATTTAATGTTTCCAACAACTTTATGCATTATAAATAGGTAATATGATTATCTCAATTTTCCAGTGAGGAAAGGGAGATGCAGAGATTAATAACCAGTATTTGACACCAAACCTTGTGGCATGAGTTCAAGTGCTTACCTGAGCTGTTCAGTGGGTTGTTTCCCAAAACAGTGATGTCTGTTTGGGCAAGAAGTTGAAATCCACATATACATATTGCTACAAAATAGAGTGACCCAGAGCATGGTAATGACAGTGTATGATTAACCGGTAACAGTGAAAGTGTTGTGTGAAGTTCCTTTAATTCTTGAACATGATTCAGTTATCATGTCAATCTGAATTTTTAGACCTGAAGGTGTTAGAATTTCAGAAATCCAACTTTTTTGACTCATTTTGCTTATTTGCATCACGTGGGAGTATTCCAGGCAAGAATGGGAAGTGTGGTTAGAGAGCTCTGTGTCAAACTAATACAATCACGCCCAAACTAAGGAAGGTAGCAGCCCCTAATCAGTGACAGTAGACTATTTTCACAAAGGCATGTCGCTTCCGAATCTCCTGATCATTAAAGAGGAGTTGATGACCTGAGTCTTACCTGAAATGTCTCAAATTTGAAAATACATTGCAATGAATTAAATGAATTTTTAAAAATTTAAAAGCTGTGCATTGTCAAGATCACACCTCTGGGCTGGCTGTCCTGCATGGCCACAGGTCAGTAAGGAGGAAGCCACGGTGTTGTTTATGGAATTACGGGTGTAAAGTGATGACTTGCTACCTCTGGGGAGGTTCCCAAATTTACCCTCTCTGCACAGTGAAAGTATTTCTTTTCCCTTTTACCACCTGTCCTACTGGGTGTAAGATTGCTTTCAGTACAGAAATCCAAATCTATGGTTAGGCCTCTTGAAGCTTGACCCTTCATTGTTAATTGCAGGCAAAGAAGTTCTACTGCTACTCTCTTTCTCCATAGATTGTTTCTATACACATATCCCAGCTCAGCCCTATCCTCCTCTAACCCGTGCTCATCCCCCATGAGCACTGACTGCTTTGGAGCATAACACCAGATCAATTTCTAGGGGAAATCAGCATGTCACAAATACAGTTTCTTCAGAGGGAGTCACTTTTGAGATACTAACAACTTGTCCAAACAGCTTCATTTCTGTTTGGGGCTTAAAGATGAGAATTAAAGAACTTAAGGCTAGAGGTATGTCTAGGAGAAAAAACTCAGAAGCAGAGGGAAAAAGGAGAAACAAATAAATCAATTCAAGGGGTTTATAAGGTTGTACATTTCATGTTGGATCCGAGAGAGAGAGAGAGAGAGAGAGAGAGAGAGAGAGAGAGAGAGAGAGAGAGCAGGACGAGGTCTCCTGTGATCCTGGCCTCCAAGGGGGCAGTCAGATACAGCAGGTCAGTGTAGAGGACTGTCTTTTTCCATTTATAATCTGTCCTTTCTCCCACTGCTAAGAGTCCTCCTGCAAAGAAACCTAAAGTTCTGCAAGAATAAATGTGCCATTTAATACATCTGGGCCAGGACAATTTCTATTACTTTGAAACGCAGAGAAGAGGAAATATGCATATCAATTGATAAAACATCCTCCTAAATCTCTCAGAGATTTTTTGCTTTACCCTTACTATCAATTACCCAAAATGACTAGTGAACATCCTGGGTCTGTCCTTTACCCTTTCATAGGCCATTGATGAATTAATTTATTCAATCAATATTTCTTGAGCATCTGCCGCATTCCAGGCACCCCTGCAGATGGTGAGGACACAGTATTGAGCTCACACCTATCTGAACCCTCAGCCAGGATATAGCAATATGGAAACTCCTGCATTTTTTAGTTTTGTTACTAAAGGAAGAGCCTTTAGCACAATTATACAAGAACAGATGTTTTAATATCATATTTTCACTCATTCATTCAACTGATATTTATTGAAGGCTTACATTGTACTAGTTTTCTAGACACTGAGGCCCAACAGATGAGTTTTTTAAACCCTTTTATATGTCATGTATAAGTATGATAATTGAAGCTCATTTGCTAGAAAATGTTACTGAATTTATAATTGCTATTGTAAAAAATATATATCACACAGAAGCCCTGGTGCACAATTACCATTTATGCAACTCATTTATATTGCACTGAGATCATTTTGACTCTCTGAGACTGGGTTATCTCATGTGCAAAATGGGAGTAATGATAGTTATAGAGTTGTTGTGAGATTTCAATGAGATAAACTGTGAATAAAAGCTTAATAAAGTGCACAGCATAAAGTATATAGCTTTTCTTTTTATTATTTTTGCATCGTGATAGGTATAGATCTCAAACCCTGAGGTTTAAAGCGCCCTGCAGAAACCTGTCATGGAAAGGGTTGGCTACTCTGCATCAGCCTCTGCTTCTTTTTTAGGATAGAATTCATCCTGCCATAACGTTGGGTCAGCTTAGGCAAGTCAGCTTCTGGAAAGATAATGCCATCACTTTGGGTTTAGATACAAGTTAACGGACGCTATTGTTTCCAAGAGAAGAATATGTTTTAAAGGGCAGTCTCAAAATATCTGATGTTACTGAAACTCTCCTCCTAGAAGAGGAAGCTCTGAGCCACAGAACTTTTCTCTAGCGGTGTTTGTTTTCATCCTTCCCTACTTCAGAAGGAGAGGAAGTGAGCTCTCTCACACAAGCCTATTTTTTCTTCCCTGTGTTTTTGAAGCCCAGAGGGAATTCCAAGAAGCTTCCTGTTCAAAAGCAGAAGGAACTGACATAAATGAAGAAGAAAGAAATGTATTCTTCCCTCATGAGCAGTTGGCGGAGGGAAACTGAAATTATATTCCAAACACTTATTTACCCTGTATGTGGGATTTGTTAAGTGTCTAAGGGACCTTAGGGTGCACCGAAAGGAGAGCTTCCAGGAGCTTATGGAAAATGAGTTATTAATGTGGTATTTCTGTGTCAGAAAGGGGGAAAATGTGGCTTGTGCCAATGTTTGTGAGTCTTTGTGTGTTTAAAAACATTTCCAAGGTCAAGTTCGAAGAGCAGGACTTGAAAACAGTAATTTTGCTACCTTTGCAATGGTCCTGTTTTACTACAGAGTTCCGGCATTTTCTAAACTGCCCTTCTTTGTAAACATCGTTGATCATCGTGTTTTGTTTTGTGGGGTTTTTTTTGTCATCAGCTTACATATTTTTTTCTTTCACTGAGCAATATTGTTCCTGGGTACTTTTGTGAAGTCACAATAAACTAAGCAAGCAACCAGCAAGCCCTTGACACATAGTTATTTATTGATCTAAAAACAGCACTGTGCTAACCTCACCTTAACTCCTATGGCATAAAACTCCAGTTTCTCAAAAACAGCCAAACCATTAACACCAAAAACACCTGACCTCCTTGTTTGTACTGCATATTTGACACATTTAGAAAAGAGAATTCTGCATTATTATGCTAATAATTACTATCATCTTATTACTATCACTAACTTAATTACTATTATTATGCTAATAACTACTATCAAAAGTTAGGGTGACTTTTACATCAGCATCTATCAGGTCTTGCCAGAGTTAAATAGTTTGTTTGCCTTGTTTTGTCCAAAAGCGTATAAACAGATCAGGCCAACGTTGTAATTTTAGGGTCGATGTTGCAAGTTTACAAAACTCCATGTTGTGCCTTAAGTTTGTCAAAGAGAGTTGTATGGCTTACAATGCCTGGGTTATACATGTGACTAGATAAAAGCAAAGGTTTTTAATCCATTATGAATTTACTCATTTATTCATTCATTCACTCACATACTTACTCTGTCAGTGGCTGATATGAACCAGAAAGGGCAGTGAGACCTGGTGATTTGTCCAGTTATGAACAAAACCATCCCTTTCTCTGTAATCATGGCCCTTACCGTGTGTTAGGGTAGAATATGATAGTCTTATAAGTGAACTAATCCCAGATTGTGCCCAGTGACACAGAGGGCTTTCACTGCACGTGGGGATAGAAGCTAATGGAGGAGAGAAAGAACCCAGCTTCCGTACAGTCTGGGAGATGAGAGCTCAGAGGGAATAACAGGCGCAACAGCCCTGAGGCAACTTGGCCAGACTATAGTGAGGGAGCAGGAGATTTGTCGTAAAAATTGTTCGGCGGTTCTCCGTGACATGTGGTCAGTTCACGTTATCTGTCCTGCGTTACTTCTCCAACTCTTCTTCTTTAGTCTGGATTATGTTTGGTCTATGTTAAGTTCTTGAACCCACCCCTTCCTCACCCCTATCTTACCTGTCCCTAGGTCTTTGCTCAAACTATTAATAGAATGCCATTTTCTTCTCCCATCTACATGTTATCATTATGTTGAGCAAAGAACAAAAAAAGAATAAAAGGGTATATAGTGTGTGATTCCATTTGTGCGAGATTCTAGAGCGGGCGAAATTCCTCTGTCATGGCAGAGAGCAACTCAGTGGCTGCCAGGGCCGAGAAGTTGCAGGCAGGGTGGCTCAAAAGGGACATGTAAGAGCTTTCTGGGTGATGAAACTCTTTCATATCTTGATTGTCATGGTGCCTTTGCAGATGAGTATTCTCGTCAAAATTCATCAAGCATAACACTGAAGTGGCCATTTATCTTATTTAAGTTGGACTTCAACGGAGTTCATTAAAACATCATAAGCAAAGAAAAAGAACTCATGGACACAGACAACAGTGTGGTTTTTGTGGGGGGAGGCAGGTGGGTGGAGGTGGAAGAGGGGAAAGGGGGATAAATGAAGATGGAAAAATACAGTAAAAATAAACCCGTTCTTTTAAAAAAGGAAAAAGAACATGTTAAAAAGCTCAAATTCATCTTCTTTATTATCGCTATCCTACTCAGGAAAAAAAGCTTTCTTTCCATCATCATGCCGTGTGCTCGTGTTTGTACTTGTGAAATGCAGACCACGTACAGCCTTCAGTGAACATCATGGTGTTAAACTGGCTATTTCTCCATCAGGCTTGCGTCTTCATTCCCTTATAAGAAAATCTATGTCCTTTTTGGTTTTTTCGATCCTCCATAGCACCTACCTCAAAAGTTACAGTAGACCTCCTTGAGCCTTTGTGAAATCAATAGCACTATTTTCTTTTTTATGTTCTACCTTGTTCCCAAAGAGGATGGGCAGGAAATGAGTTAGTTGATTTCTAAGAGCGGATAAATGAATGTCCTGTTCTTGGCCCTGGAGCCCACATCTTGGCTCCATCAGCAAAAATCGGGAGCAGAATGGGTTTTCACCTACCTGATTCACACCTGTACTTGCTTATTGACTTAAGTGCTAGTGACAGTTTCTCTGTTCTCCAAAATGTAGATGCTGTACAGACCCTCTACATTATCCTCTTGTATTGAACATTATTGAGGTGGCATTGGTTAATAAAATTACATAGACTTCAGATGTGCAATTCTATAATACATCATCTGTATATTGCATTTTGTGTCGAGTTACCAGAGGACCCAACAATCCCTCTTCTGGGTAGCCACATGAAAAATTTTAAAATATTCATTCATAAAGACGAATGCATCACTGTGATCATTGCAATATTATTTACAGTAGCCAAACATGGAAACAACCAAAGTGTCCTTTGATAGATGATTGGCTAAAGGAGATATGGTATGTGTATACAATGGAACACTACTTAGCTATAAGAAAAGATGAAATGCAACATGGATGGATTTGGGAATATCATGCTAAGTGAAATAAGTCAGATGGAAAAAGTCAAGAACTATATGATTTCACTTATACATTGGATATAAAATTAAAAACAGGTAATGAACAAACAAACAAAGAAACAAACAAACAAAAACTCATAGACACACACAACACTATGGTGGTTACCAGGGTGGAATGGGAGGAGGGAGGTAATAAATACATGGTGACAGAAGAACATTGGACTTTGGTGCATTATCTTTCTTAATGGACTATTAGTTCTCTGTAGAGTCCGGTGGTACGACCAGTGTTGGTAAGTCACAATGAGGTAGACAGGACAGCATAATAAGAAGCTGGCTATTATGTCCTATTAGTACATGGAGTGAAGAAAATCTGAATGGACATAATGGTCTAGTGCATAACTTCCACTCCGGATTGTTTGCGGGGGAAAGCTCTGTAAATCAGCCTTCCTGTGCTTATTCTGGAGCAGCCTTCCTCCCCACCTTCCCTTCTACCCTGTCCCTATGCAGTTGTTGGTGTTTTCAACTGGCTGATTACCTGGAATATTAGCTTTTCAAAATATATCACAGAAGTTCACCAGTGCCTTCCAACTCGTAACACTTTAAAATTGCAACTCCAAATTATTCCTATAAAAATAGCTGATCTCTATGACCCCTGGGGGATTTCTTATTTTAATCTGAAACCTTCAGAAATGGTTCAGTTTTGTGGAAATGATGGGAGAATGTCTGCTCTTAGCAGTTTTTGTGTTCAAGGGCAAATCAACCTCTGTGCTTGCTAACTCTAATTTTCCAAGGGTTATGAGACTTTAATTTGATTCTTTATTCAGTGTGCATAAAATGTCCACTGGAATTTGCATAATACATTCATTGTATAATCACTCTTCACATTGGTTACCTGCCTCCTCAAATGGACATCACTTTTTTAAGGGAGTATGTTAATGTAGGGCCAATTTGAACTGTGTAACTAAACAGAATTAGGCATATCTCTGAAGGACAAACATAAAAAAGAGAAAGGAAGGCATGTACTTGTTCTGAAATTGGCTGTTATGTAGCAAATAGTCCCAATCCTCTATTTTCAAATATTCATTTTGCAAATAGAGGCAGGGAGAGGATTGCTGTCTTTTAAAATACATAGATTTGTTATGCAGGGAAGAGACTACACTTGTCTGCCTTGTTGTTAGAATGTACTTAAGGCACGTGGGTTAAATCAAGGTGCCAGAATTCAGCATGTTCTAAGAAGGTGAGGGAGTTTGAGAGAGAGGATGTCTTGGGCACTAGGCCAGGTGCTTTAAAGGCATTTAAATTTATTCAGTGCTCAGAGCCAACATGTAATTAGGGTAATAGTATTATTACCCTTAATTTTGGTTGAGTGTTCTGTGCCATTGGACTCATTGCTATAAAATGGAGAAGTTAGGTATTGAACCCAGGCTGTGTGATGCCAACATCTTCGTCCTTCAATGACACCAGTTTTCAATCAAATGCACTTCTCTAGTGTGAGCTGCCTTGGCAGATTGTGCATTCCCTAACATTAGCACTGTCCTGATGGAGCCTGCAGGAGTGTTTGGCAAAGAGATGGCAGGGAGATTTGAAGATCCAGATGAGGTTGGATGAGATGGCATTTAAGATCCCCATTTTCTCTGCAATTTTATGAGAATAGTAGACACAGTCCTGACTTGATGAGTGGCTTATTGCAGACCAGGGTGTCTTAGTTTCTAATGTGCATTCAATCATCTGGATAGCTTATCAAAGCATAGAGCTTGATTCTATAGATCTGGGGCGGGCCAGAGATTCTGCCTTTCTAACAGACTCCCAAGTAATGCCACCACTGCTGGCCCACAGACCGCACATGTAGAAGCAAAGCAGAAAACCTCTGGGCTCTGCTTGCAAAGCCACTTCCCCAGTGATCCAGGCCCCAATCCTAGTTAGGGCAATTGTACTTAAACATTCTGGTCATGGCTCCTTAAACTCAGCCAGCATGTCCTAGGATCGTGAAATCCTATTCTCTTTAGACAATTAGGATTCTTCAAGCAAACTTTGCCTATAATAGAGAAGACCTAAGCCCTAAGTCATGGGTCACCAGCTATTCATGGGAAAAAAAGAGTTGGTACTATTAGCTAGCCTACCAATTTACAAATTATAGTAAAATTTCCTTGGGGAAAACATGTCTTTGTTGAAAACCATTCACTTTTAACTTATAAATAAGTGTGTAATCATGAATATAATGGCATGACTATTCAAACACTTGCTATCCTTTCTGAATCACAGGTCTGAAATTCTGTCTCATAAAGTCCTGCTGTATTTTCACGATTCCTTTGAGATGGATCTCCCTGAAAATGTGGGGGTTTCCATTCCCCACTGTGTTTCGGGATGCTGTTGCTTTGGTTTAACTGGTTTCTGATATTTGGGTTGTAGTATATAAGTGTCTACCTTTAAAATATCTTTGAAAGAAAGAAAACTTAGGAAAATCACTCTTTACTGTCTAGGAGGCTTTAAAACTATTATTTGTTTCTTTCAAAAAGTTGAAATAAAAGCAGTTTTGCAAGTTAGGAAACTTTAAGAAAGATTTGGGTACTTGAGAGGCTGAAAATAATAAATTGATGGGATTGTAGATATCCACATTTATTGACTAGGAAAGCTAGCCACATATGTCATGAAGAGGAAGAACCAAGGATAAAACTGCGTTATCTGATACCATCTGGTTAAAAATAAAGAAAAAATAAATTAATAGTTTCTTTTTGGGTGGTGGCATCATGGCTCATTTCTCTTCATGTTGACTAAAACTTCTTCAATAAATTTGTATACTTTTTAAAATTAGAAGAAAAAACACTTCTATTTATTCTTAGGGGGAAATGGGCAATTGTGGGACAATTCATAAAATCTTAACTACAAATATTTTTCACTTTAAGTTTTTTGATAGCAAGAATTTTTATTACTCTATACATCCCTGAGTTCTTCTAATAAATGCAATCATAAGAGCTAAGGAAATAGCTGTAGTTGCTTTTTTCATATCCGAACATCTGAAAGAATCATAGGATAGTTCGTAGGGAGGCAGGCCAGAGCGCTAAGGTCTAGGTAGAAAGGGACTAATACTTCACAGAATACTATTTAGTTTGGCTTGATTTTCACTTCTTTCACCGTGTTGCCCATGTGTGCACTTAAGTTTATTTTTTAAATTCTAATACTGCACTAAGATTGTGTTTGGTATACCAACTGGGGTGAAGGAAAGTAATTTGGAGTCTGAAGAGCATGGAAAAGCCACCATTTCTCCTAGTGATAAGGACAGTATTTGTGGACATTTATTTACAGTGTTTGGAGTAAGGCCAACAAACACATGGCCGGAGATTGTAAGCACTGAAATATGGGTATCCATTAGGAAGTGCATGACTTTACTTAAACAGAAGCTTCCCGAGGGTTTAAAAGTGAGTTTTGTCAAAGATTTGGAAAGAGGGTTATGGATGGAGCATTTTCCTAGGAAAATAATGGTGTTCAAAGGGACACAGGGCTTCATACAGACATTTAGACTGGTTTTATACAGACATTTAGATCAGACTTACCAAAAGTGGTAAGTCTAGAGTGTAACAGAGGCTCACAGGTAGTGCCTGCTTCTGAAATGTGTTGGCCTGTATGTAAGATTCACTTTCTCTTCTCTTTGGCACTGAGCTACACTAGTAATGCATCCCTCTTGAGTGGTTGCCCATTTGTGCTATAATATCCATCTGTGAAGATGAATGGGTGGCGAGTTAGGGATGTCTCTGCTGCAGAAGGATGTGTAAGACTACAAACATGCTTCCCGGGCCATTGGTTAGAGAGTCTTTGAATGTGAATGTGAATTACATTGTCTGGGGAGTGGAAGTGGGGGACTTGTACTTCCCATGATCCTCACACATGGAGGCCATCCTCTCCCACTCTTCCAGTGGAGGAATAGTCTATGGTTCAGCCTGTCCCTAATATCAGAGCAAGGAGAGGGAGGGAAGGATGAGCCCTCAATAACACAATCATAGTTCCTTTTGCTTACCCTACTGTGCACTGGGATTGTAGATATATGCAGTTACAGCTTGCTTCCATCACAATTACAAACTCAGTGGAATTGTTTCATCAGTACCCTGGCTTGCTTCTGCAACCACATTGTGTTACATACTTGTACCTCCTGCTCTTTTTGATGGCAGAGACACAGAGGTCCAATGATTCACACAAGACATATGTTTGAACACTGCCTGTTAGCAAAGGAAACCTTTGCAAGATGATTCACAGAGGTTAGTCTGCCCATTTGCAGCCAAGCAGGCTGCTCTCCCAATCTCTGAAATATCATGGTAAAATTATGGTTGCCCTAATCAAAGACCTTGGCAAATCAGTGAGTTTCTTTAATCTTAATAAAGCATAGTAATCTCTCTAAGCCAATAAATAATGATCTTGATCCTAATTTTGACTTTATTCAGTATAAAGAAGCAATTTCTCTCATTTAAAAATCAATTGAAAGGGGTGAGCAGGGAAGTGAGTTTTGGGATTTGAATTTGTGTTTGGTTTAATAAGACTTTTTGTGCAACATAAATGGAATGAGGAAGTGTCCCATTTTCAAGTGACATACTACTAAGCACCTTGCTCCCTAAATTTGTCTCTTTGTAATTGTTTTATTCTGCTGGGAAATGCCATTTAGGACCTAATTCATTTTTCCTGGTCTTTCCTTTTGTCATTTGCACACAAAATGTACTGAGTTTGCCCCCATCTGTAAGAAATATTTGCCATTTTAGAATAGTAGCACTTTCTTTTTTCCTTTTATGCGGTACTGATTCCTCTGTATTCCTTGTATTTAACTTCATTCATTTCTACTGGGCACAGAAACTGATGAACAGAAAAACAGAATAAGGCATATGTACACAAATTTAGAATGGATAATATTACCATTATGTCAGTCATTGAAAGGGGACCTGACTCAAGTATTCAGCCCTGATGAGCAAAACCGTATACACAAAACCGTGCATACTAAACAGAATGAAAATTTGTCATTTTGCATATACTCACCTAACTTAACCCCTACATGTGAGAAGACCCTCCACTGTATTTACATTTCTTTGTCTATCTTAGTAGATCATAAACTTGCTGACAGGAAAAGCCACATCAGAGTGTCTGTTTTTCTTTTTTCTTTCTTTGAAAAAATATTTTATTTACTTATTTTTAGAGAAAGGGGGGAAGGGAGGGAGAGAAACATCAATGTGTTGTTGCCTCTTGAGCGCCCCCTACTGGGGACCTGGCCGGCAGGCATGTGCCCTGTCTGGGAATCACACCAGCGGCCCTTTGGTTCACAGGCCGGCACTCAATCCACTGAGCCACACCAGTCAGGATGAATATCTGTTTTTCTTGCAGTGTCTAGCATGCTATTTTCTTTGCACATAATACATATTTAGTAAATAAAATAATAATAATAGTTATAATGGGAATATCTCATCATGGTTCAAGTGGCCCTCTTAAGAGGCCGATCTTATTCCAAAAACAATATCTCATTTTAGTGTTTCTGGCTCTAGAATATCAGAATCTCTAAGTAACAAAGCTCAAACATTTGGGAAATATACTGGACAGTTACCCATTGTATTTGTCTGTATTCGTTCAGTGTCTAAGGACTGTAACCCTTTGCCTAGGAAGTGCATAGGCTCTTCTTTTCTGTAGAAGCGTCTTATTTCATAAAGATGTTTCAAAGCACAGGTGATTTCAGATTTTAATGGTTTAGATTTTTCCCCTCAGAACAAGCACTCTTGTCTCTCTGGCTTTTGCATTCCAGCAGGAGTTGTCTTTGCCTTTATTTGTCACACGTCTAAGTTAGGCCATGTTGCTATTGTATAGGTTTCTCCGTTGTAACTCTTGCTTTGTCGTGATTATTCACATAAAATGGATGCAAAAGAAGATACTAAAGAAACGACTGGGTTTTCTTCTTAGTCTGGTATTATAAACATAAAAGTAGTGAAGAATTTTCAGTGCTGTCTTTCGGCTACCTCCTTTGATCACATAATGCAGAGAACTAGGAAATGCAATAATAAGAGAATACATTCGGCAATAACTCAACAGTTTAGGGATGGCTGCAAGAGAAACCCAGCATGTGTAAACTGATGTGGAAGCAGCCTAGACTTCATCACTTCCAGGAAGCCTGCAAACCACTCCTCCCTTCCTGCAGACCACCTTAATCTCCTTGCATCTCGGTTTCCCTGTTCTGAGCCCAGACTACAGACACAGAATGTTGTACAGCCTAAGTAGAAAGAGGGGGAATTTATGGAAGGGCAATTCTTAAACATCCCCAACTGTTAAACTTGAGTAGAACTTCAGTTGAACGTATAATTCCTAGACAAAGCGTTCGTTTATTCTGTTTAAAAATCGCATTTGACTCACAGCTGGATCGTCTTTGTAAGAAGTTGGGTGCTACATTGAGCCATCTGTGTTTCAAGTCGGCTTTTATGACAGTCATTCTAAAGAGGAAGAGCAATGCAAATGTTGTGAAATTTAATGTGCAGTTAGTTACACTTGGGGAGCAAGTCGCCTTCAGCTGCCGCTGTGCCACTAGCGGTCTGAAGCTGGGGTTCTGTTTTTTCTATTGTCCCCTACATAGAGAACAATCCCAATATTGGTTAATAAGTAAGCAGCATAAATAGAGAATGTAAGGAGCCAGTAGCAACACTGAGGCATCCAATAAGCTGGTAAAGATGGGAAAGAAACGTTTAATAAAACTCAAGTAGATTGTCATGCAGCCGTCCATTTGAATGGCAAAGGTCACGGAGAAGAAGCTGCCTGCAAATGCACTGAAGAAAACAGAAAGAGAACCCTCAGGCAATACCATTGTTTGTAAAACTCTATTACCATTTATAAATATATATATGTTTTTTCTATAAAGTCATCAGTCTTGTAGTGCAAAAAAAAAGAAAAGCAAAAATTTAAATTAACACCCAAAGTTTGAAGCATTTCGGGAAAGCATTGATTCTACCTGTCAATGGATTGAGTGCTTTTGGCAAATGAACTAATTAGCGTGGAGTGGTTCTTTCTCACTGCTCTGCTTCATGCTAATTGCAGGACTGTTGGCCTCCCCCCATCCCCCCCCCGCCCCACCCCAAGGAAGAAAAACAAGGACAGGGTGTGTGGCAAAAACACTGACATTCAGTTCTAATTCATTTGAACCCGCTGCCAAACTTAATTATGTAATTGAGGAGTGAGAACCGTGGGCTTCCAACCACTTGGGCTGGGGTTTCCGAAGGTTACCAGTCATGGGTGTTTTATCGAGGATTTGAGCAGTCACCATAAAGCATTATTAGCTGGAGTTGAACTAATCTCCCCACCCTGCCCCTCACCAGATGTAGCTACAGAGGTTCCTGTTCCCAGACTTGATTATTTGTCATTAAGGAAAGCAAATTGAAACCAAATTGAAGTTGCTTTTTCTTTAGTAAGTGTATCATTATTCTTCAGGAGCAACTTTGTATTTCATTTTGTTCTCTTCTCATTGTGATGTGGTGGATGCTGTCACATTAAACTCAGGAATGCCGTGTTTATTTCTAAAATCTGTAGTGTTTTTCAGGGTTGCTTGGGACATTTTTACCTCTGACCTTTGATTTTAATTAGTGAAATGTGTATGGAAAACACAGAAGTTGCTGAAATATTTCAGTTCTGGTGGCTTATCCTTTCTCATGTGGTGAAATTTATTTTTAATGGTAAATAACAAGAATAAGAAACTCTGTTTTGTTGGTGCTAAATCCTTCCAATAATGTTCATTCTTCCAGTTCCAAAATTTACTTTGCCAGTTTTATATATTTCTATTCTATTTTCTTATTTATTTATTTTAATTGACTTTATTGAGGTGACATGGGGTAGTGAGATTATGTAGGTCTCAGGTATATATTCTGTATCATCTGTATGTTGTATTGTGTGTTCACCATCCAAAGTCAAGTGTCTGTCACCATTTATCACCCCTTCATCCTCTTCCACCTCCGCCCACCCTCCTTTTCCTCTGGTAATCACCACACTGATGTCTGCGTCTATGAGGTTTTTTTTTTGTTTAGTCCCTTTAACGTTCATTTTTTCACCCAGCCCCTCCCCCTACCCCTGGTGGCTGATTCTCTATAATTTTGCTTCACCTGGTCTCAGCTCCCCCGTTGGTATGGAGCCTTCATTAGAAAAGATATTGTGTAGGAAAGGGGCATTGTCTATCCTTGCTGGCATGGTGGCCCCTTAGAAATGCATTCCTCTCCAAGTCCTTCCATCCCCTCCCTGATTCAGAGAAAGCTGAGGCTGTCTCCTTCTTCAGAGATTCCTCTGGTTTGGATTGGAGTTCAGCCCTGGACATCAGCATCATGATTTTGTAATACCCTGTGTAACGTTCGGGGTGTGGAGGGATGGGGAGGAATCCAGAGAAAAGAAGCTGCACTGGCCTAGAGGCCAAGAGTCCTGAAGGCGGGGCTTGCTTTTCCGGGCGGCAGCAGGGCTGCGCCAGAACCCTGACTCCTCGGCACTGATGGTGTTCTTTGTAGTCAAAGTGTATTCACGGACCTTTTCACCTGTTCGTTTCCATGGTAGTCCCATGCAGCACTTAAGCATCTTTTAAACATGCTTTCAGTTAATTTCAACAGATACTTAGCAAGCAAAGGCTGTGTGTTATGTACAGTCCCAGTAACTGGGGATATACAAGGAAATAGCACTGGTCACCAAGAGTCTCTTTGCTTTTCTTCCACTTGCAGTGAGCAGAGGAGGGGGTCCCTCTTTTAGCAAAGCACTGTGTTTCATAGAAGTTCTAGATCCCCTCACTGCCTCACCTTCTCAGGAATATTATTGTAATATTATGATACAAATTATCCCCTTGCCCTCCTGTAGCTTTAATTTCTTGTTTTCTGGTTGATCTTTTTTAGAGATATTGAAAATTACCAAGAACAATCCCTTAATAGTTGCCACTAATACACAGGTATTAAATAACTTAAATAAATTATCAGTGCTTCTCTACCTGGAAAGGTCTTCTCTTCACATTGAAATCAGCTGGGAATAGACACACACATGCACACACACAAATGTGTGTGTATGTGTAAACATTAGGGCCACAGTCCCAAAAAATATCGACTTCATTTTCTGGGGGGTGAGTCCTGAACATCGGTAATTTTTTAGCTCCCAATATGATTCTAGCGTGCAGCTAAGGTTGAAAAGCATGGCATCTTCTGTCTTTGAACAAACACAAACAACTCATTAGACCTCACGTCCCCCACTAGCTAAAGCTGTTTACTAATTCTCCACCCAGCCAAGGTAATGGCACGAAGGCTGGTGAGCACTGTCTCTGCCTCCTCACCTTTCACTCCTCAGCTCCTGGAGCAGGCTTCATTGCCCGCCGCTTGCCCAAAGCAAACCCCAGGGGCAGCCATGCTCCTAAATACACTGGGCGTTCTTGGCTCTCCTTGGCCTCAGACTCGATGTGACCTTCCTGATTCCATTCCTGCTGCTCCCTTTCTCCACAACCATTCAATCTTTAGCAGAAGCCAATTGAAGTGACACTTTTAAAAAATGCTGATCATTTCATACCACTGCTCTATAGGACTTTCAATAATAAACAGTCAATAGTTAGATTCTATATTATACACTCTCATTTTCTTTCAAGGGAGACAGGCTATTTTGTCATTATAGATTCATTTATAGAGTCATTTGTTTTATGTCCATGAACTGCAGAAGGATGGGAATTAGAGTTGCTTTATTCACTGTTATATACCCTGAGCCTGGCAAAGTGCCTGACATGGAATTTCATTACTGAATGAAAGAATAATCATGGGAATGGATGAGGAAGACTGGCCAAAGCATGTGGTGGAAGGAGGTGGCTGACTTAGCTAGCTCTACTGGGAACTCGACCACTCCATTCACAAATGGACTGAGTGAACGGGCTGAATTCTTTCATGGAATGGTTTTATCCCGTGCCCTAACTTCAAAATCCAAGGGAGTTACAAGGGTTGTGTTCTCTCCACGGTGGGCTTCAGGGGCCACTGGAAATAGATTGCCAAGTGAGGTTATAAAGCAACGCATTGTATAATGTATTTCAGAAGGGCATATGCAGACCTGGCTTCAAATTCTGGACCTGCCAGTTGACAGCTAGTGATTTGTGTCACCTCTGCCGAGCCTCAGTTTCTTCATGTAGGGACATGAAGGGACATGAGGACAATGGTACATGAAGCCGTTAGAATTTCACCAGGTGTGCACATGGCAACCACCCCACGCATGTCTAACACTTGGGAGAAAATGTCTACATTTTTTATTATCCACTCCACGCAACTCTAATGCTTGACTTATCTTGTTCTTTCTCTCCTTTCTTTCTGCCTTTTTTTTCCTGTCTTACTCAGCTTAGTGGGTGGTAACACTCATATTACTCACATAGTTTGAATTTTGTGGGAAGAGAAGAATTAGTAGTGCTTTCAGAGCAGGCTTTCTTTTGGATTAGAAATACAAACTTCACAGCTACTCTGCCCAGCTTTTCAAGAGCATTTTACGCTATACTGCTGGGTAACAAGTTCATTTTAGGATAACATGCTGGGAGGAAGAAAGAAGAAGGGATTCGAGGGGAGAAAATTAAAAAGTTAATTAAAAGAAACAACTTGGTAATTGAATTCTCTTGCGCATTTCTTTGGGTTTTTGGAGAGGGGAGTCACAGTGCATAGTTAGTAGGTTTGCCTTTGTAGTTCACCTCAAAACTT
Source organism: Trachops cirrhosus (assembly GCA_028533065.1). NCBI lineage: Eukaryota > Metazoa > Chordata > Mammalia > Chiroptera > Phyllostomidae > Trachops > Trachops cirrhosus. The sequence goes on along the minus strand of CM052544.1, from coordinate 14,813,796 downwards.
CTAAATGAGACAAGTATATGAATACAGAGCCGATCCCTGCCTACTCGATGAGAAGAGGCATAGGTTACATATGGTGGGCTTTTTAGATGTGCCAAACAAAGCTGCCCTCATATTCATTCTTGAGCATTTTTATGTTTAAACATTCTTGGCAGCTTACATTAGTGTTAGGCTAAGTCCTGGACTCATATCAGCTATTTTATGGGCATGCAAAATCCCTTTTTCATTTATTCTCTTTTACTGGCTATTTCTTTGACCTCACTCTACACACACACACACACACACACACACACACGCAGGCAGGCACACAATCAGTGAGCACTGTAGGCAACACTTGTGCCCTTTTCAGATTGCACTTTATTAACAAGTAACATGGGTGTTTTAAAAATCTTTATGTAGTTTAAAATCTGTTCCTTATTTTGAAAAGATTGAGTATTTATGTCATTATTTTTTATCACAGATCACTTCAGAGTCAAAATAATTTATTTAAGATGTGATTGAGAAAGATAAGCTCCTGTAATGAATTCGGCTTTGGGATCAACTGGAGCTAGGTCCAAACCCTAACTCTCATTAATGACCTTTATTAATTCACATACTTAACATGTATTGATTGAGTGCCTACTGTGTGCTAGGTTCTGTTGAGGTTGCTGGTGATGATATCTTTAGGCAGGAATTATCATGACTTTTATTAACATCACTGTCTTTTGAGGCTTTGAAACTAACTTTAGAGAGAAACTTTAAAAAAATTATTTTTGAGAATTTTGTGTTCCTCATTCTTGCAGCAAATCCATTGAGGAAAGTCGAACAGGTTGCTGATTGCACACCCAGTTTTCAAAGCCATGTCTAGAGCATAAGACTTACTATTTTATTCTTTTTTTTATATTTTTTTATTTATTTTATTTATTTTTATTTTTTTTAATTTTTATTTTAGTTTATTCAGTACAGTTTCTATCCTTTATTCCCC